>OX401852.1:5000-1205000 GCA_947859175.1 Gandaritis pyraliata
GTCGCCCCCATGGATCGCGGTTAAGGCTTTCCAAAAGTTCGTCCCGAGCTGCATCCTTAGCTTGGGCTATGGCAAGTTTCAGCGAAACTTTGAGCTCTCTATAGGAGTTGTATAGCAGTTCCTCTTGCTCCTCGTCACGGCGTCGCCTTCTGCGGTACCTCGTGTACTGCCGCCTTGCTGCAACGCACTCTACCCGGAGCTCTGCAAGTTCTGCTGACCACCAATGGACCTGGCGTTTAGAGGGCTGGAGTCCAACTCTAGGCATTGACGCATCGCAAATGTGTGTCATTGCCTCTTTGAACCAAGCCGCCTCTTCCTGGACCTCGATGTCTCCTGGTGCCGCAGGCGTGGGAATCCAGGCCTTCACAATAGCGGCTACCTCCAATGCATCCCGATCGAGATTTCTCAGCGCCCAACGAGGACTATCTTGAACCACGTGGCCGTCTCTTCTCGGAGGTTGTGGTAAAGGCGCTACCTGGAACCGGATGTAACGGTGGTCTGATAGCGTCTCTACCTCTGCCATGACCTCCCAACCTTGTGCTCTCCGTGACAAATTCGGACTTGCGAACGTCACGTCCACAATGGATCCTCCATGTTGACGCACGCAGGTGTTAACCGATCCTTGATTCAGAAGCAGTAACCCAGTGGCCAATGCCCACTCCTCCAGCACCTCGCCACGTGCATCAGTGATGGGACACCCCCAAGCGACTGACTTGGCATTGAAGTCTCCAAGTACGATCACTGGATGAGGGTGACTTTGCCCAACAAGAGCTCCCACGTCAACGAGAAAACTCTCGAATTCTGCGAGGACTCTGTTAGGCGAAAAATACGTAGCCACCACCATAACACCTCCCACAAGAGCTGCGACACATCCACGGCCCTTCACGACCTTGTCGAAGGCAACACCTTGGCATATAATTGCTACAAGCCCGTCATCATCGCCCGTCCAGTTAACTCTGGGAGGGATGAAATAGGGCTCGGAAACCGCTGCTATATTGATCAACCACTCCGCCATGGTCTGGATCATCAGATCCTGGGCCCTGGCGGAGTGGTTGAGATTCGCCTGCAAGAAACGTAGAGCCATAACTAACTGGTTTCCATCTGCGCCCTCTCAGCCCCCGTTTGAGTTGGAGGATAGCTAGTAGCTGCCGGCGTCGTGGCTGATGGGTTTTGAGCCCCTGGAGCCCTTCTTTTCTTCCCTTTAGGAGCGGTACATGCCTTACCGCCTAGCCTATGTGCTGATGGCCTATTGGCCGCTGTGCAAATCGAGCACTTAGGCGTGGCAGAACACGTGGACGACTTGTGGCCGGGCTGGCCACACTTGTAGCATTCCTCACTGCGGTCTATATCCGCTGTGCATTGGGCGCGAACGTGCCCATTTTGGAGGCATCGGTAGCACCGCAACGGTCTAGGCTGCACCATTTCTACTCGGGTGTCTACCCATCCAACTTTAAGTCGACCTCCTTCGCCGAGCTTCTTGGCGGCGGCTACTGGACAACTTACCAGCGTTACTCCAGTGCCTTGGTAGGTGTGCTTTATTTCACCAACCTTAACTGCCTCTATTTTGCAACACCCTCGCTCTGCAACAGCGGCGGCTATGTCCTCACAAGACACTGAGTCATCAAAACCAGAGAGTCGGAGCTCTGCACATTTCACAGGTCTTGACACTCTTGCCGTTTCATTATTCAAAGCCTCTCTAATTTTCTCGGCTAAAGAGTCCGCTTTTTCATTACTTTTATCTCCTGCGGATACCTCGAGGATGTGAGCCCCAGTGGCAGCTTTGCGAAACCGTAAGCCGGCGATACCGCAGCTGTCAAGGTTAATCTTTTCCCTGGCTTCCTTCATCACTGTGGCGTATGTCACCCCCTTTTCCATGGCTCCAGGCTGCAGGGTAATAACCACTGCTGCAGTCCGCGGAGTGCGCAACTTCACGTTAGGTCTACGGGCCGTAGGCTTAGTCGCTCCACTACTTGCCGTTGTGCCCGTAGTCTTAGTCGCTCCTCCACTTGTCGTTGTGCCCTTTGGTTGAGGCACCGCTTTGGCTTTTTTGCCTTTCTTAGTCACGGTTGACCAACCCTCATCCATCACCTCAGGTGCAGGAGGCAGATCTCGAGGCTGCCTCTCAGAAGCCGCTGGTACCTCTGTAGCCACTCCTTTATTGGCTTTACCTTTCTTTTGTGCCTTTTTCGCACTGCTAGGAGGCTGAGAGGCTGGCTTTTCAGCCTCCGGCACCGTTGGAAGCTTAAAAGCAGCCTCTTTGCGCTTATCCGCTGCCAAAGGAGGACGAATCCGCTTTTCAGGAAGCAGTCTGTCCTCCACTCCTTCGAAACGAGCGTTTATCATCCCGCCCACCTGCTGCATGATTGAGCGTATCAAATCATCAGACAGGTTGCTATCCACTCGAGGTATCGAAGTCGACTGACTCCCCGTTGCTACACCGACATTAACTGAGGGCAGTTCCTCCATATTATTACTCTCTTGAGTACGCGCGAACATACATCTGAGCTCGCTTAGCTCTTTGCGAAGCTCTGCCATTTCTTTGCGCATGCGGGCATTTTCTGCCTGCAGTTTCGCAGTCTCTTCGGAGACAGTACTGGCATACAGCGCATTGACTGCCGCTTTAATAGATGCCGTTGAATCTTTAAGGGCCCTGGTGAAGGTTCCTTTAAGATTGCCTGACTTCGTAGCCACCGTTAGAATTACCTCCGTCGCGTCGGTAACCTGCTTGACCAGATCAGAAGCCAGTCCGCTATCCTCTACAATTGGAGCCACTGTACAGTTGGCTTTGTGCTTAACCACCTGTGCGGCCACTTTTTCCTCTGCTTTTCGCTGAGCATCCTCTCGAGCTTCCTCTCGTTTAAGGGCGTTAAGCTCCGCTTGTGCTTTCCTAAGCCCAACGTACTTTCCCGAAGTCGGCGGGCGGCCTCTACCTCTTGTTGCTTTACGCACTGACTTTTTGGCTGGGAATGCCTCATCGCCCGAGGCAGACTCAGACCCTTGGTCGTCGTCTTCATGCGGTCGCTTAGAACCGATTGGTTCCTTTAACCAAAATTTCGATGGAAGGGGTTCCAACGCCACAGTACATGAGCTCATGATTGAGCTAACCGTCTCAAAACTCGCATTCGATTGATTGTCATCGCAAGAATCGAGATCACTCTCCCCACAGTATGCCTTCTCGGCAATCGGAAGCGCAGATGCGCCACTACTTTCCTCTTTACGCTGTAATTTACAGCCTCCTTCCTCTTTTTTGTTTTTGTTTTTAATAGCAAGTTCCATATTAAGTCCCACGAGTAATAGGGAAAAGTCGTCACCCCGTCCAGAGCCCTTTGTCCGGGGAAGGGTAAATACTGCGGAGGTCCCCCGGTATCCGCAGGTTTTTACGTGTTTTCTCACGGGTTTTGTATCGAGATTGTCCTTCTCAGACCGGCCAATTAAGGCAAGCCCTCATCGGATTCACAAAGCCACAACATACCCCCTTATCGCCAATACGGAGGTCGTTGAAGTTAGCAATGTGAACCCGGTTAGAGAGTCGGCGTAAACTCCCCGGCGCAACTGAGCGATACAGTCCGTACCACTTAGCCCGCCAAATCCTCCACTCTGTCGCGCCCTGAAAAGGGCGGACCCGTCTTACTTGACAGACCTACACTAGGCCCCGCCAAGATGCGTTTGCCCTCTCCCAAAGCCGATCCGTATGGGTAACCCTGCGGCATAGCCTTTGGGGTCATTGGGATGTGAACGCTAACACCATCCGTGTGCCCTGAAAAGGGCGCACCCGTCCCGTTGGACTGGCCCATCCTGGGCCCCGCCAAAGTGCGCAGCACTAATCCCTCCCTCCAAGCCTTTCCGTATGGGAAGCCCTGCGGTATAGCCTTGAAGATCATTGGAATGTGCGCGCCTGGCTCCATCCACTGCTGTTTTCGCCAAATGGAGAACAGCGCGGAGGAGCCGAAACCCATTTCCCCCCAGTGTTTTGTCCGCGCCAGCGTTACCTATAAACCCCATTAGGGAATTTATGGCACACCGGAACCCCCTATCCGCAACCCGGGGACGCGCCACGTCGGTGTACACCTCACCGCCCACTGGGACACCCCAGCAGGTCCGTGGAACCTAACCTAACCTAACCTAACCTAACCTAACCTAACCTAACCTAACCTAACCTAACCTAACCTAACCTAACCTAACCTAACCATACAAAAACATAAAAAATTTTGTTGAGATATTGTCGCGTGCCGCGCATCAAAATAAGCGTCTCGACGCCCATCGCGCGTTAAAATTATAATAGGACCCACGTTCTATATAAAAAACGTGGAATTTTGACGTTTTTCGCGCAATTTTCTAGGGACTTAGAATATTTTTGTAGATTATTTTTATTTTCAAAATTTATTTTTTAAAATTGATTGGTACCGTGTTTAGACCGTTGTTTGTGGTGCGTTGCGCCGGTTTAGCGCGAATTTTCATTTTTGAAAATTCGCATTTTCTTAATTAGGTGAAAATTTGGAAACATTTTTCTTGACTCCATACTTGAGTGACCATAGCCGTGCGCTATATCGTTGGAAGCGGCTCGCCGCGCTCTATCCGTGGAGCCCGTTCATCGGTGCACCTGTCATAGAAAAATCGTTGAAAAATTGGGTTTTTCCTCTGATTTTGGTCGTTTTTCGCGCGTTTTTTCGCTCTGTCCCGTCCATCTGGCGTGTTTCTGCAAATCGCGTGGCTGGTTCACCCTTGCCCGACGTCCCCGCACGTACCTGCAAAAGAAAAAACACGATTATCGCCTAAATTCACGAAAAAATCAGGAAAGTTCGTCCCACCACCTATCGTTCAGTAGGCCCGAATGCACCTAAGCTGCGACGTATTTGCATACTACATACAAAAACATAAAAAATTTTGTTGAGATATTGTCGCGTGCCGCGCATCAAAATAAGCGTCTCGACGCCCATCGCGCGTTAAAATTATAATAGGACCCACGTTCTATATAAAAAACGTGGAATTTTGACGTTTTTCGCGCAATTTTCTAGGGACTTAGAATATTTTTGTAGATTATTTTTATTTTCAAAATTTATTTTTTAAAATTGATTGGTACCGTGTTTAGACCGTTGTTTGTGGTGCGTTGCGCACCACAAACCCGCCCACCCTCCCATATTGAAGTTACTAGGGTAAGAAGAGTGGATTTTCATAGGGAAAATCACCTTTAAACCTCAATAACTTCTAAACTAAAGCACATTTCTGAATACGGTTTTCGGATTTCGCATTGTGTAAATATAGGCCTTTTGCGTAACTGATAAATAAACATCTAAGTATCGTCCCTTAAGATTTGACTTTATAATTTTATAAATCGTAAAAAATTGACATATCCCACCTCTATAGGGGTGGTTACGTCCTTAAGAAAACAGATTTAGAATCTGTTTCTGTCGAGAACACAGTTTTTGTTAGTATTAGTTAGCTATAAGATAGATAATAAAAATATTATATACAAATTGACAAAAATAATTTTCTCTATACTACTTTTACAAATTTACCTTAGATTATCTTTACACGTGTCCCTCTAACCTCTTTACAATATGTTCGGCTTCCGCACTCCTGCCAAGAGCAGACAAACTTCGAACGAGCTCCCCAGAAGAACCTCAACTACACCACCAGCTGTGCAGGAAAGTGACAGGCCGTCAACGTCAAGCGTCCGGAGAAGCATCGGAGAGTGGGAGTCTGGCAAAACAGACTCACTCACTCCAACCACTCCGAAGAAATCTGCGCCGGTGGAACTCCCAAAGCCGAAAAAAGTACCTTCGCAAGGAAGTAAAGTGGGTGTGAAGGTACCGATGGAGGCTGTGAGAAGTCCACCGGCACAGCCCAAATACACCAGTCGACTGGCCGAGGCAAAGGCTTGTCTTACAAAAGCAAAGATGAATATGGGGAACTCTAGAAATATTAAGACAGAGATAAAAACTGAGGTACTACACGCAATTGAGAGATTGTATCAGTTAGTTAAAGAATCGGAAAGTGAAAAAGAATCAGGAGAAAAGAAGATGACTAAACCGGAGAAACAAAAAGAGCCAGAGAAAGAGGAAAAGACGGAGAAGGGAAAGGAAGAAAAAGACCTTATAGAGAAACTGGAAGAGCATGCAAAGCTCATACGTGAGAACAGTATTAAGATGGAAAAGTTACAGGAGAAGATAGAATCACAGCAGGAAAGAATGGAAAAGCAGACGTACGCGAGTGTAGCAGCGGCGCATCCTGGGAGGCAGTTCCCTGAGCACACCGCGCTTTACTCAGTCGTAGTTACGTCGAAGGATGACCAAGATAAAGGTGATGAAGTCATGAAAAAGATAAGAGATACGATTAAAGCAAAGGAAGGAGGAATAGCCATAGAAAAGATCCGGAAGGCAAAGGATAGAAAAGTGATTGTGGGATGTAAAACAGAGGAGGAAAGACAGCAAGTAAAGGAAAGACTAAAGAGTGCGGAAGAGTACCTGACAGTAGAAGAGGTTAAAAACAAGAACCCATTGGTGATCCTCAAAAATGTGTTCACCTTTAACACAGACCAGGATATAATAAATTCCATCTGGAAACAAAATAGTAAATTGTTAAAAGATTTAGACCAAACAGCAAATAAAATAGACATTGTGTATAAGAAAAACACAAGAAATAATCAGACACAGCACGTAATCATGAGGGTGTCCCCTGCAGTATGGCAGCGTCTGGTCCATGCAGAAACCGTCGTCATAGACCTCCAGCGAGTAAAAGTGGCTGACCAGTCACCACTTGTGCAATGCTCGCTGTGTCTCGGCTATGGCCATGGGCGACGGTTCTGCACGGAGACCATCGTCAAATGCAGCCACTGTGGGGGGCCCCACATGAGGACGGAGTGTGCCGACTGGCTCGCCGGTGCGACTCCTTCCTGCTGCAACTGCCTGCACGCCAAGGCTGATAAGGCAGATCATAGCGCCTTCAGTCCTGAGTGTGCAATCAGGAGGAAGTGGGACGCACTGGCTAGGGCCACCATAGCCTACCACTGCTAAAGTGGCCCCTGGCAAAGCTATAAGCGCAAAAAGGCGCCGCCACCGAAGAGCCACAAAAGTAGCTGTCCAAGTAAACTGTCTTGGCCATGTTGACCATGGTCGGCCGCTTACCCCTGAAAAGCGAAACAATAAAAAGCACTCGGTGAGAAAAGTCTCGGGCATAAAACAAAAAACTTTGGCCTTCAACTGTAAAATAGTAAAAAACATAAAAATACGTATAAAATTAAAATATAAGTTAGATAAGCCTTGTTGGCATTTATATATTGATGTATATATAATACAACCAGCAAAAACTTCATAAATAGCACATGTAAAAAACAGTTAAATAGAATTAATAGATTTAAGTTAAAAATAAAATGCAAAAACCACAAAAACAAAAAAGTAAAATAAGTACCCTACCATTTAAGTTAAACAATTAAAATTAGTATTAGATTCCAGGTGTCAAATATTATTAATTATGCACATGTATTGTGTCTGTAGGAATAAGTAAATATTTGTACAAATTAAAGAAGTATTAAAACCTTGGTAAACAAAAATTTAAAAATACTTAAATTGTTAAGATGCTTGTACTAAAGTATTCAAAGCTAAAATTAGTTTAAAAACAGATAAAGTAAAATAATCATATCAGTTTTAATTTGCGTAATTTGGTAAAGATAAATATGTGATAAATAGTTAAAGTCTTTTTTTTTGAAACATAAAATGTAAATCATCAAAATTGTAAAACCAACTACTCGGCATCCTGGCTGAGGGACACTGTGGTACCGTTTAGAAACGGTAATCTGGAAAAAAAAAAAAAAAAAAAAAAACCTAACCTAACCTAACCTAACCTTTTTTTTTTTTTTTTTTTGTTGCCCAGGAAAACCTTTGATAGGTACCACGCGGCCCGGGGGGACCGGTGGTTATGTGGGAGTCCCGCCTTGACAAAGGCAGTGTACCCACTAAAAACCTGGGGTGTTCCACATCTCCGCAAGAGAGGGGTGTCTCAGGATCGCTATAGCGCCTCTTTGACTACCCAGCGGTTGCCTTATATTACGGCTCTTCCTTGTTAGGGTGACTTCGCCCTTTACTCCGCTTAAGGCATCTCGGAACACATGACGAGATGCCTTACAGCCCGGGACCCACTAGGTCAGGCAACAGACCCCCCGATCTGTTACCTAAAGGTCCTCATTATGGTTGCATGCGGCCGGCATATGCCAACCGCCTGCGGCCAGTTCTTCTCCGGCGCATTGGGTCCGACAGAGCATCGTCCTCTCGTTCCCTTTCCGCCGCCTCCTTTTCGCGCATTACCGTCTCCGCAAAAGCGGTGACTGCCCTCCAATTATGCTCTGAGTCAGCAATTGCGCTTACTATAGTTGACAGCGACAGATCTGTCCCTATCACCGCCACCATCTCCGCCCTTGGCACTGCCCAAGCTGGGCACTCGGCACGGGTGTGTTGTGCCGTGTCTTCCATCGCCCCACAGTGATGGCATACCATCGTAGGCTCACGGCGTGCCACTCGACACAGATACCTCCCGAAGCAACCGTGCCCCGAGAGAATCTGCGTTAAGCGGAACGTCGGAGCGCCATGCCGACGGTTGACCCACTCTAGCAGAACGGGCCGAATGGCAGCAACCACGTCCCGGCTAGCAGCCGGTGACTCCAGTCTTTCACTCCATTGCCGAAATAGATCTTCACGGCCCAGCTCTCTCCACCGTTTAATCTCTTCTGGCATAGGCCAACCTCCATTTCTTTTCACTTCGGCGCTACGCCGGTATACCGTTGCTAGAACCCCGGCTTCGAGGTCCCACGGCGGCGTACTGGCCAGCAAGCACGCTGCCTCAAAAGAGACAGTGTGGTACGCCCGGGCCGCTCTTACTGCAATGACCCGCTGTGGACGTCGCAGCAGGGTCTGGTTCCGCTTATTCAAGGCATTCGCCCATATGGGTGCTCCATACAGCGCCTTGGAGCGTATCACGCCAGCGAATAGGCGACGGCACGCAACACTTGGCCCTCCTACATTTGGGAGCAGCCTTCCGAGCACTCCAGCGAAGGCTATAAGCTTCGGAGCCAGCCGCAGAAAGTGCTCTTCAAACCTCCATCGGCCATCGAGGACGAGACCTAAATACCTCATCGTCGACTCGATGACGATGGAGGTTCCACCCACAACAACACTTTGCCCCCTCGGAGGAGCATTTCGAGGCCCGTGAAAAACAAGAGCCTCAGACTTCTCTAGGGCCACCTTCAGCCCAAGCATTCTTATCCTTCGGACCACCTGCGCAACTCCCGCAGTGGCCAAGATGGCCGCCTCTCTGTGGTTTTGTCCGCGGGCTGTGACAAGGGTGTCATCGGCGTAACAGACTACCCCTATCCCTTGGAGATTTTGCCCGCGGAGCACGTAATCATATCCGATGTTCCACAGGAGCGGCCCTAGGACCGATCCTTGTGGAACACCGCATGCCATTCTCCATTCTTCCCATCCTCCATCCCGGACTGGATACATTACAGCCCGGTTGGCGAAGTAGCTTTCCACCGTTTTTCTCAGATACTGTGGGACGCCGTGGTATCTGAGAGCCTCTAGTACGGTTTCCCAGGGCAGAGTGTTAAAGGCGTTCGCTATATCAAGCGACACTGCCAATAACACCCCACCCGTTGAAACCGCCTCATCCGAGAGCTCTCGCACTCTCGTAATGGCGTCGACCGTAGAACGCCCGTGGCGAAACCCGAATTGGCCATCATTCAAATTCGGGCCTACACAAACCAAGTGCTCAGTGAGACGAGCAGCAATCACTCGCTCAAAGAGCTTGCTCGTCTCTCCAAGTAGCACGATGGGGCGGTACGCTGACGGGGAATCAGCTGGACGCCCATTCTTTCTAAGCAAAACCAACTTCCCGCGCTTCCAGCATTGCGGGAAGTGGCCTTGCACCAGGCACTCTGAGAAGAGCGTCCGAATGTCTTCTCCAAGCTCCTTTGATGCGTGGACTAGGAGTCGCCCTGGCACGCCATCTGGTCCAGGAGCAGCGTTTTTAGACCGAAGTCGTAACACAGCCGCCTTAAACTCGACCTCACTCACAGGAGGTACTTCTTCGTCTACAACCTGATCAGGCAGACCTATCGCGGGTGCCATGGGTGGTGGGCACCATACCTCTCTTTGAGGGAAGAGTGTTGACACCACTCGCTCTAGAAGCTGCGGTTCGAGAGTTGAAGTGAGTGGTGGGGCCCATGGGCGCAGTTTACCCGTCACTGACTTGTACGGCCGCCCCCAGGGATCCCGGTCGAGGGACTCAAGCCACTCCTGCCACGCCTCTTCTTTTGCCTCCTTAATGGCTACCTGTAGAGCTTTACAGGCGGCACTATAATTAGCGTAACGCTCACGCTCTTCCTCCTCATCTCGCGTTCTCCAACGGCGACAGCGAGTGTACAAGCGCCTGGCAGCTACGCAGTTCTTACGTAACTGCCGTAGCTCCAGCTTCCACCAATACATACGCCGTGGCGGTGACGTCGCCTTTACCCGTGGCATAGAGGCATCGCAAATTCGCGCAAGAGCGTCCCCCAGTCTGTCTGCTACAGCATCTACATCTCCCATGTGCGGTCTTGCCACCCAGGCCTCTACGACGGCCGCTTCAGCCGCAAGCTCTCTGTCCAGTCCTCGCAAAGACCACCGCGGACCTGAACTAGGTGGCGGGGACGGAGCCTGCCCTGCGGACGTAGAAACGCTGAATCGAATGTATCGATGATCTGACAGTGTTTCTACGTCCGTTTCTACTCTCCAGTCTAAAACACGGCGTGCAACGGTGGGAGAAGCAAACGTTATGTCCACTATCGACCCACCATGCTGTCGCACACACGTATCCTCGTTGCCTCTGTTCAAAATGAGGAGACCAAGGGACGCCGCCCAATCCTCCAACAATTCACCCCGTGCGTCCGTTGATGGGGATCCCCACGCAGTGGACTTAGCGTTGAAGTCCCCAGCAACCAACACAGGATTGGGATGTGCTGCTCCCACCAAAACACCAATCTCAGCAAGCACCCTCTCAAATTCGACCAAGTCGCGGTTTGGGGAACAGTACACCCCGATCACCGCCACGCCAGTGCCGCCACCCACTACGGCCAACACGCATCCCTGACCTTTCGCTATCTTTTCGAAGGGCAGTGATCCAGTAGATGACTGCGCGATAATGGCCACCGAGTCCTCTCGGTCTCCCACCCAGTTATCTCGGGGAGGGACCAGGTAAGGCTCGGCAACCACTGCAATTTGTGTTGACCACTCCGCCAGGCTCTGGAGCAGAAGATCCTGAGCCCTGGCGGAGTGGTTGATGTTCGCCTGCAAGAATCGGATGGCCATCCTAATTGGAGTCCATCCGATCCTCCTCTCGCGCGTCTGGGCGCGCAGATGGCTGCGAGGGGGCTGTAGAGCCTACGCGAGCCGTCTGTTTTCCTCCTTTTTTGCCTTTGGTTGCGGTCATACCTTTGCAGGCCCTCACCCCAACACGATGATCGGCCTTCTTGCCGGCTGCTTCGCACACCGGACAATGCGGCTCAGCACCGCACTCTACCGCCTTGTGCCCAGGCTTGCCACAGCGGAAGCAAAGTTCACTGCGGTCCTGGTCACACGGACACTTTACGCCCACGTGCCCAACTTCCAGGCATCTATAGCACTGAAGGGGCCTGGACTCTAGTATCTTAACTGATACTTTGATCCAGCCCACAATGAATTTTCCAGCTGCTACTTTCTTCGCTGCAGCAACGGGACAGCGTAGCCAGACCGTACCTTGACGTCCTGGGGGCCGCACAATGTTGCCAACCTTCACGGATTCTACAGCACAGCCGCCCACTTTAGCAACGGCCGCCGCCACAGTCTCCGCACTCGCGGAGTCATCGAGACCCGACAGGCGCACTTCCACGCTCTTCTCGGGTCTAGAGACCCGGACAAGAGCTCCACTAAGAGACTCTCTAAGCTTATTAGCTAGAGAGTCAGCCTTCTCTGCACTAGCGGCACCAGGCACCTCCAACACTCGGGCACCTGTGGCGGCGGTCCGAAACTTGACGCCTTCAATGCCAAGCGCCTGCAAATCAATGCGCTCCCTAGCATCAGTGAGAACCTGATGATAGGTAACGCCTTTTTCCACTGCTTCTGGCTGCAGCGTCAGTACGACCACTGTCGAACGAGGCACCTTCAGTCCTCCTCGTTTGTTCTTCTTGTTAGCCTTCTGGCTCTGCACGGGCCGTGTTGCTGGCTCCTTCGTGACCTTAGCTGCCGCTGCCTTGGTGGCTTTTGCGGCCTTGGCTGCTTTGGTACCTTTACGGGTTACCACGTTCCACCCTTCGTCCATAGGCTTCGGCGTGGGACTAGGCGGACGCGGCTCAGCGGCCTCCGCCACCTTCTCTTTTGCTCCCTTGGGAGGCTTAGCCACTCCACTGGTGCTGGCCACGGCTTCCCGAGGAAGGGAAGGCGCCCGAACCGTGACTTTCGCACTTGCGTTGGCCACGTTTTTCTTCTTATCCGCTGCCAGCGGGGGCCGCAGGCGTTTTTCAGGCAACAAGCGGTCCTCTAAGCCATCGAAACGCGCGTCAACCATGTTTCCACATTGGGTCATGACAACGCGCACTATGTCTTCGATTGCAGCTGGAGTTGGCGCTGCGGTCGATGCCGGCTGCTGAGTGAGCAGACGCATCTGGGCCATCTCCTTGCGGACTTCTTCGAGCTCACGCGCGAGCTTTGCGTTGGCTGCCTCCAGTCGGGCAACCTCCTCCGTCATTGTACGCGAACGTATTTCTTCGAAGGAAGCTTTAATAGTTTCCGCCGCTTCCTTCAGCGCTCGCACGTACGTCCCTTTTAAGTGGCTGGACGTCGTGGCAACCTTCATGATGGTGTCTATGGAGCCTGACACCAGCTTAGCCAGATCGGATGACTCTTGGCTATCATTGTCACTCAGTACCATCACTTCCGTAGATTTACGGAATATGGCGGCTTTGGCTTCTCGCTTCCGCTTTATATCCTCAGCCATCTCCAATTCAGCGTTTAAACGCAGTTCTTCGGCTTTGGCGGCATTCAGATCAGCCTTGGCCTTAGCCAAGCCGACGAATTTCCCCGTAGTGGGAGGACGTCCACGCCCCCTTCTGGCCGCCGATGCCTTGGGCGGCCTCTCATCATCGCCATTGTCGGAGTCATCACCCACTAAACGGCGTTTTCTCCAGAAACGACTGTCTTCAGGCGAAGGCAGTGCAGCTACCGATTGGAAGCTTCCGTCCGAATCCGTGTCGGAGAGATTTACTAATCTCGCCGAAGCGATAGGCAAATCTTCATCGCTTTTCTCCGAGGTCACACTGCGCGTTAAAACAACACGCGCCTCCTTCGTCATGTTCACTAGCGCCACTGCGCCCACACTTCCGTTCTCCTCACGACCCCACTGGTCCTTATCGTCTTTGTTTTTTAAGGTTTTAAATGATTCCATAATAAATCCCACGAGTAGTAGGGAAAAGTCGTCACCCCGTCCAGAGCCCTTTGTCCGGGGAAGGGTAAATACTGCGGAGGTCCCCCGGTATCCGCAGGTTTTTACGTGTTTTCTCACGGGTTTTGTATCGAGATTGTCCTTCTCAGACCGGCCAATTAAGGCAAGCCCTCGTCGGATTCACAAAGCCACAACATACCCCCTTATCGCCAATACGGAGGTCGTTGAAGTTAGCAATGTTGTTTACAACTAAACAACGTTTATTTTCGATAGGGCTCAGCAGAGGCAATGGAAGGTAGTAGGTACTCACATTTCTTGTAGTCCAGGAGTGGTTTGTGGGGTTTTCTGTATGCGTAACACTTGATTTTTGCTATTTTTGGATTCACAGAGATTATTTTGGTTTAGAGAAAGCTTTCACATTAATTTAAAATGATTTGTTTTTTTATCACACACGCCCTTCGTATGGTACCGGCAGACATCTTCAATTTCTTCGATTTCGTTGTTCGTTTTCGTTCATTCGCAGTAGCGCGAAATTCAAATGTGAGGTTCTTCATAGTAGGTATAGGATAGGATTGGATAGGAGCTAAGCTGAAGCCTCAACATATCCCCCCACTTGAAATCAACCGAGGATTTCATAAGATAAATCAATGGTCCGAGATCCTGAGTCATACGCGCTCAGCTATGCGGATTCATACTACGAACGGTAGGTAGCTAGGTTGTGTGTGCTTGTAACTAGGTATAGATACGTGTATAAGATAAGATTAGGTATAAGATAAGATTAGGCATAAGATAAGATTAGGTATAAGATAAGATTGGGAATAAGATAAGATTATGACTAAGATTGTACATCACTTAAACATCCGGAGATGTTGGGATAAGACAAACCTTATTTGCGGGGCGGATGAATTCACCTTTGTTAGTTTTAACGGTAACTACGCGAATATTATTATCCGGGCCTGCATGTAATTTGACTACGCGACCGGTTCTCCAGGTATTCGCAGGCAAATTAGGTTCGATAATTGTAACAAGATCGTTCAATTTGGGTTGACTATTTTCAGTTTTAAGCCATTTGTTTCGCTGTTGCAAGGTATGTAAATAGTCCCTAGACCAAGTTCGCCAGAAGCTTTGAGATAATCTTTGTAATAACCGCCAGCGTGAGCGGAGAGATAAGGCATCGTCGATTGTTGGCTCGGGTAAGGATACTAACGGACGGCCGATAAGAAAATGACCAGCTGTAAGAGCGTCAACTTCATGAGGATCGGACGAGAGCGCGACCAAAGGCCTTGAGTTTAACATTGCTTCTATCTTCGTAAGTACGGTATAAAGTTCTTCGAATGTCAGAACTTGGGATCCGACGATTCGCTTGAGATGGTACTTGGTAGATTTAATACCGCTTTCGAAGATTCCACCGAAGTGGGCTCCGGAAGGTGGGTTCAATCTCCAAGTGATACCACGGGAGGCAAGCTGATCGCGGATGGTAAGATTTTCCCTGTCTAACATTTCTGATACTTCCGATAGGTATCGCTTCGCGCCTACAAAGTTAGTACCGCCGTCAGTGGTTATAGATTGGCAGAGGCCTCTCCTAGCAACAAAACGATCTAAGGATGCGATAAAAGCTTCGGTGGTCAGCTCAGTGACCAGTTCAAGGTGAACGGCCTTTACAGTGTGACACACTATAAGGCATAGATAAGATTTATAGGTTCGGGCGTTGCGACGCCGGCTTTCCTTTACCATAAAGGGACCTCCGAAATCGATTCCGATCGACTGAAAACAGTATCCTGGCGTCAGCCTGGAAGGAGGAAGATCTCCCATGACAGGTTGAAAAGGAGTAGGTTTTGCCTTGCAGCAAGTTACGCATCTCGATAGCCGAGATCGAATAAGATTTCTTATACCGAGGATCCAAAATCGACGCTGAATCAATGAATGTAGGAGCCGCGGCCCGCTATGGAGGTAAGATACATGATAGTGGTCGATAATGAGGTCACTCAGTCGGGATTGTTTGGATAAAAGGTATGGATGTTTGACACTATAAGGTAAGTTGGACTGTCTCAAACGTCCCCCCACTCGCAAGACTCCATCTGAGTCGAGAAAGATAGATAGCCTTTGCAGATGCTTAGGAATGGGTTTATTAGAATTTATTTGAGACGAGACGTCGTGGAAATCCTTTTTCTGAACATGCTTTACTAAGATTTGCAGTGAACGGTCAAGCTCGATTGAAGATAAATAACCGGTTAAGTTGCGCTTTGACGGATCGACCTTAGCGTTATTGATGAAACGGTATAGCCAAGCTGTTATTCTTTGTAGTCGAGTGAAGCTCGATGTACGTTCGACTAAGCTATGAAGCGCATCGGCTTCTTGTGTCTCGACGAGACACGAGTGTGACGACTTCAGCTCGGGAACGTTATCCATATCGTGAATCGCGTGGACTTGCCAGTTAGTTATGTCTGTGGATAACCACGATGGACCAGACCACCAACATTCGCAAGCAGCGAGTTGAGCGCAGGATAAGCCACGACTACAAAGATCGGCCGGGTTGTCATGGGTGGAAACATGCTGCCACACAAACGAGGATGTAGATTCCGTTACTTGCACTACACGGTGTGCTACGAAGGTTTTAAGTTTGTGCGGTTCTGTGTTCAGCCACGACAGCACGGTCGAGCTATCGGTAAATAGATAAGATTGAGCAATGTTCAGTTTCGTGCTAAGCAAGGAGTAGATGCGCGTTGCTACTTTAGCGAGTAGTACAGCACCGCAAAGTTCTAAGCGGTTTACTGTAAGAACCTTGAGAGGTGCTACCTTGGACTTAGCAATTAAAAGAAAAACTTGAACCTTTTGGTTAGTGACAACGCGAAGATAGACACAACATCCGTAGGCTTTTGTTGAGCCATCACAAAATCCGATCAGTTGAATTTCGTGGGCCGCTGAAGGTACAACTTGGCGAGGAATTTTAATTAGTTTTAAGTTTTTAAGATCTGAGATAAATTCTCGCCAGTCACGAGATATATCGCTGGGGATAGGATCATCCCAGGAAATGTTTTGACGCCACAAATCTTGAAGGAGCAATTTTGCTTTTAGGATGAACGGGGTAAGCCACCCTAACGGGTCAAAGATACGAGCAACGTGAGATAAGATAGAACGTTTCGTATACTCAATTTCATGTATCTCAGAAAATGAGTACGTAAAGATATCACCCGCTGGGTCCCATTGGACTCCTAAGATTTTAAGCGTAGATTTATCAGATTCTTCTGAAAAGATTTTGGGGGTTTGACAATGGTCTACTGGCAAGGTATCGAGAAAAGATTTCGAGTTACTGCTCCATTTACGGAGTTCCAACTGAGCGCAACTGAGGAGCTGAATAAGTTGTGTTTTTAGCTCAAGGGCTTCCTCAACAGATGGCGCTCCGGTAGTTACATCATCGACGAAGGTTTTGTGACGTAGGGCGTCTGCCGCGCGAGGGTACTCAGCACCGTGGTCCGTAGCTAGCTGATGGAGTGTGCGAATGCTAAGATATGGCGAACTACTCACACCATAGGTGATAGTACGAAGCTCGTACTCTTTGAGAGGGTGACTAGCAGACTCTCGCCACAGTATGTGCTGGAAGCAGCGATCGGCAGGTAGTATCAGAAAATTTCTAAACATTTTGGAAATGTCACAAGTAAAGACGACTACATGTAATCGGAAGCCAGTTATGATATCGATTATATCCGTTTGGAGCTTGGGTCCAGTAAACACAAGGTCATTGAGAGATAGACCATTTGTGGTCTTACAACTTGCGTCAAATACCACGCGCAGCTTAGTTGTTGTGCTTTGTGGTCGGATGACGCAATGATGCGGGATAAGATAAGATTTGTTCGTTGGTGATGTCGGAGTAAGTTCCATGTGATTTAAGTTTTCGTATTCTCGCATAAAGTCAATGTAGTCAGATTTAAGTTGGCTATGTCGGCTAAGTTTCTTTTCGATATTAAGTAACCGCGACAAAGCACTAGGATACGAGTTACCTAGTACGCGATCTCGATCTTTGATGAGGATAGGTACGACGTAGCGACCGTCAGGCTCCCGGTAGGTAAGATCAGTATACATACGTTCGCATATTTCGTCTTCGGGTACCGGAATGGGAACGTGCGGTGGTTCCTCGACTTCCCAGAAACGTTTTACCTGCTCGTCAAGTGTGCGAGATGCAGCTAATAACGAGGAGGTATTGGGAAGAGGTATACTGACGTCGGACTCGATTGCGCCCGTAAGAATCCATCCGAAGACGCTATGTAATGCGGTAGGTAGGCCGGGCCCTAGTTTGATACGTTGACCGTCATAGATATCGTGGAAGTATTCCGCTCCTATAAGAATGTCTATATTCGCAGGTATGTCGAAGTCGCGATCGGCTAAGGTTATGTGCCTACAATGGTCTCGAACGACTGACGGTAGTGGCGCGCTAGGCATTTGAGCGGTGATGTTATCTAACACGATAGGTCGGATGTTGAAATGCGGATCATCTTTTTCAAGAGGGCGTAGAACGCACTGAGTTTCGCCCCTGACTTGAAACACTGTGTTTTGTCCTAAGCCGCCTACGATAAGATTGCAGCGTTGGAGATTCAAACCCAGTGTCCGGGCGCAAGCGGTTGTTATAAAACAATCCTGTGCACCGCTGTCGACAAGAGCGCGCACTACATGTTGCGCACCGGTGGCTGTATTGCATACGCGTAGCTTGCATGTACCAAGTAGCACGACGCCGCGACTGTCGCCGACATGCGCGCTAGTGCTAGCCTGAGTTACGCTACTCCCGCTAGCTTGAGGAGTTTCTGTATGCAAAAGCGTATGATGACGTAATCCACAAACTAAACAAGATATTTTTGAGATACATTTATCTATGACATGATTGGTACGTAGACAATTCGTACATAATTTTTTGTTATCAACTAATGCGAGTCTAGATTTAGAATCTAAAGATTGAAAGGTTGGGCATCGAAAAGTCGAATGCGCTTCACCACAACACGAACAGTTAACAAAAGATGTTGACGGGGTGGTTTTGTTAAGATAAGTTGAGCGTTTTGATCCGCTGCTGATCGGGCGATTACGTGCCGCTGAGGTTTTCCCGTCGGTGGTGCCTCGAGAGGTAGGAGGCGGAAGATGAGTTGAAGTTAGCCTGCTAGTTTCTAAAACTTTAACATAGTCTTGAAGAAACTTTAACAGTTCAGTAAAAGACGGTACTTGTGAACTGTTTTGAGATTCAAAGCGTTTGCGTGTGTCCGCATCAAGTATTCTTGAAACTAAATGAAACAGAATAAAATCACCGAGATTTTGTATATTCAAGGCTTTTAGAGCGTGTACAGATTCGTGAAATACATTGGTCAGCGTTTGTAGTTCCTGGAAACCACCTGTTTTGATAGCAGGATAATGCAAGATTTTATCGAGATACGTTATAGCTAAGATACGTTTATTTTGATATCTCTCGACCAAGGCTTCGAAAACGACTTCATAGTTAGCCGTGGTAATAGGTACCCCTTTAACAAGAGATGCCGCGGGCCCTGTCAGACACGACACGAGATAATGAAACTTTTCTACTTGGGAGATCGAATTATTCTCGTGAATCAATGTTGTAAAGGTATCATAGAACGTTTGCCAATTCTCAGTTTGACTATCGAATTTAGGTAGCTCAAGTTTAGGTAACCGCGCATTTACGGGTTTCGTGGCGAGCGCTATGGCGGCGGTCGCGCTGTCGGAAACCGGCATGACTTTGTCAGATGTTGTTGCAGCCAATGTGTCTGACGCCGCGATAACTGCGTAGTACAAGTCGTCAAATGAACTAATTGAGCTTTGGTCTATCGCTTGATCAGGGTTTATCGATAACTGCAATGATTGAATCTTTTCGTTAACTTGAATATATTCCTCGCGAATGGCTTGAACTCGAGAAAACCTAGACTTGAAATTAGGTATCTTTGAACGATCTTGAAACATGTCTTTCGAAAGATCATAAAGAATTTGTATTGCTCGATAAACATATTCGCGTTGAGATAAGAGTAGTTTTAATTTGCTCTGTTCCATTTTGAATGAAAGATTTAACAAGGTAAGATTTTACAAGATGAGATTCTACCGGTAAGTATGAAGCTAAGATGATGTACAAACTTAGGTAGGTAAAGGCAAGATTGAGATGTAATATGTATGAATACTTGATAGGTTAGTGAAATTGTGTAAATTAATGTGAATATGAACTGCAAAATGACAAAAGTTTGAATTGCAGCCACGCGGTTAAGATAATGCGGACAAATTTAGAAGTCGTATGAATCCCAATAGGTGTAACTGAACCAACGACCAACCAGATTTGGTCGGGTTATAGTAAAATTTCAAGAAAAAATTACGAAAATTCCCCAAAAATGTAAAATACCGGCCAACTTTCCCATAAAGTTGTAAGATCCGGCTCGAATCTATGTTTACAACTAAACAACGTTTATTTTCGATAGGGCTCAGCAGAGGCAATGGAAGGTAGTAGGTACTCACATTTCTTGTAGTCCAGGAGTGGTTTGTGGGGTTTTCTGTATGCGTAACACTTGATTTTTGCTATTTTTGGATTCACAGAGATTATTTTGGTTTAGAGAAAGCTTTCACATTAATTTAAAATGATTTGTTTTTTTTTCACACACGCCCTTCGTATGGTACCGGCAGACATCTTCAATTTCTTCGATTTCGTTGTTCGTTTTCGTTCATTCGCAGTAGCGCGAAATTCAAATGTGAGGTTCTTCATAGTAGGTATAGGATAGGATTGGATAGGAGCTAAGCTGAAGCCTCAACAAATGTGAACCCGGTTAGAGAGTCGGCGTAAACTCCCCGGCGCAACTGAGCGATACAGTCCGTACCACTTAGCCCGCCAAATCCTCCACTCTGTCGCGCCCTGAAAAGGGCGGACCCGTCTTACTTGAGAGACCTACACTAGGCCCCGCCAAGATGCGTTTGCCCTCTCCCAAAGCCGATCCGTATGGGTAACCCTGCGGCATAGCCTTTGGGGTCATTGGGCTGTGAACGCTCACATCATCCGTGCGCCCTGAAAAGGGCACACCCGTCTCGCCAGACAGGCCCATCTTGGGCCCCGCCAAAATGCGCAGCACTAATCCCTCCCTCCAAGCCTTTCCGTATGGGTAACCCTGCGGTATAGCCTTGAAGATCATTGGAATGTGCGCGCCTGGCTCCATCCACTGCTGTTTTCGCCAAACGGAGAACAGCGTGGAGGAGCCGAAACCCATTTCCCCCCCAGTGTTTTGTCCGCGCCAGCGTTACCTATAAATCCCATTAGGGAATTTATGGCACACCGGAAACCCCCTATCCGCAACCCGGGGACGCGCCACGTCGGAGTACACCTCACCGCCCACTGGGACACCCCAGCAGGTCCGTGGAACCTAACCTAACCTTTTTTTTTTTTTTTTGTTGCCCAGGAAAACCTTTGATAGGTACCACGCGGCCCGGGGGGACCGGTGGTTATGTGGGAGTCCCGCCTTGACAAAGGCAGTGTACCCACTAAAAACCTGGGGTGTTCCACATCTCCGCAAGAGAGGGGTGTCTCAGGATCGCTATAGCGCCTCTTTGACTACCCAGCGGTTGCTTATTACAGCTCTTCTTTATAAGGGTGACTTCGCCCTTTACTCCGCTTAAGGCATCTCGGAACACATGACGAGATGCCTTACAGCCCGGGACCCACTAGGTCAGGCAACAGACCCCCCGATCTGTTACCTAAAGGTCCTCATTATGGTTGCATGCGGCCGGCATATGCCAACCGCCTGCGGCCAGTTCTTCTCCGGCGCATTGGGTCCGACAGAGCATCGTCCTCTCGTTCCCTTTCCGCCGCCTCCTTTTCGCGCATTACCGTCTCCGCAAAAGTGGTGACTGCCCTCCAATTATGCTCTGAGTCAGCAATTGCGCTTACTATAGTTGACAGCGACAGATCTGTCCCTATCACCGCCACCATCTCCGCCCTTGGCACTGCCCAAGCTGGGCACTCGGCACGGGTGTGTTGTGCCGTGTCTTCCATCGCCCCACAGTGATGGCATACCATCGTAGGCTCACGGCGTGCCACTCGACACAGATACCTCCCGAAGCAACCGTGCCCCGAGAGAATCTGCGTTAAGCGGAACGTCGGAGCGCCATGCCGACGGTCGACCCACTCTAGCAGAACGGGCCGAATGGCAGCAACCACATCTCGGCTAGCAGCCGGTGACTCCAGTCTTTCACTCCATTGCCTAAATAGATCTTCACGGCCCAGCTCTCTCCACCGTTTAATCTCTTCTGGCATGGGCCAACCTCCATTTCTTTTTACTTCTGCGCTACGCTGGTATACCGCTGCGAGAACCCCGGCTTCGAGGTCCCACGGCGGCGTACTGGCCAGTAAGCACGCTGCCTCAAAAGAGACAGTGTGGTACGCCCGGGCCGCTCTTACTGCAATGACCCGCTGAGGACGTCGCAGCAGGGTCTGGTTCCGCGTATTCAAGGCATTCGCCCATATGGGAGCTCCATACAGCGCCTTGGAGCGTACCACGCCAGCGAATAGGCGACGGCACGCAACACTTGGCCCTCCTACATTTGGGAGCAGCCTTCCGAGCACTCCAGCGAAGGCTATAAGCTTCGGAGCCAGCCGCAGAAAGTGCTCTTCAAACCTCCATCGGCCATCGAGGACGAGACCTAGATACCTCATCGTCGACTCGATAACGATGGAGGTTCCACCCACAACAACACTTTGCCCCCTCGGAGGAGCATTTCGAGGCCCGTGAAAAACTAGAGCCTCAGACTTCTCTAGGGCCACCTTCAGCCCAAGCATCCTTATCCTTCGGACCACCTGCGCAACTCCCGCAGTGGCCAAGATGGCCGCCTCTCTGTGGTTTTGTCCGCGGGCTGTGACAAGGGTGTCATCGGCGTAACAGACTACCCCTATCCCTTGGAGATTTTGCCCGCGGAGCACGTAGTCATATCCGATGTTCCACAGGAGCGGCCCTAGGACCGATCCTTGTGGAACACCGCACGCCATCCTCCACTCTTCCCATCCTCCATCCCGGACTGGATACATAACAGCCCGATTGGCGAAGTAGCTTTCCACCGTTTTTCTCAGATACTGTGGGACACCGTGGTATCTGAGAGCCTCCAGTACGGTTTCCCAGGGTAGGGTGTTAAAGGCATTCGCTATATCAAGCGACACTGCCAATAACACCCCACCCGCTGAAACCGCCTCATCCGAGAGCTCTCGCACTCTCTTAATGGCGTCGACCGTAGAACGCCCGTGACGGAACCCGAATTGGCCATCATTCAAATTCGGGCCCACACAAACCAAGTGCTCAGTGAGACGAGCAGCAATCACTCGCTCAAAGAGCTTGCTCGTCTCTCCAAGTAGCACGATGGGGCGGTACGCTGACGGGGAATCAGCTGGACGCCCATCCTTTCTTAACAAAACCAGCTTCCCGCGCTTCCAGCATTGCGGGAAGTGGCCCTGCACCAGGCACTCCGAGAAGAGTGACCGAATGTCTTCTCCAAGCTCCTTTGATGCGTGGACCAGGAGTCGCCCTGGCACGCCATCTGGTCCAGGAGCAGCGTTTTTAGACCGAAGCCGTAACACAGCCGCCTTAAACTCGACCTCACTCACCGGAGGTACTTCTTCTTCCGCAACCTGATCAGGCAGACCTATCGCGGGTGCCATGGGTGGTGGGCACCATGCCTCTCTTTGGGGGAAGAGTGTTGACACTACTCGCTCTAGAAGCTGCGGTTCGAGAGTTGAAGTGAGTGGTGGGGCCCATGGGCGCAGTTTACCCGTCACCGATTTGTACGGCCGCCCCCAGGGATCCCGGTCGAGAGACTCAAGCCACTCCTGCCACGCCTCTTCTTTTGCCTCCTTAATGGCTACCTGTAAAGCTTTACAGGCGGCACTATAATTAGCGTAACGCTCACGCTCTTCCTCCTCATCTCGCATTCTCCAACGGCGACAGCGAGTGTACAAGCGCCTGGCAGCCACGCAGTTCTTACGTAACTGCCGTAGCTCCAGCTTCCACCAATACATACGTCGCGGCGGTGACGTCGCCTTTACTCGTGGCATAGAGGCATCGCAGATTCGCGCCAGAGCGTCCCCCAGTCTGTCTGCTGCAGCATCTACGTCTCCCATGTGCGGGCTTGCCACCCAGGCCTCTACAACGGCCGCTTCAGCCGCAAGCTCTCTGTCCAGTCCTCGTAATGACCACCGCGGACCTGAACTAGGTGGTGGGGACGGAGCCTGCCCTGTGGACGTAGAAACGCTGAATCGAATGTATCGATGATCTGACAGTGTTTCTACGTCCGTTTCTACTCTCCAGTCTAAAACACGGCGCGCCACGGCAGGAGAAGCAAACGTTATGTCCACTATCGACCCACCGTGCTGTCGCACACACGTATCCTCATTGCCTCGGTTCAAAATAAGGAGGCCAAGGGACGCCGCCCAATCCTCCAACAATTCACCCCGAGCGTCCGTTGATGGGGAACCCCACGCAGTGGACTTAGCGTTGAAGTCCCCAGCAACCAACACAGGATTGGGATGTGCTGCTCCCACCAAAACACCAATCTCAGCAAGCACCCTCTCAAATTCGACCAAGTCGCGGTTTGGGGAACAATACACCCCGATTACCGCCACGCCAATGCCGCCACCCACTACGGCCAACACGCATCCCTGACCTTTCGCTATCTTTTCGAAGGGCAGTGATCCAGTAGATGACTGCGCGATAATGGCCACCGAGTCCTCTCGGTCTCCCACCCAGTTATCTCGGGAAGGGACCAGGTAAGGCTCAGCAACTACTGCAATTTGTGTTGACCACTCCGCCAGGCTCTGGAGCAGAAGATCCTGAGCCCTGGCGGAGTGGTTGATGTTCGCCTGCAGGAATCGTATGGCCATCCTAATTGGCGTCCATCCGATCCTCCTCTCGCACGTCTGGGCGCGCAGATGGCTGCGAGGGGGCTGTAGAGCCTACGCGAGCCGTCTGTTTTCCTCCTTTTTTGCCTTTGGTTGCGGTCATACCTTTGCAGGCCTTAACCCCAACACGATGGTCGGCCTTCTTGCCGGCTGCTTCGCACACCGGACAATGAGGCTCAGCACCGCACTCTACTGCCTTGTGCCCAGGCTTGCCACAGCGGAAGCAGAGTTCACTGCGGTCCTGGTCACACGGACACTTTACACCCACGTGCCCAACTTCCAGGCATCTATAGCATTGTAGGGGCCTGGACTCTAGTATCTTGACTGATACTTTGATCCAGCCCACAATGAATTTTCCAGCTTCTACCTTCTTCGCTGCAGCAACGGGACAGCGTAACCAGACCGTACCTTGACGTCCTGGGGGCCGCACAATGTTGCCAACCTTCACGGATTCTACAGCACAGCCGCCCACCTTAGCAACGGCCGCCGCCACAGTCTCCGCACTCGCGGAGTCATCAAGACCCGACAGGCGCACTTCCACGCTCTTCTCGGGTCTAGAGACCCGGACAAGAGCTCCACTAAGAGACTCTCTAAGCTTGTTAGCTAGAGAGTCAGCCTTCTCTGCACTAGTGGCACCAGGCACCTCCAACACTCGGGCACCTGTGACGGCGGTCCGAAACTTGACGCCTTCAATGCCAAGCGCCTGCAAATCAATGCGCTCCCTAGCATCAGTGAGAACCTGATGATAGGTAACGCCTTTCTCCACTGCTTCCGGCTGCAGCGTCAGTACGACCACTGTCGAACGAGGCACCTTCAGTCCTCCTCGTTTACTCTTCTTGTTAGCCTTCTGGCTCTGCACGGGCCGAGTTGCTGGCTCCTTCGTGACCTTTGCTGCCGTTGCCTTGGTGGCTTTTGCGGCCTTGGCTGCTTTGGTACCTTTACGGGTTACCACGTTCCACCCTTCGTCCATAGGCTTCGGCGTGGGACTAGGCGGACGCGGCTCAGCGGCCTCCACTACCTTCTTTTTTGCTCCCTTGGGAGGCTTAGCCACTCCACTGGTGCTGGCCACGGCTTCCCGAGGAGGGGAAGGCGCTCGAGCCGTTACTTTCGCACTTGCGTTGGCCACGCTTTTCTTCCTATCCGCTGCCAGCGGGGGGCGCAGACGTTTTTCAGGCAACAGGCGATCTTCTAAGCCGTCGAGACGCGCGTCAACCATGGTTCCACATTGGGTCATGACAACGCGCACTATGTCTTCGATAGTAGCTGGAGTTGGCACTGCGGTCGATGCCGGTTGCTGAGTGAGCAGACGCATCTGGGCCATCTCTTTGCGGACTTCTTCGAGCTCACGTGCGAGCTTTGCGTTGGCTGCCTCCAGTCGGGCAACCTCTTCCGTCATTGTACGCGAACGTATTTCTTCGAAGGAAACTTTAATGGTTTCCGCCGCTTCCTTCAGCGCTCGCACGTACGTCCCTTTTAAGTGGCTGGACGTCGTGGCAACCTTCATGATGGTGTCTATGGAGCCTGACACCAACTTAGCCAGATCGGATGACTCTTGGCTATCATTGTCACTCAATACCATCCCTTCCGTAGACCTACGGAAAATGGCGGCTTTGGCTTCTCGCTTCCGCTTAATTTCCTCAGCCATCTCCAATTCAGCGTTTAAACGCAGTTCTTCGGCTTTGGCGGCATTCAGATCAGCCTTGGCCTTAGCCAAGCCGACGAATTTCCCCGTAGTGGGAGGACGTCCACGCCCCCTTCTGGCCGCCGATGCCTTGGGCGGCCTCTCATCATCACCATTGTCGGAGTCATCACCCACTAAACGGCGTTTTCTCCAGAAACGACTGTCTTCAGGCGAAGGCAGTGCAGCTACCGATTGGAAGCTTCCGTCAGAATCCGTGTCGGAAAGATTTACTAATCTCGCCGAAGCGATAGGCAAATCTTCATCGCTTTTTTCCGAGGTCACACTGCGCGTTAAAACAACACGCGCCTCTTTCGTCATGTTCACTAGCGCCACTGCGCCAACACTTCCATTCTCCTCACGACCCGACTGGTCCTTATCGTCTTTGTTTTTTAAGGTTTTAAATGATTCCATAATAAATCCCACGAGTAGTAGGGAAAAGTCGTCACCCCGTCCAGAGCCCTTTGTCCGGGGAAGGGTAAATACTGCGGAGGTCCCCCGGTATCCGCAGGTTTTTACGTGTTTTCTCACGGGTTTTGTATCGAGATTGTCCTTCTCAGACCGGCCAATTAAGGCAAGCCCTCGTCGGATTCACAAAGCCACAACATACCCCCTTATCGCCAATACGGAGGTCGTTGAAGTTAGCAATGTGAACCCGGTTAGAGAGTCGGCGTAAACTCCCCGGCGCAACTGAGCGATACAGTCCGTACCACTTAGCCCGCCAAATCCTCCACTCTGTCGCGCCCTGAAAAGGGCGGACCCGTCTTACTTGACAGACCTACACTAGGCCCCGCCAAGATGCGTTTGCCCTCTCCCAAAGCCAATCCGTATGGGTAACCCTGCGGCATAGCCTTTGCGGTCATTGGACTGTGAACGCTCACATCATCCGTGCGCCCTGAAAAGGGCGCACCCGTCTCGCCAGACAGGCCCATCCTGGGCCCCGCCAAGATGCGCAGCACTAATCCCTCCCTCCAAGCCTTTCCGTATGGGAAGCCCTGCGGTATAGCCTTGAAGATCATTGGAATGTGCGCGCCTGGCTCCATCCACTGCTGTTTTCGCCAAACGGAGAACAGCGCGGAGGAGCCGAAACCCATTTCCCCCCCAGTGTTTTGTCCGCGCCAGCGTTACCTATAAACCCCATTAGGGAATTTATGGCACACCGGAAACCCCCTATCCGCAACCCGGGGACGCGCCACGTCGGTGTACACCTCACCGCCCACTGGGACAACCCAGCAGGTCCGTGGAACCTAACCTAACCTTTTTTTTTTTTTTTTTTTTTTTTTTTTTTTTTTTTTTGTTCTCGGTGAGGAAACTCGTTTGCGAGTAGACCAGTCTGGGGAAGACCGGAATTATGTGGGACTCACCGCCGTAGCAGAATACCCTAACTAAAACCTCACCGATGTTCCTCTCGCGCCATTCACGCCGAGCCACGGGAACTACACCATCCGAGACTCGACTGGCGAATACCTCTCATACTGAACGGCAGCATTTCACATGCGCCTTCCCTCATTCACTCTGATCTCCTCCACGTGGCATAAGCAACATTGTTGCGCCAGCATTAGACGGGGCTGCTGCACTCGCATAAGCATGCAAGTGTTACGCGCATCACCCCGTCCCATTCCTCCACTCTGATCTCCTTGTATACTCATACATCCCCCATATGGCTTCATAGCCCTCGGCCCCACGGCCCACTTCCGTCGCCTGTCAGGAACATTGTGACACTATAACGGAGCCCTTGAAGAGGAATCTCTTCGAGCGAGGTCCTCCCCTAGGGACCTCACGCCCGAAGAATACATACACCTTATGGCATCACGGCCCACATTCATCGTTAAATTAATCCCTGTCAGACTGAGTGGCGCTCTCCTCCCGCATCACGCATGCGCCACCCCTCATTCAGACTATATCCCTCGGCAATGCAAAATGCATGAAATCGGGCGGCGGCGCTGTGTTTTCTTATTTTTTTTTTTTTTTTTTTTAAATAAAACACTCGCACGAATATGCTCGCACAGTATGCGCAACATACCGCCCCACTCCAATCCTCTCTTATTCTCACTCTCCCCTTATGGCTACATGGCCCAAACACACAATCAGTCATGCAAGGCGTGTAATTCGCACACCTCATATATCCATCCCTCTCATATGAGTAAAACCTACGGAACTCGACGGTTCTCCGCCGAGTGGCGGTCGACACCCGTCCCGGGCCGCCTGCGCGTTCGCCTGCCGAGGCGCGCCTGAGGATCGCGCTCTCGCAATCTCTCGGCGTCTTCCTTGGCGGTCATCACCACATCCGCAAACTCGGCAAGCGCGTTCCACGCACTCTCTCTGTGGACAATGGAGCGCACAATGCTCGGCAGCGAAAGGTCCGCCCCGACCACTGCGACTAGCTCCGCTCTCTCCATCGCCCAAGCCGAGCACTCCGCCAGCGTGTGGCGAGCCGTATCTTCGGCACTACCGCAATGGTGACACTCGGGCGTGGGCTCCGCCCCTGCCACCCGCCACAGATACCTCCCGAAGCAACCGTGCCCCGAAAGGATCTGCGTAAGGTGGAAAGAGAGGATCCCATGCCTCCTCGTCACCCACCGCTCGAGAACCGGCCGCACCGCATCAATCGTGTCATGGCCGGCAGAAGGTTCCTCCAGCGCGCGCATCCAGCGCAGAAGAAGGCGCCTGCGCGCTTTCCTGCGCCAGCGCAACATACCCTCCCTTGGAAGCGGCTCGCCCGTGGACCGATGCTCAACGATTCGGTCGTAGACCGCAGTGAGCACACGGGCATCCAACTCCCAGGGAAGGCAGGCCGCCAACACACACGCCGCCTCGAAGGAGATGGTGCGGTAGCCATGCACCACCCTGAGGCACATCACCCTCTGTGGACGACGCAGGAGAGCCTTATTCGCTCGTCCAAGCGCGTCCTCCCACACGGGCGCCCCATACAGGGCCATCGACCGCACCACCTGCACATACAGCCTTCGACAAGGTGCATTGGGCCCTCCGACGTTCGGTAGCAATCTGCTCAAGGCACCGCATGCTGTCATGAGCCGCGGCACCAGCCGACGGAAATGCTCACAGAACGTTAGGCGAGGATCCAGAACAATGCCGAGGTAGCGCATGGCTAGCCCGACATCGATCCACACCCCACCCACCATCACACGAGCACCCGCCATCGGCGCCCGTCGCGGACCATGGAAGCACAGCGCCTCGCATTTCGGCAGCGCCACCTCCAATCCCAGTCGCCGTATGCGCTCCAGCACACACTGCACGCCCTCCGTCGCACGCGCAGCCGCATCGTCGAAGCTAGCGCCTCGGGCAGTGACCAGCGTGTCATCCGCGTAGCACGTCACGCTCACGCCTTCCGGCAGCGCGCCCCGCAAAACCCAATCGTACCCGATGTTCCACAGGGTAGGTCCTAAGGCCGAGCCCTGTGGAACACCGCGCGTCATAGGTTTTACTTCCCAGGCTAGACGCGCCGGGTACCGGACCTCTCTCTCAGAGAGATAGGCGCCAATAATCCGGCGCAAGTAACCCGGGAAGCCGTGATACCTGAGTGCCTCCTCAACACAGGTCCATGGAAGGGAGTTGAAGGCGTTTGATATGTCAAGCGAAACAGCCAACAACACCTCCCGTCCCGCGATCGCCTCCTCCGCCATGACCTTCACCTTACGGATCGCGTCGATGGTAGAGTGGGCACGCCGGAACCCGTACTGGGCATCGGAGAGGTTCGGTCCTACATCCTCCATGTGCCGCACGAGGCGGGCGACCAAGACGCGCTCGAAGAGCTTGCCCGCCTCATCCAGCAGCACCAGCGGACGATAGGCGGATGGAGAGTCCTCCGGTCGGCCGTCCTTCTTTAGCAGTACCAGCTTCCCCGCCTTCCACTGACGAGGAAAATGGCCCTGTACAAGACACGCAGTGAGCAGCGCCCTGAATCTCTCCTCGAGAGGGTCGAGGGCGATGACCACCGCACGCCCCGGAACTCCATCCAAACCTGGAGCCTTTCTGCGACCACGTAGTCGAAGAAGCGCCACTCCTAGTTCCACCTCTGTCACCTCCGGTACCTCACCGTCGTCATCCTCCTCGACAGCTCCCATGCCAAGCGGTCTCGCCATCGGCGGGGGGACCAAGTCACCCGCGGGCGGGAACAGAGCGGAGACCACCCGGTCCACCAGCTCCGGCTGCAAGCTCCGAGTGAGCGGCGGCGCCCACGGCCGGAGCTTGTCCCGCACCATCCGGTACGGTCGCCCCCACGGGTCTGCGTCGAGTGAGCTGAGGAACTCCTCGTAGCTCGCATCCTTGGCCGCACCTATGGCAGAGGACAAGGCCTCTACGCACACCCTGTACACCGCGTATAGACGGTCCTCCTCCTCCAGATCACGACGACTGCGGCGGCGGCTGCGTGTGTACGCGCGCCTCGCGCGAACAGCATCGGCACGCAGCGCCGCAATCTCCGCCGACCACCAATACAAATGACGCCAGGGAGCTTGGCACCTAAGCCGAGGCATGGCTGCATCGCACGCGCGCGAAAGCGCCAGGCGAAGCCACTCGGCCTCCTCCTCCACGTTCACCTCTGCAGCTACAGCAGTGGGCCTCGAGTTCCAGGCCTCCACCTCTGCAGCCTCAAGCAGGAGCTCGCGGTCCAGCTTTCTCAGAGCCCAGCGAGGCGGGTCACCCGGCAGGGGACGCCACGGGTCAACCGGGATAGTGGAGAGAGCAGATACATCGAATCGTACGTACCTGTGATCCGACAGCGTCTCCACTTCCTCCAAGACCTCCCACGCAGAGATGCGGCGCGCTAGGGCAGACGTCGCAAACGTGACATCAACAATCGAGCCGCCAGCTCGCCGCACACACGTGTCGACTCCCCCGACGTTCATCACCGTGAACCCGCCTGCAACCTAACCTAACCTAACCTAACCTAACCTAACCTAACCTAACCTAACCTAACCTAACCTAACCTAACCTAACCGCAATAATATCTAACCTATTTATCAATATTATCTAACCTAATCTTCAAAGCTACCTAACCTATCTATCAATATTATCATAACCAGTACGTCAATATTTTTTCTTCGAGATAGAATCAATATCAGAAATTTCGGTCCTAACCAGCCCGCCTTAGATCATTCTTATTATTGACACCAAAATATTTGTATATTACCGACTTCAAAACACTTTTTCAGTACCCTTGTATATATTTTTTAACCGACTTCTTAAAAGGAGGAGGTTCTCAATTCGGTTGTATATATTTTTTTTTTTTTTTTTAATGTTTGTTACCTCAGAACTCCGTCATTTATGAACCGATTTCAAAACTTCTTTTTTCATCTGAAAGGATATACTTCCAGATTGGCCCCATTTTATTTTCATCAAAATCGGTTCAGTAGTTTGGGTTATAAATAGAAATAACTGAAAAATATGGCAAGTTGCGGCGTAGCGCCTACCATTTAACTGCTAGCAACGATTACCCTTTGTGGTGCACACCTAAATTTTTACATTTTTCTAAATTTGTCAATAAACCCAGTTTGTACATTCAAACCGCATTTAATTGGAGAAAAGCAAAAACCCACCAATTGTTCCTCTAAAGAATCAACATCAACCACGTGCACGAAATTGCGTATTTTGCTTTCCTGTGACTTTTATGTGGTGTTTATAGTGACTAGAACATTCCCAATGAACTGTCATCATCTGATGATGAAGCTGGTAGTCAAATTGAAGTCGGTTTTTCCAGTTTTTTAACTTATAAATTATTTAATTATTCTGTCCGTTTTTTAACCGATTTGAAAAATCGGCTCTTGTTGTTTGGCCGCGTATATGCGTACTCATTTTACTTCTCTGCGACTTCAGTGATGTTTACGGTCACTAGAACATAACCAATGAACTGCCATCATCATCATCATCTCATGATAAGCCGGTATCTGAATTTGAAGTCGGTTCTCCTAGTTACCTCACCAGTCACCACAGTTACTAATGCGCCAAACCGATTTTGAAATATTACTTAAAACCAAATAAACACGAATACTTAGCTTCGAACCACAATTTAATTTCAATATTTTTACCTAATTTGCACTCGCATTCACCCTGGCACCGTAACAATAAATTTTGTATTTTTAATATGTTTCGTCGACGACGCGACGGCTGGAAACAAAACCACGCTACGCGATAAGCGATGGCGTCTGTGAAAACTTCTTATTTTTTTTCGAGATACTTCCTCGCTCGCACTGCGACGACTTTGGCGGCCGTGGCGAGCACGGTGATGACTTTGGCGGCGGCGGCGAGCAAGGCGAGCGAGGAGAGGGGGCCGGGGCCTCCGCCGGCGGTTGCGGTGCTGGGGGAGGGCACGACGGTGTCACCTGCGGCTGTGGGGGGCAGCCCGGCGTCCCGCTCGAGTCGCGCCCGCAGCCCGACAGCTTGCGCTGAAGCGACCGGATCGACAACCACGAGTCACCGCCTACAGCCGCCGGCGATCGAGCGGCGCACGCACCGCCGCCGCCGCCGCCGCCGCCTGCCGGCACAGATTCCCTTCTTGTCACCCCGCACGGCACACCTCCGCGCGGCGCAGAGCCCGATGCGATCGACACCAGCACGCACAGGCGCGTTGCGCCCGCCGGCACCGCTAGCTCGAGCCGGCCCGCCGGCGGCGACGGCACGGCTTGCACCGCCGCGGCGCACGGCACCGTCTCGCGGCCCCGCCCCGCCACGCGCAGGCCGCCCCCCGCAGCGGGCGCGCCGAGTGACGCCGCCGTGTGTAGCTGCCGGCGCGGCGGCTGCGACTGACCGCGCAGGCCGGCCACGATGCGCTCAGCGAGCCCGCGCGGCTGGTCGGGCCCGCAGCCGCAGGGCGCGGCGGGCGGCGGGAGGGGCGCGGCGGGCGCGGGGGTAGCGGGCGGCTCAGTGGGGGGGCCGCGGTCCACCTCGACGATTGTGCGCGGGCGGTGCGCGCAGGGGTCGGGCGCAGCGTTCAGGCGGCAGGGGTGCTCGCGCGCCAAGTGCACTAGCTCGGGCGGCGGGGGCTGGCGGCCGGGACCGCAGCGCGCGGTGCGGCGCGGCGCGCACTTCAGCGCATACGTTTGTCCGTCGGTGGCGCGCAGGCAGTCCCGGGCAGCGCCGGGCGCGTAGGGCGGCGCCTCGGGCGCTGGGCGGCAGGCGCAGGCTTGCTCGCGCACCTCGCGCTCGTAGTCGCGGCGGCGCGCGGCGGCGGCGGCGGCGAGGCGGTGGGCGACGCGGTCCTGTCCGCTGCCGCAGCACGCGTCGCTCTCCGTAGCTACGCATGTGCGCGCTTCATCGCTCTAAAACCAGACATTTATCGATCGAGTGAGCGAACGAAGATCTTGGTTAACTTGGTCGAATCTGCGTTGCATGTTTGTTAGAGCATAGATTAACTTTCGAACTGGTTAACCGATCAGCAGAGAAGTTGCTAGATCCTCTCACCCTAGCGTCGGCGCAGGCCAAGTGTGGGCGCGGAGGCCGTGGGTCGCAGGGGGGGCGGCGGCCGCGCGGGGGCGCGCAGCAAACCACGCGCACTGCGCTTGAGGCGCTGCATGGCGGCGGGGGCCGGCAGGGGGGGCGCTTGTGACCCGCGCACGGGGGGGGCGCAGATGGCGGCGTGGGGCCAGCGCACGAGCGGCTGGAGGCGCGCGCGCGCACGGGGGCCGCCAGCCGACGCAGCGCGCCGCTGCCGAGGGAGCACCAGGCGGACATGGCGGAGGGTGGCGAGCGAGTGTACCCACTCGCGAGGGCCGCGCCGTACTCTAGTGGGCCGAGACTTCCACGAGTGCCGAGTCTCTTCCACGTGGTCACGACCGGCGCGGTGCGGCGCTACGGCAGCTCGTCGGCGCAAGGCTGGCGCGTGGCGCGGCTTCTCCACACCTGCTACCACCGGTACCATGCTGTTACATCATTTTTATTAAAAACCGCTACAGCGTTCTCTTTTTAGCGAGTGATGCACACTAATGCACAGGTCCTCCGTTCACTTATCGTTAATCAAAGCTAGAAACGTAGGTTAGTGCTTTAAACCACAGACATGGATCGCATCGCCCGCCAGCACCAGCAGCACCGGGCGCGCAGGATGCGCCGCGGGCAGCATGGCGACCGCGGCCGGCGTGGCGTGGCGCGGCGCGCGCTGCGAGCTGCACGCCGCGCCGCTCCGCGCGCTCCACACGTGCACGGCGCCGCGCAGCGAGCCCGCCGGGCTACAACATCGAAGGAACCGTCACTAAATCTCCACTCTGGACAGGCTCTCTCGTGGACCGAGCGCTCACCTCGCGAGGTACAGCTCCGACACGGCAGGCTGCACGTAATGCAGCAGAGGCACGTCCCAACCCCCGGCGGCCGGCGGCGCGCGCACGCAGCGCAGCACGCGCAGCGCCGGCAGCGACACGCACCACGCGCTGCCGTCGCTCAGCGAAACCCACGCTCCGCGTCCCCTGAAACCCCCCCGAGCCGAAAATATAGTTATGCGTGCGTTAAGATGGCTAGCCGCGGGAGCGAGACGATCTGCAGACTCACGTGGGGAGCGGCGCGAGGCCGGCGGGCGGCGCGGGCAGCGCGCAGGTGGCGTGCGGCTCGTCGCAAAGGGCGCGCACAGCGGCCTCGCTCGGCGGCGGCGGCGGTGGCGGGGCGGGGAGCGGGGTGCGCCGGGCGGCGGCGACAGCACGGGCGCGGCGCGCGGCCAGCTCGCCGTGCGCGGCGGCTCGCAGTGGCGCCGGCCGGCGCGCTCGCACCCACCACGCACTGAGCGCGCCGGCACCGCGCGTGCCGCTGCCGGTCAGCAGGAGCGACGTCACAGAGCAAGCTGCTTCCTGCCAGTGCAAGTGCCAACTTACTGCCGCACTGTGAGCGAACCTTCTCCGTCGCCGCGACTGCATAAACGTGCCAGCCGCTCCTATTATCTCTCAGCCTGCGTGTTTCATAAGTAAGCCGCTGGCACGTGTAATAACATGTTGCAGTTTTATATTATTAGCTACTTACTTACTCCTTTAATAGTTTTGTATAAAAAAAAGACTGATCGCGAATGTTTATTGACCGAGCGAGCGAAGCGTCTCAGTTTCGAGATGGCCAAAAAATACTTTTGTCCATCTGTCTGTCTGTCAGTTTTCGCACTTTTCGCCTACAGGTCGCGTTTTTCAACCGAATTTGACGACAATTGGAATCAAGTCCCTTAATTGACCGAGCGAGCGAAGCGAGCGAAGTGTCTCAGTTTCGAGATTAAACCAAAATGCTTTTATCCGGCTGTCTGTCTGTCTGTCTGTCAGTTCTCGCCTACAGGCCGCATTTATCAACCGATTTCGACGAAAATGAGCACACATGATGTTCATTGATGTTCATGACACAAAATGTTCGTTGATTTATTTAAATTTTTTTGTCGAACGCGATTTTTGATTGGGAAGAAAATAGAAGAGAGAAGGGGGAAAGTTAGTAAAGGTTTGGGGAACGCTCAAAACTTTTTAAAAAACTAAACTTTAAACTTTGTTTCGCAAATGAATAATTCAATCTTACTAAGTAACTAGGAGCCACAACACAAGGCACGGATCGCGTGGCGGTGGAGATAAGCAACTCGGCCGCAGGTGCAATACTGCAAGCTTGCATTTAGGCATTGGCTGTTCTTATGACTACTGTACTAGCCGGTTGTATAACTAGTTTTCTGTTGCGTTATTTATCAACGGATTTCAATCAAATTTGAGAAGCACACTAAAGACTTTATTCTACACCAGATGGTGTAAAAATATTTTCAAAAGCGGGCACTGGAAGGGGGAAAAAGGAGATTTTTTTTCCGAAAATTTACGCCTACCTATATCAACGAAACTACACAGTCCTCTTCGCCTTTACGAGACAAATCCGTAGACACCAAATTCGACCTCCTAGGACCAAGGAAACGCGAGTAATCGCTAAAACTTATTTTGCCCCATATATTCCTATTTTGCTCAAAAGTCTACATAAGTAGGGCCTATTGGAAAATTCAAGCACCTGATATTCGATTTAGCCAGGGGAAAGGGGAAAGTGTCGGTTATTGCATGGTTATAAAGGCTCGCGAGGTCTATGTTCTCACAGGACAACTAGTTTATTGAAATTTGTCCTCCTAAGACTAAGGGAACGCGATTAATCGCTAAAACCTATACACCTATTTTGCTCAAAAGTCTACATAGCCTATTGGCAAATTCAAGTACTTGAGACTCGATTTAGCTTTGGAAATGTGTCGGTTACCGAATCGTTATCAGGGCTGGCGCAGTCTCGGTGCTGTTCTCACAGACAGAACCGCTAGTTATTAACAATCCTACTATTGTAAGTTCCAAAGCGACCGGACCGGTCGCTTCGCTCGGTGACTCACTCGCATTATAGCTTGGGAGTATTCATCGTGTTCATCGTCGTCCTCTCCGTGCTGGATGCAGGTCCCGGATGCGAGGGCCGGCTCCGGCGGCACCTCCACCACGGCGGCCAGCCTGCGACACAAGTACAGTCAGTGAGCGCTCCGAGCACAGGTGTGTGCCTCGCGTGTGCCTCACGTGATGTGCGCGCCGCCTTCGTTGTAAATCCGGAGCAGTGGGCTCGTGACGCCGGCGTACTCCGACTCCGTCTCCTGGAAAAAAACCGAATCGTGACGTGATGAGTTGACATCGCCCCGAGTTAGGCAAGTTCCTAAATAATGAAGGGAGTGTGGTTCCCCTGCGCGTGGTGTGGACCTGCGTGGCCGCGTTCAGCCAGACTGTGGTGCAGGCGAGGCGCGGCGCCCACAGCCGCAGCTCCAGCGAGAGGTACGCCTCCCCCGCCCCCCCCGCCCAGCACCCCGCCGCACCGCCGCTGCAGCGCGCGCGCGACAACACGCGCCCTGCCCCGCCCTCCTCTGCATGCAACCAAAGCAATATTACCTAAGTAGGTAGTTAATTTATGTTTTCTTGTGTCATGTTGTCAGTGTTTTATTCTATTGATCGATCAAGCGAAGCGAATGAAGATCTTACTGTTAACTCGGGCAAATAGGTTTTGAACCGTTTCTCTGATCTTCATAATTTGGCAGGTCTACGGATAGTCATTTTCATTTTTACTGATAAGAACGTTCAAGGGGGTGGGAAGTTATGAGGGTCCAAATCACAGAACAACAAAGTCCAAATAGAAGGAAATAGGAATCTTACCGTTCAGTTGCAACACCATCAGCTCCCAGGAGTCTGCAAGCGCCAGCGCGCCCGCCAAGAGAAGCCGCGCCCCCCCCTCCCCCCCCGCCCACTGCGCCCGCTCCGCCGTCGCCCAGCCGTGCGCGCGCAGACTGGTGCTCCAGCAGTGCTTCCACGCACCGTCCGCCTCCACCTGCCAGATCTACAACGTATCCAAACTATATTAAGTACGTAGGTATTCATAAAATGTTGAGTAGGTAAGTACTTTAGAATAGAAAGAAGTCGGTAAAAAATATTGGAGGTATCGGACCGCAAGCTCAGCATCTTCGGAGACGAGCGCCAGGCGCCCATCGGCTGTCAGAGCGGCGTGCCGCGCGCCCCCCTGTGAGGGGGCCCTCCTCGCTCCATCGTCCATGCGCTCCCAGCCAGCAAATGAACGCACGTATTCCTCACGCCACGATACTATGAATAAAACAAGTTTATTGCGTAAGAATATAAATAGGCAAGAGTATAGGAACATGTAGGTATCTATTATAAATGATGTACCTACGAGGTGTGAGGTATTGTACTGACCGAGATGCTGGTCCGCGGCGAGCGAGCGCAGCGCGTCTTGGGAGAGGAGAGGAGAGAGCAGGCGGCGCCAGAGCGCTGGCGCGGCGGCGGCGCGGCGCCACGCGCGACACGCCGCGCCCGCGGACGCCAGCTCGCGCGCCCGCAGCCACGAGAACACGGCGTGCAGCACGGCCTCGCACAGCCCGTCGCCCGTCTGCCAGCGCCTAGAGCCAGTGGCCGTGCGCGTGCGCGTACGCCGACACGACATCACGCACACGACACGACGCGATCACGCAGTGACGCGGATGCTATTAATAAAGTCGGAGCGCGTCCCTCTGTTCGTTCCGCCGCCGCCGCCGGCTCGTACCTAACTAACTATCCACTCCACGTTTTCATGGAACGGGAGCACCGTGTAGTGCGCAGGCGCACGCTACTCATTTTAGGTTAGGTACATAATTAGGAAAAGTATAAGTAGGTAATTAACTCTAACAAAATTATATTATATTATTATGCTTATCAATTTTAGATGTTATTTAGAAACTGCAAAAGGTCCTATCTAATCTAGGTAGGTAGGTACTTACATAGATAGTTCGGTATTTAGTTACAATTACAATGTCACCTACCTACCTAGGTGACCTACCTATTGAGTACGAAGTACAACCTACTTACCTACTACTTACCTTCATATAGTAAAATACTAAGGAAAATATAGGTAAGTACCTAGGTCAACTAAACTTAAAAAAATGAAATATATTTCATGCACAAAATTCGATATAATTGACCACGTGAGCGAAGCGTGTTAGTTTCGAGATTGGCCAAAAAATGCTTTTGTCTGTCTGTCAGTTTTATTTATTTATTTATTTTCTCGCCTACAGGTCGCATTTATCAACCGATTTTGACGAAAATTGGCACACAAGTTCCTTGATTTATTGAAATACGACCTCCTAGGACTCCTAGGAGGAAACGCGAGTAATCTTCGATCAACTAGATAGGTATACCTATGGCGAGTAATCGCTAAAACCTATACTTACCCCTATCTTGCTCAAAAGTCTACATAGCCCAGGAAGACTGGCAGACAATGCTCTTAGCATTAAGTCCTCCTAGCACTACTTATTTGTATGAAATTTCAAAATAAATAAGTAAAGGCTAGCGAGGTCGACTGATCTCACAGAACCACTAGTATTCTATCGTTTCATAATAATAATGCTTTATTTTTTTCCTTTGTTATTAAAGGTAGTAGGTAGTAGGTAGGTACATATACCTACTCTGGCAAACTTTATGTTTCAACTTTTTCAAATGTAACTCACACTCTTACTCTCGTACCTAATACAATTTTTTTCAATAAAGATTAAAAATTTATAAGTAGGTAAGTGAAAGCTATTTTAGGCGATTTGTTTTCATTAAACAAGTAAGTAGGTAGGTGCCTACCTAAGTAACTATAGTAGAACGAAAAAGCCAAACAAAAAAAATACAAACACCTACCTAAATACTAATTTATCTATATAATTATTTAATTAATTATTTTATTTTGTTTATTTGACCGAGTGAGCGAAGCGTCTCAGTTTCGAGATTGGCCAAAAATGCTTTTGTCCGGCTGTCTGTCTGTCTGTCAGTAGTCGCATACAGGTTGCATTTACCAACGGATTTGGACGAAAATCGGCACACACGTTTCTCATTCTACACACGATGGTGTAAAATATTTCCAAAAAAAGGGAGTGGAAGGGGGAAAAAGAGGAAATTAATTTTTAATTTTTTTTTCCCGAAAATTTACTTCTACCAATATCAATGAGACTACGCAGTCCTCTTCGCCTTTACGAGACAAATCCGTAGACACCAGATTCGACCTCCTAGGACCATGGGAACGCGAGTCTTATTTTTTTTGTGCCAAAATAATTTTTTTCATTTTCATTTTTCATTTTCAGTAGGTTTTAGCAAGGGAATCGCTAAAACTTATACCCCTATTTTGCTCAAAAGTCAGCATAGGTAGGACCTATTGGAAAATTCAAGCACCTGAAATTCGATTTAGCCAGGGGAAAAGGGAAAGTGTCGGTTAATGCATGGTTATAAAGGTTCGCAAGGTCTATGTTCTCACAGGACAACTAGTTTCTATTACTAGTTTTTATTACTTAGCCTAAAATAGTTTTAACATCCACTATTACAACGTGTAACATATAAGTATTATTGTCCACTTCTCTGTTCTGTGTATTGTCCCTATAAGCCGAGAGGTGAAGCCTCCTCTCGGCTTATCAGACAGACCAAACTCGTGATTGGCAACGCGTTTTTTATAAAACGTGGCTACTGTGTTTTCGATTACGAGGGCAGTATGGACAGACATCCAGTATATTATTTATGTACCTAAGTATAGACCTACACTGATTGTACTCCCAATTTAATAAGCTGTTTGTTTTCCATCTAAAAATAAAATAGATACTATACTATAGATACTATAGATAGATGCAGTAGGTAGGTAGGTGATACCTACCTATTGAACACCGACGAATGGTTCCGGTCACTCGATATAGGTATTCTGTTTTTTCACTTAGAATGAGCATTGATAGAGAAACTATAAAACTCAGTAGATAAGTTACGTCATCCTAAGACCTGAGAGTACCTAGTCTAGTATAGTACCTTACCTATCCATCCCATCCCATTCAGTTAAGTAAGTAGCTTCTACTTAGAATTAACGTATTATGGCTAGGCAGGTATTTAGATCTTAAAATGTAGGACTTGAAATTAATGAAAATGTTTCTTCTTCGGTCAGGGCTGGAAAAGGTCTCGACCGACAGGCAGAGACCGAAAGATAACAGAGTGGCCGCTGTGCGCTGACGCTGAGTGAGTGAGACAGCTACATCAGGGTAAGCTCCCGCTTGACCTGCTGCGCGTAGGCAGCGCCGGCCTCGGCCAGGTCCTTGTCGCCGATCGCGAAGTCCTGCGAGGCGGCGGAGTGCCCCCCCACGCTGCCCTCCTCCGCCTGGCGCAGCTTCAGCCGGATCTCGCGCATGCGCGCCTCCAGGATGCGCTCGCGCTTCGCCTCGCGCTCGAACATCTGCAAATGGCGCCGGCGCGGTCAGCTGCGGCGCGCTGCTGGCCACAGAGACAAGGACGCGACTCACCTGCGTCAGGAGAACCTTGTCGTTCTTGTCCGACTGCGCGAGACTTTGCGTCATCTCGACCATGTAAATGTTTCCCTTTTTACTGCCGCATGCCACCATCGTGCCCTGCGCACACACACACATACACACGATAATCGACATCGAGAGTACCTACCTACCTAAGTACTTCATTCCATAGTGAATCAGGGAAGAGGTATTGCTGTAAGTACCTACCTACACTTGTGATCGTATCGACAACTCGCTGGTTAACAATATTAGTTTGTTGGGTCTGTTTTAGCAATCAATAAGTAATAAGGTACCTTCCGAGATAGTAAATAGCAAGTGCAAGTGAGTGTCGGCGTCGGTGTCGGTGTCGGGGTGTGGGTTAGACTAGACAGACCTGTTCGTGGATGCGCAGGCGCTGCAGCGGCTCCTGGCACACCTGCATGGTGAGCACGGGCGCGTGCTGGCGCCGCAGCAGTTAGACTAGACAGACCTGTTCGTGGATGCGCAGGCGCTGCAGCGGCTCCTGGCACACCTGCATGGTGAGCACGGGCGCGTGCTGGCGCCGCAGCAGGTCCCACACCGCCAGCAGCCCGTTCGCCTGCGCCAGCACCATCAGCGACAGCCTGTCGCAACGCAACATTCATATGTATACCTACCAGTACCTACTCATCGATCGATCTCTGTGTAACTCAATTCACTATAGGTAAGGTACCTACCTACACACCACGACCACCAAGGGCACCACCTCTCGAGACAACAATTTCATCTAATATAAGTTCCATTTAAGTTACTAGATTTCGATTAAGCTCTTTTTTGTAGAGAAATATATAAATACCTACCTAAGTACTGAAATTTGCTTTTTTTTTAAGAAATAACTTGACTAAGAATTATCTTAAAGTAAATGAAAGTAGGTATTCAAGAATATACCTAGTTCTAGTTATACTACATCATAAAATCATCAACATTTTCATCTACATTATGAAAACTCTTCGGGATTGCTCCCCCAGGGATATTTTAAGATCAGTTTATGTTTCGCTCTGTCAATCGATCATTCAGTACTGTATTTCCGTGTGGGGCAGTGCTGGTAAAAGCTACTTTATTCAGTTGGAGAGGGCCCAACGGGCACTCATCAAGGTTTCCCTGAAGAAACATTTCCGTTTTCCTACGGATGACCTCTATAAAGAGTTTCAGGTCCTTCGGGTCCGACAACTTTTCATCTTAAGCGCAAGTATTATGACACACAAAAGCATTAAGTCGCGTCCGGACTATGAGGATTTGATGGCTAGGCGCTCTTATAGAATTCCGCTTCCACGTACACAATCGCTTATGGCAAGACGCAGTCCAGCCTTCTCGCTTCCCCATACGTACAACAAAGTATGTAAACTATGCGACATTAAAAATAGCTCCACTTTCACATGCAAGAAAATTTTAGAGAAATGGCTTCTTACTCTTTCTTACAGCGACACAGAAGACCTTATTTAAGCTATGCTACCTTACATATACACGTACACACTTCCTTCACACATTCATTCACTCTCCACTCACAAACAACACAACACACACACACACACACACACATACACACACACACACACACACACCCATGCCCCCACAGAACGGAATATTGCATTACTAATGATTGCTTTAGTTTTAAGTAGGTTCTTAGTTTAATATGTTACAAAATTTTATTAAAAAATCTATAATTTTATTGTAAAAGCAAGCAATGTGCACTTTCTCCTCTTGTTCTCTTGTCAGGAACTTTACACTTGGTAATTGTACTCTAGAAGTCCAAAATACAAGCTCAACGCTTAGTTTGGCCTTCGCCGGTAAACCTAAGTAAGATTTATTTGTACCTACCTTTGTTGTTGTTGCTACTATCTTAATAATGTAGGTACTTAAGTACTTACCTAAACTAGTAGTTCGCCTCGAACTGAGATCTCGCGATATTCACAAAAACATAAATAAAACGTAAAGAAACATTGCCGGTGCATGTTCCGGCACATGAGCGTCAATATCATCGTCTAGTTAATTGCTCACTAGTCTCACTCTCGCTCTCACTCTCACCTCAACTGCAAAATCAATGAAACTCTCCCCCGCTATCAATTACCGAGTGAGTGAATAGAACGTAAAAAATAACTTACTTACCAGCTAGGTACCATTATAGAGTATGGAGTAGGTACCACTTCTCACAAGAAATGAGTATCCGCTACCAACGAGACTGAAGGAGCGAATATTAACCTTGTGGGACTCCAAGTGGCGGTGGTGATCTTGTGCCGATGCGGCGGCGACCACACGACGGCTGACTCGCGGCAGTCCTCGCTCCACACGCGCGCCGTCCAGTCGCCCACCGTCAGGAAGTTCTTCAGGAAGCCAGGGTTGCGCTCCAACGCCCACACGGGCCCCAAGTGTGCATCGAACTACCGGCATCAGATAATGCATGCTTGAGTTGCGCGACTCTTGCGTTGCGATTGCGACTCGGTCGCCACACAAATAAAGGAACAATAAATTCAATAAGGTGGATGTATACCGGATGTATACAACTCTACGATTACAAATGAGTTCGGTTCGGGATGAGTCACCTTCGCGGGCAGCTTCTCCATGGGAGTCTTGCCCTTGCGGTTGCCGCCAACGACGGCGCCGTTCTCGGTGCCGCACATGAAGCGCGTCGGGATCGTTGGCTCGAACTCGAGCGCGCTGACGCCGAACGAGTTGGCCATGCTCTGCACGTCGAACGACGACTTCGGCACGTCGATGATCATTTCGTCGGTGGGCTCGCTCAAAGCGCGCAGGTCCCACCACTTGCAGGCACCGTCTGGCCCGCTCGAGAAGAACTCCATCCCGGACTTGGCGTTGATGAAGAGCACGTTCCGCACGAGGTCGCGATGTGCCACGTGCGGCGGACACGTGAGCGCGGCGCGGGCCGGCGCGCGTCGGTCCCACACGGCGACCTGCCCGCTGCCCAGCCCGCCCGCCAGCAGCGCCGGCTCGCGCTGGTTGTACTGCAGGTCGTGCAGCGCACTCGGCGGCTTGATCGTAGTCTCGGGGTAGTTAGCATTCTCCACGTCCCAGATGTAGGCGAGAATCGGGGCGCGCGGCGTGCGGTTGAAATCTACGTCGAGGTAGGTGACGGCGAAGCGCGCCCCGCCGTCGGGCTGCCAGCAGATGGAGCTGACGGGGCGCGCGGGGGGCGGGTCGCGGTACACGTTCACGGTGCGACAGCCGATGCGCTCCGGGGCCGGCACGGGCGCCATCTCTCCGTAGTACGCGCGGTACATGTCGATCGCGTTGTTCTGAAGCACGTAGTGGTCGATATCCTGCGACAATCGAAGGTTCAGCGTGGAAGTGGATCGAGGGGGCGCGGGGTCGAGAAGCGAGAAGGCGGAGAGGAGCTACCGACCGGCGCGATCGCCATCACGCAGTGCACGTAGTTGTCATCCTTCTCAACCTTGCGTCGGTAGCGCTGCGTCGCCTCCGGGTCGGTCACTAAAACGTCCTTGGGCCAGCCGCCCTCGGCGTGGTTGGCGCCCGTCGTCGAGTACTCGGCCCTGCGCGGAGCGAAGCGGTCAGCGGACGGTCACGAGTTAGGGGAGTCGAGAGGCAGGGTCGGAGGCTCACCGGATGGTGTTGATGTGATGCTCGGAGTAACGCGGCGTGTGCTGCGTGGGCTGGTGCACGGGGTTGCGCAGGATGTACTGGCGATGCTCCGACACGGTGGTGGGGATGGAGTCGCACAGCAGCGGGCCCTGCTCGCAGAATATCGGTTGTCGGCCGAAGTTACAGCGCACTTTAGTGTACTGGTAAGAAATATCCATTTTTTCTAAGCTATTGAAGTTTAAACCGAATAAAACACTCCCGAGTCTTCTTCTTCTCTTATATTATGGCCTCTCCGTCATTTCGACAGACAATTTTGCCAATGTCAAGTGAATTATTTGAAATAAGTTTAGTCAAGTAGAGTCATTGAGCTATATCTATGGAGTAGCCCCATTCTTCTATACAAACAATACGTTATACATATATCTATTAAATCGACACATAAACGTCAAATATATATTTGTTTCTTTTTAACTAAACAAATACTGAATGTGTTGAAAGAGATAGACAATATTTTGTCCTTTCGAATTTTTGAAAAAAAATTCTGTGACGTCATGATTTTATGTTCGCATACCCAGCGCCACTGTGCTCACAACAACATTGTCTCTGTAATAATTATTGATAAAAAATAGAAAAAGTGTCTAATCCCAATTAATATCATTGTAATACGAAGAAAAGTAGATAATTCACGCGGAAAAGTGTTATCCAAGTGCTCCGATTCCGAGAAAAGCGACAACAACAAGAAATATTTTGTAACGGTTAACAACACAAAAACAAACAATTCCGGTATTTTGAAGGATTGGAGACCTCTCGCATGGAAAACAATGCTTGTTCTCTCTAAATGGAAAGTGTAAAACTGTGAGTAGAACCTACAACTAAAGATTTCGTAAGAAATAACCTCCAAAACAGTGAATGATTAGTAGATACCTCCTAGCTTGTAAACAAAACCAAGAAAGTGTACTAATCTTCTCACACAGCGCCATCTATTGAACAACGTTTAAACCATTACCAGCAAGCCAGTCGGCTACGAAAGCTTCCGCTACTCGTCACTAGAGGACGTCCTAAGTATAAGCCAATAGAGGGCGCCGTATCTATTAAACACAAAATTGTTTACTACCTATTTCAAAATATTTACAGATACAAGATTTACAGCTGAAATAAAATGGAGGAAATGATGAGAATACTCAAAGGCATTGAGGAAGACATGCGAAAACAACGGGAAGATATGGATAAAATAAAAGACACTATAATACAAGATATAAACCAAAACATCGATTCAAAGTTTCAGAATATGGAAATTAACTATAATAAATTAGAAAAAAAAATAGAGGATCAACAGGTCTCTATCGACAAAATAGAACAGCACCTAAAGAAGAAGAATATATTATTCTTTGGTATAGAAGAAAGAGAAAAATCATATAGCGAATTAGAAGAAATTATAATGAGAATTATTACAGAAACTATGAATATACCATGCGAGAGACGAGATATAGAGTTGGTAAAAAGAATAGGAAGATCAGCTGGACGGATAAGACCAATAGTGGTGACTGCATGCTCAATGGGCCTGAAAATTCAAATACTGAAAAATCGGAAATATTTAGAAAAATTAAATATTTACATAAAAGAAGACTATACACCAAAGATACTACAAAAAAGAAAAGATCTACAAGAAGAATTTAAGGCTCGTAAAGAACAAGGAGAAAATGTAGCGCTGCGACACGACAAAATAATTACCCTGGATAGAAAAAACCAAAACGTTACAGCAAGTTCAGCTGATACTAAGCACAGTCAGGACACCTCTTATATAAGAAACTATAAAAGAAAGCAAAACTCGTCGCCGGAGCTAGAGACTTTACCTAAAACAACCCAGAGAAACATTTTTCAAAATGCAAAGAAAAATAAAACAATAGACACCTACATGAAGACGAGAGCCATCTCACTGCCCGGCGCTACATCTGAAATAAAAACAAGAGATAACATTACTAACTTAAATCAATAGCAACTACTAACGGCCTCCCCCCAAAAAGAAAACATAGAAAATATACAAACATACCTGAAAACTACTTCTCCCAATACGGCTGGTCCCCGCGGGAGTGTAAGACTAAAACCCTCCATCCACAAATTTGAAAAAACTGGAAAAAGTAATAGAAACCCCTACCTATTTATAGGAACCTTCAACGTACGAGGATTAGTTGGAGAAGGTAGACTAAATGAACTGGAATACTCACTAAAAGAAATAAAATGGGATATAGTTGGACTTTCTGAAGTCAAAAAAGAAGGTACTAAAATACAAGAACATACAAACTTCCTGCTTATGTATACAGGACAAAAAAGTGGACAAAACGGAACTGGATTTCTCGTTAAAAAGCAATGGAAAGAGAACATTACCAATTTTATTACTACATCGGATAGAGTTTGCCGACTAGACATGACATTTGAAGAAAGAAGGTTAAGCCTCATCCAGGTATATGCACCTACGACAAAAGCTACAGACTCAGAAATGGACATGTTCTATGACGATGTTGCTCAAACCCTACAAAATACATCGGATTTGGTAATAGTAATGGGTGACCTAAACTCTAAGATAGGACAGAGAAAAAAAGAAGACAAAATAGTGATGGGTCCTTGGGGCTATGGTACAAGAAACAATAGAGGTGAAACATTGATACAATTCTGTCTACAACAACAACTGTACATAGCCAACACTTTTTTCAAAAAGAACAGTAAACGAAAATGGACGTGGCTATCACCGAACGGAAAAATAAAAAACGAGATAGACTTCATCCTCACTAAAAACTTAAAGCAAATTGACGATATCCAAATCATTGAAACCACCTATCCATCAGACCATAGATTGATTCGAGCCTCCCTCAATTTAGAAATTAAACATAAAAAAACTAGAAAATCATACGGTCATAGAGGAAATGAACTAACACCAATCGAAAAGGAACAGCTGAAAAACAACTTTGAAAACCTATCTCAGAACCTTGACCTAAACAAAAACATGCAAGATAAATATACAACAATCATTGATACTATTAAGAAAAGTATGGATATGCTACCAAAAAGAAAGAAACTTGACACCTACAAATTTAGTCCAGAAATAATAACATTAATACAACAGAGAACAGAATTAAAAACAAAACAAGATAAAACAAAACAAGAAAAGAAAGAATTAACCAAGCTTTACCGGAAAATAAAAAAGAAAATATATAAAAGTAAATTAAAATATCAATTAGAAATAATACAAGAAGAAATCAAAACAAAAGGATCAGTAAAAAGAGGCCAAAAGAGACTTAATTCCACAAAAGAATGGATTACTTCCCTAAAAAATAAAGACAGTCAAATAACCACTAATCGACACGAGATAGTGAATATTGCAACAGAATATTATAAGAACCTATATAACAATCCTGAAGATGGTGACTCTAGAGGACAGCAACATCTAGCGTTGTGCGAGGGATCGCATGAAATACCAGCATTCCTTACCTCAGAAATCTATAGAGCGATCAACAACCTTAAATCAGCTAAAAGCCCTGGGGAAGACGGCATTCCAAGTGATGCGATAAAAGCAATTATAGAACCGCTAACACCTATATTAACGGACCTCTTCAATACTATCTTCGATTTATGCACCATACCACACCAATGGGAAAACTCTATCATAACTCTACTTTACAAAAAAGGCAGTCATCTGGACATTGGCAATTACAGGCCAATAAGCTTACTACAAATGATATACAAGGTATTTACGAGCGTATTACTAAGAAGAATAAGAAACACCTTAGAACAGAATCAACCAAGAGAACAAGCTGGCTTTAGACCAAAGTACTCCACAATGGATCATATTTTTACTTTAACCCAGCTGATTGAACGATGCAATGAATATAACAAGCAACTCTACATCGCTTTCATCGACTACTCTAAAGCGTTCGATACCATTTCACACCAAGCATTATGGAGAGCACTAGAGTTACAATATGTCGAGAAAAAATATATTCATATCCTACAAGAAATATACGATCGAAGCACAGCTACAGTAAGAATAGATAAACCAGGAAAATCATTTCACATAAAGAGAGGCGTGAAACAAGGTGACCCGATTTCCCCCAACCTGTTCACAGCACTTCTAGAAAACATTTTTAACAAACTCGATTGGGATGGAATGGGAATTAATATCAATGGAGAGTACCTTACCCATCTACGCTTCGCGGACGATATATTCATTGTAAGTGAAAACCACGAGCAATTGGCGTACATGCTTCAGACACTAGATACTGAAAGCCGAAACTGCGGTCTTCAGATGAATGCAGACAAAACATGTCTTTTAACAAACAGTGCAAAAATAACTCTACAATTACAAGGGCAGATCGTGAAATACGTAGATGAATATGTCTATCTTGGTCAAAGCATCTCATTTCAAAATCAATCACTTAAAGAAGTTGAAAGAAGAATTAAAATAGCTTGGAGCAAGTATTGGTCTTTAAAGCATATATTTAAAGCCAAAATCCCAATCGCAATCAAAAAGAAAGCCATGGAAACAACAGTGCTACCGACTTTACTCTACGGGTGTCAAAATTGGGCTCTCTCAAAAAAGATCATCACAAAAATACAAGTCTTTCAGCGGGCAACTGAAAGAAGCATGCTGAATATAAAAATAAGGGACCATATTAGAAATACTGCCATAAGAGAGAAAACCAAACTAACCGACGCAGCTTTGCTAGCGTGCCGGCTGAAGTGGAGATGGGCCGGGCATGTTGCTCGCACATCTGACGGGAGGTGGACCGAGCGATTACTACACTGGTACCCGCGCGACGCCGAGGCTCGGCGAGCGCGCGGGCGCCCGCGGATGCGCTGGCGCGACGACATCGAGCATACCGCCGGCGTCACATGGACCAGACAGGCGGCAGATCGACCCCTATGGAGATGGATGGAGGAGGCCTACACCCAACGATGGGTGCCCAAATTAAATTAATTATATACTTACATACCTAATATTACTATTCAAATTAATGCATGCATCTGATTTTAACTAAGTATTCTATTGTTTAAACTTTGAATGTAATCAAATCATTATTTGGAATAAACGGCTTATTATTATTATTATACCCAGCGCCGCCATGTTTGGTTACGAGTTTTGTGGTAGATCTGCTGTCAATTACTGTTTTATTCCGGATGTTTTTGAAGATTTTGTGGAAAGTATGCGAAGAAACTAAATTTCAGTGTGTTATAAACTTTATGTAAGAATAAAAATCATGCCCAAGTGTTGTGTGAAACAGTGCGGTGCAAGGAAAACTAATAATCAGCCAACATTATCTTTTCATAGGTTAGTAACCATTTTTCTGTTTTTGTGAAATGATTGTTGTATTTCGAGCTCAATGTTTGGAACAATTGGTGATAAATAAAGAATATGAAGGCTTTTGCTAGTCGTTTGTGACTCTCAAGACGTTATTTTCTTCGTCATACTTGGAGTTGTTTGTTTACTAGTTGAATAGTGATGTGACATGTGACATACCTACTTTCAAGAACCGAATCGATTGTGTGGTAATGTACTATAAAATTTTATTTTTAACTTACCTATTTCCTAAGTGTAATGCTGCAACTTTTGTATTACAGGTTTCCTGCTAATGAAATTTTAAAAAGAAAATGGTTGGAAATAATCGGAACGTAAAATATTAACCCCCAACCTAAGATAAAGGTTGTCTGCTCGATGCACTTCGCAGAATCATCATTCAACAGAACTTTAGATGTTGTAAGATTACGTGACGGTGCATTACCATCATCTTCTCATTTGGTAAGTACCTTTATTTTTACTTACTTTGAAAGTATGTTGATACTTATGCAAGAATAGAGCCAAAAGTACGTCATTATTGTCGTACTACCATATACTGGTAGCAAAGTTGTATGAAAATCCATTACTTACACGCTATAATAGCCCCAGTCTACAGGGTTGTAAAGTTATTTGAAAATATTTACACATCGTATCATATAAAATGAAGTCTGCGCAGTAGGCAATTTTATGGTCCATCAGTCAAAAGTACAGTTATGAACAAAATTGTTTTAGATGAGCTGTCGATAGCTGTAGAGTAAATAAATAAATAAAATAAATAATAAATAAATATTCATGGACTTTACACACAACGCCCTCTAGTCCCAAACTAAGCAAAGCTTGTGATATGGGAACTAGATGGCTGATAGAATACTTATATACTTTTTTTTGTAAATACATACTTATAATACATAGTAACACCCAGACATAGAACAAACATCTATGTTTTCCACGCACAGATGTTTGTTTTCAGTGGGGATCGAACCCACGACCCACAGCACGGAAGGCAATACCATTACCGACTGAGCTGTGACGCCTGTCAAAGTAGTGCAGAGTGTGCCTACAGAGAAATAAATTTTGAAAATAGAGTTTTATATCAAACACTGGCAGATTTATTTATTATTGCATAAGTTTAATACAGAACATGGGTTATGTATCTAGTGCACAAATTATAAATGAATCAGAACTTAATGAATAAATGACATAGGCACCTAATTGAATACTTAAAAATTAACACGAAATTGCCAATTCTGTTTAGGTTGCTTTACCTACCTCAAAAGGAAAAATGAACTCTTATAATTTTAATACCAGATAATAAATGTGATTAAGTGGTTTTGTAAAAATCAATCATTGTTTATTCTTTTCCAGCCGTATCAAATGCGTCCACAATCTACATTAGAGTTGAGTTTGGACTCACAATCTACTGCCAACATGATGGCAAGCTTTTTGAACTTTGTTTTTATTTATTACAAGATTATAAAGATAAAGCCTCCTGAAGTTTTTTTTATTATTTTTAACTGAGAAAAGTTATAGTTTATATAATAATATATCTCCACTTACAACGTCCAGCACACTGGTGTGCGCTGATTGGTATGGAAATACTGAGCGGATTTTTTGAGAAGCATGGTCTCGTCAAGCTTCCGCTCAGTGTTTCCATACAGTTTTTATTTCTTATATTTAAAGGTGAATATATCTTCAACTTCTTGATTTATGGCTTTTGCAACTTGTTGCCGCAATTCTGCCAGTGTCGAGTTCTTAGTACTCATTTTTAACAATAATTTTCCTACATTCATTAATATAATCCTAGTATATTAAAATTACCAGTAAAAAACATTTAAATCCGAAAATACGCCCTTAAAAGAAAACACCTTAAGGTTACGCTAGGTCGTAAAATGAGTTCAATTACATAAAAGTTCTAGTAGTAGTTTTTTATCAGACGCTTTTAATCTAACCAATTTTAAATCACATCCGTGAATTTAAAATGCCATTTGCTTACGTCAAGGGGATAATCGATATCATTTTCGATAATTCATAGCAATCGATTAAATCGGTATCGGCACATCACTTAAGAAGGCAGCCATATTGTGTTACAAAAATTACCACGCTCTTTTCGTAGGTAGAGCATATCCATTGGTTTTATGAATCAGAGAGTAGAGTCAACTCATAGGTCAAGTCGGCTGTCATCTGTTTTGAACTTGGACGAATACACGGGACACGTAACTCGGACGATCTCGCCTTTACCCCCGCTCGCCACGTACCAGCCTTTTTGCCTAACAAGCAAAATTGTTGCGTCAGTGTTGACACGACCACTACGTTGATTCTCAAGACAAGATAATGCAAAAAAATGACAAAATGCGCCGTATTATTTTGTAAAAACTACAGTGATCGCGTAACTAATATTTCTTTTCACCTGTGAGTACAATTTTATGCCGATAAAGTGGCTAATTTTTCATAAAACTAATAAAATTGAATATAATTTTTGCTTATATGATGCCATATTAACGAGTACTCAATTTTTTCTGCAATGTAACTATATTTATGACTTACTGAAATGAGTCGGGTTTTACCGTTCTTTTTTCATTCGTTCAGTGTTCGTTCATTACAATTCTTTCAAATAGGGTTTGAAACTATCGATGAAAAATATCGATGTAAATGAACGAACGAATTTATTCTCACTCTTAGGTTTCCAACTAATCCATAAAAAAAAAGAGAATGGGTGAAAGCAGTACGCATGTAGTATACATTTTGAACCAGAGTGCTACAACAAAAAATTTAAAAAAAGGAAAAGACTCTGGAAAGATGCTGTTCCTACATTACACTTGCCTGAATTTGTAAGTAGAGCTTGAAATGCCGTTATGCAATTTTCATATTCATCATCATCAACAGATTGTCAGGACAAGGTTTGTATGTATAAAAGAAAGTTTTAAAAAGTGAAATCGAAACTTTTTTTAAATCTCACAATATGGCGGTATGAAATTCGCCGGGTCAGCTAGTTACTTATTGACCGAGCGAGCGAAGCGTCTCAGTTGCGAGATTGGCCAAAAATGCTTTTGTCCGGCTGTCTGTCTGTTTGTCAGTAATCGCCTACAGTTCTCATTTATCAACCGATTTGGACCAAAAACGGCACACAAGTTTCTTGATTTATTAATTTTTTTAAAATAAAGTTTAAAAAACTAGAAAAACTGACTTCAACTCTACTACCAGCTTCATCTGATGGCAATGCAATGCAATACAAAGGCAATGCGTGTATTCAAATATCAGATGATGATGATGATGACAGTTCCTTGGGAATGTTCTAGTCACTATAAACACCACTTAAAAGTCACAGGAAAGCAAAATACGCAATTTCGTGCACGTGGTTGGTGTTGATTCTTTAGAAGAACAACTGGTGGGTTTTTGCTTTTCTCCAATTAAATGCGGTTTGAATGTACAAATACTGCGTTTATTGACAAATTTAGAAAAATGTAAAAATTAAGGTGTGCACAGCACAAAGGGTCCGATTTATATTAATGTTGGTATTGATATTAATACGATTTGCTAAGTTTATCACAACCATTGTTAAAAATAGTGTCTTTAAATTGCTTCATCATTAAAAAATTAACTAGGCAAGGCGCAAGTAAATCTTACGCATGTAGTGTTACGAGTTAAGAAACCAAATCATTGTAAAGTAAAATTATAAAAATCCTTTCGTTGCCAGCTCCCAAAGTCTCAAATTACCGCAATACCAAACTTGAACATTCAGATTTGACAAACCTGAGCACATACTCCAGGGTCTGATGATAGGTAGCACTGATGAAGAGGATCTCTGAAGCTATTTTTAATTGTTGTAAAAGTGGCTTATGGTTACAATGACATGTCTATGTAAAATTATCAAGTAAAATGTTTAATGCCTAAGTTTATTTCCTTGTGATTTTCCATTATTATTATATCATCAACCCAGGCATCATCTTACCTTACTACAATTTCAAATTTAATAAAGTAGGTACCTACCTAATTAAACTCCTTCGTTTCCCGTCATTCATTCATTTTTATCGATACTATTTCATCGAATGCGTCAATCACTAGTGTCAATTTACAATAATTGTTAGACAGTGACAACGCTATATGCAGAACTAATGCAGCAATAGATTACTCCTCCCGAGCCCCGCAAAAAGTGGTCGACGGTGTTTTCATACTTTTTTCGAGCATGACGTGTCCCGTGTATTCGTCCAAGGTTTTGAAGGCAAAATGGTGGATTGTCCCTTCAAAACATGGAAACAAATTCCATGGAATAATTAAATCACATAGGTAATACCATACACATTTATTCCAATGGCTCACACTTTATGCTACGCCTTTTGTATTATTATTTAAAATTCCACCAAAATTAATGAACAATACGTAGGTAAGTACTTACTCACAATGAGTTATTGTGAGTCACAATAACACCAAGAAACACAATTATATTCCTCTACAAAGTGAAGGTGGGGACCCATCGCGGCGCACGAAGAGGCTACGCACGTGTACTAAGTAAAGCTTCACTTTGCAAGAAATTGTACGTGATTGTGTCCACTGCGAGCCACGGACACGCTATGCATGAAATGACGTCATAGATACACGCGTGGCTTGCTCGAATAGGCGGCTACATAGCTCCACGCAGTCCCCGCCATGCACGGCACGCTGCGCACGGTACACGACATGGCTCCTTCCACAAAGCGTATGTCATCGCTGTTTGAGAACGTATGAGCCACGCACGCTACAGTTCATAGCCGTGGATTCATATTCGTGCACTGCAGTGGAAACGTAGAGCCACGCCACGGCGCATGCAGTGCAGTGCACGGGGGGCACTCACGGCACGGCGCATGCAGTGCAGTGCACGGGGGCACTCACGCCACGGCGCATGCAGTGCAGTGCACGGGGGGCACTCACGGCACGGCGCATGCAGTGCAGTGCACGGGGGCACTCACGCCACGGCGCATGCAGTGCAGTGCACGGGGGGCACTCACGGCACGGCGCATGCAGTGCAGTGCACGGGGGGCACTCGGCGCACGTTAGCTGCGTGGGTTCATTTGTTTGACAACGTGGGTCTAACTTATCTAAGTAGGTACCTACTTAACTTAAAAACCAAGCGGGTAAAACAACTAAAATAACATGTAGGTAGTTTATTTACTTACACAGAGTATTAAAATTTATTTAAAAAACATAAATTAGTGGATTGTTTTAACTGGATAGGTAAAAATAAAATAAAATAATCGAATTAATAAAATAATACTAAAATAGCCTAACAAAATAAAATTAATCGAATTCTTAAAATAAAATCTAAAAAGATAGGTAAGTAGATAAAAATAAGAGAGATAAAATAATAAGTACTGTTAAAATGTTAAAAATATGAAACGGCATCGTTAGAGCAGGTTGGCTTGCTCCCTCTTGACCTGCGCGAGGTAGTCGAGGGCGGCGTCCGCCAGGTCGCGGTCCCCGAGCGTCGGGTCGAGCTCGCTCAGCGACGCCGCCGGGCTGCCCTCCTCCGCCTGGCGCAGCTTCAGCCGGATCTCGCGCATGCGCGCCTCCAGGATGCGCTCGCGCTTCGCCTCGCGCTCCAGGATCTGGCCGAGCGCAAAGTACCCTAATTACTTATCAAAAACAAAATTAAAAAATAAGTAAGTACAATCATTATCAGGCTTAGCATTTACTCAAACTGAGATTATCTGTGCGTGGTTAGAGGTGGAACACTTACCGCAGTCAGGACTGTCAGGAGTCCCTTGTCCTGCTTCTCGGACTGGGATAGACTTAGCATTTACTCAAACTGAGATTATCTGTGCGTGGTTAGAGGTGGAACACTTACCGCAGTCAGGAGTCCCTTGTCCTGCTTCTCGGACTGGGATAGACTTAGCATTTACTCAAACTGAGATTATCTGTGCGTGGTTAGAGGTGGAACACTTACCGCAGTCAGGAGTCCCTTGTCCTGCTTCTCGGACTGGGATAGACTTAGCATTTACTCAAACTGAGATTATCTGTGCGTGGTTAGAGGTGGAACACTTACCGCAGTCAGGAGTCCCTTGTCCTGCTTCTCGGACTGGGATAGACTTAGCATTTACTCAAACTGAGATTATCTGTGCGTGGTTAGAGGTGGAACACTTACCGCAGTCAGGAGTCCCTTGTCCTGCTTCTCGGACTGGGATAGACTTAGCATTTACTCAAACTGAGATTATCTGTGCGTGGTTAGAGGTGGAACACTTACCGCAGTCAGGAGTCCCTTGTCCTGCTTCTCGGACTGGGATAGACTTTGCGACAGCTCGATCATGTAAATGCTTCCCTTTTGACTACCGCAAGCGAGAAGACAGCCCTGTACATAGATAAATAACTCTTTATTGATTACTGACATACTAAACACAGTTTTACATTAATTTCATTAGGGTTTACTTGCGCAGGCCACTAAGCTTCTGATACATGGGTGAGCAAAATAGCCTAGCTGCTTGTGGTCGCCAGTGCCTAGCTGCAGCTGCAGTATGGGCTACAGCTAGGCACTTGTACCGACCCGACCGACTCCTATAATGACTCCGTCTGATTTTTCTCCAGATTTGCAGCGTTCGCGGGGTTGGGGGGGGGGGGGGCACACACATATGGCCTACTATTATTATTATTAATTAACCTGTTTCGTCCCACTGCTGGGCAAAGGTCTCCCCCAGAGACTTCCAATACTCCCTATCCTGAGCCTCCTCCCACCATCTCCCTTCGAAGGCGTGATCTTGAAAAAGCTTGATCAACACCAACCACCTGAACAAGCTGGTTTCCGCCCAAGTTTTTCTACCACAGACCATTTGCATACTCTCAACCAAATCGTCGAAAAATACACAGAGTTTCACAAACCCCTTTATCTAGCCTTTGTGGACTATACAAAAGCCTTCGACAGCGTAAAACACTCCGCGTTATTCGCAACTCTAGAATCACAAAATATTGACAAAACCTACATTGACCTTATTAAATTAATTTACAATAACAGCACAGCATCCATCAAGCTAAATACTACGGGCCCGGCATTTCAGATTCAAAAGGGCGTCAAGCAAGGAGACCCGCTTTCTCCTATACTCTTCACGAGCACCCTCCAAGAGGTATTCAAAAAGTTGGCACTGTCATGGGCAAATAAGGGCATAGACGTGGGTGGCAAACGTCTGACTAATTTACGTTTTGCGGACGATATTGTCCTGTTTGCCTCAACAGCGCATGAACTCCAACAAATGCTCCAAGAACTGAGCACGGCAAGTCTTGAGGTTGGACTTCAAATGAATCGGTTGAAGACACAGTGCATGTCTAACAGCACGAAACGTAGGGTCGAGGTAGATGGCCAGCAAATACATTATGTCGATGAGTATATATATCTAGGCCAGTTAGCGAGCTTCGAAAACAGGCAGGACAAGGAGATCGATCGCCGTATCGAGAACGCCTGGAAGAGCTACTGGTCTATGAAAGAACACATGAAAGGTAACCTCCCTCTTACACTCAAGCGGAAACTCATCGACATGTGTATATTGCCCGTCCTAACCTACGGTGCACAGACATGGTCTCTAACAGAATTGCAGAAGTCCAGGCTCAAGATTTGCCAGAGAGCCATGGAGCGCAGCATCCTTGGTTTTAAGCGGATAGACCGAGTGCCGAACACCGTGTTGCGTTCCTTGACGCGAATTGCCGACGTTGGAGATAAGAGTGCTAGGCTCAAATGGGACTGGGCGGGGCACGTCAGCCGGATGTCTCCCGATAGGTGGGCGACCATCTGCACACCGTGGCTCCCTGACGGTCGGCGACTTCGGGGTCGGCCAAGAAAGCGTTGGCGGGACGATCTGGACGCCTTCGAAGGGAGATGGCCTACTATGGATTTGTTTATCCTTAGTTGAGCTATGGAGTTATCTTCTGGGGTAACTCGGTTGATATCGAATCCACTTTCATCGTGCAAAAGAGATGCCTGCGAGCCTTTATAGGTAACCAAGCAATAAGCAATAACCGACACTTTCCCCTTGGCTAAATCGAATTTCAGGTGCTTGAATTTTCCAATAGGCCCTACCTATGTAGACTTTTGAGCAAAACAGGAGTAAGTATAAGTTTTAGCGATTAATCGCGTTCCCTTGGTCCTAGTAGTTCGAATCTAATGTCTACGGATTTGTCTCGTAAAGGCGGAGAGGACTGGGTAGTCTTATTGATATTGACAGGCGTAAATTTTCGGGAAAAAATTAAAAATTAATTTCTCCTCTTTTTTGGAAATATTTTTACACCATCTTGTGTAGAATGAAGTCTTTAGTGTTTTTCTCAAATTTTATTAAAATCCGGCGATAAACAACGCTACAGCAAACTTTCCCTCTTTTTTCCCTTATTTTCCCCCCAATCTAAAATCGCGGTCGACAAAATTTTTGCAATAAATCAAGGAACTTGTGTGCCAATTTTCGTCCAAATCGGTTGATAAATGCGACCTGTGGCGATTACTGACAGACAGACAGACAGACAGACAGACAGCGGACAAAAGCATTTTTGGCCAATCTCGAAAATGAGACGCTTCGCTCGCTCAGTCAATTATGTATTCCTCAAATTAACAATACCTACCATGTATAAAAAAAGTACCTTTATAGCTGCTATAAAAATGTATAATAGTTTACCCATAGATAGATATTAAACCTCTTCAAGGAAACATAATTTAAAAATCGTTTGAGAAGATGGTTAACATCAAATGCATTTTATAGTCTAAACGAATATTTTGAGGTAAACAAAAGCTTTTAGTAGTTAGTAGGTTCTTCCCTTAGAATATAGAAAATAATCTGTGCTTCTTCCATATTAGTTTGTTGATTATTGGGTGCGCGTGCACAAGCTTACTCATTACCCTCTTAATGTACGTCCAGAACGGACAAACTTGTACTACTTAATAATAAAAAGATCTCTTTTGTACAACAGTTATACAATAAAAATTTTCTGATTCTGATTCATCCACGATAGCAGTACTTGCTCACGTTCAACTTGTAAAATTAATTGTGAGTTCAATGACCCTTAAATGTTAAATCATTTTGGAACAATTCGAGTTTTCGTTATGTATAATTATGTAGGTTAGGTAGGTTAGGTACCCCTTCGTGCATGCGCAGGCGCAGCAGCGGTTCCTCGCACACCTGCATGCTGAGCGCCGGCGCGTGCTGGCGCCGCAGCAGGTCCCACACGCCCAGGACACCGTTCCACTGCGCCAGGAGCACCAGCGACAACCTGACACATTAACTGGATTCCTATCAAATATCTCGATTAAAGCCTCCTGCTACAAAAATGTTTACATAATTATTTGAACCTAGTTGGGCTCCAGGTGCCGGCGGTGATCTTGTGGCGCTGCGGCGGCGACCACAAGACGGCCGACTCGCGGCAGTCCTCGCTCCACACGCGCGCCGTCCAGTCGCCCACCGTCAGGAAGTTCTTCAGGAAGCCAGGGTTGCGCTCCAACGAACATACTGGCCCCGCATGGGCATCGAACTGGTAATACAAACATAATACCTACTAAGTACGTGATGGATTGCGCGATGTTCGAACGTAATCCACTAAAACAGTGGAATGCAAAATAAAGATTGATGCTTCAAGCGGCCTTCACACGTAAAGTTCGGAATACTCGGAATACGTACTTTAGCTGGTATTTTCTCCATGGGCGTCTTTCCTTTTCGATTGCCTCCGAGGACCAACCCGTTCTCGGTGCCCGCCATGAAGCGCGTCGGCATCGTCGGCTCGAACTCGAGCGAGCTGACACCGTTCGAGTGCGCCACCGTCGGCACGTCAAACGACGACTTCACCGCATCCAGGATCATCTCCTCCGTGGGGTCGATCAGGCTGCGGATGTCCCACCACTTGCAGACGCCGTCGGGCCCACTCGAGAAGAACTCCTGGCCCGACTTGGCATTGACGAACAGCACGTTCCTGGCGAGGTCACGGTGCGCCGTGTGCGGTGGACTCAGAAGCAGCGCTGCGCCGCCGAGCCGCCGGTCCCACACGCCCACCTGTCCACTGAGCAGTGCGCCAGCCAACGTGCTCGGCTCGCGCGCGTTGTACTGCATGTCCAGCAGCGCGCACGGCGGTACCAGCGACACCTCAGGGTAGTTGGAGTTCTCCACGTCCCAGACGTACGCCTGCAGCGGCACACGCGACGTGCGGTTGAAGTCCACGTCGTTGTAGGTGACGACGAAGCGCGCGCCGCCGCCGTCCGGCTGCCAGCAGATGGAGGAGACGGGGCGCGCGGGGGGCGGGTCGCGGTACACGTTCACGGTGCGACAGCTGATGCGCTCCAGCGCCGGTGTCGTCGCCATCTCCGCGTAGTAAATCCGGTACATGTCGATTGCATTGTTTTGATGAGCGTAGTGTTCCATACCCTGCCGATGTAACTAACATTATTAACATTACAGGCGTACGCGGAAGACCAGCGCTACTGTACCTATGCAACGTGCACTAGCACATGCCCCTAAATGTGTCCTGTCCCTGTCCCTAAATGAATACTACTATACGGATGAAAATGTGATGCTGAGCGCGTGGCACTAGGTACACTTTCAGGTTATATCTACTATTAATCACCGTAGCGGTCGACTGGACGCAGTGGATGTAGTTGTCGTCCTTCTCGACCTTGCGTCGGTAGCGCTGCGTCGCCTCCGGGTCGGTCACGACGACATCCTTCGGCCATCCGCCTTCAGAGTGGTTAGCGCCCGAAGTCGAGTATTCGGCCCTTGTGGTGGATTGGAGAGTACAGATTATTGGAGATGGTCAGAGGAGGGGAGCTACACTAGTACACTAGTCAAGTGGAATGGCTCACCGGATGGTGTTGAGATGGTGCTCGGAGTAGCGCGGCGTGTGCTGCGTGGGTTGGTGCACGGGGTTGCGCAGGATGTAGTTCTTGTGCTCGGAGACCGCAGTGGGGAACGAGTCGCACAACTCGGGCCCTTGCTCGCAGAATTGCAGCTGGCGACCGAACTCGCTTCGTCTCTTCGAGTACTGGTACGTGATCTCCATTAGGGAGGGTATCAAAAAATAGATCTAAACTAAATACAACACAGTAAATCTAAAAATAGATATAGATATCTAAATATTCGTGTAAGTTTTCACTGAAAAAGTTACTTTTCATTTCATTTCATAAAAAAGAATGAAGAATAATAAACGTGTCAAAATCATAACAGAAGAAACCACGAAGAAACGAAGAAACACGACTACAATTGGAAAACCATTAAAAAGGTACGTGAAGAAAAGTTTTGCTTTACCTAAGTACACCAAAAAGTATTAGTGACCGTGAAAATAGTATATAACATTAAGTATCTATGGACGTAAAACTTAGGCAGAGATGTGTCCCTTCCCCTTCACTTCTCTTATCATGAGTTGTATTATATTTTCTGCTTCACTTTGTAGCGTATATATATATAGGCGGCAACTATTGCTTTAAATATAGGTATATATAGACGGCAACTACTCGATGGTACATAACTAGAAAAAAAAAACTCTTTGACGAGAGCCTAGCACCTACTAACAAACTGGCAAGGCGCAGGTTTTACTTGCGTGTGGTACAGTTCCGAGTAAAAGCTTCGCTCTGTAAGCAGCTCTCCACTTTTCATTGAAGCCAATGAAACAAACGCTCAAATTCGTTGGATTTTTTGTAGCAATACCAATCGTGGTTTACTTATCCTATCCTATCCTACTAATATTATAAATGCGAAAGTTTAGATGTTTGGATGTTTGTGTTTCAAACACGCCTAAACTACTGAACCAACTTGGATGAAACTTGGCATATATATAATTCGTAGCCTGGTTCGACACATAGACTACTTTTTATCTCGAATAATTAACAGGATCTACAGGATAAAATGAACGAAAAGGATTACTTAGCAGCGCCAATTGGCAAGAGGATTTCATTGTCATGTCATGTCACGTCAGTTTGACAGGGCGTAGTACTACCTCTTTGGTCTAACGACTAACGTTTGACATTCCAGTTCGGCGTAATGAGGTGTAATGTCAAGTTTCTCAAAGTATCCGCTCGGTACACGCACAATAATGTACACGGAAACTGTAGACACGTACGAAGTCGCGGGTAACTGCTAGTAAATAAATATGCATGAACATTTCATACGACATGGATCTTTTATTTTTCGAATTCGGTTAACTTTTAGAAGTTGCTTTCATGAGACCATTATTATGGTATAGGTTTTCTAGAAAAAAATCATCCATTTTTGATGGGCACTAGTTAAGTACCTACCTATTTGTTATTCTACAACACTTATAAAAAATCTAAATACATTGTTATAGACGGACAGATGGACACCGAAGTGATACTACATATAAATGTTCCGTTTTTCCAAAACTGGACCGGAACACTAAAAAGAAGTTGAAGATAAATTGCATAGTAGGACGTTAGTTAGTTTATATTACTACTTACTCTTTGAGTAGGAGCCAGTACGACAATGGTCTGGTAATAGTGAGAGTGGATGTGTGTGTGGGGAGTGCACAGTTAGTCAGGCATTAGCAGCGGATGGATGTAAGCACCGGGGCCGGGTGCCGGCGGCGGCGCGCGCGCGGCTAGCATGACGCTCCGGCAGGAGGCTCGCCGCCGCTGCCGCTGCCGCTGCCATGGTCCTGTCCGAGCAGTTCCCCATGTTCCGGCTCGCCACGCTGCTGGCGCGACAGCTCAGCTCGCCCATCGCCACTCGTATAAAGGTACAAGCCATGCTCCGCTCCGCAGCCACAAGCTTGTCTCACTTGACGAGTGCCGGTGTGGTGGCGGTGGCGTGGCAAGTCGCTCTACGCTACATTAGTCGTGCTGTCCACGATTGCTTAGTAGGTAAGAGTGACGCACAACAGTAGAGCAAATTAGAATAGGTAGGTAAGCAACTGCCTAGGATAGACCCGTTAAGCACAGCCCCGAGGTGGAACATGAGTAGGTAGTGGGTTGGAGTCGAGTGTATAATAGCAAAAGTATGTTTCAGGAGTACGCGAAGAGTCACCCTCGGTTCGGTCGCACGGTGTGCATGGGGTGCGGGCGCGCGGCAGCGGCGGCCGAGCTGCGCTTCAAGCTGTGGTCGCTGCAGCTACGCCCGCGCACCGCGCGCACCGCGCCCCGCCCCGCCCTCTCCGACGCTAACGCGCTCGAAGCCGGCGCAGACCTGCTCGGTATGACACCTTCCCTTACCTACCCCTTCCCTCCCCTCCCCAGCCCACCCCACCCCTCCCTACTCTACACGCTACTTCTTGCATCATTTAACTTTAGTTCATTATTTTTCGGGCTTCACTACAAGCATTGCTATGGAATTTAATCAAGTAAAAAATTGGGCATTTTTTGCAGACGTCGTCCTTAGCAACGATATTATTACTTTTATTGATATCGTATAGGCATCGAAAATAACAATGAATACCTCCTCCCTGGTGGAGTTAACTTTCGGCTGTTGTCAGGTGAAATGATTCTGTTCGCGTTGGGCGCCGCCATCGTCACCTTCGAGTACAATCGACAAGCAATGAAACAGGAGGAGAAGGTAAAAAGTGTTATCGCAATCAGCTAGCAGCAGCAACCTAGGAGTGAGCATGCAATAAACCTGGCGTGTCCTGGTTGTGCACTGTAGTAGTGAGTGATCTCTGTGCGGGCAGATGGACGCGGAGCGGTCGGCATGGCTGGCGGTGCAGCTGCAGGCGGAGGAGCTGCGCCGCGAGCTGGACGCGCAGCAACGCGACCTGGACCGCCTCTCCGCCGCGCTGCGCCGGCTCGCCGCGCCCACCCCCGCCCCCGCTCCCGCCCCCCATTCGGAGCTGCATGCGAAGCAGCAAGAGCTGGACCGCGTCGTCATCGCGCTCCGCCAGCTGGCCCCTTCCGAGCCTCCACCTGCGCCTGCCCCTGCCGGCCCTACACCTGCGCCTGCCCCTGCCGGCCCTACACCTGAACACTGTCGCTGTCCCGAAGTATCGACGGATCCTCCCCTGTGACAAAGGTGAGTTCAGCTTGTAAGGCGCGACTAGCACTCGCTCACTGCAAGTGGGGAGAGATAACGGGTAGGTATAGGTACCTGTAGCTACCTGCGCACGGTTTGTATCCACCTTACCTGGTAGCCTGTACTCTGCCACCCTAAACCATTACTTAGTAAAATGTTAGTAAAACGAAGGAATAGATCGGAGTTGCGGAGAAGAAGCGAATAGAATAATTCGATGTTGACGACAAATCTATCGCTATTGGCTGGTGTACGAGTAGAGTAGAGTAGAGTAGAGTAGAGTAGTGCAGCTATGCGCGACGCTCTCGCTCGCGCACAATCATTTATTTTAATCAGTGCCCTGAATATAGCGAGCTTCCCGCGACGACCACGCGCCGCGCCGCTTCATCACAAGGTATGCTTTTTAGAATCGCTACTACTAGCGAAATTTGCCTTGCGGTAGCGTTCATTGCTGCGCTTGTTCCTAGTGGCAGGAGCAGTGCCTTGCACGGCCCGCAATGTGCGCGCAGCACGGCCGGCGAGGGCGGCTGGGTGATTGCGTTCGGGGCGTCACAAATTCACAATGCGCTATTGTTGGGCGCATTTGGAAAACAGAAATAAATAAAAAGAAATACAAGAGAGACGCTTTCTCGCTATAATGAGGACGCGCGGAAACGAATCATTTTCTGAAGCTCCGTGCAATGCAATGCAATGCAATGCAATGCAATGCAATGCAATGCAATGCAATGCAATGCAATGCAATGTCGGTACAATGCTGCGTCGCACTCTGCAGCACCCAATCTCAATGCAATTACCAAAACGGATGAAAATTGTAAATCTACAGTTTTTGGTTAAGTGCTACGAAAACCGTTAGCAGCGCTCCCTCGTAGCAGCGTTACGTCGTAGCAGCGCTACGTCGTAGCAGTGCTACGCTTATACAATTTACAAACTAGATGCAGATAGAGTACTGAATATTGTGCTTTATATTCGGAAAAGGGAGCACTTGGATGGTTATACGTAATACCGCTGTGCTGCGCTGCGCTGCGCTGCGCCTGACTGCGTTGCGCTGTGCTGCGCTGCGCTGCGCTGCGCCTGACTGCGTTGCGCTGTGCTGGTTCTGATGTTGTGGTGAACTAAAAGAGCTACAGTACTGTAGTACTCAATACATTGATTGCTTTCACATGGTATTATAGTTGTTAGGTTGTAGGTAGGTATCACACATGAACCCTGTTCAGGGTAGTGAACGGCCCGAGTGGCTACTCAGACGCAGCCATTATTTTACGAGCACATCAAATTCATGGGCTATTTATTTTAATAACTTCTTGCATATATTCTCGTTATTGGACAAATTCCGCGGCAGGCAACATACCTCCGAGCGCGGCGCGCCCGTTCCCTTCACTTTATAGGTCGGGGGACACCAGTTATGTCTCTGCTCGGCAAATGTCTCACTCAAACATGTGAGTACTTGACATGAACACGTACTGACGGTATAATACCTAGTGATGTGATGTGATGTGATGTCTCACTGACGGTCAGCAGGGAAGCGTCGAACTCATGGACCGACGAGCGCAAACTGCATCGCCATTGATGCGGACTGTTGGATCTATTCAATTCCACTGTCCAATGCAATCCTTTTTTTTTCCTTTTCCCCAATTTCCCCTATTTCTCCCCTATTTTCCCCCCAATCAAAAATCGCGGTCAACTCAAAAGTTTTAATAAATCAAGGAACTTGTGTGCCGATTTTCGACGAAATCGGTTGATAAATACGACCTGTAGGTGAGAACTGCATTTTTGGCCAGTCTCAAAACTGAGACGCTTCGCTCGCTCGGTCAATAAAGCTTTGCAATTGAACTTTCAGATGTACAGATACTTGTATTTTTGTATTTAGACGCGACGCGACGCGACGCCACGCGCGCCGCGCACGACGACGCGACGCGACGCGACGCGACGCGACGCAGGCTGACGGGACTCAAGTCAGTGATTCTCAACACCTACCTACAGTTAGTGTACTCATGCATAGAGTTGAAGCACGACGTCATGCAGTGAGGGTGCTCAGGGAGGCATAACAACAATTAACTTTTCAATTACCGATTCTGTCTGAGGGTTGTCATCCTATTTCAAAATGTGCTTCTGGAATGCCATCTTTTAAAGCTCATAATAAAATAGTTTATTGGAACAAACTAAACGAATCCATCATTACTTTATATCTAGAACAAAATAAGGAAACTTCCCCGGTTGTTTGCGCGCCTGCGCACCTTCGATGAACTGCGCACGGACTTGCAGGCGGCAATAAATGTTAATTCTGTTCCGATTGCGATGTTATCTTCGATTACTTTCCGTAAAGCTGCTTTGTGATGGTGACGAGCGGACAGCGCCAGCGGCCCTCGACGCGGCGGCGACGCTCTCGGACAGCGCCAGCGGCCCTCGACGCGGCGGCGACGCTCTCGGACAGCGCCAGCGGCCCTCGACGCGGCGGCGACGCTCTCGGACAGCGCCAGCGGCCCTCGACGCGGCGGCGACGCTCTCGGACAGCGCCAGCGGCCCTCGACGCGGCGGCGACGCTCTCGGACAGCGCCAGCGGCCCTCGACGCGGCGGCGACGCTCTCGGACAGCGCCAGCGGCCCTCGACGCGGCGGCGACGCTCTCGGACAGCGCCAGCGGCCCTCGACGCGGCGGCGACGCTCTCGGACAGCGCCAGCAGCATCCACTCTAAGTAGCCGGGCCTCGGGCCCCGCCCGGACTCCCTTCCGATGTATATACAAACTCCATACTTAAGTCATACGGATCGGTAACATGTTGTCAAATACGATTCGTGTTGCAAAGGGGTATCCGCCGCCGCGCCGCCGCCGCCGCCGCCGCGCCGGCACTTGTCACAGATTGCATCTCGCGGGTCCGTCGTGTCGTCGGTCGACAAATGCGACGGTGGCTCCGCTCCTGGCTTACTAGGGATGAGATGATCCATGTTTCACTTGAAGCAGAAAAACTTTTATGAAAAAAGATGACCATTTACTGACTGGTTTTCAGTTTCGCTCCGGAGTAGGTGCTTGCGCTAGTTGCTTAGAAACCGTTCAAATAAGCACTCTCCAACTAGTAGTTATCATCAGTGGTAAAAGCAACTCCAGCCAAGTGGCACAAGAGCCTCCCGTCCCTAGTCGTAAGCAGTTCCTGTTATCCGCGGCGTGACGGATGCGCCCATCGCTCAGAATCAAACGCGCCATTTTTTTCTTCACCCATCCCCCCCTCCGCCTCCCCCCCCCTCTTCCGTGCAGTGTAGGTAGGTACCTGCCTCGGCAATGTGGCGATTGACGGAGTGATTTAGTACCGCTATTGATGATAACTATCAAAGTTTGGCTTCGAATGGAACCTTCGAGAACGGTAAGGGCCTTTAGCGAACGCGCTTCGCTATTCGCTATTATATGTGGATATGATATGTAAGATGTGCAGAATAGAGTTAGTGAGCCGTGTGAGCCGAGTTCGGCACTTCGCGACGCGACGCGCGGGTACCTAGTGAACTACACAACGCGATATTACTCAAAGTGCTGCTTCAGTGCTTATCTACGTTTTAAAATTAAACTTTTGGGTACCTACCTACAACATCACGGGATGTGAGCTGTCTGAGAGAGAGATGAAATTAAAATTGGACTCGTCCGCACTTCAATCCGTTTAGAGCTCTTAATGCGACCCCCCCCCCCCCCCTGCCCCCCCCCCCGCCCCCCCGCTGGTGCGGCTTGCTCCTCTGCTCCAGCAATAAATGATATTATAATGTGTTTGCATCGCGGCGCGGCGCGGAGGCGGATTACTTTCCGTGTTCTGTTCTGGTGCGCGTTTCTTTGAGACGTAGTCTGTACTCGCCACTCCTCAACTAGATTTATATGAGTTTCACGTCTTTGATGAATTTGAAATGCTAGCAGCGGCCGCGGCCGCGACTGTAGCTATGAACCTACAGATAAGCCCCGGAATATTTCCTTACAGAATGGAAATGAATTAATTTTCCGTTGAATATTCCAAAATATAATGTCATCGTATAAAAAATGCATGCACACATTTCCTTACAAAGCGGATTGCAGTGCTTCTAACCGAGTCTTGAGATTTGCGAGCGAGAGATCAGGAAGCGGAAATCATCCCCAAATGGAAAGGAACGCGGCCACGAGATGGCTAATGAATGCGTCGCACCGCACCGCACCGTGCCGCCGCCGCGCCGCCGCCGCGCCGCCGCGCTGTCGCCGCTGCAGTGCTGTTGAGTCACTTCGCTTCATTCAGCTCGTGTTGTGTATGTTCCATCCCGAGTACTGTACTGTACACTATTTTATTCGGAATTGTTCGGATGTGAGAAGATTGTGCGCGTGTCTTGAGTTTTAATAAAGTCGGGTTTCGAATTGTACGGAAGTTAAATTCATTTCGCGTGGTGTCGTGCGGAACGGTAGAGCCTCCTGTACGTTTGTATTTGAAAGCGCAGGTACCTACAGCTACTGCTTCTGGCGTATTCTGTAAATAACGTGAAGGGTTTGCTGACATTTCATTTTTCGGATAAAACTTAAGTTTCGTATTTAATATATCAGGAGTATTTTAATTTTTGTACTTGATGAGTTAATGCCGCATCACGAGGTAAATAAAGGGTTCGTCCAAACGAGCAAACGAGATTATTGTAAAGAAGTATTGTCGTCATGAATGGTGGACGCAGTTCTGCGGAATTGGGTGGCGGCGCGCGGCGCGGCGGTTAACGACGCTCTTCCTGCGCCCCGAGCCACGGAGCCACGAGCCACGGAGCCACGAGCCACGAGCCACGGAGCCACGAGCCACGAGCCACGGAGCCACGAGCCACGGAGCCACGGAGCCACGAGCCAAGGAGCCACGAGCCACGGAGCCACGAGCCACGAGCCACGGAGCCACGAGCCACGAGCCACGGAGCCACGGAGCCACGAGCCACGGAGCCACGAGCCACGGAGCCACGGAGCCACGGAGCCACGGAGCCACGGAGCCACGGAGCCACGGAGCCACGAGCCACGGAGCCACGGAGCCACGTGCCACGGAGCCACGGAGCCACGTGCCACGGAGCCACGGAGCCACGAGCCACGGAGCCACGGAGCCACGGAGCCACGGAGCCACGAAGAAAATGCTAAATAGCATTAAGCCCACCTCTGTACATTTTTTAAATGTGCAATAAAGAATTTTCTGGTTAAAGGTACTGACGGGCTTGTAAAGTTCTAAAGATAATGCATTTAGAAGCTAAATAGGCTAGAGGCGAGTTTTATTAAATAAAAATGGAGCTTAGTTCCTCGGTGAAGCTATTCGGATATGAGAGCAATTAAAATAGGCATAAAGCGAGACGTCGCGCGTCGCGTCTCCGAGTTCAGCCGGATAATTACTGATACCCGCCGGTACTAATTACTCTGTACTGTACTGTACTGTACTGTACCTAGCCTACAGCCAACGACCAAACACTACGCATAGGGATACTAATTGGCATGTACACAACTTGAACGCATCTCTTCAGTTTATTCTTTGGATAAAGATTAACTAATCTAATTCAATCGAAGACGTAAACCTGCCTACCTCTCAACTACTACCTCTCAGCTATCACTAAGGTAAGGTAAGTATTGTACATGTATTTGATGTTAGTATAGTGTACGTACCATTGTATATTTAATTTGGTAGATGAGGCATTCAGTAGGTAACTTGTGCTCGAGTGTCCCGCCCGCGCCCGCGCCCGCGCCCGCGCCCGCGCCCGCGCCCGCGCCCGCGCCCGCGCCGCCGGCGGCACATTTCTGATGAGTTGGTCGCGGTTTGGGCCCCCGGCCCGGAGAAGCTTTGAATGGGCACAGTTTTTAATGACGAGCCTCAATTTTTACCTTCCAATTATTTGAGGAGTAGGTGTACGTTTAAGAAGGACGCCGTAATCACAGCTAAGTTAGCGATTTTTTTTCTGTTTTTTAGCTAGAAGATTATAAGGCCAACTATGAAAGAATTTTGGCGATATCTCCAAAACTGAATTTTCCACGATTTTTTAAAGTTTGGATTTTCAAAATGTGTTTTGAGCCCGGCGATTTCGCGTGTGACGTCATGAGCTCCAGGCGCTCACCCGCGCTTTCTAAGCGTTTTCTGCCTTTACGTTTCTATTTATATTTCTGATAAATAGGGAGAAAAGTACCAATATTATATTCTTTTTATTCGTACCATAAGTGAAAACTCTTTTAGGCTATTCGTGCTATACTTCCTCTGTTTATACTCTTATTTAATAAGCTGTTTGTTTTCCACATTAAATAAAAATAATATATTTATAATAGTATTATTATATTTCCGTGAAATAAAGACGAAATTGCGTTTTCTGAAATAACAAATTTATCTTTTATTCAACACAAATACATAGTTTTAGCACGATTACCCATTCAAAACAGAGTAACTTACCTGAAATAACAAAAAACAACATTTAAAGCCTTTACTTCTAGCTTAGTTTATATTATTCTTCCTTTTATTTATCTAGGAAACTATTGTTCCATATTTTATAAAATTACATCACCTAACTTTCTTCTTCTTCACTTCTTATAAATTACTGACAGTTGGTGTCACTGACATGACACTGACATCTCTATTAGAGATGAAAGGAACGACACGCCTAGTGTGGTGATATTCTTTACATCTCCCACCCTCGGAGAGAACAAAATCAAAATGATTTTTGTTTGATTAAGAACTAACCACTACTGGAGATAACTTTGTAACATGGTAGAAATTTGACTCCGCCTTCTTATGTCCAGCATCAACTTCATAGATTGAATTAGATATTTTTCTTAGGATTTTATATGGTCCAATCCTTAATTCATCCATTTTCTTCCTATTTAGCCGGTTTCCGTTTTCTACATATACTCTATCGCCCACTTCGAATTTATATTCTTCTCTATGTAGATCATATATTTTTTTATTATAGTTGTGAGATTTTATTGAATTTTGAAATGCTAGTTCTCTGTCTCTTTTGAGATCTTCTATTGTGCATTTTGATTTCAATTCCGGTGGCAAAATATCCATTTTCTCTCCTTCCAAAAGATATTTTGGAGTAAACTTAGTGACTGTATGTTCTGTTTCGTTATATTTATCTACACATTTTTGTGCCATAGTTGTCCATGCTGTTTTCTTATTCCCTTCGTTTATTTTGCATCTTATTCTATTGACTAATGTTTGGTTTAGCCTTTCATTTAGTCCATTTGAAAATGGTGCGTCTACAGCAGTGAATACCATTGTTATGTTTTTCTTTTTTAGGAATTCTTTAAATTCTTTGGAATTTATGCCAGGATATTGGTCTGATAATACCATATCAATATGATTGCTTTGTGTCACATTTTCTATTAATTTGATAAAATCATTGGAGTTTTGATTTTTTGATGTCAAAATATAAGCATATCGTGTAAAGTGATCAACCAAGAGATGCAAGTATTTTTTTGTAGACCGTGATCCTCCGAAGCCTCCAATTGTATCAATTGATACAATTTCAAATGGACGTGTTGCTGGGCCTAAATGGGACATCAAACCAAATTTTGGATTCCTTCTAGATTTGTTTTTTATACAAGTGTCACATTCATCACAAATTGTATTAATATTTGTGATGATATTCTTTGCTGTATAGAAAGGGGTTATTTTATTTATCATCTGGGTTCTCCCAATGTGGCAGTAAGTATTGTGGACATCTGTAATTAGTGTTTTGCTTAATGCTTCTGATAGTATAATTTTTTTTCTTCTATTATTCTTTTTGTAATAAATGTTATTCTCCAGAATAAACTTTGATTTTCCATCTTGTAGATTTAGATTTGTGTTTTGGTCCTTTTTTATATCTTCTATATTTATTAAGTTTACAACTTTCAAAAAATCTTCGGTATTCTCATGAGGTTCTAAGACTGGGTTTCTGCTTAAGCAGTCTGCTTCTTGATTTGACTGTCCCGGATTATATTTTATCTTAAAATTGTATTGTGATAAATAATATGTCAAATCACCAAGTTCCTCATCAGTTCTGGACTTGATGTTCAGATTTTCCAATGGTTTATGATCTGAATATACTATAAATTCTTTATTCATAAGCCAGTGTTGCCAATATTTTAAAGCTTCCTTAATTGCTAGGCATTCTAAATATATTGCCTTCTTTTTCTTTTGAGTATCTGTTAATTTTTTTGAAAAGTAAGCCACAGGTTTATTTACTCCGTTTTCATCTTCCTGTTTTAACACAGCTCCCACTCCTTTAATACTGGCATCAGTGTAAATTTTTATTGGTTGTTCTGGGTCAAATATTTTTAGAATTGGTTTCGAGCATAGTAATTCCTTTATTTTATCAAATGATTTCTGGCATTCTTTGGTCCATATAAATTTTACATCTTTCCGTAGTAAATTGTGTAAAGGTTCCAGAATAATTGCATTGTGTGGTACAAATTTATGATAAAAATTTACTTTCCCAAGGAACTGGCGTATATTTTTTCTTGTTTCTGGAATGGGGAAATTTCTGACAGCTGTTAAGTAATCTTTGAGAGGTCTAACTGAATTATTTTCTATTATGTGTCCCAAATACTTGGCATGATTGTTTGCAAAAGTGCATTTCGAGAATTTCAGTCTAAATCCTTCTGTTTGTATTGCCTCGAGTAGTTTTGATATATGTATTATGTGTTCCTCGAAATTTTTAGAAAAAACTAGGATATCATCGATGAAATTCACTGCAAAATCTGAGAGTTTATATTTTCTTATTATGTTTCTCAATATTCTTTGGAAAATAGCCGGAGCTGTCTTTAAACCAAACGGGAGGCATGTCCACTGGAAATGACCTTCTTGCGTCACGAATGCTGTCTTATATCTATCTTGAATTTTCAACGGAATGGACCAAAATGCTGAATTTATATCAAAAGTGGAATAATACTCACAGTTTACAGTCTTTACCATCAAGTCTTCAATCAAGGGGAATGGCTGTGATTGAGGGACAACAATTTTATTCAATTCGCGGAAATCTATACACAGTCTTGATCTTTTCCCATCTTCTTTCTTATACGCCAGGGTAACCGGAGCAGCAAAAGGACTATATGATTCCTCAATTAAGTGGTTTTTCAATAGTTTTGATATTTGATTTTCAATTTCTTTTCTATCATCAGCTGTGCATCTGTATGGGCGCTTGTAGCAATATTTATCTACTATCAAGTCTATGTGAGCTTCATAATCTCGTACCGTACCAACATCGTATTTGTCCTTAGCAAAGACTGGTTTGTATTTTTTTATTAATTTATCAATTTCAGTTTGTTTACATAAATCTAGGTGGTTTACTGAAATTTCAAATTTACTGAAGTTAATATGTTCATTGAAATTAACTTCACCTCTGTTTATATAGTACATTTCTTGTTCATTTTTGTCACCTAGTACATCAGGAATTTCAAAATTCACAATATTTGTTTCGGAGTCTTTATTTTTGTTCTCCTCTTCATTTTGGACTTTATTCTCTTTTTGTGGATTGTTACACTGTGTGATATTCAATTTTTCGTTTTGGATTAATTTAAATTCCTTTATACAATCCAAACCAATGAGAAAATCATAGTGAAAATTTTCATTATCTATCACAAAAATATTCATTTCTCTTTCAATGTTATATATTTTTATTTTCATTGTTACCATACCTTTTGTTTTCTTTTCACCATTAATAGTTTTCAAGTTTGCTGTCGCTTTATTCAGTGTGTCTTCTTCTTTTTCATGTATTTTCAATAATTTTGAATTTATTAATGACACATTTGAACCAGAATCATAAATGGCAGTAACTTTTAAAGTGTCATTTAATAATAACTTTACTTTTATTAATGGTGGTACTTCTAGTTTTTTGGATTCTCCTTATTTAGTTCAATTTCTAATTCAGAGTTATTCACACTTTTCACAACTGATTTTAGATTTTTCTCATTAAACCAGCAGGTTTCTTCAGGATGAAAACGTTTCCCTTTTTTCTCATTGACACAGATTTGGCACGGTTTCTTTTCTTCATTTTTTTTAGTTTTTATGTCAGAGTATGTGTAGTTCTTTTTTTCATATTTGTTCCTCCCAACAAGATGTTCTAATTTGCCTATCTCATTGTAGAGATCTTCGGTTTCTTGTAATGTCTCTCGGTCAATCTTATCACTTAGGTAATTAGGCAGGCCTGCAGCTATAAGGTCTATAAGAGTACCAGTATCAATCGTCTTTCTAACCTCTAATAACAGTTTTTCTTTTTTCAATGCATACTCAAGCAATGAACCCGTTTGATATTTAAATCCAAGAGCGTATCTGATCGGCGACCAACCCTTGTTTCCAAATGTTTCACAGAAGTTTTTTTCCCATTTAATCCACTCTGATTCTACTGTAAATTTCATTAACATACAACTGTACCAATTCACACTCGAATATTCTAAAAACTGTTTTAAAATTTCAATTTTTTTTCTGTCTTTATCAATATGGAAACGTTCACATTCCTTGTTGAAATCCTTAATCCATTGGTGAGCATTTGCATTTCTACCAGTGAATTTTTCAATCACAAAATCTTTTGAAATTTTCCCCAAATTTTGAGTTTCAGATTTTGTTTGCTTTTCTTCGAGTAATTTCTCTAATAGTTTCTCCAATGTTTCATTTGAGCTTCTAGTTAAAGATTTTTGATCTTTTGTATTTTCCACAATCTCTTCAAGGTAAACATCATTAAACTGTATATTTTGTTCTTCATCTAAATATACCTTTGATATCTCATCGGTTAAAGTTATCCATATTTTCCTAGTCTGATGTCTTTTGTTCAATGTTTTTTTTATCTTGGCATAGTTAGATGTATTTGTTATTACTTGATGTAAACTTGCAGGTTGATATTCGGCCGGTATGCCAAAAGTTTGACCATCAGGTGTGCATATTGAGGTTATGCAAAGAATGTTTGACTTTCCATCTGATGCTGTTTTCACACAAAAATCAAATCTTAACTTCTCCATACTGCTTGAAATATTTGCAGAAAATGTTGTTTTATAATAGTATTATTATATTTCCGTGAAATAAAGACGAAATTGCGTTTTCTGAAATAACAAATTTATCTTTTATTCAACACAAATACATAGTTTTAGCACGATTACCCATTCAAAACAGAGTAACTTACCTGAAATAACAAAAAACAACATTTAAAGCCTTTACTTCTAGCTTAGTTTATATTATTCTTCCTTTTATTTATCTAGGAAACTATTGTTCCATATTTTATAAAATTACATCACCTAACTTTCTTCTTCTTCACTTCTTATAAATTACTGACAGTTGGTGTCACTGACATGACACTGACATCTCTATTAGAGATGAAAGGAACGACACGCCTAGTGTGGTGATATTCTTTACATATTTTTATGTAATATTGTGCCTTCGTCTTAAAACACTGGAATATGCATGAGAGCGAGTGTCCGAGCTCTGCGACGTGTGACGAAGGTGACGTGACGGTGCGGCGCGGTGCGGCGCGGTGCGGCGCGATGCGGCGCGGTGCGGTGCGAGCGTGAGGGACTCCACTTTCACTTGAATGTTTTATTCATGACGCGTTTAAAAATAAGTTTGTAAACTTTGTCATAACACAAACGGTTTGAAAGTGAGCCCGGCGCGGTAGCGGACGCGGACGCGGACGCGGCTGACACTGAGGTGCGTTAAAACCTGCTGTGCTCAGAATTTTAATCGTGTCTTCATCTGTTCCGGGCTCAACTTTATTATAATGTCCCACAATGTCATTTTGTAATGTGCTTATTCGCGGCTTATGGTACCTATATAATTGGGAGAAGAAAATTGTATGATCACGGCCTGTGGTGCTAAATTTGGTTTCAAAAGTTTAAATTGCAAGAAGTAAATGTTTTGGACAAATGTAACCCAATGGAGCAGAACCGGTAAATAGTTGTTCTACTAGAGAACTATCATAATAAAGATGGTCGTACACAATGCAGCGGAACACTCGCTCGCTGTTGTCTCTCCGTCATAAAACGTCTTCGCTTTTGTGTGACGTCATAAAATCCGTCGACATTCTGCCACATATTGGACGCTCACGAAATGTTCTGATGTTTTGTGTTTTGTTGCACAAATTGTGTTATTTACTGAGACGCTGCTACGAACCAGCGCTTTTACACGTCAACGAGCTTTTGTAAGCAAAACATAAATTTTGAACTATTTTTGCGCTATATTTTTCAAAAGGACTCTCAGTGGTTGTTAGAAGTAAAAATACTAAAATTCGAGTGATGGCACAGGTTACTTAGTAACTAAAGCATTTTAAATAAAAATTGCGAGTCTCTGTGAAAATACTTATAAGTAGTGCTTATCTTTTGACGTCGCTGGTAAACACCGGAAATTAGACCATTTATTTATTTATTTTAAAATTTCACTAAGTCAAAGTCAAAAATTTCTTTATTTAATAAAATCACAAGGATCATTTAGAATTGTCTTATATAACTTAGGTGATTCTAGGTGCCAGTTCCACGCACACAAATAAGTAGTAGAGCATTGCATGGAAGCATACAATTTTATAGTGTTGTATTTGAATTTTGAATTGTAGAGCTCGCTGATGGCTCTGTCAGTTGCATTAGAGCTAGTATGTGCTCGTGCATTTTCGTATTTGTTTTGAACAAGTGTAAAAAATACGCAGTGATATTTTTATTGAAGTTAGATTCGCAATGAATTCAATCTGTAAGTAGCTATCCGGCCACATTCGCACGCCTGCGTTTATGTGTTTCCAATACTTTGCTCTCGCTCGTTATTCGAGTCATATTTCACGTGACTACTCCGTTACGTTACGGCGAACCGCGGGATGAAGCCCATTCGAATGGAACCTTCGACAGTGAACGATAACGTGCTACTCTACTAGCCGTGCGGCTCCGGCCACCGCGCGCCAACTGACCTCATCAACAAAGCATCCGTGTCCCCTGAGCACTGAGCACTGAGCACTGAGCACTGAGCACTACTAGCCGTGCGGCTCCGGCCACCGCGCGCCAACTGACCTCATCAACAAAGCATCCGTGTCCCCTGAGCACTGAGCACTGAGCACTACTAGCCGTGCGGCTCCGGCCACCGCGCGCCAACTGACCTCATCAACAAAGCATCCGTGTCCCCTGAGCACTGAGCACTGAGCACTACTAGCCGTGCGGCTCCGGCCACCGCGCGCCAACTGACCTCATCAACAAAGCATCCGTGTCCCCTGAGCACTGAGCACTGAGCACTGAGCACTACTAGCCGTGCGGCTCCGGCCACCGCGCGCCAACTGACCTCATCAACAAAGCATCCGTGTCCCCTGAGCACTGAGCACTGAGCACTGAGCACTGAGCACTACTAGCCGTGCGGCTCCGGCCACCGCGCGCCAACTGACCTCATCAACAAAGCATCCGTGTCCCCTGAGCACTGAGCACTGAGCACTGAGCACTGAGCACTACTAGCCGTGCGGCTCCGGCCACCGCGCGCCAACTGACCTCATCAACAAAGCATCCGTGTCCCCTGAGCACTGAGCACTGAGCACTGAGCACTGAGCACTACTAGCCGTGCGGCTCCGGCCACCGCGCGCCAACTGACCTCATCAACAAAGCATCCGTGTCCCCTGAGCACTGAGCACTGAGCACTGAGCACTACTAGCCGTGCGGCTCCGGCCACCGCGCGCCAACTGACCTCATCAACAAAGCATCCGTGTCCCCTGAGCACTGAGCACTGAGCACTGAGCACTGAGCACTACTAGCCGTGCGGCTCCGGCCACCGCGCGCCAACTGACCTCATCAACAAAGCATCCGTGTCCCCTGAGCACTGAGCACTGAGCACTGAGCACTGAGCACTACTAGCCGTGCGGCTCCGGCCACCGCGCGCCAACTGACCTCATCAACAAAGCATCCGTGTCCCCTGAGCACTGAGCACTGAGCACTGAGCACTGAGCACTACTAGCCGTGCGGCTCCGGCCACCGCGCGCCAACTGACCTCATCAACAAAGCATCCGTGTCCCCTGAGCACTGAGCACTGAGCACTACTAGCCGTGCGGCTCCGGCCACCGCGCGCCAACTGACCTCATCAACAAAGCATCCGTGTCCCCTGAGCACTGAGCACTGAGCACTGAGCACTACTAGCCGTGCGGCTCCGGCCACCGCGCGCCAACTGACCTCATCAACAAAGCATCCGTGTCCCCTGAGCACTGAGCACTGAGCACTACTAGCCGTGCGGCTCCGGCCACCGCGCGCCAACTGACCTCATCAACAAAGCATCCGTGTCCCCTGAGCACTGAGCACTGAGCACTGAGCACTGAGCACTGAGCACTACTAGCCGTGCGGCTCCGGCCACCGCGCGCCAACTGACCTCATCAACAAAGCATCCGTGTCCCCTGAGCACTGAGCACTGAGCACTGAGCACTGAGCACTACTAGCCGTGCGGCTCCGGCCACCGCGCGCCAACTGACCTCATCAACAAAGCATCCGTGTCCCCTGAGCACTGAGCACTGAGCACTGAGCACTGAGCACTGAGCACTACTAGCCGTGCGGCTCCGGCCACCGCGCGCCAACTGACCTCATCAACAAAGCATCCGTGTCCCCTGAGCACTGAGCACTGAGCACTGAGCACTACTAGCCGTGCGGCTCCGGCCACCGCGCGCCAACTGACCTCATCAACAAAGCATCCGTGTCCCCTGAGCACTGAGCACTGAGCACTGAGCACTACTAGCCGTGCGGCTCCGGCCACCGCGCGCCAACTGACCTCATCAACAAAGCATCCGTGTCCCCTGAGCACTGAGCACTGAGCACTGAGCACTACTAGCCGTGCGGCTCCGGCCACCGCGCGCCAACTGACCTCATCAACAAAGCATCCGTGTCCCCTGAGCACTGAGCACTGAGCACTGAGCACTACTAGCCGTGCGGCTCCGGCCACCGCGCGCCAACTGACCTCATCAACAAAGCATCCGTGTCCCCTGAGCACTGAGCACTGAGCACTGAGCACTACTAGCCGTGCGGCTCCGGCCACCGCGCGCCAACTGACCTCATCAACAAAGCATCCGTGTCCCCTGAGCACTGAGCACTGAGCACTGAGCACTGAGCACTGAGCACTACTAGCCGTGCGGCTCCGGCCACCGCGCGCCAACTGACCTCATCAACAAAGCATCCGTGTCCCCTGAGCACTGAGCACTGAGCACTGAGCACTGAGCACTGAGCACTACTAGCCGTGCGGCTCCGGCCACCGCGCGCCAACTGACCTCATCAACAAAGCATCCGTGTCCCCTGAGCACTGAGCACTGAGCACTGAGCACTGAGCACTGAGCACTACTAGCCGTGCGGCTCCGGCCACCGCGCGCCAACTGACCTCATCAACAAAGCATCCGTGTCCCCTGAGCACTGAGCACTGAGCACTGAGCACTGAGCACTGAGCACTACTAGCCGTGCGGCTCCGGCCACCGCGCGCCAACTGACCTCATCAACAAAGCATCCGTGTCCCCTGAGCACTGAGCACTGAGCACTGAGCACTGAGCACTACTAGCCGTGCGGCTCCGGCCACCGCGCGCCAACTGACCTCATCAACAAAGCATCCGTGTCCCCTGAGCACTGAGCACTGAGCACTGAGCACTGAGCACTGAGCACTACTAGCCGTGCGGCTCCGGCCACCGCGCGCCAACTGACCTCATCAACAAAGCATCCGTGTCCCCTGAGCACTGAGCACTGAGCACTGAGCACTGAGCACTACTAGCCGTGCGGCTCCGGCCACCGCGCGCCAACTGACCTCATCAACAAAGCATCCGTGTCCCCTGAGCACTGAGCACTGAGCACTACTAGCCGTGCGGCTCCGGCCACCGCGCGCCAACTGACCTCATCAACAAAGCATCCGTGTCCCCTGAGCACTGAGCACTGAGCACTGAGCACTGAGCACTACTAGCCGTGCGGCTCCGGCCACCGCGCGCCAACTGACCTCATCAACAAAGCATCCGTGTCCCCTGAGCACTGAGCACTGAGCACTGAGCACTGAGCACTGAGCACTACTAGCCGTGCGGCTCCGGCCACCGCGCGCCAACTGACCTCATCAACAAAGCATCCGTGTCCCCTGAGCACTGAGCACTGAGCACTGAGCACTGAGCACTACTAGCCGTGCGGCTCCGGCCACCGCGCGCCAACTGACCTCATCAACAAAGCATCCGTGTCCCCTGAGCACTGAGCACTGAGCACTGAGCACTGAGCACTGAGCACTACTAGCCGTGCGGCTCCGGCCACCGCGCGCCAACTGACCTCATCAACAAAGCATCCGTGTCCCCTGAGCACTGAGCACTGAGCACTGAGCACTGAGCACTGAGCACTACTAGCCGTGCGGCTCCGGCCACCGCGCGCCAACTGACCTCATCAACAAAGCATCCGTGTCCCCTGAGCACTGAGCACTGAGCACTGAGCACTGAGCACTGAGCACTACTAGCCGTGCGGCTCCGGCCACCGCGCGCCAACTGACCTCATCAACAAAGCATCCGTGTCCCCTGAGCACTGAGCACTGAGCACTGAGCACTGAGCACTGAGCACTACTAGCCGTGCGGCTCCGGCCACCGCGCGCCAACTGACCTCATCAACAAAGCATCCGTGTCCCCTGAGCACTGAGCACTGAGCACTGAGCACTGAGCACTACTAGCCGTGCGGCTCCGGCCACCGCGCGCCAACTGACCTCATCAACAAAGCATCCGTGTCCCCTGAGCACTGAGCACTGAGCACTGAGCACTGAGCACTACTAGCCGTGCGGCTCCGGCCACCGCGCGCCAACTGACCTCATCAACAAAGCATCCGTGTCCCCTGAGCACTGAGCACTGAGCACTGAGCACTGAGCACTACTAGCCGTGCGGCTCCGGCCACCGCGCGCCAACTGACCTCATCAACAAAGCATCCGTGTCCCCTGAGCACTGAGCACTGAGCACTGAGCACTGAGCACTACTAGCCGTGCGGCTCCGGCCACCGCGCGCCAACTGACCTCATCAACAAAGCATCCGTGTCCCCTGAGCACTGAGCACTGAGCACTGAGCACTGAGCACTACTAGCCGTGCGGCTCCGGCCACCGCGCGCCAACTGACCTCATCAACAAAGCATCCGTGTCCCCTGAGCACTGAGCACTGAGCACTGAGCACTGAGCACTGAGCACTACTAGCCGTGCGGCTCCGGCCACCGCGCGCCAACTGACCTCATCAACAAAGCATCCGTGTCCCCTGAGCACTGAGCACTGAGCACTGAGCACTGAGCACTGAGCACTACTAGCCGTGCGGCTCCGGCCACCGCGCGCCAACTGACCTCATCAACAAAGCATCCGTGTCCCCTGAGCACTGAGCACTGAGCACTGAGCACTGAGCACTGAGCACTACTAGCCGTGCGGCTCCGGCCACCGCGCGCCAACTGACCTCATCAACAAAGCATCCGTGTCCCCTGAGCACTGAGCACTGAGCACTGAGCACTGAGCACTGAGCACTACTAGCCGTGCGGCTCCGGCCACCGCGCGCCAACTGACCTCATCAACAAAGCATCCGTGTCCCCTGAGCACTGAGCACTGAGCACTGAGCACTGAGCACTGAGCACTGAGCACTACTAGCCGTGCGGCTCCGGCCACCGCGCGCCAACTGACCTCATCAACAAAGCATCCGTGTCCCCTGAGCACTGAGCACTGAGCACTGAGCACTGAGCACTACTAGCCGTGCGGCTCCGGCCACCGCGCGCCAACTGACCTCATCAACAAAGCATCCGTGTCCCCTGAGCACTGAGCACTGAGCACTGAGCACTGAGCACTGAGCACTACTAGCCGTGCGGCTCCGGCCACCGCGCGCCAACTGACCTCATCAACAAAGCATCCGTGTCCCCTGAGCACTGAGCACTGAGCACTGAGCACTGAGCACTGAGCACTGAGCACTGAGCCAGTCTCTACCACGATACAGCGCGTAAGGACTTGCCTTGCGTGCCTTTACCGAGCATTCAGCTCTAACAAAACAAAGAAGGTACCATGAAGCTTTTACTGCCAGCTCTCTAATAAAACATGCAATTCAATAAAGCTTGCGCCCCTGTTGTGTTGTGTTGTGTTGTGTTGTGTTATGTTGAGCCATGAAACAAATCTAAAATATCTGCGTATTGTTATAAACACAAAACGAGTGTAGGTCGAGTCATGTTTTTTTATTGAAATCATTGTTTTTGTTCTTTAAATAAAAATATAAAGCTCAAAACAATAAAACGGTAAAGTAAGCAGCTGTCCACTGACAGACATGAGCTAGTGCAGCCACTGCTGCATGCACTGCTGCGTCACTATTGCCAATTGCTGATGCATCAGTTAAGTACCTACTGTAAATTGAAGCAAGCTATTGGTAATTGAATCAACCCGTGTGGCTTTAGGTAGGTAGTTATTGTAATATTTGGACATTGGATGTTTTTATTCTAATCACGCTTTAACCATTTTAGTGTATAAATTAAAATTACATAAAAACAACCTTCTATTCAGGCATTAAATATCAGTTTACCGAAACTGTGGGATAAAGCTAAATGTTTAGTGCATTTTATAGGGTTCCCAATTCGCTGAAATTTTTCGCGTGTAGAAGCATTTATTATCAATCCAACACGTAGGTAGGTAGTGGTGTCCCTGCGGGCGCGGGAAGAGTGGCGAGTACAGGCGAGTGCATAACTTTAAATATTCATGCGCGATTACTTAACAACGCGATTGTACTTCATGCATATGCGGAGGCGCGACACCACACTCAGATGACGGCGAGTACACTTACTTACTTATATAGTTTAGCTAGAGACTACCAAACCAGTCTCATACCTACCAGTACCTACCTAATGCACAATTTGTTATGTGAACTAGCTACAAACAAGCACCAAGTAATTCACCGGTAGTACCCATGTACAGTGAAGGAGAGCGATGTGCGATGACTCCTTGATCCAGTGAAGGCTCGGCGCCGGTTGAACTCAGTAACATGTGGTAGGTACTCAGGCGGCGCAGCCATCTGTCTGCAACTAGCGTCCACGCCACGCCACGTCCACGCGTCACGTCGCGCGACGTGCTGTAAGCTTTATTTACAAACGTGCACTATCAGACTATCAGTACGGTGCACGCGCGGGGGGCGGGGGCGCGGGGGGCGCGGGGGGCGCGGGCGCTCCGAGCAAGCAGCATTTACCTATCTTGCGGTAAACTTCACCGCTCGATTAATGAAATGGTTTTTATCGCTCTGATTGTCTTTTGAACTCCACTTTACGATCGTTATTCGAGAGATATTGACTTTCAGATCGCTCTCAGGATTTATATAATAGGCATTTATTTTGAATTCGGTCATTCTTTTGCAATTGGACGAAAGTTTTTCCATTTATTTAAAAGAACTTGTTTGTCTCGTGGCTGTTTGCAGCTGATAGCCCTCCGACTGCAACTGGCGGTAGCATCGTCTGCGTCACTCACGGCGGGATCCTGCGAGGACGACTAACTTGTCGAAGGACGCGACGCGGCGCTGGCTTCTCCACATAATACTGAGCTATGACCTCAGTGAGTGTCCTGTAGAAGACTAACCTCTGAAACGTGGTCTGAGCTTATCATTTAGAAATAGACTTGTTTTAATGCAATAAGAATGCTCGTTCCTGTCCGTCGTGAGAACAAATTAAAGTTTCTTGTTGTCGGCAACCGAGTGCCGCCGCCACCGCCGCCACCGCCGCCACCGCCGCGGTGTGACCAAGCTACTTCCACCAGGGTACGTGCTAGTTGAATTGATTCTAGCTAATATCACGATTGCGAAGTAATTTAGCAAGTTTTAATGCCTGATCCTGTGAACCACATGCGGTGCGGCAGGAGTCGGCAGTGTGTGCGGTGCGGCAGGAGCCGGCAGTGTGTGCGGTGCGGCAGGAGCCGGCAGTGTGTGCGGTGCGGCAGGAGCCGGCAGTGGGATGCAGGATCGTTATTGCACAAGTTTAACTTTCAAGTGACGGTCGGGGTGAATCTCATCGATATCATTGCACCCTTTATACATCATCGTTATCATAACCTTAGCCCGGTATCACCCACTTCTAAATGCAGCTAGCTAGGTTTCCTTCTATATACGCCAGTTATCTGCAAATTAGCCTGATTTTTGGTTCAGTCTACACAAAAACGTGAAATCTCATTTTATGGAGGTATAGGTATGTATTACACCAATGTCACGCAAAACGTTTTATAAAACAAAACAGGCCATACCACAAATAAAGCGTCCAACTGCACAGACACATAAAGCTTATCAGAATACATAAAATCCGATAGACATGTTTGCAGAAGTTCGCAAACTCGCCGAGAATTCCCAAAAATGCCGAGCAAATAAACATTTCATCGAACGAAGCGCAGACTTCATTTGGAACTCGGTTCCATACTCAATTCACATACATACATCCAATGGACAAGCACACGCCTGGCTGTGTGCCTCGTGCGCGATGCAAGGCACGTCCCGTGCTTTGCACAACTAGCTCCTCGTAGGTAGGTACGGGCTCCTCAACACGACACGACTGCTCGGACAATCTCCTGATTCCCTCCTGATTGGGAACCCAGTTTTCTTTGAATTTCAGGAACCTTAATTTAGGTTCCTATTTTATTTATCAGCTAATAAGCAATCGCAATAAAATAGCACTGTCGTCGGTAGTATTCCCCGCAAGTGCAGCACTGCACCGGCTTCTCGCCACGTGTGCGACGCCGGCGCCGGCGCCGCGCGACCGTGGACAAACTGCTGATACATTTATGCTGTAGCGAATTGTTCGATTTGAGCACAGTAAGGTAGATAAATAAAGTACAACAAGCCATCGACTCAACTTCACCACAAACTGCGAGAAGGGGTATAAATTGCTTATGAGAGTGTTCTCCAGGCCCGCCCCCTGTGCTCTATTCCCCCACTAGATACATGCTCAGGGTCCGAACTCTTATTTTATTTGATTTGCGCCGGGAGTGGGAACCTTGAACTTGCTCTACTGTACTTTGCGAGCGTTGTTTGAGTTAGACTCCTCCCCTCCCGCCCCGCTGCTCTCCCCGTGGACACCCTCACCACAACAATTAGGTGAAGTTCCGGTGGCTGCAATCCAAATAGAATGTTTGAAGATGCGCGATTAGTCGTTCTTCCGTAGGAGGCGCTGCCGACGCAACAGTAACCTGTTTACAAGATGTCAACATCTTTTGAAGAGGACATTTCTAGTTTCTAGACCCCCTACTGATCTAAGTGAGTGGTTTTATATAAAAAGGTTGTAGCATCGGCATCATAGAAAAAGAAAACAGTTGTTGATTGTTGCTCTAGGCTCGTGTCCAGGTCTCAATGAAAAGAAGCTGCCGACTGCCGCATCATAAACAAAACGTGTCCATCTGTCATCGCGTGCCAGTACATCGCATCGGTAGAATGGGCGAATGGGCAGCTCCTTACAGCCGATACAAGACAAATGGGAGATTGTGAGGCGCCTCACACCTCGCCTTACGACTATTTATAGTATGGCGCGATGCTGGCTATTTGTTACGAGTGAATGTTAGTTTGACGTGGATACGGGGTACGTATCGGAATAGCACTGGGGTGATCCAGTCAAGCTTTTACTTACGTCATTCAACTGTTCATATGGACAATCTTGTAAAGCTGGTCCAGTCGCTGACCTACTCCAATTGACTGGGACGCTAGAGATGAGAGTTCGATCCCCGACTGGGACAAAATGATTGCATGATGGCCAGAGTCACCAGACCACCGTGTATGCACTCTTATTTCAAGTATTTACTTTGTAAGTACATACAATGAACATGTCTTTTCCCCTCACGTAAATACGGTTCAGTCGGCAAACAAGCACTAAATGAAATGCTCTTGAATTGGAAGTCCGCGTTGAGAGCAGGTTGTACATAATGACACTTGTTTGTTGTTGTTCAAAGTGTTTTAACGCAAGTGTTGTAGCTTGTGTCTATTTTTGTGGAAGTGTGTCGAGCCAGTCATTGCCTCGCACTCTGCACCTTGCGGCATCTCGCTGGTACACGCTTTAGTTCACTTTGTACGACATAGGTAGGTACCTACTAGGTACGTATTTTGTGCTAAGTTGGTTCGGTATGCAGAACTCTATTAAAAGTTTTGCATTTTAATGATACTAAACTTTTAAGCTACTTAGGTTGCAGTACCGCGGTCTTTTTAGTACGCAGTCTTAGACTGCAGAAATGAGCTCTAAACTTAGCTTAGGTTAAATAGAACACTTATACATATACTCCAAAACATTGTAGAGTGAGTAGGAAGGTAGGTGGAGAGTTGTAATACGGCTTAAGCCACCTTTTAACTAATTCTCCCAGAATAAATACCTAATCCCTGACATATGTATTACCCACGCGTTTCATTATAAAGTGTTGCATCTGTGTGAGGCAACCACCCTTGCCTTGTAGCTGATAGTGCGTTTTGGGGTTTGGCATTTCGAGTACAGTAGCTTTCATTTGAATATTTATCCAGCTTCTTACTCAAAACGAAGATATAAAGAACGAAAAAAAACCAATCTTTAATCAGACGAATGACCCCAACCGACGTTAGATTGACTAAGTAAGTAAATCATCATCATGACTCGAGTGAATTGGCCAGCACTCGTGCGCACTAACTCGTGTGTAATCTGTGGACAGCGCGCGGTGAGTGAAAGGACCCCCCCCTCGCAGGGTCGCCTCGGTTAAATATTCACCGAGGGCTAAGCTGTGTTATATTAAAAGCAGTGAGACCGGACCGCAGCTAAGTATACGAGATTGAATTACTTTAACGGTACAATGTGTTTTGTGTACAAAGAAACTATTGACATACAAAGGTACTAATACGGAAAAAAAGCATCAATAGGTAAGCAATCTCATGTATTTATATATAATTATATTATATATAAATACATACATACATGGCACGATAACTCATGTACCTACGTGGTATCTAATGGTTTATGAAAAGACCGTGAGAAAACAGTAAGTATCTAGTATCTTTAATTAGAGAATTATTAACTTGTGGAGTGCCACGTGCAATATTTGTGTAGCTTTTAATGATTTAGGGTACAAAGAGGATGATTAGTACACTACACATAGGGATGGCAGTCTACTTTTACTAGTTGAGAGAGAGAGAGAGAGTAGGGACCCGCAGATCGTGGTGTGGTGTCGGTGCCGGCTCGAGGCTCGAGACTCGACACTCGACACTCGAGAGCCGGCCTTTACGTACGTGTGGGGATAAGGCAATCGCCGCGGATACTGCTCAGATCCCTTTTGTGTTGTTACAACGTTAATGGGAGGTAATTGCCTGGATTATAATCATACCTTTAGGGTTATTTTCGCTCTGTTGCGGTGTTAAGTTTATTCTATTTTGAGTGCGGTTCTGATAATTTCAGGCAGAATTGCGAGTCACGATTTGAATTGATAATTTTCAAAATAGTCTCCGTTCGAGGTTATTCTGAAGCAGTTTCCTTAGCTGACGAGGGTGCGACACGGCTGCTCCGCACGCCCAGCACGCCCAGCACGCCCAGCACGCGCCCGCGCCGTGCTATGCGGAGGGTAGTTTAGAGCCAGGAACTGCCGTTCCCTCGTCCTTGTCTACATTTATGTCGGTTCACCAGAGTTATTTGAGGCGGGTCGCGCCCTACGACACAATTGTGAATCATTCTCTACACCGTATCGCCGACAAACACGCCCCTAATAAAACATTACATTTGTTTGATGAATAAACGCACCTATTTGAGTTCGTCGGGTGAACTTTGCTCATAAAATATTTTTTCACGTTTACACCATAACTCATTCTGTGGAAGTTATTCGAGCAATTTCTAAATTTTTCATGAGGTGTATAAGTAAAATGAATTACGTGAAGGGGCTCGACTGGAGCGGGCCTGCGAGAGAGTGGCAGGGGGGGGGGGTCGGAGAGTAGGGGGGAGGGGAGGGATGTTAGAGAGTAATTGAGCAATAACTCAGGGCGCGGGCGATCGCGTCAACAATGTGCTGGCAACTATGCGCCGTGTTCTGACAAAAATTTGTATGCAGATAACCGTCGCCGACATTATTTATGTGGCATTTCACTTACCACTTCCGCACAGTCTCTAGTAGCGGACCCACGCGTTCATCTCTCACAAGATGCAGGAAACACAAGTCCTCGCGGTGGAAGGTGTCGGGACCATATCGAAAAGCAATAAGCAAGTGACAGAAGCAGCGTGAAATAGTATTTGCTTAAAAGTTTGTCCGAATTTTGTCCTCCGGGGCCTCTAGACTACGGGCCCACACACATGGAACAAGAAAGGGGGCCCTACAGGCTCATCGGTCCAGTGTCCACCATCTCTTTGGAGGCAGTCATCGAACGTGCAAGCACTGCAGCTAAGTATAAGGATTGGCTGATGATGATGACTAATTTAATCAATTTTATAGTGAAGTCGCGGGAACACGGTGGATAGATTATCTGACGCCAAGTGTCCGTTTAGCCATAATGGATACTAACAGCGGGATGGACATTGGTCTCGCGGGGCTGCCGCAGCTATGGACAGTTCACGACGGCATTAAGCCTTTCCCGTGACGGAAGAGATCTGACGGATTGCCTGGAAAAGATCGCTCATAGCGATAAGGCCGCCCATTGTACTTCGCTATAATATAAGAACTTTGTATCTAATAAGTTTCCTTATCTACTATTACGATACAATTGCGATAGTTAAAATTTGTACATATTCAATTCTAAAATAGTATAGTTCACATGTGTAATTGTTATGTTTAGAGTAGAGGGAGGCGCACGTATCGTCTCGTCTCGTCTCATCTCGGCACGTCGTGTCGCGGTCTCGTCTCGGCCCCAGTTACCTAAATTAACTGAGTTTGTCTTTGTACTGTACTGTACTGTACTGTACTGTACTGTACTGTAGTGTACTGTACTGTACTGTACTGTACTGTACTGTACTGTACTGTACTGTACTGTACTGTACTGTACTGTACTGTACTGTACTGTACTGTACTGTACTGTACTGTACTGTACTGTAGTGTACTGTACTCGCAGACAGTCGATGTGACACTCGCATGTCTCGTGAGATGCATCAAGTATACGGACGATTTCAAATAGTGCGTGAACACAAACGTTAGTCGACGCACACACGCGCAGCCAGCGCTCGTCTCCATACACTGTAGCTATGTGTGCGTGTGCACATTCACCTCACGACGACGCAGACGTTTGTTGCTTCTATACTTCTAATTTTTCTTTTATTATGAAATAGGTGACCGAATAAACAGATGGCCCTCCTGATGTTAAGCGGTTACGTTTGGTTATAACAAGGCATTAGCTCACGAAGTGTATTGAGCACGTATCCTGTGCACAAATACACTGCGTCCATCGCTCTGACACATAAATGTGTGTGCCTGTAATTACACAAGCACTCGTAGTTCTGAAATGCGAGTAAGGGTGCAAAGTATTCTATCATTGATAAAGTTTGTAAATACTGTAAATGGACGGCGACTTGTGAAATGTCTAGGAAATATTAATTTGTATTTATTTATTTATTGGATAGGTGATTCATTTTGTATAGAAGTACTAAATTTAACTTAAATAAAGATAAGTATAAAATGCTTTAATAGGGATCATATACTTAGTGGGGATTTCTGGAAAAAAAAGTATCCAGAAACCCCCATTGCTACACCGTAGCATGCTACGACGTAGCTGGTGGAAATTTCTGAAAAAAAAAAAAAGAATGAAATCCCTACTGGTGGGGATTTCTCGTAGACCTTGCTACGCCGCGCGCAAGCCACTAGTATATTTAAATTTTAGGTCAAAGAAAAACAGAAGCAAAGCTAGATCGAAGCAGATAGGTGCTGAAAGAAATAGCGCCTAATAAATCCAAGTACCGACCTCATAATAATAGGGTTAGAAAGAGCTATTCCGTGGCGTAGCGCTTCGTAGACCCTGCTACGTCGTAGCTCTTCGTAGCACACAATACATTCGATCTAAGAAAACAGAATACAAGATACACGATAGTTTTTCGATAGAATATAATGGTGTACAACATTTCGTTGTAACAGGCATTCAGAGCGGACAGTGTTTACTGTCGGTGAAGCTGTTTAGACAGCGACCGAGTCGCGGACCCTTGTTGTCTGACCTCGAGACCCTGCCCCCCCTCCTCCCCCTCTCCCCCCCCCCCCCCCTCCAAGCACCTCAGCCTGACGCTCCCCCCGGCTCGAGGAGGATCACTGCCATTTTATTTCCGCAGAAATGTTGTTACATATCGAGAAGCGATTTGCATCCATCAATGCAAAGCCGACGCGAAAATTGAAAAGTTTTAACGCGATTGGTTCTGTTTGCGTCTCCTCCGGAATATTGTTGGAATACTTACTTTGGGACGCAAAAGTAAATAAATAAACAGCAGTTACGTACGGCGATACCATTGGTTACCCTACGCTGCATCAGGTGGGCCATGTGCTGGTCCCATCACTTTTTATGATAAAAAGTGTATTTGTGACGATGGTTCAGTTATTTAGGTACGTTTTTCATCTACCTTATTGAAATGTTGGCTATGATTATGTAATACTTACTATTACTATTGTGTTAAATATAGTAGGGTAGTGTACTTGTCTCATCAACCAACACTTCCCACACGATATCCACTTGAGTGCATATACCTACCTACATACATACCAAGTACAGTACAGACAGGATACATGGCTGTCATGTGATGTGTGTGATACAATTCAATTACTATTAGTGCAAGTGTCGTGGAGCGCGACGCGGTGTGCGAGCGAAGCCTACTTGTCTGCAATTGTACTACTCATATGTAAACACCAAATATTTACATTTAATTAGGTTAAGTGGTTTACGTTCCATAAGTACACAATAAGGAGCAAACTAATTAAGAGGTACCAATTGCCTCGGCAACATTTTTGTATAATTGATAGGTAAGTAAGCGTTCGACCGCAATCTCGTGACTTATCAAAGACGCAGCAGCGATACTACTTTAGAAGACGATTCATGCATCGTGTCACGTGACGTGTCACAAATCAACCCATTGTGCAAAGAAACCCCCTTTTTTTTTAAAGTTATAGTCGAATTTAGCTAGAAACAAAGCTGCCAGGCAGTCTGTTATACTTCTAATTTTACTATCATCGGCATACTGAATGAATGCTGTTCATAAGTAGGTAGTTTTCCACTAGACTAATAAGTATGACTGAGACACCATTTCTCGTCGAGACAAGTAGTCAGTGAAACCCATTATATTTTTAAACGGACGATTAAAATGTCCATTGTAATGTAAAACAGGGTTGAAGAGATGCGAGGGGAATGTGGTGAAGGAGGAGGCGGAGGGGGTGGTAAGATGGAAACGCGGGTAATCAGAGAATTAATAGATTCGCGACGGGCGATAGCGCCGCGGCCGCCGGTTATTGAAAAATGTGTTAATGAAATCGATTGTTCGGTTTCGGGGGATTGTTCCCGCGCCTTTGTCGGACCAAGTATTTTATCTCCTCTGTAATTTGAAATTTTTACAGGAAATTAATTCTGAGCCTTTGTTTGAAGTTATAAAAGCTCCAATAGTTAATTTGTTTCTTTTAAACTTTTGCTTTATAATATGTATAATGCAACAGAGAATATGATATTGGCTAACTACCTACATAATGTAAAAAATCTTTTAGAAAATGTATTTTTGCATTAACTAAGTATAGGCAGTGTAATGTTTTGCTGCGACAATGCGACAATGCACAGCCTCATCCTCCACTTAGTACGTAAATAGTCAACCGATATGTATGTATGTATGTATGTACATAGAATCAATCCGGAAAGCGGCCCGCACGCACACACTCGCACTGTGCTTCGCAAATAAAACGGTTGCTCACAAATAATTCGCTAGAACTAGCAGCTTTTAAGTGCCCTCCAGACGTACATCTAAACTTTATTTTAACAGTTTCTTTTCGCAAGCCGTTAATTTTGGAAAAAACACTTTGTTACCTTAAAATAAAGGTGAGAATAGATTGTTTATGGGAGTAGTTTGCATCGTTTAGGGGCGCCTGGGGGAGGTGAATGTCTTGCGCTCACACTCGGACTGTAGTCCGGGGTCGAGGCGCAGCGTCTTCCACGGCGGCGGCGGCGCGGCGGCAGCGCGGCGGTGTCGCGGCGGTGGCGCGGTGGCAGCGGCGTTGCAGTCACTTCCTACATTTTTTATTTTGAGTTTGAAAGTGGTTCAATATAAATAAATATAAATATTCATGGACTTATACACACAATAATTAATATACACACAACGCCCTCTAATCCACCCAGACATAGAACAAACATCTATGTCAAATATAAATTATGATCTATTTGAACTCAACACATTGATCTTATCCTGGGCGGTGGTTCTGGGTATGGCAGAGATTTTACTCTAAAGCGCGCTCCACATTCTCCACGAGAGGTTTTGTCTCGGGTCTCGCCAAAACTATTGACGAGACGAGAGCAGCTCTCCACATTCTCGCTCGCGCATTTGTGCACTCGGTACTCGAACGAGATGAACGTGGAAACAGCTGTCGCTGCAGAATTATGTGCTGTGGCTTATTACAATAAATAAATAAATAAATATTCAGGGACATTTCACACAACACCCTCTAGTCCCAAACTAAGCAATGCTTGTAATATGGGAACCAGATGGCTGATAGAATACTTATATACTTTTTTTTTGTAAATACATACTTATAATACATACTAACACCCAGACATAGAACAAACATCTATGTTTCCACGCACAAATGTTTGTTCTTGGTGGGGATCGAACCCACGACCCACAGCACGGAAGGCAGAGCTATTACCGACGGCTTATTCCTGACAGATAACCAAGACGAGATAACCAGTGATCTCAGAGGAATTTTTTTCCTCTCAGATAACCGCGGTTATCTGTTAGGAAAAAAAAATCCTCTCAGATAACCAGTTATCTCAAAGGAAATTTTTTTCCTAACAGATAACCGACAGTAAACGGTTATGGTTAATTTACAGAAATTATAACAATAATACACATTTATTCCAATGGCTCTCACTTTATGCTATGACTGCAAGTATTATTGGTTAAAATTCCACCAAAATTAATGAACAATACTTACTATAACACCAAGAAAAACAATTAAAATAAATGTGCTATGTTGCTTTTACAAATGACAGAACTCCATTATCTAGCAGGAGGTATAATTTCTGTAAACTAACCATAACCGTTTACTGTCGGTTATCTGTTAGGAAAAAAAAATCCTTTGAGATAACTGGTTATCTGAGAGGAATTTTTTTTCCTAACAGATAACCGTGGTTATCTACGAGGAAAAAAAATTCCTCAGAGATAACCAGTTATCTGAGAGGATTTTTTTTCCTTACAGATAACCGCGGTTATCTACGAGGAAAAAAAATCCTTTGAGATAACCAGTTATCTGAGAGGAAAAAAATCCTCTGAGATCACTGGTTATCTCGTCTCGGTTATCTGTCAGGAATAAGCCAAGTTTTCAACGTCATCCCTATTGGAGTAAAATCTCTGCCGAAGTGAGAATAAGGCCCCTGGTATTGAAAATACTTCGCAATCGTGTGCGTGTTAACCGGATTGAATAACAGTATAACACCTCCTATTTCATGGTTTACACGGATTTCAAAAGTTGCAAGTTATTTCATCATATTCAAAATATCCCGAAAAACCATGATTTGAATTTTGTAAGTATACTTACTCATGTTTTTTTTACGTTGACGCTTGCCTTACGTTTTGCCTTTTTTGTTGAAAATCACCGAAATCGTCAAAAGCAATTCGATCCGATACCCTTTCCTAAAGTTTTTCTAAGAAAACTACATAAGTAATCACCCATTAACCCATCCATACTCACGTGACGGCGAGCTATAGCTACTTTGTATGTAATACTTACAGCTTCACTATGTCGTAAACACGTGGCGCGGCTGGTTGCATAAGTAAAGCTTCCTCCACGTTTGTGACAGCACAATGAAGTCAATCAATAAAAAAATTGCTATCTCTGATGGAAATTTATTTCTTTCCTACTTTTCCCTACTACTTTTCCCACTTTTTTTTAGGTTATATTTTTTTTTCGTGGACGAAGTCGCGGTTGACTGCTAGTTATGAATAAAGTCGGAAAATGTGATACCGTAATTTCGACCACGTGGATAAGGATCGCGGGTAACTCAATTATTGCATTATTTTGAAAAAGTGCTGCGACAGCAAAATCACTTTTGCTAAAGCAATTTAGCCTGCTTTTGCCCAGTCTCTTTTTAACCCGATTCGAATGGATGGTAACCGAATATGAAGAGGTAGCAGAGAAACACGCCAATAACTCCGCGTAATTCCGTGTGAACGAAACGCTAACTTGTAAATTGGTTGTTTTCTGACCTGCAACACCTCCACAGTGGAATGACGCAGCTGGCTCATTACAATAACTCTTGGCTATTGCTGTATTGCTTCAGTCAGTGCAAAGTAAGAGTAAGCTGTTATGACTTGCGTTTAGGTTGGTTAAAAATATATTTTCATTCGGTTGGGTGCGATTTTTTCTAAACAAATAAATATGTATAAGTACCTATATCATTCACATTCTACAAACACTGCATAAAAAATAATGATAACTTACTAATAAATAACATTATTTTCTAGTGGTTATCGTATCGTTTACAATCTAAATTGTGTGTGTGAGATGTCGAGCTGTCTTGAATATGCCGCGAGATCATAACGTAATGTAACCCACTCGACTCGACTCGACTCTCGAGCGATGCTGTTTGAATATGCTAATCCCGAAATTGCCGGTTTAATGTGAATTATGCTTTTGGTGAATACAGCCTTCGAGTAATCGGTGCATTTTCATCGCAGAGTTCTGAATTTCATTTATCATTTTGTAGGTTTACATAAATCGCATCGATAAGTTCAAATAAAATGTAAATTACAAGTTTTAATATCTAAATTGAAATCATGGCAAGAATGACTTTGCAGTTACAAAACTTTTTAAGTCTATTTACTTACTTACTTAGTCATCAAGAAACGAGTAACGCATTGCAAAGAGTTGCTCTTCACGCGACATCACTCCGAAGTCGAAGAGAAAACTATTCAAATATTTTGAGAGGTCATTTATTCGGGGTACAAAGTTGAAAGAATAATAGTGTGTTGTTGGGACAGTTCAAAGACAACCCACTTAACCCCCTTCACCCCCCCCCCCCCCTCCCCTCCTTCCTCCCTCACCCTCTGGGCTGGTGTCTCGGAGCCATTAATTAGAAGCAGTTCGCTTTGTCCAGCTATTGAATTGTATTTAACGTCGTTAAGATGCAGCTGCGGACACAGTGCTGTGCAGGTCATTATAAAGGAGGTCAACAACATTTTCAGCCGCAAATGGTTCGGCTGTGAACTATGTTTGTTGATTGCATACAATTTGAAAACGATGCCCAGCTCGCTGTAGTTTGAAAGCTGAACAAGCTGACGATTTAGTTTGAACAATAGCAACACTATCTATATAGTTGTTGTATTTACTGCGCGTTGATGTAGCACAATGGGAAGTATTTTGGTCTTTTGTAAAGGTGTCTACAAAACCATACCATGAACTGACAGCACAATGAAGTGCGTTCATTTCTCGTCATTATCATCAGCAGCTGGGACTAGCTCAGGAAATCGTCCTTCAATTTCTAAATAAAGAATGTTTGTCACTCATTTCGTGCCTTTAGGTCACTGAGTTATGAGTGCACGCGGTGCACATAAGGCGGGGTGCACACAGGGCGGGGTGCACACAGGGCGGGGTGCACACAGGGTGGGGTGCACACAGGGCGGGGTGCACACAGGGCGGGGTGCACACAGGGCGCGGTGCACACAGGGCGGGGTGCACACAGGGCGGGGTGCACACAGGGCGGGGTGCACACAGGGCGCGGTGCACACAGGGCGGGGTGCACACAGGGCGGGGTGCACACAGGGCGGGGTGCACACAGGGCGGGGTGCACACAGGGCGCGGTGCACACAGGGCGCGGTGCACACAGGGCGGGGTGCACACAGGGTGGGGTGCACACAGGGCAGGGTGCACACAGGGCGGGGTGCACACAGGGCGCGGTGCACACAGGGCGCGGTGCACACAGGGCGGGGTGCACACAGGGCGGGGTGCACACAGGGCGCGGTGCACACAGGGCGGGGTGCACACAGGGCGGAGTGCAAGCAGGGCGCGGTGCACACAGGGCGGGGTGCACACAGGGCGGGGTGCACACAGGGCGGGGTGCACACAGGGCGGGGTGCACACAGGGCGGGGTGCACACAGGGTGGGGTGCTGAGAGATTGGAAGATACGTTTACTGCACGATATTATCAGCAGTTCGCAGTAGTAAGTCTGTTTAACTGTATTTGCCTTAAAAAAACATCATTATAGCAACCAAGATATTTGCTTTGTTAAGCCCCAGCAACCCAAAGTTTGAATTTAATAAAAGCTTTCGCAATCGATTTTTGTCAACACAGTTTACAGCGTCGATACTTAGTGCAAACTTCCTCATTCAATAACCAACTTTGTATCGCGCTAATTTACGGCCGCGATCCGTTTTCAGCGCGCCCTGAAATATGGCGGCGCCGAGCAACGTGTGCTCTGCACCAACCTCACTATATCATCGATGGAGCCTTCCCAACCGACCTTATAAGCAAAGCAAGCTTCCGCGATAGTGCTTTGCACAGACTCTAATTAATTTGCAACATTCTGAGGTAAGCTTCAAATTAGGTTGCGCGTGTGATGCATGGAGTCGCTCCGTTCAAGAAGTGGTGTTAAACCATGCTGGCGTTATTGTGATATAGGTACCTAGCGTTCGCAAACTATCAGCGGAATTGGATTCGTCACGTCGCCCTGTCGCCCTGTGTCATGTGTGTTAGCAGTGCACCAAGCCCGCAGTAAATCAAACAAGGTGATGAGTATTATTCTATTCGAGTCCGTTGGTAACCAGACTTGCTAAAACTAACTCGATAAAAGTACAAAGTAGTAAAACCCTGAGTAATTTGCGAGGAAACATAAATCCGGAACGATACAAGTTCAGCTTATTCCGGCCGAGGAGCGGCGCGAGCGGAGACCATTGCATTGTCCTCTGACCTTGCCTTGTATTTCCATTGCATTGTCCCGCTAACCGACTGTCAAATTAGAATTACTTATTATTTTTTTAGGTCAAAATATTTGTAACCGTGAGTAAAAATGAAATACTTACCTTGGCGTTTTTGTAAGAACCAAGATTTGGTCACGCACGACTCACGAGCGTTATCCGTAAGTATACCTATCTAAAAGGCGACTTTGACAAAATGTAAACCATATTGTAATCAAAATAAACTGAATTGTGCTTCCTTTTGTCTCCATTAAACCAGAGCTAGTCATTAAGCTACTGTAAAATTGAGGCATGTCCGAACTCAAAAACGGATTGCCACCGCCACCGCCACTGCCACCGCCACCGCCACCGCCGCGAAACCTGAACAAATGATAATGGGTGTTAAAACAAAAGTAGATCGTCACCGAAGAATAACAATAATTGAAGAGCCGTGACGAGAATAGGTAAAAACTCGTGAGCGATAATGATATAACTTTTGCTTCGGGGAATTCGGGGCGTCGCGTCGCGCGGCGAGCCCGGCCGGAGCTGAGCCCTCGCACACAAACAATGCTCCTTAAACACAACTTCCATTCGGAATATCGTGCAGATGAGATACAGGATACAGCCGAGGGGCAGCAGCTAGCTCATTTCACTTGAACATCGGCGGAGCCGGCGCTCGGTACCTACGCACATTGCTGGATTAGCATTATTTCGTGACAGTCAAAACTGAATACAATACTTATTCAGTTTTATTTTGCTCTGAGTAAACATGTAAGTCTTACAGCTCTATTTACTAGGCTTATGATATAAATATTATTGAACTGTCCGTCAAACACAAAATAACTTTAGAACCAGCCGTACCTGGCGTCAGCTGTACCGGAGGCATTCAATATAAAACATAAGGAAAATGCGCAAAAATCGGCGCTCACGCGAGCTGCGAATTAGCGCATCTATCTGCCTACTGCCGCCAACCGTGCCGTGCCGTGCCGTGCCGTGCCACCGCCTGCGGCATTGTTCGTTGTAGTGCGTACCGGCCGAGTGCTTTGTTCAATGCGGCTGGAGAGATCAAACTGCTATTATACTCTATATATTTTATGCTATGAGTAGGTTAGGCTTTCAAATAAGAAGAATAGAATAGAATAGAATAGAAACATTTATTAAAAAAGATGTGCACAAGTAACAATTATAAAATTAATTTAACAGAGTTAGTGTGACATCAGTCTCTAAGGGTATATCACATCAGCTTAGCATCAGGTGGACCGTGCGATTGTGAGCTTACTGAGTAGCACTAAACTTTTGCCAAAACGAATTAAATTGGGCAATTTCCCGTTACATTGAAGCGCAGATTTGAATCGACAGGTGAGTTGAGCCTCGTTCTAAATCTAAGTACCGTTCAGTTACGTCGCCTGTAATGAAGCGGTGCACGACACGACACGACAAGACACGACACGACACGACACAAGTGCGCAGTGCACCGATCTCATTAACCCAAGTGCCGCTCCGCTGGTACTCATACAATGTCTTGGCCACACGCTGCACTCAAAATTAAATCTTGTTTTGTGTTGTGAAGATATAGTTTCAATTGGTAACGGTTCCGCGTAAATCTTTATTGCATGATAGTTGGTCAACCGAAATAGAACCTTAAACGATATATTTAAGGGTGGTTTTAGAAGGAATGCTTGTTTACTGTAAATCATTATAATTAATAACCGCGTAATTGCTTAAAGGCGATGTAATTTATGTAAGTTGATGCTCGTCCTTGATTAAGCTTTTAATAATGAGCGGGGAAAATTAATTTGTATGAAATCTGTTTAAGGGCAATTAGCGACGTGAGCGGAGCACGTGCATTCATTATGAAACTCCAAAGTCTTGTACTTACTCAGTGTGCGCTTCCACTTTCTGCAGCTGAGCTGGCTCCCGACGTTACATAGCACAGTTATTGTTTATATAGAGGAGACGGAATGAGCTGCTATCCAACGTTATTGTTCGGCTGTGTGACACGTCAAGTCATAACTTCAGCATATTCAAGGTGGAACGACAGCGCTCTTGGTAATATATGTGCCTGAAACGCGATGGTGACCAGAGTAACCACTTATCGTTACGTGGTGGTACACCGTAGTGTACCTACACCACACCACCAGGTGATGTTCGACTCTAAGTACACCACTTTTGTTTATTTGTAAGTAAGTATATATTTTTTACTCCATTGAAAAGCCAATTTAGAAAACCATTGCGCAACTCTATAAAGTGTCGTGCGCATATTTTAAAAACTGTGCGCACACTCCTTACTGCATGTGCGCGGTAGTTCCTGCAGACGGGTACAATACTACAAAGGCCCGGAGGCGGAGGCGGAGGCACAGCTCCGATTCTAATTTGGAATGTGAGCCGACACCAGCGCGCGCCAGCAGAGCCTTCGGACACGGTTACCTACAGTACCCACTGGCGAACCCCCTTGCCATAGCGGTGGCATACCTGATATTCAGTCTCAAAATAGCGTATTGTCATTTGTTCTAAGCTGTCGTGATGATGAACTGGCACTTAGGGCGGCTTGCACCAGAATCACTAAACGTGTGTCAACAGCTAAATAGATTTAAATCTGGCGTATTTATATGACTTGACAACTCGCTAAATACTATTTAATAGCTAAACGCGTTTAGCGATTCTGGGTGCAAGCCGCCCTTAGAGTCGCTTCCGAGTAAAAACAGTAAAACTATTCTAAATTATCTTTGTGATTTTACCGAATAAAACGTTGACTTTGACTTTGTATCTACTTATTGTATTATCAGTTATCATCATATAGTGAATTTCTAACTAAAACAACCGTAGAGTTGAAAATTCTGCAATCTACGCTATAAGATAAAAGCAATTTGAAAAGCACTTTACGTATTTTGCTGGCTTAGTATTAGCTCTGGCTGTATATCCTTGACAACAACTTTCTATTGCATACAAAGCAAAATACCCAAATGTTAAGTACCTACATATTATATTTTTTCAACTTCTAGCTTTTATTGAGAACTGGTAGAATTATTGGTGTTATATTAATCCCTATCGGCAGCTTAACCCTACAACAGGGTTCAGTAGGTGTAAGTTCTCGACAAGTAGTTGGTGAGCAAGTCCCGAGGCCCCCCCTAGGCCGCGCGGCCTGCGGGGCCGCAGCCGGACAAAGGCACAGTAAGTAAGTTGTCCAAACAAAGAGCTAAGCACTCGCGAACTCACGCGGCACTCCGCTAAACACGCGGAGTAAGATGCGGGTTCGATACCAGCGACCAAGATAAACCTCAATATCTAGTGCAGATTAATTAAAACTTAATTGGTCTCCCCGTGGCATAAAGGGTGCGCGCTCGCTGCCTGCAACGTCTGTGCGCTAAACTTTGTAGTCCGCCTAACAATATAGAGCACTCACCGTTCACTTAGTGAGTACCTGGGTCTATCTTAATAGTAGTATGTTACCCACCCTAGTAGTTGACATGTTGTGATGGATTAGTGCTGCTGTTGTTGGTGCTGAAGATTGCACTCGTAATTCAAGATTTTTCTTCAACATTGCTATTTTGTCCTGCAGTTTCTCTGAAAATGGAAGTGAATGTATCAGGCGTTCAGATGATGGGTCGCTCCGTTGCGTCGAGTCGCGTCGCGTCGCATGCAAGCGCGCCTTAACCGCCGCACGACCGCATACAAATGCTCCAAAGATTTATGGCTAATATTTCCTCTTTTGTTTCGTCGCCAGAGGAACTTACTTCTAGTTAGGAGTTAGTGCACTTTGAGGCCGCGCCTCTTTCGGACACGCCTCTTTCTGATATCCGGAGAGTGGTTGCAGTGTAATGGTCGCTGCAGCTCACACGCATGGAGTGATGTCATAAACTGTTTCAGCTGCCGCTTGTGCTTTCATGCATAACCATTATTAGTGGACTGAAAAAAATAAAACGGAATTTAAACTTATAATTATTTAAAGATCATTTTAAACTGAGGCTGAGTACTTTTTACTGTAAACTATTTAATATTGATTAGAACGCAAAACGCTACATGTCCTCCGTGCGAGGTAGAGACAGATTCAGTTCATTGTGCCATTACGAAAATTATGTGTTTTAAAAATTAACGGAGTTGCTAAGTATTACTAACAACGCGATTTCCACGAGAAGGTTCAACCCTCGAACTGACATCATGATGTCCGTGAGTGGAGAGGTGCACAATCAGCAATAGGTCGCAGCGAGCCCGGCCGCGGACAACCACTAGTACACTTGTCTATCTCAAAATAAAGTTAATTCTCTATTCCATAGAAAATAAATGAATGCAATACGCTAGCTGGGTATGAAGAATGAACCAGTAATTAGGACTAAGTATGTTCTTTGAATAAAGAAAGGCGTGTTGTATTATTGTGCGTGTCTACAATGGCGAATGAATGAATGAATGAATGTTATTGTACCGAGAGAGTAGCGTGTGCTTCGCATTGTTCATTTTGAACCAAAACAACGGACCATTTTACTATTTAATTAAACTTTTTGTTACGCATTTTCCATTGAGAGCAAGTTAATATCCGATTCCGTGAACCCTTTGTATTCGAAACGAGTTTTTTTAAACAAACTGTGCATCTACTGCGAAAACGATAAACGTAAATTACAAGTAATTTGAGTCGCACGACGCGCCCGCCTCGGGTACTGCGCTCGGTCTGGGCCAGGTTGCCGCGTTACCGCGCAATGTAACTCAAAGCGAACCTAAGATTACCATTTAACGTAGTACATGTAAAGCCTATTCAATAAATTCTTGTGTTGTAAAAAAGGTAATCAACTAATGGACTTTTACTGAAAACAGATTAATTTGTTTGTATATAAATACTACTTAATATAAAACGCGTTTGAAATCATTCTCCGAATCCAACGACGCGCACTTTTACTTTTGTATAGTACCTACCGCATAGTGTTCGTTGTGTACCTAAGAATATTTATTTATTTATATTTATAATTAATTACTCAAATAAATGTAAAAATATGAAACACAACGTATGGATGAGGAAACCGGACGCTCGTGTCCTGTCCATTCCATTCATAAAGCGGACTGTCGAACGTCTGTTACCTCGTAATGTAATGTAATGTAATGTAATGTAATGTAATGTAATGTAATGTAATGTAATGTAATGTAATGTAATGTAATGCAATGTAACGTAACGTAATGTAATGTAATGCATGTACTTACGCGCCGCGCCGGTACATACATCATGAGTTCGATTCGTGAATTGGTAATGAATCTGTTATCGGCTGTCCTCACTCATCCAGTACATAAACACTCGCTTACTAAATTCCCTTCATATTGCCTCAATAAACAACCTCGATAATGCAACCCTTATTGCCAGCGCAATACGGTTCATTTCAACACCTCTCGCGAGTTAAAGGCTGTGCAAAGAGTGTGTTTGATTTGAATTAGCGAGGGAAGGAATTATTTTGACGGAAAAGCGGGAAAATATCGAAATATCGCTGAGTGAAGAGTTGCCGCGAGATAAGCCGACGGAGCCTTCAACAGGGATCTGAAGGAGGGGGTGAAGGGGGTAGGGGGGGGGGGGATAACCGTATATTCATCACACACTGACTTATTGAACTTTACGCGAATCGCGAAAATTTATTCAGTACATGAAAGTTATTGAGTACTTGTGACGGCAGCGGCGGGTTTTAATATTAGAACGATGGATTAACCTCAATGAATACGTACATTCGTGATATATGTACTTAGCATCACATCTATTCATTACATCAGTGCAGCGCGAGCACACGTCACTCACAAGGCAGGCGCACTCATTCACCTCAATCCCGGCATACGAGTAATGTCATACCTCCATTTTATTGCTACTCATAAAAAAAAGAAAAACCATCGATCGAAAGACGCGCGCGCAGCCGCCACCGACCGATCAGAGCCTCGAGTCTATCCAATTGCAAGAAAACAGTTTGCCATGCGAGATATGCGTAACGAGTATCCGTCTGCGAGCTGCGAGCTCGAAGTTTCGAGCGAGCTCACGGGAGTCTTATTCCTATACAAATCATTTTTTTCGTAAGTTAGCAAGCTCGTAACTACGTATCGACAGGAAGCGCTAGAAAGTTTTGTATGGTTGCCGGACATGGTTTTTAAAAACATCGTCTATCTCTATCTTTCGCCTATCTTCCATCTTATTCTATCATTTTTATCATGTATTGTTCGTTCATTTGTCTATGGAATTCGGTTTTTGATGATGTCAATGTCGTAATTAGTTTGTCAGTGTCAATAATAATTAAAACTTCAACTTCTTTTTTGGCTATAAAACTGTCAAAATTCTGACAAAAACGGTTTGAAGTTAGCCACAAACCAAGAATTCGGAAGTGAACATTTTTATGTTTTTCTTCGCTTCGGTAAAAACAAGCAAAAATGAGAACGAGTCCTACACAATTCGAGACGCTAATTAACTTCATGGAATTGTAAGTATCTACAAACTTAAACCTATTTTTGACGTTTTCTATTGCTTCTATTACTAGGTATACCTATACCTATCTACAATAAGATTTTGTATCGTAGGTTAGGTCGGCTACCACCGGCCTTTCCACACGGTAGGTAGGTACAAGCTTGAAATAACTGCCACAATTAACGATGACCTTACTTATATTCCAGAAATGGTGATTTAGCGAAACCCACAGGGTCTGCCATGGGTCGGGCGAGGTCAACCCATAAGTGGATTGAGCTGAAGACCCTGCTCAATGCCGACCCTATGGGAGACCCTAAACCAGTAGATAAGTGGAGAAAAGTGAGTACCTACCTACCTATACTTTTTTCTTTAATTATTTTCCCCAGGTGAGTAGTTATGTAAAATATAACCTTACCTATGGAATGGGTTAGTAAGTACCTACCTAGGTAGGTAGAGAAATGCTTATATTTTGATAGTGTACCTAGAAAGGTATCATTTCAAATATAGGTATCATAAATATCATATCATTGAAATGCTTATGAGCAAACAAAGATCTTACTAACAACTTGGGTAGAAATACTTAGTATGTTTGTATGTTTCTTCTTCGAGCATATACCTACCTATGTTTGTTAAAAATCTTTGGTTTTTAAGCTGAAAGTACATACTTATTAAGATTTGTTTAATTGGAACTGTCCATACTCATACAGGATTTATACTATTTGTTTTTTCTAATGTTATTTTTCTTTTTACCACGTTCAGCAACTCCTCGCCGTCGGCTGGTGCTGCAGTCGCCGCCGCAGCGACGCTCCGCACCATTGGCGACAGCGCACCGTCGTCGCCACCGCTCACCACCGCCGTCACGAACGCCACGCAGGGCACACACAACAGCGGACACCTTTTTGGAGGCGGATGAGCGGTCGCGACGGTTTGAGCGTGAAAGATGGGAGGCAGACCAGGCACGCCAACTCAGAGAAGATGAGCGGGAGAGAGACCGTAATGCGCTCAAAGAAAAGGAGCTAAACATCCTTCAACACCAAACAGACAGTTGGAGCCAAATAGCCAACCGAGTGATTGATGTCGTTGAAAGATTATGTCTTCATCATACTACAAATCAATAATAAGGCTGATTATCGTGTATTTTATCTTACTTTAACTGTGATCTCTGAATTGTTGTGCCTAAAATCTTGAATTGAAACAAATCTTATTATAATTATAACAACAATTTATTCATAATTGGTTACATATTTTGATTTTTAATTTTTAAGCTATACCCCAGGTAGATTTCATTTTCATGAGTTTTCTGCATGAGTTTCCTAGGTAGGTATACATTTAATGAGTAGAACTATGTAACTACTTTATCAGTGTTACAACTGTTCCAAAGAAAATCTTCTGGCCAGTTCGTTTCTGAAAACCCTTCCTCTAACAAGGTCTGAGTCACGGTCAGATCCTTGGTCCATTGGCTCCTGATGTCCAGCATCTTCTAGAGATGCTGGGTCTGAAACAGACAATAAAATATATAGGTAGGTTTACTTATTATTATCATTGGTGGGTCGGTACCTACCAAAATATAAAGATCACACTAGATAAATATAAAATAGAACTGTTAAAACATAGGTTTTTATACCTAAGTCATCTGTGGGCTCCGGAACACCAAAATCAAGGGCAATGTTGTAAAGAACACAACAAGCTTGTATGATCTGTGCACATTTCGTAGGCTTGTAGTGCAAGACCCTATCCTTGCACAAACAACGCCATCGATTTTTCAATCTCCCGAAGGTGTTTTCTATAGTGACCCGGGCTCTAATGTGCTTTTGATTGTACATGCCTTCTGGAGAGCCAGCATCGGCATCTAAAAATGGTGTCATGAGCCATGGACGCAGTGGGTATCCAGAGTCACCTGAAATCATAAATATTTATATTAATTACATGCACAAATAAATATCCATAAATAACAAAAGTAATTTAATAAGTAATATTTACCTAGTAACCACACTGTCTCATTGTTTTGGTGCAAATTTCGCATGAAATTATTAACCATGCTATTTTCCCATATAAATGAGTCATGGTTAGCACCACCAAATTTCGGATTCACATTTAGAATCCGATGGTCACTGTCACAGATCTGAAATATCATTTAAAACTAGGCTTAATAAAGTGTTGTTTATTAAGATATCCTTGTTTTGCTTTAAGTAATTAAAAACTAGAATCTTTAAAACCTGCCATTTGAACATTCATAGAATGGTAGTTCTTGCGACAGAAGTACAGATGTTCTTCTTCCATTGGTGGTTTGAAGATTTTTATGTGGCTGCAGTCGATGCACCCTATGATGCCAGGAAATCCATACTTTGTGTAGAATCTGTAAATGGAAAGTTATTGTTTATTATGAAAAGTAAATTATATTTCAAAATCATTACCGATGAAGACAGCTTGTAGTTATTAATGAAATACTATTGTTATTAATAATAGGTACCTACCTACTAGATAGATGGTTGATTTGTGGACTATATACCTACCTACCTGTATAGGTACCCCTAAATAAATATTTTGAACTTACTTTTGACTGACAGCTCTTCTATCTGTTGGTGTCTGTGGAAATACAATGTATTTCGACAACATTGCTGGCAGGATTAAGGCTTGGGTAACCTCATCTAAATACCTGTAAAGTACAACAATAAAAATTAACCCCTTTCTACTACATAAGTACCTACCTACCTATTTATTTACCTAATACCTACTTTATTGCACAAAAATGTATAAATTTTAAACAAAAGGTGGACATAATCCTGAAACATTGTCTGCCAGTTTATAGGGCTGCAAAGGCATGCAAGCCTTAGGAGTGTTGTTTTCTAAATAGGTAGATAGGTAAGTAGGTATTTTTACTAGGTACAAGTTACCTACCTGCTGCAAGACTTTTGGGAGATATTACAGGCCACTCCGGTAGGCCGCTGGTATGAACCAGTCGCGTAAAATAGAAGGGCTGTGAGAACCTGAAAAGAAATTCTATAAGTAGGTATACAGGTAGGGTATGTACCTACCAACATGTATAAGCCCTAGGGAATGATGGTTGGTTACCTACCTATCCCCGCACCAAGTTGAGCGGTAATATTTTCTATAAGTACCTACCGACCTGGTTCTCCTGTACAATCAAAACAATTTTGTGGTGGTTCCAAAAAGCCCGGCGGCACGAGCAGCTAGCGTTGCTAGGCCTTAGAAATCTAAGTGCTAGGCTATGTGGATCCGCCATAGCATTGTCCAATTGGTAGGTCTAAGATGGTACCCTTACCTTTAGTTCAAGGCTCACTTGCAGCGAAGACTTTAGGGCGCTATGCTGTCGCAACTCTTCACATAGGAATATGAAGGCAGCCTTAGATAGCCTATACCTTTTCCTAAACTCCGTCTCCGGTTGGTCATCAAAGGCATTATACGATTCACGGAGACTGGCTCGCATTTCTCGTAAATTACGAGCCCGTTCCTCTTCCACCATCCTCCATGCAAGATAATATCTTGCAGACATTTTCTTATCACAAATAACTTCACAAATAATCCAAAATGAGGTTACAAAAAATGATGCGCGAGTAGGGTTTTGTAGCAACTTTGCTATTCTCACTACCTTAGACCCAAGTGAGAGTAGCATCGCATTCCGAGACGAAAGCATCGTATTCCAAGTCGAAAAATTGCCTCCGAAAACAGCAAACACTAGCACATAGACTCGCATGTTTTGGCAAACCCGTTGATTACGATAGTGCGACTCGACGGTGAGCTCCGCAAAGTAACATTCGAATAGAGATAGACTCGCAGAAACAGTTCCCAAATCTCCCGCTAGAGGCGCTTATTCAGTTTCCATACAAAATTTTGCGTTAACGCAATTTGCGGACAGTTTGCGTAACATAGCAAAGAAACACAACGCGGAGATAGACTCGAGGCTCTGACTCAGTTACATTTCCTTTTTGTATGATAAAAGCTACGTTTTAGCCTACGGTGCTACGGTGCTACGAGTGCTACGCTGCTACGAGTGCTACGAGAGCTACGCTGCTACGCTGATACGGTGCTATGGTGCTACAATGCTACGATTGCTACGAGTGCTACGCTGTGCTACGCTGCTATGGTGCTACGTCGTAGAGCTACCAGGCGGCCAAGCAATGGTACAAAATGCTAGGCAGCTAGGACGTAGGCCTACATTCTGAGCTATGTAAATAATTACGGAAATTCCCACTACTGTGCAGTAACATTAGTAATCCCGTAATGCAGTGGACATTTACGGAATTTCAATAAAATATTTTTTTTCTCTCCAAGCTTTACTCTCCACTACTTAATGCTATAATTACTTATGTAATTGCACAAACCACATGACCCCTTGCATTCGAGCAGTTCAATGAGCCATCATCATCATCATCATGTATAAAACATTACAAAAATATATTCGCACTCACGAAACAAAAAGCCAAACACGCCTAATTACATTACAGCCGACCGAAAGGTACATTTGTATCAGCATAATAAGGGCACGCTTCACACACGATGCCCCGATGCCCCCCCCCCCCCCGGGGGGGGGAGGGGAGAGGGTCACGGACCGGAACACGCTGTAATTATTGTGACAGCGGCGCGGTCGCGGTACTTCCGGCGTGGGATCCGTTACGTGTTAAGATATCTGGGGAAATTATCTTGTGGATGTTGTGTGACGTGAGATATTGTTAGATTTTTTATATTAACGCCCTGATAATGCGAGTAACAATGTTTTTCAAACAAAATACGGGTAGCGATTCTATGATGATGGTTGGTTTAGACTGTTCCAGTAGCTGGAGCCAGTGGGCTTGAACTATCACAAAACCAATCTGTAGCAAGAGGTATTTAACAGTTATTGCCATGAAAAATCCTTTAGCATTCCAGTTACTCAAGTTTTTTTTTCGTGATCTCATTTTTACCGCGTTCAGTGCACCTAGTTTACGTGTCTAATAGATTGCAAATAGAATAATGTGAACTTGGTATACTAATAATGTGGTTCTATTCACCCTTAGTAAAAGACCTGTCTTCAGACTAAAAATACAAATTCTTGATTGAACACATCTCGTTAGAACAAGCCTTTGTTTATCTAAAATGAATGCTAAAAAGGTAGCAAACGAATTTAAATATTAACGACAGCGTTACACAGGTCAACACCATAAAATGTTCGGGCTCGCTGGATGCAACAAATAGTCAGCATATTCCTCATTTGTGTTCACGTATCGACAGTTATTTATGTAGCAGAGCCTTCAGCACGCATGAAGGGGACAATGACAACGCTAGCGTATCTGAGATACACTGCGCGGTGACGCTGCAACGTGCGGCACTCGAGCTGGTGTTGACGCGCGATATGATTTGAATACGATTGGTTTACAGCGACCGTCAGATTTGTCGGTGCTCGCTCCCAGGTCCAGCAGTGTACGGTATCAGTCCACTCCACGCCACACGCTGTTGATTTAGGCCTGTTTGTGTAGGCAGACCAGGTACACTGCAGGTGCAAATAAAGTATCAACTGATTCAACAAATCTTCGTGTTCTGCCGACCAAAGTGGTTATATTTAGACAACTACCATTTATAAATAGACGCGCTATACGCTAGCGTTATCACCCGAACACATACAGATCATATCTACAGTAAGCGAAGAAAAGTTATAGACGTCATACGCCACACTGCCTGGAGACAAATAAGCACACAGTCAGACAGTTGTAGCGACGACGTGCAGCCTCAATGCTGTTTAGAGTGCGTCTTAATAAAATTCGGGCAATTACCTTACTCTTCGTTTCGCATCTATTATTATAAACCTCTTAGTATTTAGACATATGTTTTTGCATACAAGTCTCGTTTTCATAATCATAACCGAACAGGGTTGTGCGCGCCCTCAAACTTGTTTCAAACGAATTGTTTGACTTGTCTCGGATTGTGTTTGCTCGCCGGGTTTCAGACGGCGATGGGTGAGTTTCAATAAAACTTTGAATGAAGTGTATCTTGCGAATATTAAAGTTCCTAAGTGGATTTAACGATCCTAGGCCGCAGTTCACCAACACGGGAATTAACTATTAGATTAAACGATTATTGGTAACCACGCCACGCCACGCCACGCCACGCCACGCCACGCCACGCCACGCCACGGTTCAAATGAATACATAGGTACTGGTGTAGAATATAATCGGGCATCAAGACTTCGTTGTAACCCACACGTGTGTTATATTTGTATGTGTCGAGAACAACATGTTCTATGAAACTGTACGTAACGGACAATTAAAAGGCTACCACACCACAGACAACATACAAGTGTTGTATAATACTAACCTATTTATTAATCTGTAAGTATTATCCAGGTTTATGAATCACAACACTAGCACAAACGTTCTGGCGCGTATATAGTAGAAAAACTTTCTAATATTCATTTAGTTGTATAAAGTAGCGTTTGAAAAACAAAAGCACACACACACGGATGTAACTAGAAGCAATTAGCACCAGCAACGTCGGCCGCTACATAAGCACATAACAAAACCAATTTAGCGAGCGCAAGCCGGAACCCTCACATCACTAGGCTAGGGCTGCACCAACTTGTCTTATAACAATTTACCACCATATTAGGTGCAAGTTGCAACCCTACTACCCGCAATAGGAAAACCTCTTCGTGGAACCGGAAAATTAGCATATCGGAGGAATAGGATAGCATGCGCTTTGATGTCGGCCGCCGCGCGCCGCGCGCCCGCCGCGCGCCCGCCACGCGCCCGCCGCCCAGCAGCGAACGAGTCTTATCTTACAACCCTCCAGCGACCTGCGAGTTATAATATATATAACACAATTGAGAATAAAGAGGAGGGATAATCGAGCTAGCTATGAAAAATACTCAAAGTCGCGAATATCTATCTATCTATGATTAAAATCTTTGCCCTGACTGACTGACTGACTGACATACAATGCACAGCCTAAACCGCAGCTCGTAGAGACTCTGAAATTTTGAGGGTAGGTACATAATGGTACATAGGGGTGTACTACGAAGGTATTTTTGAAATTCAACCCCTAAGGGGGTGAAACGGGGCGAAAACGTTTGTATGAAAAATCGTATTCCTGGTCCTACTTGCCTTATATATATACCGCGCGGGCAAGCTAGAGTATGGATGTTTGTTACTCTTTCACGGCAAAACTACTGGTCCGGTTTGAATGAAACTTGAAATACATATAGTTCGTAGCCTGGATTAACACACAAGCTACTTTTTATCCCGGAAAATTAACAGGATCAAACGGGACGTGGACGAAGTTGCGGGTGGAAACTAGTGTTGAATAAGATCCTTAGTTCAAATAAAGGAGACAGAAAACTCGTGTTCACTTTTAGGTTTGCAGCAGGTCCACTGAGATTCGACCTACTTTGGGAACACACGGTGCGACGCGGTGCGGTGCGAGGCGATACGAGGCGATGCGGTGCGGTGTGGTACGGTGCGGGACTGTGCGGCGCGGGGCTTTGCGGTGCGGTGCGGTGCGGGGCTGTGCGGTGCGGTGCGGTGCTGTGCGGTGCGGGGCAGTGCGGGGCAGTGCGGGGCAGTGCGGGGCTGTGCGAGGCTGTGCTGGCACCACAACTGGCTACGCTTCTGTGGGTCTCTGCAATAAAATTTCTTTTTCCTCTATGGGTATGTGGTATTGGCATATTTTACATTATTACCAATACTTACGTATAACACCTACTCGTAAATATGTCACGTAAAGTCTGCGTTTATCAGTCAAATAATAATCTATAGCGTAATTAAACTGTGCATGCAAAGGTTATCACATTCACAATAATTTATTTACAAATAATATGAATTTCATGATTATTAAGCGATTGTTGTTTATCGGAAGCTCCGCGCGAGTAATTGGTGCATCATTAGTGGTGCACCCGGCCTGCCGGCGGGGCGGCGGCGGTGGCGGCGCGGGGGCGGTGCGGGGGCGGCGCGGGTGCGGCGCGGCGGCGGCGCGCACTAGCAACACTAGCAGTTACCCGCGACTTCGTACGCGTCTACAGTTTCCGTGTACATTATATTACCTATCTGTGTATTATTATTTTCTGTGCGTGTACCGAGCGGATACTTTGAGAAACTTTACATTACACCTCATTACACCGAACTCGTACTCGAATGTCAAACGTTAGTCGTTAGACCAAAGAGGTAGTACTACGCCCTGTCAAACTGACGTGACATGACATGACAATGAAATCCTCTTGCCAATTGGCGCTGCTAATCCTTTCCTTTCCTTAATTATTAGGGATAAAAAGTAGCCTATGTGTCACTCCAGGTTACGTACTATATATAATGCCAAGTTTCATCCAAGTTGGTTCAGTAATTTAAACGTGATTGAAACACAAACATCTAAATATCCAAACATCTAAACATCCAAACATCTAAACTTTCGCATTTATAATATTAGTAGGATAGGATAGGATAGGATTAGTAGGATGGTAATATATCCAAGAATTTAATGCGAATCGAATAAAATATATCGAAAAAAAATTTCAACTTTGTAGCGCGTTATAAAGATAAAAATATTAGGCTGTGTTATAAATCCACTCAATTGAGATGGAGTTCATATGCAAATTCCTTTGGAGGCCTTTGACAAATGCAATGCAAAGTGTATGTAAACTTGAAGCGGCGGCGGCGGCGGCGGCGCGGCCGGGCGGCGGCAGTCGCGCGGCCGCGCCGCCCTGAACACACGTGTCCCGGCGCGCCCTGCACCCCGCGTCTCCTCTCGGAACATCTCCGCGCCTCCATCGCTATTCCACGCAATCCGTTGGAACGGCTCGTGGACTCGCGGTATTAGAGACAGGTGTGACGTGAAGTGCTCTCGTGTTGTGGTGGATTTGGGAATGCTAGTGTCGACTGAATAATAGATCGAGGCTACCTCGGGAGCCGGCACCGCTAGAGGTAGGTCGCATGTATTATTTAGAGGTCCTTGTGCTAACGAGGCGCGCTGTTGTCGCGCGCGATGAGCCGCGACAAGGCAGGATGAATGTTTAATGCGATAACTTGATAACTCCATCCGTTCTTGATGCGTGAGTTGAGAGGCGACCTCCAGGGATTAGCGGTGCCCGTGCGTGCGCGGCGCGTGTGCTGGATCACTGCGTGTCGACACCGCGCGCCGAGGACGCGTCTTACTCTAGCTAGATAAACGCTACGCATTCTCAACTACCCGCAATAACAATTAAAATTTAACGTAAGTGATTTTATGATAATTTCTTAAGTTTACCATTAGGTTTGTTCATTCATGATAAAAATAAGGCAAGCGCTACAAAATATGATGGAAAACGTTATTATAATTTTTATTTCCTTTGAAGCCTCCCTCCGTGACATTGTAAACATCGAGCAAATTGTGATGTCTTTAGCGGAGTCAGTTCGTTAACTTCCCAATTTTGTTTCATAACTGTTTATCTTATTTATTTTTTTCGTAGTTTTCAAAGGCGTCATCATTTTAAGAGGCTTTTCTAAGAATATTTATTATTTACGTAAAATTGTTGAATTTCGTCGTTGAAAACGATGGTAATGGGCTCCGCCTGTTTCGGAGTCTGTAGAGCTGACTGAAGAAGTAGCTAATAAGGAGAGGAAGGGTTTTGATAGTCCTCTTGGTTTCGAATTGCTTAAATACGCAACCTTTTGTTGTTGAGTTGAACGTGCAGAACGTGCGGTCACCGGTCGGCGTTGTAAGAGCGTTATGTGAAGCAGCGGGGCCGGTTGTCATCCGAGTCGGGCCCAAACCGGCTATCAGTCAAATGGATACCTCCTCATCTCCTCGAGAGCCTTATCGTCGTCGTTATAGGAACCTGCTTCGGAGCCTCCCGTTTTATCGCCCTCCGTAAAGAGGTTTGGGCTTTTATTGCTGAACTTTTTTATAAGATTTGCAATTAGGCACCAGATGTGGAATAGTTTTGATAGAATGCGTATTTTATGGTTTTGGAATTGGCAGTCTTATCATATCACTAAAAGCAATCCTCTGCAGAGATGCAGTAAGTTATTGAATCTATCAAATCAAATTGAATATGAAATTGCCAAACAATCAGCGCGCCCTCGCCGTCGGACGCTGTAGGACCACCTAGGTGTGCGTGTGTGTGTGCGTGTGCGTGCATGTGAAGTTGACATTGTATTGAATAGAGTAAGCCCATGGCGTCCAAGAGCGTTAGATTCCATCCCACCACTATCATGTGGTCACGTGACACATAACCCTTCATTCGGGTTAGTCTCAAAATCCCCTTTGAGTTTTTCCCTTTAAGGGGATTTTGAGACTTTTAGTCTCAAAATCCCCTTTATTTCAAAATTTTTGAATCAAGGGGATCTTGAGACTAAAAGTCTCAAAATCCCCTTTGGCAAATTTACACCGTAATAGCATGGAGTTCCGGAACCTATAAGATTGTACCTACCTAAACTAGCATTCATAAAAATGAAGATTTGGCTTGATTTGGACGAAATTTTAAGAAAAGTACTAGGGTAGTAGAATAAAGTAAGAGGTGGTTCTAATTATTAAAACTAACATTGTGCAATCTATCTTTTCATTATTATTAGTGGCTACTAATAAAGATATTTATTAAATGTAATAAATAATAAACCAAGAAAGCAAAATACTATCCAACAGGATGGGCTCATTCTGTTGGATAGTATTTTGCTTTCTTGGTTTTGTACTTATTAGCAACTAGCAGTTGCCCGCGACTTCGTACGCGAGTACCGTTTCCGTGTACATCATATTATCTGTGCGTGTATCGAGCGGATACATTGAGAAACTTGACATTACACCGAACCCGTACTCGAATGTCAAACGCTAGTCGTTAGACCAAAGAGGTAGTACTACGCCCTGTCAAACTGATGTGACATGACATGACAATGAAATCCTCTTGCCAATTGGCGCTGCTAATCCCGTTTTTTCATTTTATCTAGTAGATCCTGTTAATTATTCGGGATAAAAAGTAGCCAGTATGTGTCAATCCAGGTTACGAACTACATATATGCCAAGTTTCATCCAAGTTGGTTCAGTAGGTTTGACGTGATTGAAACACAAACATCCAAACATCTAAAAATTTAAACTTTCGCATTTATAAAAAATCTAAACTTTCGCATTTATAATATTAGTAGGATTAGTCTACCTCTTGACTGGTTCTGCTCTCCTGGTACTTTTCACAAAACCATCTCAATTGATCCGAGAAGAGTTCTCTTATATTTGTGTTTTGACTATATTAGTTTTTATTTCTTAACTGGTTGTGGTCTTGATGTGAAAGTGAATTTTGGTACAAATAAATGTGCTATAAAGATAAAAATATATTTAGGGTCCAAATATCACGAAACGTGTGTGTGATTTTACTATTTCTAACACAAAAAATAACCACACCGACAATGTGCTATGCTTTACGTTTAGGTATAAACACTGAAAAATAGGTAGGTACATAATTTTTAATGGAGAAGTAAAAATATGTATTTTTAGTGTTCAGCTCTGCGCTTTTGTCGCACCTACATCAAAACAAATGCTTCTCTTTTATTTTAATATCGAATGTATGTTTTTAAGTATCGGTTACAAAAATACCGGCAAAAAAAGTGTTACACATCTGGGACAAATTTGTTTTTCACTCTATATAATAAGCTATTCAGCGCGGCAATGCAGCCAAAGTCTTGGGCACGGTTCCGATTGGTACTAGTTTGGATCAGTTGCGCTATCTATAAATCGTTTGTAACTGTTTCATGTGTATTTTGTAAATATTATAAATATTGTAAATACGGTATTAGTCGTAATTATAAGCTGACTTTATGTTAGAAATAGTAAAATCTCGCACACGTTCCGTAACATTTGTACCCTAAATAGATATTTATCTTGTTTTCAGTTACAGTTTCAGCTAAAAATAATGCATACCTGTATTAGTATTGTGAAGTTGCATCAGTTAAATATTTAATACGAAATGAATCTCCTTTCTGGAGTCAGAATAAAAATCTTATATAAAAAAACTCATTTTGAATGTGACTTGTATAGCACATTTTAGTGGTACTAAAATGTATTGTCACACCAAGACCACAACTAACCCACCAGTCAAGAAATAAATAATTCAGTTGATTTTGTGAAAAGTACCAGGAGAGCAGAACTAGTCAAGAGGTAAACCAAAAGTTAGGTAGGTACTTAAGTACAAGAAAGCGAAATACTATCCAACAGGAAGGACTACTAATAATAATGAAAAGATAGATTGCAAAAGGTGAGTTTTAATTAGAACCACATCTTACTTTATTCTACTACCCTAGTACTTTTATTAAAATTTCCTCCAAATCAATACAAAACTTAATTTTTATGAATGCTAGTTAAGTAGGTACATTTTGTTACGGAACTCCATGCTAACTAGGTTGATAATTTATAAGACAAGTAGTACCTATGCTGGAGGGTGAGGTTAAGGTTCCATTTTTATGTAGGTACTGCTACAAAAAATATTTTGATCATTGAAATGGATAGTTCAGTAGCAGTGGACTAGGTATTTAATTCAAAAAGTAGGTAGGTAAAGTAAAATTAAGATACGACTATTTCGGTGTAATTTTACCCAAAGGGGATTTTGAGACTTTTAGTCTCAAGATCCCCTTGATTCAAAAATTTTGAAATAAAGGGGATTTTGAGACTAAAAGTCTCAAAATCCCCTTAAAGGGAAAAACTCAAAGGGGATTTTGAGACTAACCCCTTCATTCTCTGTGATGCTGTGATTGCTTAACATCATCCTGATCAACATGAAAATCAATCAGATCCGATAATTATGAACACACGACGTGCTTGCTTACCCAGATCGGTTCTCGACAGCTATTGTAATAAAGATGGAGTGATCGTGATCACGTAGCACTATGTAGGTATACGTAGCAAAGTCCTCGACGCGACGTCACTAGAAATGATTGATGGCCCTACAGCTACAGGCTAGGGCTAAGGCTCGGAATAGGGCTTTTTGTTATTCCAAAGGTCTTGAAATAAGTCGGATTTAACATAAACAGATTTCAAAATTAAAACGAAATTGAATATTGTAAGCAAGTTTTGTTTGTTTTGGTACTTATGTATCTAATTTAGCTACTAAATCGTTTGAACACGATATTTTCACACTGACAATATGAAAACAAGGAAACGATGCTTATTTCATTTTATCAGTTAGAAAATGTCGTGATATTCGGTTAAAATAAAGTGGAAACCTCTGACAAAATTGAACTTCAGGCCAAGTTGGAGGCCACGCCGCCGCGCTGTATAACCGGACTTGTCCGGATGCACGGGACGGGACGGGACGGGAACCCCTACTCGAGAACAAATTACACGCAAAGCAAGGTGCGTGAATACAGCGCAGCGGGCTGCGGCTCGCTCCGCTCCCCGCTCCCCGCTCCGCGCACCCCGCACACCGCGCACCGCGCGCTCCTCCAATTAGTTGTTTACCCTCCGAATCTCTGGATAATGGTTTCTGAGAACCTAACAATAGTAGTACTCAGACTTGGATTAGTACATTTAGTGAGAACAATCATTTTACAAGAGCCATTGATGGTTGATGATGGAAAAGAAATAAATAAGAATCGTATGGAACGTTTTAGATTGAAGGTCTTCGAATGAAGTGGGTTGAAATGAAATTAATTGTTTGGTAGCATTTTTGGTTAGCAAATAATTAATGCCATAAGTATATAAAATTTATTTTGAATATAATGCTCTCGTACTCTCGTACCTACGTATAGGCTATTCCTATGCGGCCAGTTGTAAGTCGTTTGTGCTAGTACCCACCTCAAAACACCCCATTGTAAGCTCACACAAAATTAAGCGTCGAAGTAACAAAAAAAGTAGCAAAAAGAAGTAGTGATAAGAGTAGCAAAGGTGTAAAACATATATTTTATTCCTAAAGTATCCTTTTCAAATTCATAATCGAGTGAAAGTAACGACCGCCGAGAGGTGACAAACGGACGAGACAATAAAACGGACACCTTTTTACGACGCCGCGCCGGAGCTCCAATAAACCAGATTTATAGTGACCATGACTATTACTCGTACAACTCATTCGAGATGTCAGCGAAATAAACACGAGAGGTTTGGAAGGAGGACATATGTCACAATTCCGTATATTGCTCTATAAAGTCACTGTTGCATCTTGAAATAATAAAACGATTAGTAGATAAGACAGTATTTGGACCAATCACGTCATTCGTTAAAGAAAGTGGTTGGTCAAAATAATGTTCCCGGTTGTAAAAAGCACCTCGGATACTCAATCATTAGAGGGATGAATTAGATGTACAAATGTAGCTTATCCATTATCTCGCTTAATCCTCGCCTAACGATATCGTCTTCCATTGGAATTAGAGACAATAGCCTGAAATAATTAACACCTGGGACAGTAATTAATTTATTGATTATTATCTTGATCATTTGCAACATTATTTACATTAATTGCTGATGTCGCAGCAAGTACTTGGAAAACTACTATTCATAGGTAAGGTGTATGCTTTTCTGTTTAAAAATGAATTTCGACATCATCGAATAATCAGCAAGCACAGGTACTTAATTTTTTTTCTCGTCGTTAATTTTATTGATCAAAACAATAACTATATACAAATACTGTTAAGAAAATAGCGTTTTTAACAAAAAAATATTATTAATATGAACTCTGAATTCTAAATGCTAGAGATAGAAAACAGAGTTGAAATCACCGACTTAATTAATTAACTTAATTAACATTATTAGGATCGAGCTATTATTTAAAGTTCTTGCTCTACCTACAAATCTCACGAGGCTCTATACTCGGTAAAAGGGTCTTTTAAACCTTTGTATCCTCAACTCTTGTCGTACAAATGTGAATCTTTTATTAACAGAGCCGCCGCGCCGGCGCCAGCGCCGGTGTCAAATAGCTCTTTGTCCAGCGGCCGTGTCTCCTAAACAATCTGATACTGCACTCGTTTAGAGAGTTCCACGGCTTCACCGGGTTCTCAAATGTAGGTGCACTATGTTGCAGGCAAAGTAATGAATGCGCGACTTAGTGCTCTCCACGTAGCTAAGCAATTTTGATGCGTGATCGTAGTATAATCGTCTGAGCACTTCCGTGGCTCAAATAGTGCGTATATTTTGATACAACTTCAAAATCCGTACTTACGTAGATTTTGTGATGTTGAGTGAAATATAATTAAGGTGACCCCTTTCGTATAATGTACCGCTATAGTATAAATGCAGGGAAATAACTTTTTTGTTTCACAGACCAAATAGCGAGGACACCGTAGCCATCGCCTTGCATTGGCAGATGGAGTAGCGACCCGCAGACAAGCAACTGATAACTCGCACTAAACTTACTTTACGCGCAATAAAACAATAGGCCGCTGGTCGCGTGCAGATTTTGTATTTTATTGCTACATTGCTACCTACATACCAGATATATTACATACGGTTATCTTATTACGCGGGGATATTTTTATTGCTTGGACAATTTATTTTACGAACAATACCGATTTTGATGGTATTTCAATCGTGGAAGGTTTACGACTCTTTGAGGAAAGGAGTGTAATTGCCTCGCCACTTTTGAATATATTTAGCAAAGCATTTGCACCGACATACCGATACTTATACCTACGATACCAACATGTCAGTCATTTGAACAAAATATAGGTGTCAGCGGCGCGGCGGCGGCGCGTACGAGTGTGTGACGCGCTTCCAATGTCAAGTAGGGGTCGTGTCGGCGGTGGCAATGTCTTGGCAGTCATCGTTTAACACTTAAGTATTTACTTAGGAGTTGGCAGACGGATAATTAATCTCGACAACTGATAAAACTCATTAAGTAAAGCTGTGCTTCTCAGCCCTCAACTATACTGTGAACTATACCAACTGAGCAAGTCAAGCGATTACAACTCATTTATAATAATAAGCATTGCAATCATTCAAATACAATCCAAAGCATTTCCAGGCAGCACACGACGACGTCACAGCTTCACAAAGAGAGTGAATACTTCACCCAACTTAAAGTACCTAATTCGGCCGAATAACTCCCGAAGGTGACCTCTGGGTGACATTCAGTTATTTTTAGGAAGGCCTGTGGAATACAAAGTACTTGCCATGGAATGTGAAAGTAGACTTTTAAAACTTCCATCATCATCATCATCTTTTAACTAGTCTATCTTACAGGCCTTTTCTACTTAAGATTCAAGATGTTTATTGATAAAATAATTTACACGTCATTTAATAGTTATGTACACGTCTCTACAATCGTATTAAGATAATACAGATAAAGATAATAAACGAATAAACAAAAATACAAATTCCATTGAAATAATAATAATTCAGTCAAAGAAAATAAACATATGATTCAACTACATAAAATAATAATTTAAAGGTTTAGGCTTATAGGTTTGAAGGTAGAATGATTTTAAGTTTTCTTCATTCACTGAATTCAATGATCTTACCTTCCGGTTCGTGGTCGCCATTTGTGTTTTTTTCAAAGCGTTGGTCTGGTTTTCAGTAAAAAAGTGAGTCCCGAAGGTGAGCTGCTGTGGTTGGTATTCAAGTTATCTACTTACTTTCATACGAGATCCATCACAATGAAGAACTGTCAAAAACCTCCTTAATTTTTAATTAGCCGACAAAATAGGGAAATTAGTGTGCGGCGTGTCGTGTATGCATGCATGCAGTCCGGCACCTTCATCAGTCGTCGCTGTTCGTCGGCGCCGAAGCACAGCTCCCCGAACGAATGGCAAAGTGTGAAACACAAAAACATCTCAGATTAATGAATATTGTTTTTAGTTTGTACAAACATAGAATGAAACCGACAAATAGTGAATTAGACGAATCTGTCATCAGCAAACATATTTTATTTTTATTTTATGTGGAAAACAAACAGCTTATTAAATAAGAGTATAAACAGAGGAAGTATAGCACGAAAAAGCCTAAAAGAGTTTTCACTTATAGTACGAATAAAAAGATGCGAGTTCAATTCGGAAAAGTAAGAAGCCTAACAGAGAATATAATAACTAAAATGAAGAAATTTTTAAGAGAATTTTAAGGTACCTACTCTTTTTGTCGTTCGGCCGGAGTTTGATTGAATTGTTTATCGTTGCAAAAATTAATCTAGACTACCAATAGTCCGTTTTCCAGTCTAGATTCATCTTTGCAATAATTACTTGCTTCATGTAAGAGAGAGTACTGTGCTCATGCTTAGTGCGAGTATATTCCAAATCACTTTTTACATAATCTGTTTTGAAATGGAACCAACCCCCGTATTCCAATCTTTTGCTGTCAAGTTATATTTCCCTGCTCGGTGTTATTTCTTCAGGTCACGTGGTACAATTTTGTACCACGTGATCATTCTTTTTAGACACTTGACAGCAAAATATGCGCGAAAACAAATTAAATGACATCATAATGTCACTATTTAGTCACAGAATAACTATGAGTTAGTATGAACAGACCATTATTTAAAACTTTGCAGTTCAACTGAGATTGGAATACCCCTGCAAAGCCCTCAAGATTCCTAAATAATTATACTCACTTATTATTGTAAATGCAACTTAATCCTTAGCCTCTAATCTAATTCGATCAACATCAAAAAACTCCAATGTTTATAAAGAGAAGTGGATGTAGTGGCACGCGGCACGCCACATCGTGGCCACATCGCAAATGGCAGCGACGGTGGTGGCGCGGATCCATCAATAGCAGTGAGTGATGACGGCGACAGCGCCGGCCGGCCCCGGGACCGTCTCGGAGATGAGTGATGTGGGGTTACCTTGATTGCTTTACTACTTACTATAGGTACCTGGCACACCCATTACCTACCGATTATTTATACCATAAATAAGACGTCAAGAGCTTTTGTTTTCTTTACAGTGAACTGACTTTTGACACCTATAGGTACATCAGAATACTCATGCAGCTAAAATTTGTATACATACATTCGCCAGCTATTAGAACATTTTAACATATAAATAGGAAACATTAATAATATTATATTTATCTAAAACAGAGTAACTTTATAAGAAGGTAGTAGAAAGGACCGTTCTCGCTGGTGTCGGCGCTCGGAAATGTCCTCACTTATTTGCTCTGCTGCAGTCGCAATGAACATTTACTTCCGAATGTAAAAATATCTTTCCGCAGAACTTTTGTTAAATATATGAGTTTGATATTCAACATAATTTTACCCCTTCTTTGTGAATTTAAAAGTAAAATATCATGGTATTATGAGTAAAAATTAGAAGGAGATTTTTCATCTCCGCTGAAATTTTGAGATTATCTGTTTTGATCCGCATTCTCCCCAGTGCTCAGAGGATGTCGGACAATAATCCAAAGTAAACCCTCTTACATAGATATTCTTGCAAGTCGACTGAACACGAATGTAAGTTCTCGACAGCGAAATAAACGGTAAAGCTACTTCATAACTGACGCGATCTTTCGAGATAACCTACGTGACGGAAACTGTCAAGTTATCTGACTGTTGTTGTATTCTGACTGTTGTTGTATTTGCTTTAGCTTTCCACTTCACAAAGAGCTTTTGAAGCGAATATTATAATAGCCTAAATAGATAGTATTGTATTGGTTTCACAGCTCATCCGGTAAGTAGTATACCTACTTGCAATGAGAATGAGCAATATTTGCTCCAGGCAGCTGCAACTGAGTGCTGCGATACAGTACCTTTACAGCAATGCGTGTGAGCATACAACCGGTGCGTACCCACTGCGTGCCCGTGTGTGACCTGCTAGGATACGCTGCTAGGCTACGCTGCTGCAAACTTCCACTCATGGTCTACCAGGTAGACTCTACCTGAAAGATCTGAGGGAATATCCAAAAAGTAGAAGTACCTATACTTGAAGCATAATTATTAAGAACCTTCTTATTTTCTTTTAATATTTTTCTTCTTTCAAAATAATGTGGTAAGTACTTACTTCAAAAGTACTAATAGTATACACAGTCATCTAACCACGTGAAGGTTATAGAGAACGAATGTGACGTCACTGGTCCCGAGGGCAGAGGCCAGCCGCAATCATAGCACGTTCAAATAAAGTCGCCATTCCATTTCACAGGCCATTTTTACAGGCCATATCATTTTATGTAACAACTCCATCTCACTTTAGAGTCCAGTGAGCTGAGTGCTGAGTGGACGGCATTGTGCGACCATTTGCACATAGCCAAGCTTTCTACAAATTATCATAAATTTATAAATGAATACAATTGACGATTGTCAAGTCGGTTGTAATCTATTTTGATGATTGAAAAAACAATGGCGGCTCATGTCATTGCAATCAAATCGAAAAAAAATTATTCCAAAAATTCCGACAACATAAATTAAACACTAAAACAAAAAAATAAAACAGTAGGTACAAGTTCCGAAACACTTTGGTTCGAGGAAATACGTTAAAGCAGACCGGAAACATTTCCAACGCGTCAAGAATTTAAAGTTGATTTGATCAATGACCCCAATTCAAAAGTAAAACCGCATTATTTAGCAGTTCCCGAACTGAGGCTCGACAAGTACCTACTGCGTAGGCAGGCGAGTCACGTATCGAATATGACAGGCGCGGCCGCAGGACTCTGCTTCTTTATGGCCGCTATCTGCTCCCAGGGGCAGATAGCGGCAATAAACTTACGTTATGCGCAATAAAATCTGGAGCGCCGCCGGCCAATGGAACGATGCCGCCGGCGCCGTAGACAAGCGACGTGCGGCCGGCTCATCAGCGCGAGACGGTACCATCGGACAACCTCCGCCCGACGCCGACGCTGACGCTGACGTCAGCAGTTAAATAATAATCCGCTCGTGACTACTACCTACCCAAATACTATTCCAACGAACCTAACAGTCAGAGTTAATCTTTTATTTTCTGAATTATTTTGCTCTTTTTACCTATCTTTTTATTATCTGGAAGAGATTATTACGCAGTACCAAAGCAATACAGTTTTTGGGTACACATCATAATTTTTGTAAAGTATCGTTTAGTACCTCATTTACCGCTTGTGACATCAATTTCAAATTTCGTTTCTGCTGTAAATACTACCGCACTAAAATCTAAACCAAACCCAAAACCATTCCACTCAAACGATATAACCTTTTGCAAAACAGCACCTACGATTGGGCTCGTCAGTCTTCGTTTTCGCTAGTTAGCGTAATCACTCAATTCGACCCCTTGCACGTTTGTCTACGCTCTCGATATATAACAGATCTATTGACAGAGTGCCAATTAAAGTTGAATAAGTATCTCGTACCCCCCGCCCAAGGATTGTTGTAATATTGTTTCATCTCAATATTGGTGCTCTATTTATAGAACTAAGTCTCTATTTCACATAGTATCATCATCAATGGCTACATTACTCACGCTTTAGCAATTCTAATTGTGAAGGGGAGTTGAGAACTACGAGTAGATATGCGATGCTCGTAACTAAACGTGACCGTGACTTCTCATTTATATAAACAATTTCAAGATTCAGTTCAATAGATTCGCTTCCAAAATCTAAAAAATAATTAGAAGTTTGAAGTTTGACCACGTGACATTTAGATAGCTTGTTTAATTCCATACATGTTTGTTTGGGGTTGTCTGCGTCACCGTTTTGGTTAATTTATATTGTTTCAGTGTGTGTGTGGAGTGAGCTTGTGAGTAACAGCTCGGTTGTTCGCTCAGCCGCCGCGCGCCGCGCCACTGTGCCTCTAACACTGTTTTATTAAAAGTTGTATACGAACATCTACTTATACTACTCCAGCACGCGGCTTTCTCTCAAAACGTCAATTTAGTTAATCGTACGCTGTAGGAGCTGGGGCCGTGTTCAGGCTCCGTTACGTTACAAATGAGGAAGGCGCCGCCGCCGGCACTCATTTACTACTTAGTTACTACAGCTGTTCACTAAAATGAGCTAACTCATTTTTACTCCGTTCACGAAGGAAAATAAATAAGAAACACTACGAAAAAAGGATTGAAGAAAATGTTTGTCTGATTTTATTTTGATAACAAGTAATTTACAAAACTTAGAAAATTAGAAATTTTCGCTTAGAAATTTTCGCAAAAATTTAATTTACCACTCATCCTTTTTCACTATTCAACGGTAAGTTTTATTAGAATTTAGTTGCGGTCGTAGTCACTTACATATCTAGAATAGCTCCACAAGTAATCCAAGATTTGACAGTTCAAATAGGTCCGTTTGGAATATCGTATTTTACGAAGTAAAGTTATAAATGTCAGTTAAGGAATATGCGCGTTTCTAGACTTTGCACAAATACCAGATTTTAGAAAATACACAAAACTGTTTCAGCATTTTCCTCAAGAAAATAGCCAAATGCTTTTAAGAAGAAGGTAGGGGATTAACGCTGGACAGATGTGTCGACCTTATTATGTTAGGGGCGCGGAGGCCGCCATTAGACGGCTCGAGGGCTACTACTTACACTGTTGGGGAAACTGAGACTGACTAATCAAGGCTTTCTTTGGGAAATGATTTGAGTAGAAACCCTTGTCCTCTCCCCCGAGTACCAATTAAACAGAGGTTTTCTCTCTTGATAAGTCTAAACAACTAGGAGACTTCATAATCGGCTTTTAGTAGCACTGCTACTTTACTAACAGCACAAAACACAACTTACGTAGGTATGTACCTAACAGGTCAATATTACGGATAATCAATAGGTAATCAAAAAATGAAGCGCAGCTATAATGTTATAATTCATATACCTACCTACCTACCTACCTACCTAGAGGAAAACACCTTTCCGCGATCATCAAAAACGTCTCCATAAGAAAAACAACCCGCGAAATGAGCTCTTTCTTTGTAAATTTATTCTTATTGAAAAATGGCAACCGAAAAGTTGAAAAATAAATCCGCAAAAATATTATCCCGCAGAATGCAAATTATAAAGAAGTCAGATCACAATCTCAAAGTCAATTTCCCCGAACACAAAATGGCCGGCTCAAATCAAACCGAGTTTGGGAAAACCGTTGGAAAAACAAACTTCACCTCGCGATTGTTGGATTGACGGTTCTACTCCTTCTGGTGGCGAAGTTCACCTTTCTGTTCCTGCCTGCGCAGATGTATCACCATCTCTCTCCTTCTCTCCGCGACACCTATTCATTGTTTGTTCCAGTTCTAAGTTATTTGATAGTTCTTCTAAATTAGCGATCGCTAGAGAATACATAGCTACTGGAATGTGTAGAGGGGTTGTTCGACACGAGCAAGTGTGAGTTCTCACCTCTGTGCGTGTTGTTCAGTGACTAGTTGTTGCTGGATTGGTAATCGCTGGATGTTCAGACGTTATTATTCACTAGAAGCTGAATATACATCATTGTTTCAGCGGCAGCAGGTAAATTACTGAAAGTTAATTTAGTTCAAACAGTTTGGCGAGTCTCAAAGGTTCGCGGATTGAATCTTGTTTCCTATTAATTAGTTGCTTAATTGATTCATCTGTAATTATTTTAATTGTTTCGCTAATTAGAACAAGTCTACAAGTGGTCTTTGGTTTTCAGAACTTAGTTTTGTTAAATTAAATTACTTGACTGTGAACAGAGTAATAGACTTGTAATTGTAGCGTAACAAAATCGGATACAAAAAAATTACTTAAGTTTATAAAAAACCTAATTTATAAATATATTTGTTAGAACATTTCAGCTATTAGGTATGTACTTAACTATTGGCACGTGACTGATAAAAATCAGCTGACGACGTTTTGATTCCGTTATTGTATTTATTTTGTGTTTGGGGTAGGCAAGAGTATCGTACCTACCCAACAATTGTCAGGTAGTAAGATCGTTGGTTATCGTTTTTGGGCAAACATGGCGAGAACAAATCGTCAGACAAATTGTGCGAAAGACAATCGCCTTATTTGACACAGTCCATACAATACAGCTGAGTCAATTTTCACAAAAACTTCAATACGTAAGTAATACGTGTAAGTAGGTTACTGAATGTTGGCTTCTCACGAGGGTGATAAGCTTTAAATACTTAAAAAAATTTATGAAACCAGCTGATGGCCCATCTGATATTAAACGGCCTATAACAATGCATTATCTTAAAGCGCACGTCCTTTGGACGTGAGTCATCGCAATTCCATCACTCTGAGACGCGTATGCTCTCACTCGCTTCAAACTGGATTCCTTCGAATGCCATAAAGTTTCCCCGCTACATGCGTCGGATCAAGAAAAACAAATGGAAGACGAATGCGCTCATCATTGCTCGGCAGCAGTAATAGGTGGTAGTACTCCTCCGAACTCTTGCACAAAGAGCCCCACTTGTGGAAGTGGAAAAGTTGAAGTGAAAGTAGGAACAATGTAATCCAGCTATGCTTAATGTTCTTCGTGTGGCGGAGCTTACAATCAGCTCCGGCATAAACCGTCCGTAATAACACTTGTACCTAAGTAAGTGTCACTTGGAGCTTCCTTAACAAAGTACATTTAAAAATTCATGGCTCACGGGCCACGGCATTCTCTTGAAATCGTTAGATGCTAACTTCATTCTTCTTTTTCATACTTTTTGTTTAAATTACTAACATAAGTACCTTTTTATTCCAGCAACCGGTGCTGAAATTATCTAAATGATGACCATTGTTTAATTGAGCTTTTGAACCAGTTTTTAAATTAACTATAGAAGTTAAAATCATAAAAGTGTGGTGTTTTGTGATGCGATTCAGTATTGTCGTTTGTTTTACCAGATTTACGATAAGCAAGAGAAAGCATCCAACAAATTAAATTACGGTGAAATCAGATGGCAAGAAAATATTGTTTATATTTAGCCAAGAGTTATTAATTAAACAGAATGCTAGTATCGCGATGCCGGCGGCCGAGAGCTGCTGCCGGAACAATGTTAAGATAAACAATGTACTTATAAAAAATAGTTAAAGAGTCTCCTTAATGAAATGAGAGAAGAACAGGCGAGTCCCGGCTCATTTTCAACCTTTTTACATTTTCCTCCATTAAAAGTTAAACCGTTTTCAATTAAAATTCGAAAATCGCGACCCCACTTAAGGTTAAATTTAATTTTGTTATTTCTCCGTCTTGCTTAAAAATAAGGATGATTAAATAAAATTATTTTAACATGTTTCAGAGATTATTTTTCACCCACCTACGAGTAATATAAAGGTACCATTCTCCCAGCTGAGCTGGCCTTGTCCACAAGAAAGACATGGCCAATATTGTTTTATTTTTTTATAATAAGTATCTAAGTATAATAAATCTGAAGAAAATCCCGAGGGATTTCTAAATGGGCAGCAGAGAGTGGACGGAATCCGCGCTAATACGAATTTACGGAACTCGAAGTTTGAATTACTTGAAACCCTACTTGGGGAGTTTACTTTTTTCTATTTGTGTGGAGCACGCAATGTACATCTCCATTTACTGATGGTTTGCTACTGCACTCGGCTTCTTAGCACCTGTTCACCTGATTCAACAAGATTCTATTGTGACAAATAACTAGATTGTGATTGATTGAGATACAAAGTTTCTAAATGTAAGTATTTAAAAATCAGAAAATAACACGGTTTGTTTCTCCACATTTCCAAGTAACGTGAAACTTACTTAGTAAAGTACGACACAACTAAGAGGTTCCCAGTTTAGCAAACATTTGGACAAACACATCACACATGAAGCCTGAGAGGTAAATTGATTACGGAGGCCATCTTCAACTTAATTAGACGCGAGGGGACCACTCGGGAACTTAGCTGGAAGTGGAAGGGTTGCTGACTTGTGTTTACTGTATTGATTTTGTGACTAATTACTACACAATTAGGTTATGTACTATACACTAGAGATTGTTACAGATCTCGTGGAAACAAAAACCCTTGAGCAATAAATCGTGGAGAGATGGTGGGACAGTCAAAAACACGTCCTAATAAATTAGCATGGATCAAAGATTATTAATTCAAAGATTATTATATAAGTATATAAGTATTCTATCAGCCATCTAGTTCCCATATTACAAGCTTTGCTTAGTTTGGGACTAGAGGGTGTTGTGTGAAATGTCCATGAATATTTATTTATTTATTATTAGTCTGCATAAAATGTACGTAAAAATGTTTACAAATGTTTACAAATGTTGCACCAAAAATTTAATGATGTTTGTTCTCACCGAGCGCGTATAAAGAGAAGCGGCTCTCACAACCAGCACTGTACCTACTCCCAGCTGGTGAGACTTAAAACAAAAGCCGCGGTCCGTAATACTGCTAAATGCATAAATTCGCAAACTTTACGGCGTAAAGTTCCTCGCGAGGTTCTATTCTTCATGTAAAATTGTTTTGAGTTTCTTTGCTCGAATTGAATTTGTAGAAATAAGATTTTCTTTGGCTCCGCAAATTGTGTTCGAAAGCTTTTATATCGAATCTGCGAGGCGCTTGACGAACGGTTCAACCAATTCAACAAATCATATTATGTTTAAATATTCTATTTTAAGAGTTTTGACCAATTTCTTAACAAATGTTTTTTTTAAGCCTTCTGGAGGTACCTAGTTGCTGCTAAGAGAGTTTACTCTAGTTAAAATAACAAACAATAAACTTTATGAAGCACAACAGCAATTACAGGGACCTCAATCAAAATGGTTTCTAAAAGCAATAAGTAAATTCAAATACCCCATTTCAAAAACAGCCTCTTCGTCAAATTTAATTGCAAAGTAACCTACCCTGCTCAATAACACTCGTCCAAATTATGCGTAAAATTCAGCGACTTTCGATCCACCACGACTCTTCGATAGTCGGAAATAAACAGTGTTTCATTATTAGATCAAGCTACTGTTGTATTTGTTAGAATTTCTCTCGACCTACTGTTTACTTACGTTACGGCAGAACAATTAGTATTACTTAGTAGCTGTTTAGGTTCCTTTACACATTCAAAGCCTAACACGACCTCCATCTCTAGTAAGTTTTGCGAAAAGTCGATGGATGAAGATGAAGATGACCCAAAATCGTTGAGGAAGAAGGTAGAGTTGTACAGGGTCACAACACAGAGTTATCATATTAAAGCTGCACTTCATCGTATCGCTCCATAGACGGCATAAAGACACACTATTCAGTTCTGTACCTCTCAGCAAGATTTATTTGTTGACAGCTAAATCGTGCCAATTTTCGACCAATCGATGGTCCCCGACTCGTATATAAAGGCTGTCCATCGGTAATGAAATTAAGCAACTGTTCAATTAGTGCGGATTGAGTTTGTCGGTCTGTCGGTCTGTCGGTCGGTGTGTCGGATTTGACAGTTAATTACAACCGGCCGCAGGATGTCGCCAGCCGTGAAAAGGGCGCCGATCGAATTACAGAAACTGTGCAAGAGGTAGGGGAGGTGAGGGGGGGAGGGGGGGGCAGTGCTCAGTGCTGTGGACGTTTCAATTACTTTACGGCCACGGTTCAGAGTACTGGTTTATTTGATTTAGAACTAAATGTTTATTGGTTTGTATGACATACCATTTCACATCAATGGTGTTTCGTAGCGCGGAGCTGCGCGGACACCACATCCACCAAGCTCTTGGTTTCCCTGTTGTAGGCTTTCGAAGAACGCCTCGATTTCCAGAAAGTGATTTTATGTTCGATTCCGTTACCAGTGTAAGACAATAGGGCCACGACACGATATGCTCTTGCAGTTCAATTATTGTCCTTCATTTTATTTTCATGAATATGGTCACGATGCATTAGTATGGGTTAATTAATAAAGTATTGAAATTCACGATTATTGCATGTGAATGTGAATACCTCATCAGTTCCACATAAAGCCATTGTCACGTTATTCGCGCGACCGCATCGATTTGGCAAAACTAGCTACTTCCGCTTTACCACCGCGCCGCCGCCGTCCCGCCCCCGTCCCGCCGCCGTCCCGCCCCCGTCCCGCGGGCCGCAACCACGGGCCAGTGCGAAAGCAATATCTCTGTTGGGGTACCAATGGCACCCGACACTCACTTGAGTGGCCAACTAATGGTGCGGTGGATATCTTGAAAATAAATATGATTAACCAAAAACATTTATTTTTTAATTGCAGCTGCCAAGTACATTTATTTATAAACTTTTCTGTGTACTTGTAGCTTGTTTTGACATTTTCTTCCTCTAATTGAAAAAAAGAGATTTTTTTATTTTATTTTCCTCCCTATTATACTAAACATTGGATTTTTAGAAAGTAGCAAAAATGACTGTATTTTTAGTAGTTTACGAAGAGTGGAATGGCGCAAACCGCGAGTTTCCCTAAGGCTATAGGGCTAAGGCTGCCAAGTAAGGAAACATTGTCCCCTTGCGGCGCTGTTTCATCTTATTGTAAACCTTTGCGTCGCCGATGTCAGTCCACGTTAGCGGAATACGTCCGAGGGTCTGAGGGAAGCTTGCGTACAGCTCGCGTACAGCTTGCGTACAGCTCGCGTACAGCTTGCGTATAGCTTGCGTACATGCGTGGGGTCTAAACGACCCTGAATGGTCAAATAAATGCTGCAGATTTCTCGTCTGACAGTTTGAACGGTTCGAACTACAGAAGGATTTATATCTTTCAGGAAATAGCAAGGGATGTAGAAATACTATTGCGTTACGTTTCAGTGAATTTCAGGTGAATGTTTATACAATTAATTTTAATCGAATGTCACAAAGGCATTTGTTATTATAATTCACTGAAAGTTATTGTTCATTCAGGAAACGATTCTCATTAAACGTTATGGTTCCATAAACTTTATATAAAAGTTATTGAAACTGAATTTGCAAATAACTGAAATATATCCTTCTCATAACTTCGATTGGTTGCGTGTTATCAATTGGAGAGTTATAACAATCATTTTCCTGCCGTCAAGCTAAATACTATAGCTATATACTAATGATCTGCCAAAAATATTTGACAAAGAAACAACATTACCAATACTTTTTGCTGACGATATCTCCTTAATGGTTAAATGTGAGAAATGTGATAATATCAATTTAATTTTGGAAAATACTCTAAATACAGTAAAATGTTGGCTTGAGGAACATAACTTAGAAATAAATCACTATAAAACTAAAATAATGCAGTTGAAATCATATACTAGCCCTACCTTAAAATTAAACATAGATTTTCAAAATAGCCCATTAGAGACAGTACAAACTTTCAATTTACTTGGCTTAAATATTGATACCCATCTAAATTGGAAAGCTCACATTGATCACATTAAAACAAAACTTTCAAAATTTATATATGCCCTATTCCAATTAAAATATACTACTAACACTGATACTGCACTATCAGCTTATTACGCATATGCATACTCTTGGCTCAGATACGGAGTCATGCTATGGGGAAATAGTGTTAATATAAATGAGTTATTCATTATTCAAAAGAAATGTGTAAGAATCTTAGCCCAAATCAATAACACACAAAGCTGCAAACCTTATTTTATTAAATTTAAGCTATTGACACTCCCATCTATTTATATCATGGATGTATGTATATTTGTTTTCAAAAATAAAAAAGATTTTGTAAAAATTAGTGAAACACACAACATAAATACCCGCCATAAAAACAAATTATATCTACCATATTCAAGAATAAAAATGTTAAATAAAAGTCCATATTACATGGCAGTCAAAATCTTTAACAACCTACCAAATGATATTCAAAATGAAACAGAAATAACTAAATTTATAAGAGGATTAAAATCATATCTAGTCAAAAAATGTCTCTACTCAACTGAAGAATATTTTGAAAAAGAATAATATTATTATATGTACCTACTTAAGATAAGTTTAAGCGCCCAAATATAACATTTTTGCGATACCTGAAAAGGGTGAATAAGTTTTAAAGTGCCTCTGACTTTAGCATAAGACCAAATTGTAACACTTATTTTGGCAAATAAATGTATCTTGTATCTTGTATCTTGTACTATCTCGATGGTTCTATCTAGGCGGCACGTTTTTTATACAAAACCTCTTGAGCTGTGTCATCGAACAAACAAGCCGAGAATGTGTGCGTGTGCGTGTGTGTGTGCGTCATATCGCTGCATTATTGAGTATGTTTGCTCCACGCCTCCTCCGGCTTCTATGGCGCTATTTTGAGTGACGCCAAGGATTATGTGATTGCGTTGTATTTATGAATTGATTGACAACGTTTGTGGATAAACATGTAAAGAAGGAAGGATAAAATGATAACAAGAACTTAAGACTTAAACTATTCCGAATCACTTGTCGATTATTTGAGTGGCTGCAATGTTCAAATAACCAGCCTTGTGAGACTGACGGTCAGACAGACAGACAGACGGACGGACAAAGTCGCATCATAAGGGTTTCGTTTTTCTATTTTGTCATGGAAAAGAAGTAAGACGACGAGAAATATACATTAGGTCCAAAAGTAGGTCCATGAGAAAATACTTAAACGTAGGAATTACTGAATACCTCGTGTAATAGACAAAGTTCATTTACTAGCACAACTTTCAACACACTATACAGACACAGAACAAAAATAGGTAAATAAGACAAAAGAAACAAGAAATAAAAAGACAAGTAACAATGCCGAGGCAGTTACCTGATGGGAGCCTGAACTTGAACAAAATGTATGCTGATTTAGATAAATTGTTACAACTTGTCCTAATTTACTCATCAAAACATTTCTCGTTACACCCCGAGCGTAACTTTCCCGGGAAACAATATTGCAAACAATGTAACGATTTATATTAAATTTTCGCCAGGTAGGTAGCTGTTTGATTCGTGCGAGATTTGGTATAATGTTTTGTTCCGCCGACATTTATCACATCAGTCATCTTCACTGTGTACTTTCTTGGTGTATTTGCGTTGGTATATTGGAGTGCAGTGGAGTCGCGGCCGCGGGTTCATTGCTATGGGATGGGATCACTGGTATGATTGGCTGAAGAAGGCTAAGTTCTAAATACCTACTAAATATTGAAATTTTTATTTATTCTAAGTATGACGAATCCCCGAAGCGATTTGAAAGTAAACTTTATCCATTTATGTTTAGCAGAGCGTCAATCTCAAACAAAACCGACCTAAATTGAAAAACATCTCACATTTCCGTCTTCTTTTTATACTTTTAGTAAAGTTTCATTGTTTTTTATATTTTCCAATTATAGGTAGCTAGGTACCTATACATAGACTGCCGAAAGATATAGAGGTGTTTCTCAAAACTGAACGTTACCTAAGAAAGTGGCGAGGTTTCTTGATGCCAATCGTAATGAAAATACTGTAATTTTGCTGTCAAATTAAATTACATTTTCTTGGTGTAAAATAGCGTAAAATCTCTGTAGATCAATGAAAATAAATGAGCAAGCCCTCGCTCAAATTGCGGTAGGTGTCATAATAAACATCACTCTAAGAATTTATAACATTTCATAAAAACGTTGATCCCGTAAACATGTGGCACCGACACCAGCGCGTACCTAATAAAGCCTAATAAGGTTACCTATATTTATCAACTTTCAATTTGAGCCGTCATCGGATCCCGATCTCGGGGCCTCGTCGGGGTCATTGTCCTCTCATTTATCACACCCGCTTCTGATGCCAACTCCTCAGATGGGTAATTCTTCATCTTATCCGTCACATTATCAAAAAGTATTTTGAAATATCGACGGCAGTAGCAGATAGCTATATCCTCGTGTTCCGCCTATCCTGTCCTGTCCCCTCTGTGCTGCCCTCTCCTAATTGCTTTTCTATTTAGCTGGAATTTTCTGAATTGACGCCCTTTGTTTGCTCGTGACGACTTTCGTTTCGTTTCGTATTATCAATTCGCCGCCAACAAACATTGGAGATTGCTTTTCTAGTGAAAAGTTAATTTTTTTTTAAATAATGAATATGGGCGCAATGCCAGAGCTTCAAATGGTAACATTGCGAGAAAAATACTTATCATGTTATCTGCGATGATGGACTTGTAGCTCGTAGGTACTAGTGGCTGCATAAAGCAGCATGGTGCGCGATCACGTGCTTCACGTGCTTCACGTGCTTCACGTGCTTCACGTGCTTCACGCACTGTACCGCGACCATCACGCTGAAGTGTAGTAATGAGCAGAGAGCAGTAAGTACATCAGCACCAATAAACCGCTTAGCCTAAAATAGCGCCAGAAAATGGTGAACTTACTACGGTAAGTAGCTTTCCAGAGTGGATTCAAAATAATGAAAGCGTGTAGACTGTGATAAGCCAACAAAACATTAAAAATCCTCCTATCTGCTGGACAGCCGGGTACAATAACATGCATAAATATTGGAAGGATAAATAAGTCCCATCAACTAAACGACCCCATCGAGTGACGTCGTCGGTCCAGTGACACATACCATGTCAGTTGCTCGAACATGAATATATCGTTGTCGACGACACGCACGGCCATGTTGTTAGATTGTCAAATAAATGTACCTACGAGTATGAGATTAGCTCTTTGTCCGCCAATATCGTTTAGGTATCGTGTCGGTGAGTCGGTGGTGGTGTTAAAACAGCCATAAGCACACAACCCGTGAAACCGAAGTCGTAAACAGATTTAATTTGTCCGATCGACGCGACCTTAGGGCCCGGAGGGGACCACAGATATTTCAAGCGAATCATTACTCGGTGCTTCGTTCTCTGTATTTACTGAAACGACTTTATTTCACGAGCGACATTCGCTGATGCGATGAAAAGAACCCTAAGTTTTAGGTCTTTGACCCAATTATTGTTCGATGATGAATATTTTTATTAAAAAGGGTGCGCCATAGAATATAATGTTGTATGAATTCTATTCTATGGCGCACACTTTTTAATGAATGCTCACAGACGGAAATGATGATATTGATGAGTGAGGCGGAGGCGGAGGCGGAGGCGGAGGCGGCATTCACCTGAACTAAACTAACTCTATGATTTCGTAGTTTGACGGTTTCATTATTATTAGGGGAATCATTGTTAAAGTTTCAATCGTTGAGAGACTTGATATCAAGTACTTATTTAGATTACACAAATGTCAGACATTGGTTAGAATGGTGAACACAATATTTTACTTAAACCATTTATTTGCATATTTAAAGGGTTGATTAGTCTTTGGTGCACGCGGCCCTTAATCGCTTTCATTACGAATTTTTTAAATAAAACCAGGGTAAGTACCTACCTATAGATTTTGAGCAGCATCCAAGAACCCGAAGCTGAAGAGAAGACAAAGCAAGATAGATTAGCCAGCAGATAATATTTCATTACTCTGCAATCAGCGCGGGAAGTTTCAGTTCATTTATCGCGGCGGCGGCGGCGGCGGCCCCGCCATCCATCATGCGCGCTCGCGGAGCCGGTCGCCATTGCGTTACGGTGGAAAGCTTGCACGAGCTCCAACGAGGTACAACTTTATATTTACACTAGTACAAAACCCGCGACTTCGTACGCGTCTACAGTTTCCGCGTACATTATATTATCTGTGCGTGTACCGAGCGGATACTTTGAGAAACTTGACATTACACCTCATTACACCGAACTCGTACCTACTGGAATGTCAAATGCTAGTTGTTAGACCAAAGAGGTAGTACTACGCCCTGTCAAACTGACGTGACATGACATGACAATGAAATCCTCTTGCCAATTGGCGCTGCTAATCCTTTTCGTTCATTTTATCCTGTAGATCCTGTTAATTATTCGAGATAAAAAGTAGCCTATGTGTCAATCCAGGTTACGAACTATATATATGCCAAGTTTCATCCAAGTTGGTTCAGTAGTTTAGACGTGATTGAAACACAAACATCCAAACATCTAAACATCTAAACATCCAAACATCCAAACATCTAAACTTTCGCATTTATAATATTAGTAGGAAGGATAGGATAGGATAGGATAGGATTACTGTAGAAAGTTTCCTCAATAAGAATTTTTCAAAGATGGTAGAGTTATCTTACCATAGTTAGAACGACTCTATTCTGTTCTCTCTAATGTAACAATATTTCCTGCTTAATTAGGGAAACTAACTACAAAAGGAAACAAATAAAGTTTACAGAACAAAATTATTAAAATTTATTAAAAAAAAATAAGTGTTATACACAAAATATGTCTAATTGGTAATAACTTAGAGATAATGCTAATCCTTACGATAAGACACAAGATAATGGTATTAAATTGGAGTTTAAGTAGTAATTTGAAGTTAATAAGTGAGAAAGGGTCGAGGTGCACGTCTGGTCTCTGCCGCAGTTCAAACTGAGGTTTGCCTAACGAAACGTTGAATACGTGAGGAGTAGACCGTCCTGAGCCTATGGCGAACGTTTGGACCCCAAGACGAATGTAGTTCTTGAGTAATTTCCCCCGCCGTGCTAACTAACCTGTAGTAATGGCTAACCGCTGGAGGTAAACTGTATTTCAAGGGAGTTGGGAATACGTTCTCGAGTCTCCGCGGTTTCTTATCGCTGTGGAGCCCCGGCCAGCTCGTTGGCTGCACCAAGAAGACTGATCGCAACCTGACAGCCTCTCTGTGATAGGCAAAATAAAGAAATATGTTTCGTATGTTACAGAGCCCTACTTTTACGGTGATTTTATAGGAGTTATCATTATGTTTACTACGAATACCTTGAGGCTTTTATGTCGGGATGAACTCAAAAATCTGGTGGACAATCGTTCGCGATGCCGCCCTGTTCACAAATCCTTTTTACGGTGTGATCCGTGTATGCAGATAAAGCGCAACTCTGAGGAAGATGAGAGAAGGAAATTAATCACCATGAAAGGCTTCCTTCAGCTCTTATTGAGCTCAACTGGGACTACGATGGAAGTTCATAAATACCTTTGTGCTGGAAGCTGGTAACATGGATCGCACGCAGCGATATAGGTAGGTACCAATCGAAAAGTTGCGGACGCGCAGAACTTTCGCTCCTCAATTTCGTAAACGAACCACAATAAAATCCCTTCAGATTTCAATTTACTTGGGAAGAACAGTTATAATTTTATAGAAAATATCAAGGTAGTTTCTGTTCGCTCGTTAAAATTTTAAAGTTTTCAAACCAATCCTCTGACTCTATCCCTCCAATACAGCTCTCTCCTTCTTTCTTTCTTTTTTTAGAGACTGGACACCATCAATCAATATCTATGACCTGCTTGCTTCAAGCAAAGTTTGATCGTTCTGTCAAGTCGATTTGACAGATGGATGACTGTTTTCAGAGTAACAGAATTTGCTAAAGAACCAAGAAAAGATACGTACGAACGCACAAACTGACCAGATTTCAATAAATAATATGACTACGAAAGTGGAATCGAGTTACGAATGCTTGATAAGATAAAAACGTTTGCTTCATCAGAGCTTATTTGCAAAGACATAAGTTTCGCCTATCTATGGTGGGGTTGCCAACACGAAAAACAATAAAATAATGATACTATCTCGATGAAAGGAAATTTGAAAATATCTCCCGCGAGATTCAAAGTAGGTACGTTTACGAGGAAATTACTATGATTTTTTTTAACGTGTACATTTAAGGAAATATGCTAAAAATCGAAGGTTACACTAACAACAATGGAACATATCTCTCTTACAAGTGTTATATTCCCTTCATCCCAGTTTGAAAATTATGTAATATTTCCAAATAGCCGCCAGCTCTTGCTCGTTGTGGTCAGCGATTGAAGCGAGCGCTTTGCGGGAAGTTAATTATCTTTGCCTAATGAGGTGCGCTGGCACCAGTTTTTTAAAATTATCGGTTCGTAGCAAAGTTAGTGCAGCGCTAATGAATGTCAAATAATGGAAGCACAGTTGTATGATGTTGGAAACTGGTGCTTTGAGTAGGTTCACAGGATGTTGAGTATAATTACGGACTGTAATGGATCACAGTTCTGTAAGTTGTTGACAAGAGGCCACGCTGATGTATTAGTTATTAGCAAATGTAATTGAATTAAATAGTTTACACGAATTGTCGCTAACTTTGTGACTGTTGATAAAAACCGTTGAACCTATAAAGTTTTTTTTTTTAATTTAGATAGCATAATACTTAAAGCATACACTTAAAAGTAAAAGAAGCTCTCATTGCGTCGCCTATAATACATAATTAACATTTATATCTGCTACGGTTTTTATCTTCCGCGTGCAAGCATGATTTACAAGCTCTACAAGATAAAGCAAAACTTAAAAATAAAATACAAAATCCTCGCGAGAAATCTCCATCCTCAGTGGTGATTAATTTATAGCTTTGCACCAAGAAGCTTTTAGTTCAACGCTTAGCCCCGAGGGGGCGCAGCGATGCATTACCCACTTACCCACGCAAATGTATCGCCACTGCCTCGTTCCAGTATCGCATTAAAGTCGTAATCTTAAGCTGAGCTACAGCATCACCCACGCGAATGTATCGCCACTGTGTCGCGCTGAGATCGCTCTAGAACCGCAGCTGTCTCGACTCGAGCTATCGCTACCGCAAGATCTTTTTCACGCGGCGATAGAAGTAATGAAGCATGCTGCAGTGGTACATTGAAAATTGCACTTCAAGAAAAGGATAAGAAATAGAATAACTGGGTGCTGGGTATTAGACAAAGCTACCTAGCCTAGTACCTGTCTAAGTTTTATCTCAAACCAATCTCATACTATTGATACTGCACAAATCTATTAGAATTAGTAGATAACAATGAGATGGTGAGATGTGTTTTATTGTCTTCGTCGTCATAAAATTAAGCCTGAATTAATTATGATGTGTAGGTTGTTTATTCAAATAAAAAGCTCATAAGTTGTAAATAAGAGGATAAGTTTAGCTCTGTAAACAAAAGAAAACTACTGCATTTTACCATTGTACGATACACTAACGACACACTACCTCACCTCGAGAACAGCAAGAAAGAACCCCCCCCCCCCCCCCCCCCCCCCCCCCGACCCCCCCTCGGTCAATCCAGCCTCAGGGACCGTGCATCTAATAGGAAGCAAACTTTTCCAGATAGTGCCGGGAAATTACGTAAAACAGCAGCTTCGCGATAGTGTTGAAAGCTTGTAAAACGAGCGACATGCTGTCTCATGTGTCTCTGAATACATCTAGCGTAGCGTAAGCAGGACAGAACAATTTGCTTTTTGCTCGCCATGTTTTGTGATGAGATTGATCAAATTGATATTGCGCAGAATTGGTTTCAGAACGAGTTGAGTTACTAGCGAGTTCATGAATAAAGTTTATTGGCCAAAATTTTCAGCAAAGCATGAACTATATCGTCAAATAGAGTTTTGTTTATTCAGTGATTATTAGACACTGTAGGTACACAGTGTGTAATAATTGTGAGGTGTGGTACACCCCAGGTTCAAGCTGCAGGTTCTAGCTTCGTTACTCGCCTTGATGGCTTTCTAAAAATAAGGTACATAATGTAATCGGCAGTGTACATTAATCATGTAGTGGGATGGTAATGAAATGAAAACTTTGCTTTTAATGAAGCCGTACCCTCGCGCCTCGCTCGTACAATAACAGCCCTCGGAGTGAATGCTTTTTCACGTTTATCGCTTTTCAACGGGGACCAGGGCCGTACCCAGGGGGTGGGTGCAATCGTGCTATTTTCCGACGGTTTTGATGTTCGAACGGAACATTAATCTGTTTGGCTTACCAACAGAACAGCGTTTGATATTCTAAAAGCCATTTATTTGGTATCTGTGAAACAGAGATCGGAATACTTAAATGTTTTGATAGAAGCGAAGTACTCAAGACTGAAGAAGTAGACAGGTCAAAAACTTCTTCAGAGGTCTACTTAACTATGGCCGGAGTTTTTAAGAGCCCGCTTTCCTAACTACACACCTGTCCCCACAGCCTTTCCTAACTACACACCTGTCCCCACAGCCTTTCCTAACTACACACCTGTCCCCACAGCCTTTCCTAACTGCACACCTGTCCCCACAGCCTTTCCTAACTACACACCTGTCCCCACAGCCTTTCCTAACTACACACCTGTCCCCACAGCCTTTCCTAACTGCACACCTGTCCCCACAGCCTTTCCTAACTACACACCTGTCCCCACAGCCTTTCCTAACTGCACACCTGTCCCCACAGCCTTTCCTAACTACACACCTGTCCCCACAGACTTTCCTAACTACACACCTGTCCCCACAGCCTTTCCTAACTGCACACCTGTCCCCACAGCCTTTCCTAACTACACACCTGTCCCCACAGCCTTTTTTCTCAACTCTCGGTCTACAGATGAGTGATAGTCACTACGGGGTACGCAGGCAAGCTAACAGTGACGGGGGGGTTTTAGTAAAAGTGTCACGTGACCCACGTGTCCCATTCATATTCACGGCACTGGTTTATGAGGTTGGTAAAAGTTGGAATCCAGTTTGTGAAGCTTTATAATCACTTCAATTTTGAACTCGGTTTGCGACGACGTGTTTTCTGTGGAGAGTTTTATTCGGGTAGGTACCTATACCGTAAGGTTTTTGAGTGGTTGTGTAGCATTCTCAAGTCTTTTTTAGATATCGCATTTTGTGCGATAAAGTTGATGTGCTCTTTGCTACCTTAGTGTACAAAAAGCCCCATTGGGGTGCAGATACCCTGGTTTGTGATGAATGAAAAAAGTTACGTTTAATTCCCAGAATCCCCATCAAGGAATTCTTAGCTAAGAGTGGGTATTTCAATATTTTTTCCCGAAATCCCCACAAAATAATTTGACTATCTAGAAATTAATGACTACCATTTTTGTAACATGGAGTTTAGTTTTCTGCTGCCCAAAGGGTCATTATATTGAGACCAAAATAAGCGAGACTCCCTTATCTTTGGTTTACCTTTCAAATCCATCCACATCCGAAGATGAAATAGTTGTTAAGTATTCGATCAAGGTACTTGCGAGAAATCTTTCTTGTTATTTATTCTTGGAACAGTCAGAATAAATGCTAGCTAGTGTGTCTCCACGACGCAACCCAACCATCGCGAACTGCACCACACGATAAATAATACTGGCGTATTGCAGGACATAGATACACAGTATGAAAACTCAATGAAAGTACTTTACTCAGTACTCAGTAACCTTTACTAGTTACTCAGTAAAAGCTTTTTAATGTGATGGTTAAACTTTAGATACAATTCAGTTGGTTAAGATCTGAAAAAAGAGTGCTTCCGATAAAACTTATTTTGAAAAACTTATGGCATAAAGGTAGGTATTTCACTAAAAACGGCATACTTACCAACATGATGTTTATTTTTTTAGAGATACTTTTACTTAGATTGAGTTTCACAGCACACAGAAAAGGTCACAACACTTACGATGAGTTCCATAAGATTGTTATGCATCGTAAAAAATTGGCAAAGCACGAACCATCAAAGAGAGAAATTTGTCTCAAATATTGTGCTGCCTATTGATGCGTGGCGTCAAGAAGCGTATTACTGAGACAGATCGCTTTACATGGGGAACAGATCAAACGTGCCAATCAGACTCTCTTCACTGTAATACTTTGAGAGGAGATTGAACGAAACTCTATCTCGTCTGTGGATGTATGTAGAGCACTCGTGGTGTAGTGGTAGCGACTCCGTTTACGGATTTAAATACAAGTCGTTCACCTCGATATTTTTTTATTTTACAATTTATCGTGTTCTAGTTCAATCTATCTAAAATAAGGAATTATTTGTTCGTACTATTTATTTACGAACATTCGTGTTTGCCTGAAAAAAATGGTGATTAGACGCACTACCCACAGCCACACGGTTACACATCCGTGAGTGTAGTCAGAGGGCAAATGAAGCGGTTGTCGAACAGTTGTTCAGCCAAAGGTCCCCAATATGTATTGCCGTTGTATTAACACAGCCGCCACCGGTCCCTAGGCAGCGAAGTTCTATTTGAGCTAGATTTGATCACACAATCGGTCCGCCGGGCGCAGTTCCGCCGGTCAACACGTTTTGCTACCCTTACCAACAACTTTACACAAATTGATGACTTATTAATTTTTAGCGTACCTACTTTGTTTTATTTAGTTGACTAATTTGTGTTCTGTGTAACATTTGCTTGTGTAGGTAGTTACTCGTAGTTTGGTTGATTTCACAGTGTAGACTTTTTGCTCTTAGCTATCCTTTGTTGTAGACATTGTTAAAAATAACTTGGGAATTTATCTAAAAATCTGAGAATTTTTTTTTTTTTCATTTATTTAGTGCACATTATTTCTAAAGAATGTACCCTAATATGATTACAATCTAGCCACAACGTGGGCTAATAAGTAATTTAAAATTAACTTAAATTGCTAGAATTGCTTAATCTAAGAACGTGTCCATTAACACGTTTCTTATTGTCTCTATTTAGGATTTAAGGGAAGACACTATGTTCATGTGTTCTTTAGTTTGTTTTCACTGAATTTCACTTATTTATTACACTAACTCAAAAGGTTTTTTCCTTTTGAGCCTTCTTATTAAGTCCGTATTGTCAAGGAGCTGGATGGCCTCGACGTTAACATGATGATGAAGCCTTAGTTCATGTGCTTCTGCGTATTTTTGAATAACACTAGCGACAAACTCGTTTTTGAGATCCTGGTGGAGATCGTCATTTCTGATGTAACACGGGGCGTTCACTATTCCCCTCCGCACTTTATTCTGGAATCGCTGGATGATTTGAATATGGCTCTTTCTGGTACAGCCCCAGAGCTGTATACCATAAGCCCATACTGGTATAAAGACTTGTTTGTAAAGTAAGATTTTGTTGCATACTGTTACAGGGGAATTTCTTCCAAGCAACCAGTACATTCTCTTGTATCTTAGTTCTAACTCGTCTTTTTTATTCTTGACGTGAGCTTTCCAGCGTAGCTTCGCGTCAAGCGTCATGCCCAAAAATTTTGCCGTATTTTCATACGGGATGAGCTTCTTGTTGATAGAGATGGGAAGATAGTCATCTTTTTTGTTACTTAGTGCTTAGTAAAGTGTGTTTCTGATATAAGATACACATCTACGTATTAATCATTGCTTGGCCTTGTACATAGCGGGCTTAGTGCTATTTTCAATTTTTTTCAGACGCTCATCGAAGGATGTCATAAACCTTAGTATTTCATCCAGCTTACTATCTGATTTTGTAGTCTGCTCGTTACAATGATTAGCAATTGTATGTTTAGCAGCCGCTTGTGCGTAGGACACATTTTTGTGAGTGGTGCTAGTGGCCCTTGCACCACGGCTTTGATGGTTAGTTATTGGAGTTTTGTCACTTATTAGCTTTCCAGTGACTTTTTGTGGCTGCCCGGCTAGTGGTTTCTTAACTGCCTTGCTTCTTATTTTTTGAATTTTTTTGGCGATCATGCAACCTCTGTAGTTAGCCGGATGTGCTTGTCCGCAATGAACACATTTTGGCTTGTCTTCTGCTGGTTTTTTGCAGTCTATAGTTAGGTGCTTCCCTGTGCATTTGACACACCTTGGTTCTTTGGCACAATATTTTTGTGTATGCCCATAGGCCTGACATCTCTTACATTGAGGGACCAGTTTTGTAGACTTGAGCGGTTGGATATCTACCATGCACCCAAGTATATATTTGATATCATACACCTTCCTGATTTCTTCTTGGTTATTGAAGGTCAGCATAAACATGTTGAGTGGCTCCTTACTTTTCCAGCTCAGTTTATTGACCGCATCTTCAATCTTGTAACCTTTACTTTTTAGGTCTTCTATGATTCTCTCTGGTTTGCAAGAGCACGGTAGTTTTTTAACCATCACTCTTATTGGTCTCTCTTGTTTGTTTTCGTAAGAGTGCCAGAGGCAGTCATTTTCTGTTAAAGTTTTTGTAATGCACCTGTATGATTCTTCATCACACGAGTTAATTTTAACACAGTCACCGCTCATCATTTTTATATTGAAGGTGGCTGCTGGTTGGTTTTCTATCAGAAAGTCCGTTTCTCTAGCAAGTTCTTCTTCGTCGGTTGCATATTCAACGCCGGCGGAAGAAGTTTCCGTGGTAGTAGTAGAAGTTTTCACGGGGTTTTTTTCCGGTACCTCTTTGTGTTGCAGTAGACTTTCAATTTGGCTTTGCAAGGCTTTTACAAGATTTTGTAGTCTTTTACATTCGTTTTTTTCCTCTTGATAATAGCATTTCGCTTCCATAAGTTCTTTATATAAGAGATGTTCAGTTTCAGTTTTTAACTGTATGTTTACTTGTTTATTAGGTGAAGCCATTGTTCAGGCACGTAATAACGTCGCCTTAGCAAAATGATTTGCTGTTCGCGCACATTCCCTACGTGATGACTGACAAGGTCATCGTAGCTCGCACGGCCGTTCGCGACAGTTTTGTTATGATACGTTAGCACGTTTCGCTGTCTCGATACGCGCGATCGAGAGCAAGCGACACAACTGATCTCACCGGAGATTGAACGTTGAATGAAATCTGAGAATGCGTACCGTGACACGCTAAGAAATTCGAAAGTAAACGTACAGATAAAACGAGATAAACCATTTTGAGATCAACTAAGAGCTGTATATTTTTCGTACACTTAAAACTTGAATATAGCTTCTTCCAAAAATGATGAAAAACTTCAAAACAATTTCTTATAACCCATAATTCCCACTCCAAGCCGTCATTAGGCAAAGCCAGAGGGCCCAAGTGACCCTCTCTAATCGCACTCGTCCTTCCTAAATGAAATTATTTACCGAACGCTCCGTATTTTTTGGAGACAGATTCGATAGAGATTTATGGGAGAAAGCAGCCGTTAAACTTGTTTGTCGCGAGCGCGACAGAAGCGACAGACGCGCAAATAAATCAACTGAGGATTACTTACTCGGCCGCACTACGAGTATATAGATAGAGATAGAGATAGAGAGATAGAGATATATAGATACAGCGCAAGCCTTCACAACATTATCAAGCTTCGGTTCCACTTCTAGGTTCACTGCAAATAAGCTGATTTTTAGGCCCTTGAATATTTATTTACTTATTTTATTAATAGGATCACCAACAGTGTTGTGCACAGAAACAACATTATATTCTTATTCTAGTAGTCTTATGTCTAGTGCGTTATTATTTAGTATTGAAATGTTTGCGTGACTGACTGACACGCACAGTATTACAATACAACAGAATAGATATAGATAGCCAAAATGTTGGAGGGATTATTTCACTATATAGATTTGTTAGACACTAACAAACGATTATATATCGGACATAATTATTGTGTAGATATATTAGTAGTGACCATACGCAAGCCCATCCGGAGTCGGTCAGACTGATTACGTGCAAAGGATCTACGTGGACACGGCACCGACCACGCCCAGCATCACCGGCGAACACAGAGCCTGCCGTGGATTTATGTTAGTCTCACAATTTACTTTTTGTGATTTCCTGGATTTTATTTTATAAAGTGATTACCAAGTAGTAAATACGCCTTTGAATTATTACCTCAAACTAACCCCTGGCTCCAAACAGTGATGTTCGTAATATGTGTTTCAATTTAAACAGCCAGTATGATGTAATTGATAAAGGTAGAGGTCTGCTCTACATCAGGAGGGATGCTACTTGTCCCGTATTGTTAATTATTTTACCGGAATAAACTAGTATTTATCTTCATCCCGTGTATTGTGTCATTTTTATCGCGGCACACAATAATCAATCAGCAATGTTTGTGTTTGCGCAAAAATTACAAAATGGCGCTGGCCGCTTCAATTTACGGAGCCCGTTGATTATCCATTACGGGGTTCCAATTAATTTTTATTATGTTCCGTTGGGCCGGTGCTATTTTTTGGTAAAAGTTTATTTTGGGTAAAATTTTTTAACCGGTTTTAAAATAATAGATTTACTACAGTGGTTTTTATTTGAAGCCAAAGAAAGATTTGAGTTCACGCACTAGGTACACTTTTGGTTCAATATAATATCTTTTAGTAACGCCACCGATTGTTTTTGTACTATATGAAGAAAATAGATCAACTTTTAAGTATTTTATATTTTTCAAGTTGCTAAGTAAGTAAGCAAAGACGCGAGTGCAAGAATACTCAATTTTTATCATATAATTGTATTTCGTCAGAGAATTGGCCTTGTCCCGACAGAACCGGCTACTTCATATTTCCCCAAACCTTTTCCTTTTACGTTGAAAGTAACGCTTTCAGAAAGCATCCCTTTTTAAATTTAATTTCAAGGGATCATTTTCATAAGTTCCCCGAGCCGCGCGACAAACAATATAAAAACGAGACACATTATCCTGCTCCGCAATGGAACAATGGAAAGGAACTTGAAAAGAGGATATTCCAAATCTCTTCTGAGAACTTAATAGATTAATATGTAAATGAGAGGGTCGCGGGTTCGACGCCCGTGGACAGTCATTGCCAACAGGGCGCCAGTGCTGTAATGAAGTGTTTGCTAATGAGCGAGTGCTAGCCGGAGGGGTCGCATTGCTTTATAATCCAAGTACGTGGGATTAAACCAAGTCGGGCGACTCTTACAGAGGTTTAAGTAGATTAGAATGGCTTAAAGTCCACGCCGAGGTACTCTTTGTAAAGATCTTCTACACACCATGTAATTATTAAAAACACCTCTTCCAGTGTTTATTGTTTAGTAGTTGACAGTGCTACCACAAAACTGTAATACTAACATCAAAGTCTTTATTTCCATCTTTGCAATCATTTCAAAATTCATAAGTACTTAACTGAACAAAACCGCAAAAGCAATGAAAAATTCGTCGGTGTATGAACTCGGAAGTAATTTGCAGCGAAACTGACCGCGTGTGTGTCAAAGCCAAAGAAACAACACGCCGCCGTGCCGCGGTGCGCGGACAGAACAAACGGACAATTAACCGAGGCAGTGAAACGCGCACTGTCCACCCATTGTCCCCGCACCGCGCCGCGGTTCGTCTCTCGGTCCATAGACCGGCTAGCTGCAGTCTCTGTTCATAGCTGCTCTATCGGTCGCGATGCCTTTCTGATAGGGTACTCTGCATTGTATCTACTCTGGAATTTCCCGGGCGATGCCGACCCTCGCGGCTCACTGCACGTGATGAGCTGGGTGGTGCTACTGTCAGCGAGAAACGACACAAATATTACTTGTTTTACTGCTCGGTTACTGTGTTACGTGAAGTCAGCACAATGTAGTTATTTTTTTGTTTCAATCCAGTAGGTAGAGCTCGTCGTTATAAAAAAGTTCGTCGTGCGACAATAGTCCTTAAAGTAATGCAATCGTTATGAAACTTGCTTGTCCTATCACTATCCTACATTAATAATCATGTAGTTATTCGGTTCTGTATCTTTAAAGATCTAATCTAGGTATGTTTTGTTTCAGGTTCGTACACCCCACCATGTCTTACGTACAAATCGCTCCGCTATGCTCCCCGCGGGCACTCCGCCCTCACTAATGTATAGAGTGAGTAAATAATATAGAGCATCCCTTAGGAGCCAACCCTATCTTGGTAGGCTTGTAATTGTTGGTATAACTCAGCCACGATAATACGGACACAGTGGGTTTTCAGTCAGTAGTCTAAGGTCCGTTTTTAGAAACAATGATAAGTCTGAATCAGTCTGCTCTAGCTAGCATACATACATAACTTTGGTGACCCTTTTGACAAAAAATATCGTTCTCGTATAAGTATTTAGGCCACCAGTGGGCAGTGGGCAGTGGGCTAGCCGGTGAGCTCGATGAGAATAAGCCATTTTTTATGCCAGTTTGAGGTTTTATGAGTTTGACAGAATGTTTCCTCTGTCTCTGAAACTATGTACAAAGTGAGAATCCACAACAGAAGCTTGTACCCCGATCCCTGGCAGCGGCAGGCGTCCCCGAGGCCCTGTTTCAAATGGTCATAGTGAACGACAAATACTGATAAAAACTCCGTTGTTTCTTGGTTGTTTTGCCAGAACAGGCGACGTAATGCTGAGTTGAGCATTTCGCTCCTGTAGCTAGGTATTTTTGTTTCATTCTAGTTACTTATTATAAAATAATGTATCTTTGTTTTGGCAGCAAATAAAATGAACTAGGTAAATATGTATATTTTGACTGTTTCTCGGTTTTGTTTTTACAACAGTAGTTTTTTATTTGTTCTTCGTTTCAAAAATCTCTGCTGATATAAACCACTGGTTGTATTGTTACACTGTGACGTCACGATGTGCACAAATGTACGCGAGTCGGCAATCATTTCAGATTGTGATCAAACATGGCAGGTATTACATACAGTACCTACAGGGGAATCACCGGTCCCGGCCGCGTCGTACAAACGTGCGCACCTAGAGGCTCAATCAACGTAATTTCTTAGAGGTAGTTCAGAATGGATATTGGTCAATATTCTGTGTTGTTTCAGCCATAATACTGAATAGTTATTGGTATGTTGAGATTTCTCTATCTAGTCATTAATTTATCAATAGCTTTTGTAATATTATCAAACCACGTAATAAACAAACGTGATAATGTTTTTGAGTCTGTGTGTAAAAACCGCGTAAAGCTCGATGCTACCTCCTGAATGCTGAATACTAATTTCACTCTAATTTCAGGTAAGTACAATGTGTTTTTCTGAGTATCATTCATGCGGTATAGCTGGTTCTCTAGCTTCACGAGTGGAAAGCCTCTGAAACCCAATTTCACAGCAATTGTTCTAGAATAAAGAGTAATTGAAAATAAATATACCTTGATGTCTTATGAGATGTCGAAATTAGTCATGATTTCTTTATTCAATAAAATCACAAGGATCATTTAGATATATAAATAAAATAGACATTTCACACGACGTCCTCTAGTCCCAAATCAAGCAAAGCTTGTAATATGAGATGAGAACTAGGTGCTGTGCTGATAGAATACTTGAATAATTTTTTTTGTAGATGTTATAGTTATAATTATTAGCATTTACTTACTGCAATGTGATTATATCTTTCATAACTCAGTTCAAACGGATCATTGTCCTATTAGCTAGATCGTATTGATGTGATTTGCAAAATTTATCTCAGCCCTAGTTGAAAATATATTTCTTTGCTTTTTTTCTTTTTTGAAAACACCGCAAGATCGGTTCGGTTCGGGGCGAGGTAGGTATTAGTTATGATGAATTAAAAATCGAGCAGATGGTAGCTTGATCGGAATGTAGAGTGGCATGAGACCAGCTCACACACAGCACTCCACAGTGCACGGTGAGTAGATATGATCTACTCGGTTGGAATGGGCTCATCCGTGCGGCTCGCATTGCTCTAACCCGTAATGCGCTCAATATCGTGAGTGGTGACTGGACAAATTGGACCCTTTTTGTGCGCGCCACGCGCAAAGCCAGGAGTTAGATATAGTTAAGATAAACCGACGGGAATGATTGAACATGTTGAGTTCCGCGCTTGTGGCTTCGGGAACGTAATCGTTTTACCTTCCTCGTCGAAACGTCAACAGAGGTTCTTTTATGGGGAAAATGGGGTTTGATCAAATCAATGGTGTTTTGGAAGAGTTTTTCATAATTATGTAGTCATTTCAAAATTCTATCAGCCTCTACTGGTGTATGCGTCTCAGGACAAAACCGAACACTTTCGAGGCACGAGTAGACACCTACCTTGCCTATCCGCAGGGAACTTCACAAGGCGACGTCGTTTCTAATAATAATAATGAGATTTAGAACTTTACTTTAGCTAGACATAGCGTAAGTACTAGAATAATATTCTAGTTTTTCAACTGTCATAGTTTTTGTTTCAGTGTTTCCTACGTTTTGTTTTGTGTTACATTCTCCCGATGAACTCATTCGTTCCAGCCATTTGTTGACGCGGGGAAAATAACCGCACAAAGCCGGTTCGTTACCCGTAGCCCTGTATACCTCGTACCCCATATACATACCCAATATACCCTATATACCCCGTGCAGTAGCTACGATACCCAGCGGGCGATACGGTCCGGGTACAGTTGACGATAAAACCATATCATTTTATTTATTTTAGCTAAAAATTATTTCGGCCAACTATGCCAGATATATGTAGGTACAGGGTGAGGTATTTCGACCGCCCACTCAGGGGAAAATCTAAAAAATCTAATTTTAAACGGCTATAGTTATATAAATAATTTATTAGGAGTCTCGGGCTCAATTTTGATTAAAAGAAAAAGAACCAGGTACATTTAAAAATATCAAATAAATCATCTATTTTTCGAGAAAAGACTTTTTTGATTTTTATTTTGTGATACCTGATACCTAACAACAAAAGTAGGTACTTACTGTTGAAAATATTCAAGGAATAAGTAGTAGTAGTATTCTTTTATAGATTTTGACAAAGACACGGTATTTTCTCTAAAGGTCGTCAAAGGCGGTGGCTTGTCTTGTCATCCGTCATGTCTCATTTTGAAAGAGATGACTTGACTTGTATCAAAGCCACCGATATCATACGCTTCTGAAAAATAATTTCTCAATGAATTGATTTCAAGAAGAACTTTAAATAAATTATTTCATAAAAAATATTAGAAATACACATTATATGATATCATGTAGGTACTTGCATCGTTTATTTATGAACAAGTCTGTTACAGATCGGTATCTGAATATGCAATTTAAATATAAAATTATTATTCATGACCAGAGAAAACACAACAAACTTATTAGATTCGTTGTGGAAAATAAAAATATATTGCCTAATAATTTTGTTCCAATAAAGTCGAATTTGTTTAGAAAATAGCTATTATTAAAACACCGCGTTTTTACTTTGAAAGCTTTCTTTGAAAACTTAACTGTTTATTATTTAAGAAAACTTGATAGGTCGAAATGATTACCATTTTCCGTAGGTAGTAGAACAAGCTTCCATTTTCAAGGATCCTGAAATTACTTTCGTTCCGTTTAAAAACGCACTCTTCCTTTTCTTTACTTTTTGCGAACTAAAGAAGTCACAGAAAAAATAATTGGTACTTTAGATTGGCATCTTGCTATCTTTCGTCGGCACCGGCGTCGAGAGCGCACTCGGGAGCGCGCCCGGCCTGGCCCGGCGCCGCCGCGGCGGCCGGCGGCGGCGGCGGCGACCCGGGACCAGACGGGAACAGCCCGTTAAGGCGAGAATTAGCTTTGTTAGTGAAGCAGCGACTTAAGGAGCCGTTTCAATCGCTTTGTAGATAGTGGCGCAGCCATTCCTCTGCGAATGCTTAATTGTGAGTTGCAAAATCCACGCTCAAGGCGTTTCAACTCTGCCCGTGTCAGCAAATGGAAACTAAAAAGATTTATTGGCTAGTTGGCGTGCATTCTAGTTTCAATTCATAGCAATGTACTGTCAGAATAAATTGGGGCGTCACGTGATCATTATTTTGTGTCTGCTGTCACGTGATGTCTATACCTAACACAACATAGATACAACGTTTAGGTATATTCATAATAATAATTCATTTTATACTCTTATTTTAATTGTTTGTGAAATTAGAAAAAAGCGAGTCAAAATCAAAAGTATTATGGCAGGTTTTTAGTATAGTAAAATTATTAGTAAGAAATATTTGCATACCTACGAACGGAATGTAATATCAGCAGGCAACCCTAACAAATGCAATATTAGTTTGTCAAAATATCGGCAGGAGCGCGGTGCGGCCGCGCCGCCGCTCTCGTTGGAGAAGGGCTGAAAGTTGGCACAAAACGGATAGTTATGAGGTCGCGAGGTATAGGGCCGCAGGTCAACCCTCCTCGTCCCTTTTTTCAATATAAAAAAGATTTTCTTTTTGAGTATTACGAGATAAAAGTTTGATGAAAGACAGAATAAAAGAAATGGCCACGAGACGGCGCAGGAATTACAGTCGCGCAGTGCCGCGCCGGTGCGACGAATCTCAGGGATTTAATATAAGTCGGCTGTTTGTACGGACTCTGATCTACACCTCAGATATACGGATCCGCAAAAGGTTCACTTCTGAAGATATTTACAGATTGCTGTTGTGAAAGGAACCTTGTCTATTTCGCAAGGATTTCTCGTGACTCGGAAAATGTTACAAGATTTTAAAAGTCCCTTTTATTAATTCATCAAATTCGCTTTGTGAGAAAATCGTTTAGTTTAGAAGGTTGGCGAAAGACCGGCTTTATTGATTTGACCTTTGACCCCGTCAGTCGAACCGGACACACAAACGCGCAAAAAACTTGTTTCCATTTACGTAAAAAGTTGACGATAATGTGAGAGGCGTTCAGTTGGGCGGAAAGGGCATCTGTCAGATAGGGCGGTTGGGCGGCCGCCACCGCTGCGGTGGAAATGATACGAAGAGAAACTTCCAAAGTTTTGATTTAATCTTTCGCGAGTTTGATTATAAGGGTTATAAGCTGGTGATGGCTGCTGAATCAGCAAAGTCATCAAAGAAAACGCTTTTCCGATAAATTCTTACTAAAATGAGTTATTTTCGTAATTTAACATTCTGTGCATCTTTAATGAAGTTAAGTAAAATGTTCAGTAACATCAATACTTATTGGAAAAAGAAAGCAAAACGAACAGGAACCAGTTTTGTAACCGCAGAACTCCGTAACGAACCAATCAATTCCACCAACTAAGCCACTGTGCCCATTGTACTCTTTACAATGCCGCTAACATTCAATTTGTATTCAATAAGCCAGTAGAAAATCCGCAACGGATGATAGTCCATTTAGAAATCGTTTAGTTGTTCAAACTTCGCCTTTGAATGCTTATTGCAATCGATGGAAGCCGGCGAGACCTTTGCTAGTCTATTATTATTTGAGGCTGAAGGATAAAATTAAATCTTAAATATGAAACTTGAATAAAACAGAGCAGAAAGAGAAGCTCATTTTCTTAAGCACTCGCAATCCAGCTTTAGGGGATTTGTATTTTATCCGCAACTAAGTTTAAAAGGAAATATTTTTGTACGAATTCATCGTGGATTATCAAAATCATCTCTTGTAAAAATAGTAGAGTTTTGAGGTTTTGTGAGAGTATTCGGGCGGATCCTCTCGCGATCCGAATGGAATGTAGAGTAGGTGGATGCAGGTTGTTTAATAGATGAATATGCAAATGTGGATGGTGACGTCACACGGATTGCTGGATTACGCCCCGCCACCCCCCCGCCGCCCCCGCCGCCCCCGCCGACATCCCTTCTCCGCGTAACTATTAGAATTAACCGGTCGCAATAATGACATTCAAAATAAATAGCGCTTGAAAGCGGCTTGAGTGCGGATCGGAGAGGTTTGCCTTCCGCGGCTCTCGACCACTCTTCTATTGAATATTCATGGCGTTCCGCTAGCGAGTATGACATCAGAATATCTATTTTTAATATTATAATGTTACATAAAAAATTTTATGGCATTTCTTTTATTTGATTTTATGTGATCAGCACAAACAAATACGTACATTACTTATACTGAGAATATAAAAGTTTTTTTCTTATTATATGACTAAGGAAGTGGCCAATTCTGGTTACTTAAGCTGTAGGCCCCCTTAGGGCCAAAAATTATTTCTGGGTACGATATATTGATAAAATTATTTCTAAATACACGTCATTGATGATCGTTGAGTGTATGAAATAGAAGCGTATTTACATAAGGATCATACCCACCGTTCACTAACCAGTCTTCTATGTAGCTGCCTACGCCGTAGATATTTTGCCTACGCCGTAGACCTTTGCGGCCTACGCGTGTAGCACCTACCTACAGAGATAATAATTACTTCTGTATTCATTCTAATGACTTCTGTTTGTCATAATCAGACGAACAATCTTGGCAAAGTCAAGTGAGAAAATAAAAAACTTTCATATTTGACATTGAAAAAGAAAAGTAGCTACTTATAGGAATTCCTTGTTACAAACTCAATGTAAGTAGATATAATTTAAATTCTACTAAAAAATTGAGTAAAATAGGATGTTCTGTTCTGAAATTTGACGTTACAGTGAAACCTTGAAGATTTTCATCCTGTTTAGCGAGCTGTTAACATCTATTGCTACAACTTGAACCTCTATTTAAAACTGAAACATCTGTAAACAGCTGAAAGGCGCCGCGCTGTCACTTTGACGTTGACGTAATGACGTCTTTACTTCAATTAGTGACGTCACGGCGGCCATTAGAGAAACGACCTTGTTTATTTAAGACGCCGACGGAAAATGCTGAATTTGTAAACTGAAGGAACGACAGAAGTTTAAATTGGACTTCTGATGACAACAGTAGACAACAATAACAAGGTACAAAATAAGGCATTTTTGTTTTTTAATCATTTATAAGTTTAAAAAACTAGAAAAACCGACTTCAATTCGACTACCAACATCATCATCAGATGATGATGATGACAGTTCATTGGGAATGTTCTAATGACTATAAACACCACTTAAAAGTCACAGGAAAGCAAAATACGTAATTTCGTGCATGTGATGGCATATTTTTTTCAGTTATTTCTGTTTATAACCCAAACTACTGAACCGATTTTAATGAAAATGAGATGGAACTAACCTTAAAGCATATCCTTTCAGAATTTTTTTTTAAATCGGTTCATAAATGACGGAGTTTGAGGTAACGTAACAAACATTAAAAAAAAAAATACTACCGAATTGAGAACCTCCTCCTTTTTTGAAGTTGGTTAAAAACAAGTTTTTTATCCAAATCTTTAAAAAAAAAAGCGAAAAAATAATATCGTAAAGTTTATAATCCATTTCAGCAAGTTACATATAAGTCCTTTTGACAGCGCCGATTCGTCTCGTGACGAATGAAACACAACATGCCGCCGGCGCTGGCGCCCACACGCTAACTACTAAATTGATAAATTAAATAACTTACATTGAACGCTCACCGCTCCGCGTCAAATAAATTATGGGAATTCGGCAACTTGGGGAAAGTTTGACGTGAATTTAGCCGACGAAAAGGGAAATACCTAAACGAGTTTAGTTTGTTGGTCACGCACGCTGCGGTGCGGTGCGGTGCGGCGCGGTGCGGTGCGGTGCGGCGCGGTGCGGAGGCGGCCTTTGCTCCTCAACTCAATACCAATAGATCGGGATTGAAACGTTATTGGAATCTGATTTTGTGTTAGGCATGATTTTTCAGTGTCCCTTTCCCAAAAAGTGCCGTCCAGTGACTGTATGTATGTACTGTGTGAGAAGTATGTCCGGTGCCGTGCTGTGGAAATGTATGAGGGAGGCCTGAAACTGTGATGATCAGTGCAAGCCTAGTGTAAAATTATTTCAAATATAGCGCAGAAGTCGGGATTGGTTATACACGATTGAAGGTCTTATTTGGTCAGTTGAATACTTGGACGAGGCTTAGTATCGTATTGAACTGGAATTGAAATTTGTATGAAATTGAATTCGTTACTGTTTTCAAGAGTTGGACTCTGAGGTTGGGTCCAGGGCCACCAGCAGCCGCCTGTTTCATTTCAGAGAATTAGAGCGAAGCTAAAGGCCAAAACTAATTAGTGTTGCCCTAAATCTAAATAAAGCCGCCGCTAATTCATGTCGTTTCAGAACTCATTATGTTTGTAAGTAAGTCAGACGAGGCTTCACCTATACTTTATTAGACCTCGGAAGTATTTATCTTGGCTCCACGGCCATCATCATTTCCCTGCCCTTATCCCGCGCTAGGCGGGGTCGGCACAACATGTCTTTTTCTTCCACTCGCTCCTATCATTCGTCAAAGTATTAATTACCATAATTATAATATCATTTCGTAGAAGACGGCCTATGTCCCACATGCATTTTCAGAACGATTCGGATCCTTCACCATCCACTGGTTTCCCGCGATCTTAACAACGACCCCCTTTCTCCCCCCACTCCGTTGAACTGATCACAGTCTTTAGGTAATACCATAGATAATTGACCAGATTGATTGTTCTGTTTCTTTAGACCATAGAATGAGTTTTATTAAATAACAGGTAATTGGAATCAATATACTCGAGCCAACACCTGCAAGTTAATACCACTTCGTTCCGCCTCCCATGGGAAATCTCCCGGTGCGTTTCACGTAGCAGAGTGTTGTGAGCACTCATGACGTCACTTTACATAACAACCTTGTTTTAAATTCTGTTTACAGCGAACGCTTTTAAAGTTAACTATATTTGCATCGTGACTTTGCTTAAAATGTATGTGAGCTTTGAGTGTCACCTTTTTGTATACCTACTTGATAAACAATTTTTATGTAAAAAAAATATATGTATTTCCGAAGTAAGGTTTTGCATTATCGAAACAAACATATTGATCAAAAACTATACAATTTATAACTTGCAATCAACGTGTAGCCTTGTTCAACAGTACTTACTTCCAATCCAGAAAAACATGATTAAACTCGCGAGCAGCCTGATTGCTCCACACTGGAGTTGATTAAATGTTTTTAATTCAGTTAAAATAAATGAACATTGAATATGTAGGTACGCTCGCGGCGCACGGCGCGGCGTAATTCCATCACTTCACCTTCGAATATGAGATCAGACCTACTTTACCACACCCTGTATCTAATGTAAGTACAGCCACCTCCATAAGTGCTTCAGCAATTTATCCATTTACACTTGTACTAAAGCACTCACAAAATTAAGAGATGTTTTCTTTGAAAAAAATTTGAAATTTCCTTCTCGCGCTGCAAAGGCTTTGTAGAGTCAACGCACTCCTTTTCACTCTGACTATAATATTCATTTTATTGGTTAAAAATCTAGTATGTCAAGCCAACTCCATCTAAAAATGAGCTAGGTACCTACTAAAGCGTCCCGTTCATGGGTAAAAAGTTACCCTCAGCGATGTATAAATCATCTAGATTAGGTGAAAGGGCCATTTATTCATTATTTTGTCTTCGATTTGAGTAAGTACTTTCTAGGAATTCTTCACACAATCGATTTTCAATTATTTTCAGAATGATCTCTGACGTAAAGACAACAAGTAAAATGGAGTTTCTCATTGCTGTGAGTACCTGTACCTCGGATGTACAAGGAACAGCGAGGTAACACGAGTTACAACTTTGGCAATTGAACACTTCTGCCGAAGGTACCTTGTGAGATGAGGTCGGAGCTGGAAGTGCTTCTGCGGTTGTGGAGTGTAACAAATAATAGAACTACACTTTGAAACTAACCCGGCGTTTGACGTCACTATAAACTTTTTTTGAAATATTTGAGAACAAAATGCGATAAAACTGCGCTGTTAAATCGTGTATTCTTTTATAAACACTTTTAAGTAGTAATTGACATGAGCATACTCAATGTTATATCATGTATGTCCGATGGGAACCCTCTGACAAAAGTATGTTTTAATTTATAGCTAGTAAATTTTTGTATGTCGCCAGGACAGCCCAAATATGTCGATACAAATAACTTGTATTAATTCAGAAATAACTTTTTGCTGGAACTTGAGTGGCTAGTGATCGCGGTGAAGACTAATCGTCTCTCCACGTCGGCGACAGGCCGCCGCCGCCGCCGCCGGCCCCTCCCGAGAGGCCGTGATTGAGAGGCCATCGACACCGGACCGCGATTTGTGTTGGGTTTTACATATCTACGTGTTAAATCTATGTAAGTGTGAAACGCTCTACGCGTCTCTAACTTGGTTGTAAATTTATCAGTTTGATAATAAAAATTCTTGGCAAATTGTAGAACATGGAACGAATAAAGAGCGCTATTGTTTCCCCGCGCCGTACCACCACCAGTTACATAAGAAGTGCGCCGAGCCATTAGATACCATCAGTGCCAATTCCTCCTTATTTCCACAAAACTCCGCACAAAGTGCGCCCATTCCGGGGACATTTCCCACTTGGCAGCTCGCACATCTCAGCTTCACAAAAGAAAATAACTCAACTACAAACTTGTCGCCATTAACCCACATATCGGTGATATGATCTGAGCATATTCTTTTATAACTTTGGCCGGGGCGGTACCGACTGCTGCGTATGCTGTGCCATGCCATTGTCAGATAACACGCGATCGATGCTGTGCTGATGGTACGCGCTGATCTTGGTGCTTCAAACTTTGGATATTAAACTGTGTACGAACATTCCGATCCGACACTAAATAATGTGCACTGACTTTTTTCATTTGGTGCTTAGAAATCGTAGTTTCTGGTGTTCTCCACAATTTAGTTTGAAAGTGAAAAAACATCTCAATCAGGTTGCCATTAAAATGGTGTGTGAAATGAAAAGGGATCGTGTACGCAAACGCTTCAGGCTTCAAGTAGGTAACTGAGACAAACCCACTTGAAAAGGGAACTCATTACCCTCGCCGGAGGTGAGGCATCAGGCAAAACAAAGAAGTTCACGTTACATCATTGTAGATGAGAGACGTGGAAACATAACTGATTCTTGCTTTGATCTCGTGCACAAACAATGCTTCAATCACAATATTGAGACATTCGGAGATTCCCTGTTCATCGCATTTCGGAAATGGAAAAACGTAAACGCGTCTTTGCTTATTGAACTTCTTATTCCATAGAAAAAGTAATCGAGTTTCAATTTACAAAGTGTACTACGTGAATAATGTATCCGGTAGACTTGGAATAAAAAATTCACCATTATGAGAAAAATACTTTGATTTTAGTTGCTTGGCTTTTGCGGGGTTAAATGTGCCCTTTTCAGGGATAGAGAAACTGAATTGCTATTAGCGATATTATTATATCCCAGTCATTTTTTGGTGGAGAACATTTTAATGAAGCATAAATAATATGGGTTCACTAAAAGCTTGTCTCTCTTTAAACATTTTTCCGTCAAAATTGTTTGTATAGTGAATCTTTGCGGGGTATGTAATCTAATACGAGTCGTAATAGAATGGTATTCCATCAATTCCGATCAACAACATGTCTTGTGTGTGGAGGGTTCGCCGCTGGCTGCTCCACACAAACACGATATTGAGATACGATCGCACTCTAGTTTGATATTCGTACATGTACGAATATCAAACTAGAGAACGAAAGTACTTCAATGTGAAATGATAAGGGCAATGTATTGTTAAGAAAAATATTATCTTTGCAAAATACTGTAACTCGATAAAATATTATGTTTCTGAAATCATAAGGGTACGACTTATTTAATTACAAGCGAGAGTAGATTCACTTTATCATAATTATTTATCCTGTTTATTGAACCAAAATAGTAGAAAATTTACTATTATTACTACGGTTATAAACTTAGTTTGTATATACGAGTATCACTTATTATCTAAACACGCGTTTCCATAGATCACGCCACGGTGATCGCTAGATTCCCGCTCAGTTACAACTTATCGTAGAGAAGCTTTCAGGGTTTCTCAAACGAATGCCAGTTGATGGAAATAGCAACCTCGCCAACAATAATACAGAACTCTGCTAGTGAATGGGGTCGCAGGTACAAGACCCTATCATTACGTCGGCGCAGGGGACGGGACGCGATGCGATGCGATGCGATTGTGAGACCTATGGAATACCCGACTCACAGTACTATGCTAACGGCTGGTACTTAGTTGTACGACACACTTTTCTGTAGGTAGATGAAAAGTCATCGTGATGAGCTAGCTTCGGTAGGTACATCTAATTTAAAATCAACGATATCACTCAAACATAGTTAGACGGTCTCATTTTATACAAAAAGTAAGTATACTAGTAAATACTACGTGAGTAATATCTGACCAGGTGCTGGCAAACACTGGATGAGAAGAGCCGAAGACCGCGCTCAGTGGCGCGTCTTGGGGGAGACCTACGTCCAGCAGTGAAGTTGTGCAGGTTGATGATGATGATGATGACGTGAGTATTGTGAGTAACACAACGCACCACAGGAGGTTGATTTTTAAAGTCAATTTTGTCAATTTGATTTGCGTTAAAATATTGCTGAATAAGTAAGTGGTCTATACCAGCACTGCAGTATTCGGGCCGCTTTCGTTTCGTATTGAGTGAGCCAGCTCACCTGCTCAGCCCTGTGGATGGCCTCATCTCCATACGAATGTATGAAACGGCCGGTCGCGAGCCCTACCCTCAAGATGAAACGCACGGAAATACTTACAAAATACGTGGTTTCCGTAAAAAAAGTGGCTCCCTCAAAAACATTTCCTTTCGAACATAAGATTCGGGGAGATGGGACATTACTCCGGTCGGAATGCACTTTCGGTTCCATCAATGGCCTTTTATCGGAATAGGTTTTCATCGGTGTTTTCAAACTGGCGTTTCGGCAAAACTTTTTCCTCATCTCTAAGGTAAGGACTGAAATGAGTGGAGTTGAGACTTTACCTACCCTCAAAATAAACGATGTAGAGGCGGACTCCGGCCCTGCGCTACGTTCAAACGGTTTATGAAACGAATAATTTAAACACCCAGCCCATATACATTAATCATGGTAAAAACTGACAAAAAAATGTCATTTTATGACTCAACGAAATCGGAATGATATTCTTATTACTACTTAGATTTTATTAAAAGAATTACCCCTCTGGATAAAATTAAGTGACTGAACACAAATTGTTACAGGTAGGTATGATTGGAGCGGCCGTCAATCAGGGGCCCTCAGTCACAAGACGCAATCCTCGCGAACAAATTGCTGAATGGAGAGCCCTCAGAGCAGTCTCAGATAAAGGAGATGTTATTAATTCAATTGCGATTTCAATTCTTGAGAGTTATCATAATCGTCGCCACTCTAAATAATCAGAGGCCTTAGCCAAGGTAACATTCGACAAGCGAAGTCGGCAGTAGAAAAGTCCAAAAATGTATGGGATTGGCATAAGGTATAGATATATCACGTGATCTGTAGTCAACGAAACGAACATTGGTAGCCAAATGTAATACATGTCCATTCGATCGCACGAATCGACAGTAGCGAACGATTACCTCCATACAAATAATAATTTTGACAGGCGACTTCAAAAGTACAAAAATGTATGGGATTGACATAAGGCATAGATGTATCACGTGGTCTGTGATCAACGAAACGAATATTGGTATACATGTCGATTCCCTCGCACGAACCGACAACAACCGAACGACTATCTCCATACAAATGCGTAGCCAAGTGGCTCTTTTGACAAGCGACTTCACTTCGTTTTCTATCAGCACGATAGAAAAGCCAGCGAAAACCAAAACCCTGTAGATATCGAAACAAAATGGCGATTTTTGGTGAAATTTTGACGTTTCAATCGATTTGGTGACTGCTGACTACTGCCGAGGTGACTGCGAAATAATCCTAGGTTTTTTCAAACCTACTACTACACTAAACCTAGTAAACTTTGCAGTAAAGGGCGATGTTCGCCACTTATTTTATTGAGAGCAATACCTACCTACACATGACCTAACCTGCATGCAGTTAAAAATAAAAGTACATAAGTACTTACTTGAAGAAAAAACATATTTTATTCAGAATTAAATTAACACAGGAAAAAAGAGCACAAAAATATTATTCCATGAAAAGTCCAATATCATAGAATGTTGGTTGTAACTTTCAAGTAGGAATACTTAGTAGAATAACTGTATGTTTGGTTTAGGCTCAGTGCAGCAGTAGATATGTAGGTAGATGATATCTGAAAATATAAAGATGTTAATATTACCTACCTTCCACATACCGTATTTAGATAAGTTATAAAACCTAATATATCATCAGTGTATCGAGGCTAAGGACACCGCTGTAACAAGAAAATAAATAACCCTTGATATTATGCTCGTAGACAGGTAAGCCGCTTTACACTGACTGTTTGGATTGAAACTAAAATCACTTCCTCATAGGTATCTACCTACAAACAATATTTTACCTCTGCAATGTGGCATGTTATGAATGTGATCTGGAATGTGGAATCCAAAAAATCGAATATTATTCTCCATAGCCAGAGTTCTTCTTCATTTATTTCATTTTTCTGGTGTTTGCACATTGCATCCAATCACACCTTATATTTTCAGGGTTTTGTGGGTACTTTATTTACTAGGTAGCCCACTTTTCTATTTTTATTTAAATGTTTCACAATAAAACATGCGTTTCTTACATAAAAATAAAATAAATAAACAAGATGAATATGCTAGGTTCGAATAACACTGACATGACATTGGATGTAGTAAAACCATAGACTAAACGTGATTTCTAGCGAAAGACTGACAGAATTAGCGAAGTTATTGATCGAGTAGGTATTTATTTCTCGTATGTTACTTTGTCTACCAATTTAACTTCGACATCGTTGAAGCGATCAAGATTGTAGAAATAGAATCATAGAGGAATATTATAATTGGGAATAGAGTGCCCTCTCTCGCCGATTTTTTGTCACCCTCGAATAATCGGTGAAGATTGACTAGGCAAGTTACGCCACGAGCGCTTCGTCTTCTATAAAAAGGTCAAGATTAGTGTTCACAATGAAAACGATGTGCAAATCACCTACACTAATAAATCTTATATTTTGCAGTAAGTATAATTATGTATTTTTTTTAAAACCTAGTTCTAAGTTTATCGATGTCGATAAAAAATTCGAAATTCCTAACCTAGTACACACCTACTTCATTTTCTCTAGGCTAGCACCACTTAAAATCAAGATTTTCTGTCATTATCAGGTGCTATTGCTACTATTCTTTTGGCAAATTATTTCTGTTATTATGGTGGCCATTGGTGGCGAGCATGGTAAACTTCTTTTTCATACTTTCCTGTTTTCTTGGTAGAAGTTCCGCTTCTTATTACGTAGTACCTGCCTATTAGAAATTTTTTCTATGTTCGAAAGACACTGACATTGGATGTAAGAAAACCATAGATTAAACGAGATTGATTAGGCAAACAAATACGCGCCAAGCCAGGCATGGCGTTTGTTGAGTGTGGCCGGCCGACCCCGCGCGCTCGCAAAAATGCAACATTACTGGCTACACTGACTCTATTACGATGGCTACTTTTATAAAATTGAATATTACAAGAACTTTTTCTTACAAAATTAGCATTTATTTATACTAAAGAAGAATTACCAACAATTTGGCCAACGCAATGTGTCGGCCACACAATAATAAATATATTATTTATTGTTCTGTGGTGTCGGCGGACATCAAGTAGCGAAAGACCTTCGAAAGACTGATAGAAGAGGATGGAGATATGGAGTTTTCTACTTGTATGTCAATTGGTCTCCCGATCTATCTTCGATATCGTTGCAGCGATAAAGATTGTAGAAATAGAATCGATTCCTAGCTAATGTACATTGGCTAAGGCCTCAGCATTGTTTCCTTTGGTCAGGTTCGATCCGAAAGCAGGATATGGAAAATAATCTTTAGTTTAGTTTTCTTACCGACTTCGAAACAGAAGGAAGTTTTTATTATGTTTGTTACCTCAGAATTCCGTCATTTGTAAACTGAATTTTAATTTGAAAGGAATTGATTCATAAAAGTTTCATTAAAATCGGTTCTGTAGTTTGGTTTTTATATCAAAATAATTGGAAAAATGTGATCCAAATAAACGAAATATTGTATTTTGGCTTCGTGGTGTCAGTGATACCAAAATATTAACGAATTGCTCTAAAAGTCCGTTTTACGTTGTTTAATATATTATTTTGGTCACAAGTTCACAGTTTAGTCGACAACGACAAGCAGCTAAATACTTTCCATGCTTCGTTTACGTTTAATAAGGAAGCTCTAGATTGAAGGGTTCTCGACATTTTATTTTCACTTTACGACAAAACAGATAGGTACCTACGTGAATCAAAATAATGTTTCATAAAACGACTTTTTATAGCTTTATCATTTTGTGTTTGTCGTTTTATGTTTCCGTGCGATGGTTACAATAAAATTTAAAATTAACATGATGTAACGTGGAGCCAAATTTCTTGAGAACTGTAACTTCTTATTCTGGAAATTTACTTGAAATACAGCTCTAGAAGCTTAACAAAGACTAAATGTTACTAGTGGGTTTATTTATTTCAGTATAAATAAGTAGGTAAGTGAGCAAAGAAATCACTTTGAAATGTTTCAGCTGCGAGCCTATAGTCGACAACGCTCGAAAGTTGTCATTGAGAGAGACGACCTCAAATCTCGGGTGAAAACGAGAAAATTCCACGCCTTCACTGGTGACAGTTGAGTGATTTTAGTAGTTTTCTCGTCGACTTTCCTTGTGACATTGTCGAACGCCCCGATACGGATCAAATTTCACACAATTCAAGTGTCGTATTGCATTCCGTTCCGTTCCGAGTGAAATGAATGATGGATGACGTCACCGTGATGAATGATCACGCAATATGCTGCGACATATTGTGTCGCTTGATTGATTCGCGCGGCTTTTTACGACGCCGCGTCGCGTCGCGTCGTGTAAACCGACCGTTTATTGCATGTGAGAGTCCTTGTTTAGATGGTCCTAGTGCCACTGGTTATTATGTTAATTCTTTCAATAAATTTTTTTTAGGTAAAAATGGTTATTTTTTACATGAAGCTCAGTGAATTTAAGTCACTTAAATTATATTTGTACTGCACTGTGCATTGTTAGGAATAGAGCTTACTTTAAGGCGCGAGTCACTTTATGTTCTTACATAATGATTGTCGTAAAGAAATCCTGACGCCATACAATCGCGAGTTTATGCCTGTCCGTCGCGATAAGAGATGGATTTGCAGATCTCTTTTATTACTCCAGCCCAGAGATGGGCACTTACCCGGTAAATACCCGATCATCGGGTATATACCCATTTATACCCATTTTTACCTACCCATTTTGAATTAATACCGGGTATTAATTCAAAAACTCTTTTTTAACAATGAATTTAAGTTTTAGTAGGAAATTTATGTTTTTATTGGTTAGTATTTGTTCTGATTTATAATGATTTCGTATTAAAAGTAAAATAAACCAGAAAACAGAAATTAAACCAGCTAGGTAACTATTCAAATTATCGATTTTTGATGAGGTTTAACTATATAGACTAGTTGTTCTGTGCAAAAAATTGACCTCGCGAGCCTTTATGACCATTAATTTATAATTTCCCCTCTTTTCCCCCATCCACTCCCCCTTTTGGGAAATATTTTTACATCATTTTGTCTAAAATGAAGTCTTTAGTGTGCTTTTCAAATTGAAATCCGTCGATAAAAAAAATTCCCCTTTTCTCCCCTACTTTCCTTCCAATCAAAAGACGCGGTCGATTAAAAAATTTAATAAACCAAGGAACTAGTGTGCCGATATTCGTCCAAATCGGTCGATAAATGCGACCTGTAGGCGAGAACTGACAGACAGACGGACAAAAGCATGTTTGCCCAATCTCGATACTGAGACGCTCATTATCCTCGTGGCAGACTGTGCGGGGTCCCTCGGGCCTCGGGTGGCAGCACTCCGGGGCGGGATGCTAGATGGGTGAGAATTGATACATTCTGCATTCAGAATGCAGGTTTCTGAATTATTTTGATTTAATACCAAATAATTCTGATTTGAACCAAATGATTCTGCATAAAATTATCTACTGATTAGGATAATAACTAGTGGTTCTGTGAGAACAGTAGACCTCGCGAGCCATAATAACCATGCAATAACAGACACTTTCCCCTTTCCTCTGGCTAAATCGCATTTCAGGTGCTTCAATTTTCAAATAGGCCTTATTTATTTATTTATTTATTTTAAATTGCTTAAAAAACTTACAGTATGTAAAACCAGAACGTTTTATAAGCTAGGATAGCAGACAATTAGTTACTTAGGTATATGCTTAGAAAACAAATAGTTTAATTTCCTTTCCAATTTACCTATGTAGACTTGAGCAAAATAGGGGTATAAGTTTTAGCGAGGTCGAATCTAGTGTCTACGGATTTGTCTCATAAAGGCAGAAAGGACTGCGTAATCTATCTGATAAAGGAGGGCGTAAATTTTCGGATAAAAAATAAAATCTAATTTCCCCTCTTTTCCCCTTCTAAATTTCTTCCACTATTTTTGGAATTTTTTTATACACCATCTTGTGTAGAATGAAGTCTTTAGTGTGCTTCTCAAAGGGGATAAAACCTTTGTGGCATATCGACCCGCACGCCATTTTGAAATTTTTTCAAAGTTTCCCCGCACGATAAAAGTAGTATATATGGGTAGAGGACACTAATACAAGCAAAAAATGTTTCATATTATATTGTCCTAAAGTGTTACGTTTCCGAGATATTTGGAGTTAAAAATCGCCAATGAGGTAAATGAGTCAGATTTCATATTGTTTTTTAGCTTAAATCAAAAGTCTAGAAGATTATAAGGACAACTGTGAAAGATTTTTTGCAATATCTCAAAAACTGCACTTACTACGATTTTTGAAAGTTTGAAATTTATAAAATGTAAAAATTTCCAGTGGTCCATAGACTCTTCTAAGCTTTTGATTTAGGCTAAAATAAACTGGGCAAGGCGCAAGTTTTATTTGCGCATGGTAGTGTTCCGAGTGAAAGATTCGCTTTATAACCAGCTTTTCACTTCTAAAAAAACCAGGTAACGAGAGCTCCCATTTGTACGATTTTTAATGACGATACGGTTCAGGGTAGCCTGGACAGCTAATAATTCTGGTTATTATTAAATTTTTCGAATTCAGTTAACTTTTAGTAAATGTAACAGGTTTTCTGAAAAAAATCACCCATTTTTGCCGAGAAACCCGTCTGGAATGAAATATTTCGCACCAAATAGTTTTTTTTCTTCAACAAAGTTTTTTTCATAAAAAAATCGAAATATGAGTTTCTTTTAGTTAAGTTCTAAGCTTTCATTAGATACCCCACTCAATAGGGTAAAAAAAAATTGTTGCTTTCATATTCCGTTTGACCCCTCATAATAGTCCCTAATTTTCAGAATATTTTTTCCGCATACAAACCCTCATATTGGGTTGTGATAAACTATTATTCCAAATTTTCAACTCTCAAGCTTCTACGGTTCAGCTCTGGTAGCGTGTGACAGACAGACGGACAGACGGACAGACGGAAAGACGGACACCGGAGTGAGACCATAAGTGTTTCGTTTTTCCAAAACTGGACCGGAACACTAAAAACAAGAAAAAAATCTAACTCCTTTACCTCCAAAATTTGCGATTTTTAACTCCAAATATCTCGGAAACGTGACACTTTAGGACAATATAACATGGAACATTTTTTGCTTGTATTAGTGTCCTCTACCCATATATACTACTTTCAATGTGCGCGGAAACTTTATAAAATTTCAAAATGGCGGGCGGGTCGATATGCCACAAAGGTTCTATCCCCTTTTTTAACCGACTTCAAAAAAGGAGGAGGTTCTCAATTCGGTTGTATGTTTTTTTTTTTTTTTTTTTTTAATGTTTGTTACCTCAGAACTCCGTTATTTATAAACTGATTTCGAAAATTCTTATTTCATCTGAAAGGATATACTTCCAGATTGGTCCCATTTTATTTTCATCAAAATCGGTTGAGTAGTTTGGGTTATAAATAGAAATAACTGAAAAAAATATGCCCGGCGCGGCGCAGCGCCTACTATTTTACTGCTAGCAACGATGCAATATGACAAGTTGCGGCGTAGCGCCTACCATTTTACTGCTAGCAACGATGGACCCTTTGTGGTGCACACCTAAATATTTACATTTGTCTAAATTTGTCAATAAACCCAGTTTGTACATTCAAACCGCATTTAATTGGAGAAAAGCAAAAACCCACCAGTTGTTCCTCTAAAGAATCAACACCAACCACGTGCACGAAATTGCGTATTTTGCTTTCCTGTGGTGTTTATAGTGAATAGAACATTCCCAATGAACTGTCATCATCATCATCATCTGATGATGAAGCTGGTAGTCGAATTGAAGTCGGTTTTCCAGTTTTTTAACTTATAAATTATGTTAAATACCCGTGCGAAGCCGGGACGCGCCGCTAGTGTAACTATAAAACGACAGTAGGCCTAAACATATTATAAAAATGCAGGTCGTATTTTTACCGGGTATTAATAAAAAATACCCGGTATAAATGGGTATTTTTTAATTCTTAGCTATTCTACCCTTCCCTTCCCATTTTTACCTACCCAATTTTTACCTACCCGCCCATCTCTGCTCCAGCCACTTCAAATGGCTTAAGTGACACGTTTTACCGGTCTCTTCACTTCCTTTATTGAAATTTATGTATTTTTATTCATGGCTCGTAAAAATAAGTCAGTTCTGTATTTTTGCTGTAAACAGAATTATTGGATTTCGCTCTTCATTTTATTAGCGGAAAAAATGAAAGGAGCTTTTACGAGGCGAGTTTACATAAAATTAAAATTTTAGATTACTATCAACATTTGTTATTTTTGTTTTTGTAGTAATGTACTGTAATCTTTCTCATTTTATTTGAGCCCTCTGCGTTCACAGCTAATTGAAAGCAACGTGACTATAAAAAAAAGTTTGAATGCCTTTCAGAAACCTTTTAAGCTAATTTCGTAATGGAACACTGACAGCCTAGTCTCCTTGAACCTTGGCAGGAACTTGTACTAAACTATTCCATAACTGGCTAGGTACCATCAAAAGCTAAAGACGTTATTAATTATATCCGTGCGAGTTGGTTGCGACAAAGCCACGAACTGAATAGTAAATAATGCTCGTTTACACGAAGTGAGCTTAGTTTAGTAGCCCATTTTGCGGTTAAATTAAAACTAACTGTATTCAAAGAGCCGTATTATTTGAATATTATCTACAGCAAACACGATTCACAGTTAAAAATGGTTGCTTGCTAGTCGTTCCTAATTCATTCTAGGCTTAATAATGTTCATCATGGTTCTAAATGATGGGTGACAGGCAGTGCCATTTACCCAATTACAGTTTCAAGCATTCTAGAATTTACTTAGTTTATACGACATTTTAAAAGTAGTCAACCAATTTTATAAGACTAATACCTAATTACGTTACGTTACTACAAGGTATACTTAGATACAAACGAATAATAGCAAAACTAAATTTTTACGAGTAGTCGGGTCTTTTCAAATAAAATAGTAGGTCGGCCATATTACGCATTGCATTGTTTCAAAAAGTCGTACTGAAACCCTTTAAGCCTAGTATTAGTAACTTAAGTTGTAAAGGATCGTCGGGCGAGTAACTCGGTGGTGGTGAGCGTGGCATGGCGTTGCTCCCACTATGCAAGGCTCCACTATGCATGGCTCGGTACACATCGACAGGCAGCGCGGCAGGATCTCGTATAACAGCATAATGATGATTACTCGTATCTACGTCGAGATAATGGGTACTGCGTATCGCAACTTTCCGAGAACTTTGACAAGTTACCAGAATATTCAATTCATAATTAGTTAGTTAACGTACCTACTTGGAAAGTCTATCTGAAGATCAAATTGAAGTTATTTTAAGGTCGTCTCCGCAGATCTTGTTTTGCTAGAACCTCAAACGTCTAAGATATTTGACGAGATATAATCACTCTAGCCAAGAAACAAACGGTACCTAGCCTAGTATCTGAGTGAATGTTTTCCATTTAGAAGATAATATAATACGAGACAAGTTTTATGGAGATATCTCAATTATTTTTGTAAAAAAAGAATTTTCAATAAACATATAAAAAGTCGCTTATCTTTAGACTGATAGTGCTATAAAGGTTTGGTTTTCATAAAGGCTCTTTTTTTTCTTCACATTTTGAAATGGTGAGTCTAGACTAGACTAGAGTGCTTGGAGAGGTTGCGTCAAGCGAAGAATTTCTTAAATTAATCACTGAACGGTTTCAGAAGTCTCGAGAGGCTCATTGTTATCATCCCTGAGCGAGGCTGAGGGCTGAGGGCTGAGGGCTGAGGACTGAGGACTGAGGGCGCTACACACCTACCTTATTATTCTAGTTTTGGTAGAATTATGTAAAGTTGAAGAGGTAATAAGAGTTGTCTTTGTCATCTCGACACAGTTTGCCTAAAACAATATCTAGAAACAGCTAGAAACAGCTCAGTTTATATGGTCCTTGTCTTTGTAGGTACATTGTCGTGACATTCATCTTCTGTCGTTATGCTAGCCTGGTCTTGCATATCACAGAAATGGTTCTGCTGTTCATTGGCCCAGATCAATGTTGTATGATAAAAATACTAGAGAACTAGTTACGTAGTAAATGTGCTTTATTCGTATGGCGTTCAATCTTTCATATAAGTAACAGTATCTTTAAAGTGGTGCAGGATACAAACAACGTTAGCGAAGGTGAGCGGACCTCCCTAGCAGATAGTGATGTATGTTGTTTGTTGCAGCCAATCGTCGCGTGATGGCGCATGGATCGCTGGCGGCGGGCGTGGTGCTGGTGCGCGGCGCTGGCGCTCGCGACGCTGTGCGCTGCCGGGCCGCGGTACAGCTCGCGCATCGTGCACACTCACGCAGGTAACGCTCGCGACGCTGTGCGCTGCCGGGCCGCGGTACAGCTCGCGCATCGTGCACACTCACGCAGGTAACGCTCGCGACGCTGTGCGTTGCCGGGCCGCGGTACAGCTCGCGCATCGTGCACACTCACGCAGGTAACGCTCGCGACGCTGTGCGCTGCCGGGCCGCGGTACAGCTCGCGCATCGTGCACACTCACGCAGGTAACGCTCGCGACGCTGTGCGCTGCCGGGCCGCGGTACAGCTCGCGCATCGTGCACACTCACGCAGGTAGCTTACCTACAGCACTTGTTCATTTCATAAGCCTTTTTGGATCGATATCAAAAGTTTTTGAAGGAGATTTCAAATGGCGAATATCTAAGAATAAATATTATGTTATATTCGTTGCCATCTGACTTGCGCAAGCCTAAGGTATCTACTAGGGTACTATAAAAAATTACAGACAACGCACCCTTTTGATAGCGCTAAATCTGCACAATACTTATCGTTTTGCATAGTAGTCTCCGAGTTTGAACAAATAAATCAGTTTTGTGCGATACATAATCAGCTGCTTTGCCGAATTCTTCCACAGTCTCCCAAACCCTACTAATTATTCGACAGGTCATCTTTCTGTACAAGTTAAGCGCTTAGGAACACCAGAACCGATACCCGGATAAATCCTACCCAAAAGTTGGAGCACTTCGCAACAAACTTCGGGCATCCAATTCATCATAGAATATCACTTACAAGTAGGTGATTTCATCAGCCGTCCTCGTGACCGAGAATTGAATAAATACTTACATAGTTTAGTCCACAGATGATACGCACGCGTGGGATGATCCGTTTTAATTCTGTGATCCACTCCTAAAGCTGTGATCCGGGCAGATCCAATCAGTCGGGTTTCGGAGACATCGCCACCAAACGACGTCGTTACGTTTGTACACGACTCGAGATCAAATTAATTATTGTTTGGGAGCTCCCGAGTCCGCAACCTTCCAAATGGGATAAACGGTACCTTCCCCAATGATAGGGCGAATGATGCGGCCAATTTACCCGGTTCCCTTCTCTTCCCTTCCCTTCGCCCACATGTTGTTAGTTCATGCTGATTCCACAATCTGTTTGAGTTTGCGACAAACTGTTTCAGTTTGAGACCATTTACTTGAACTTAGGGTAATTGGTATGTGATCGTATTATGTTAGATGTCGCGGAAATGTGTTTGAGCGTGCATCTTGTATCGTAGTCAATCGGAACACAGTTCCACTATTTCATAAAAGTTAAGAAAAATAACCTTTGCTTTTGTCTCTTGAACCCAAACAAACATAGATCTATAGGCTTCGATTTAATTTTAAATATTAATGAATATAACGTTTGCTACGGGTTTTATATTACGGGTTTTCCCAGACGTTTGATTAATTTTATCACAGTAGTATTAATCTTCATCGGTTTCAACATCAAACTCAAGACGTGTTTATAGTAATTTCATGACGCGGCTTTTAAGTTTCCATATCTTGCAGGAGCGATACGAGGCATAATAGTGGAGCCAGCATCTCGACGGCTGGAACCGGTGGAAGTGTTCCTGGGGGTCCCGTACGGCGCTCCACCCCCGCGGCTGGGGGCGCCCCCTCCCCCGCGCACCTGGTCCGGCACGAGGCTGGCCGACGCCTTCGCACCGGTCTGTCCGCAGCGGTACCCGGATATATCGAACAAGTAAGTGGAATAGTCACACTCGATCTATGCTTCTCTAAACTTAGCTGCAGGTGGCTTTGCATTATGCATACCCTATCCTTGGCTCAGAGTCGAGGAACTCGGAGGGGGCAGTGAAGGGAACTCCAGAGAGACAGAATGGCGATGAGTAGGTACTGTATATCACTATGGAACCTATTGGCTGTGTTTGTACCTCCCATTCATATCATCATTGGCCTTTGCGTCTTTTGCAGACGATTCAAGTAGTGCCTGCACCCGGTCGCGGCAAACATTTCCTTTGGTGGCTGTACAAGCCAATGCGTGAGCGCACTGCGCGGCCACAATTGGCGCAGTTAAATTTTGCGACGGATGGATCAGTGTCGCTTGCGTGTCGTCTCGCTCTTCTATCTGCTAGGGAGGCAAACCAGGTCTGGTCGTGATGTTTTTGACCATCCTTTAATGATTTCCTCCATCCAGGTCTGTCGTCAGCAAGCTCCTCCCAGTTACTGTGGGTTATGTTAAAAGATGTCATGTCCCTCTTGGCGCAGTCCTTAAAGCGAAGCAAAGGTCTCCCTATGGCTCTCTTTGCATTTGCTATTTCACCCAGCATGACTCGTCTAGGGAGGCGTGACTCCTCCATGCGGTGTACGTGACCCAGCCATCGTAATCGTCTCTCCTTCAATAAGGCCGTGAAACTGGGCATCTGAACAATATCCAGGACCCGCTCATTTGTCACTTTATCCTCCCAGGAAAGATGGAGGATACTGCGCAGGCAGCGCATGTGGAATGCGTTTAGCCGACGCTCCTGTTTTGCATATGAAGTCCAACATTCAGCTCCGTACAAGAGTATGCTGAGAACTCTCTCATCTGAGATCCAAACGATTTTGTGACGACGCCTACGTTGACACCCTGCTTTTTGCCGACGACGCAGCTTTTGTTGCATCGTCTCTATATGAACTGCAGTCAATGGTTAACGACTTTTCAAAGGCTTGTAATCTATTCTCCATGTCTATAAATGTCAAAAAAACTGTCGTCTTAGCTCAGGGCTGTGTGGAAAAACCGGTTGTCACACTGGATGGCACGCCCTTAGAAGTTGTCGACAGTTTTTGTTACCTTGGCTCAACAGTGACCAACAACTTGTCCCTGGACAAGGAGATAGATATCCGCATAGGTAAGGCCTCTTCAATGTTCGGAAGACTGCGTACAAGGGTATGGGATAACAAACATCTTACTGTGAGAACCAGAATATTAGTGTATCAGGCCTGCGTTCTCAGCATTCATATCATCATCATCATCATCATCATCATCATCAACCTATACTCGTCCACTGCTGGACGTAGGTCTCTCCCAAGACGCGCCATTGAGCTCGGTCTTCGGCTCTTCTCATCCTTCTCATCTCATCTTCTCATCCATCTCTATAATGTGTTGTATTTATTGTTGTGATTCCTTTTCGAGCCAGATTCATAAGTTTTGTTTTCCAGGAGTGCAGCGTTGTCCAAGATGCCGCTAGGAGTCTACAACGAGCTGAAAGCCACAATTCCTCTTCTTGCAAATCAAAGCGAAGATTGCCTCTACCTCAACATCTACGTGCCCGGTAGCGGTAAGCTCAACCTTATACTCCACAACATAGCATCTTGGATCTGTTCCTTTCCCACCAAGACTTAGATAGGTAGGTAGCTGTAACTATAAACTGCCGTACTCTGCCATCTTGTTGTCAATCAGCCCTAAGCATTTGCCTCTCCAAAACACAATTTCTAACAGTTTCTAAATATATTCTGTGTGATCTGGCACCACGTTCAATATTTTCTAAAGAGTACTTATGGTTTGGTCCAGGTGCGCGCGGCGTGGAGGCGCCCTATGCAGTAGTGGTGTGGCTCGGCGCGGCGCACGAGTGGGGCTCGGGCAACGCGCTCGACGCCGCCGTGCTCGGCGCGCGCACGCATCTCCTTGTACTCACTCTTAACTATAGGATAGGACTATTAGGTGAGTCTTGACGTTTGTGTGTACACCTTGGTGCTTAGTATTTCAAACTAGCTGAGACAGTTTCACAATAATCAAAGCTGAAGAAGTCGCTGATAAAACCATGATTTTGATGGTGAACCACTGTTACAATGAATGAATCATTCCCCCATCAGGCTATTTAACAACTAATGTAAAGTCTGACGCGGTGAGCCGCGCCGGTGGTGCTGCTTTGCTTGATGTGGTGGCCGCTCTGCGCTGGGTCCGCACCAACATCGCCGCCTTCGGAGGCGATCCCAGTCGGGTCACACTCGCCGGCCATGCTGCTGGTGCGGCGCTGGCAAACGCATTACTCATGCTGCCAGAAACTAAAGGTAAATCCTAAAAACGTACTGATGCTCTGTTCATTCAGAACTTTGAACCTTGAAGCTATGCAATCAAAGCCTATGCTAGAAAAATCATCGGAGAGGTCAAAGCAGCATAATGATTTTTGCGCATTGGCAGTAGTGTATCATTCTCTTGCAAAAAAGGATATTGATAAGTATGTACCTACTTGATGTCTGTGTCGTAAGGTCTGATATCCCGCGTGCTACTGCTAAGCGGGTCGGCCCTCAGTCCCGCGGCACTGGCGCCTGATGCGGCGCTGGCCAGAGAACACACCGCACAGGCTCTGCGCTGTGTTCCCGAGTCTTCGGACGATGAAAACTGGTAATTTATTTTCCATAATATCATTTCCTGTTTATGCTATTTGTAAAGTTTTTTTCAATGACACTCAATTACTCGGTTAAAGTGGAGTGAACATGATAAGGTTTATCTAATACGCTGTGTTCTAACACACTGCTTCTGCTATGGAGCAACTTTTGAAACTTTTCCTCGACGTCTATTTTCTACATCATCTCGTAAAAACTCGTTCAATATGGATACAGGTTTGTGGAATGCATCCGCGAGCGGCCCCTGGCAGCGCTCCTGGCAGTAGAAGCCCCTCGAGCGCGATTCCTCGCTGGCTGGGCGCCGTCCGTGCCCCGTGACGCACAGGGCCCGGCACCGGTCCGAGCACTGCACGCCAGTGACGTGTTCCTGGACTGTGCGCTAGCCGTGGTGGTGGCTACCACAGAGAGCTACCAGTTCTTTAGCGAAGAGGATATTCGGCATGGATTTGAGGAGGAGCACAGGTAAATGGCACTAATACAGACCTTTAAACTTTCTGTTATGGAATTAAACAACAAAAGACGCGTCATTCATTTTTTTGTCATTGTTTCTTTTCTAGAAACCGCATCCTCCGGACGTATGTTCGTAACGTCTACCGCTACCACCGGAACGAGATCTTCGCAGCCATCCGCAACGAGTACACGGACTGGGAGAAGCCCATCCAGCACCCCATTAACATCAGAGACGCGACGTTAGAAGCACTGGCTGATGCAGCCGCCGCAGCGCCCGCGTTGAGGCTGGCTCAGCTGCATGCGAGGAGAGGGGCAAAGACATACTTCGCTCATTTCGCACACCAGACTAAGGATTCTGACTATCCTCAGGTGAGATTACATTTCATCATTGCACAGGGAGATTTCAAGGTGCTTGGCTAATAAACCTCATCAAAACGGGAGTCGCTACGTTATTGGTCTTGGCTAATGCAGCCATCGTAAGCTTTACTTTGGCCTGCACTATTTCATGCAATTGCTTTTTTGGACTGTGATTTTGACTGTAAAATGAATTTTATGCCTGGTTGCTTTTTTTTCAAAATAACATGCTTGTATATTTTGATCAGCGTTTAGGCAGCATCACCAGCGAGACCCTCCCGTACTTCCTAGGCTTGCCCCTGGTAGGAGGCTCGCAGGCCTCTCCTCGGAACTACTCGCGCGGCGACGTGGCAGTGGCGGAGGCCACGGTGGCACTGTTGGCCGCCTTCGCTAAGACCGGGGACCCGGCGCCGAGGCCTGATGACCGGCATCACGAGACCGGCTGGCCGAGATATGAACTGAATACCCAGCAGTATCTTAGCATAGGTGAGAAAGATAAATGCAAAGTTGACCTCTCAGTAGTTATGTCAGCCAGATCCACTGTTATTTTTTGAGGTGGTTGGTGATCTACCTCAAATTCATCGCATGTTTTTTGGCCATCGTTCAGAGAGGCTACTTTGGTCCATCACTGGTCAACAGTAAACTTTAAACGAAGCATAAATTATTTTCTAAATAGAAAACATGAGCATTAAAAATGTTGTTTCTGTTCCACCAGGCACAAAAGTACGAGTGAAGAGCCACTACCGAGGCCACAAGATGGCTCTGTGGCTGCACCTCATCCCGCAGCTGCACCGGCCCGGCGCCGCGGCGCGCCACCACCAGTTCCGGGCACATAACGCCGACATGTTCGCCGGTGAGTCATTTCTAGTAAGCACTCTTCCACTTCTTCACTAGGGTACTAATTAGTATTCAGGATCCCCGCAATTACTATCAGAAGGTTGATGAGGTTATTGTGCTTGGGTAGATACACATTCTCTGTTCTGTGGGTAGATAAGACAACCCTTGTCGTTGCTAAATAACTGTGGCAACCTTAATAATCCACTGAACTAGACATAATGTACAGAAAAACATAATATAACACAGACCCTAAATTATTGTTTTGGTTGGTGTCCTACAATTTGGGCCCAGCCGGCCTATTTACGGCTCAGTCGGCAATGTATTCACGTTCATTGATGAGACTTCTATACAGTGAAAACCATTTAGTGTGTCCGTATTTGTGAACAAATTACTGAATGTTTTGTTATAATTTTGCTTTTCCTCATAGGGATAATTATATCTACGAATTTTGTCAGCAATATTTGTACTCGTTGAGGCTATCATCCTTTCACTGATTGCTTGGAGCAACCTGAGCATAGGCCCCTGCTGTCAGATTGCATCTCGTAGCTTTGTACTGGATGTTTTTCCGATGTGATCGGAGGCAAACGTTAGGCCCACTGAATCCATTTAAAGTTGCAGCCTCGGATCACTATACCCCGCTATTAGCGAGACCACTCAGCACGTCAGTCATGTCTTATTATCTGGACCATTAGGGCCATTTCCGTGTGGCACCCCTCATTAACCGCTTCCTGCTAATAAACGCGGTGAAACACTATGATGGAGACGTATTACATTAAAGGGAAATTGCTGTTTTTTCCACAACGCCCTCTAGTCCCGAACTAAGTAGAGTTTGTACTATAAATAAATAAATAAATAAATATTCAGGGACATTTCACACAACACCCTCTAGTCCCAAACTAAGCAATGCTTGTAATATGGGAAACCAGATGGCTGATAGAATACTTATATACTTTTTTTTTGTAAATACATACTTATAATACATACTAACACCCAGACATAGAACAAACATCTATGTTTTGCACGCACAAATGTTTGTTCTTGGTGGGGATCGAACCCACGACCCACAGCACGGAAGGCAGAGCTATTACCGACTGAGCTGTGACGCCTGTCAACTATGAGAGCTACATATTATATTGTTGCTGAAAAATCTACACTTTTCTTTGTAAATACAGACTTTAAATATACTATAGTAAAAACATCTTTGTTTGCGACAAATAAATGTTTGTTCTCAATGGGATCGAACCCACGACCCACGACCCACAGCACGGGACGAGTTCATTTTTGGCTTGGCTAGATAACATAGATTTGGATAGGCTATTATCGCTCGCGAGATGCGTGTATAGTATAGACAGATGCGTCGAGGTACTTCATTTAATAATGAAAGGAATCTTTCAATTAATTATTAATTAATATAATTTCCACGGGAAAATAACTGGCCAATGATATACGTATAATGTTTACGGCGAGATCGATCTGAGGAACGTACCCATGCCACACATTCCCGAAGCTGAGATCCCGTCGATTAATTACAGGGCTTGCCTTCCGCCCTGCCGGGGCAGCGCTCACCTTGGGTTGAAGGTTGCAGTTGGTTGCAGTTGGTTGGTAGAAGGTTGCAGTTGAAGGTTGTACCTTCAACTGCATTTACGTGTAAAGCCGGCTGGAATCGGCGCTTTTCGGTACCGGTACGGATGAGTGCTCGTTTATCAAGTTACGTGGTCACGCGGTTTTTCTTATCACGATGTTAGGAAAAAATAGAAAGAAAATCCTTTTGTTCGACAATAACACGAAACAATAGTTTTAATACTGACAAAAATTACACTTTGAAATTTACGCACATAGTGTAGGTATTTAATAAAGGTATAGCATTATGTGTTTATGATTTGATTACTTATGAGGAACAATAGGTTCCGACTGCACACACTAAGAATAAGAATGGTGCGTGTTAAACTAATTTTTAAACGGGGCTTTACCCAACATACCACAAACCCACACGTACTCAGGTCCATGGCTACAGACAGATGACACTGATGATATTTACAGATGGCGCTAAAAGGTCAACATAGTTTTTTCTATAGTGCTTTTACTCCTTTTGGTGTAAATGCGACCTTTTGTTGGTGTCATTAAAATTGTTTTCGGCCCATTAGCTTTTTGCAGAAATCTTTTATGGTCATTAGTTGTTCCGGCGACGAAGCCGATGAGATGAGATTTGAAACGAATTAAAAGTTTATGTGGATGGCGAGAAACGTACCTAAGTAGGTACGTATCAAAATCGGTTTAGTAGTTTTCTTTTCTTATCTTATTTATCTTATATCGTCGGAGACCTAAAGTAGCTGTACTGGACTATTTAACACCGTGTCGGCGCTGCGCTGACAATGACCTCTTTGTTAAAACCACTTACAGAATATCGGTACTGTTTCTGTATGTTGGTACACCGTGCACTGTACAAGCACTAAAATAAAGTTAAAATACTATTTACCGCTGTATTACGGTCGAGTTTGGCATTGACAAGAGATTGAAACCCCGTATTCCAATCGCCAGAGTTAGATTACTGACCGCCACATCCGCCAACACCAGAACCATTTGTGTTGAATGTGGACTCGCCAGTACCTACTCGCATGCGTGGCGTGACGTGTACCTATAACCATATCATTCCTACTGCATACCTTCAGCACAGTCGATAACTAAAGTAGATTAATTTTACAGTCTCTAACGATTGTAGAATTCGGTTAGATGTGCATTCTTACGGTAAGATTGTCTGGGTATCAGATCAGATACTTTATATATAATGCAAATGATACAAACACTGATTAATGATTATAATTGAACCCACATCTTTTACCCGTCGGTGCTCTACCCGCTACGCCAGTTGTATTACGATAATGAATGCTTTTTTTTCTTGAGGTTCAACAGATAAATCGTATCCGCAATCCGCATTGCAGATGCTGTGGATCTAAGCAGATCCTTATTTCTCAGAACTTTTTATCAAAATGCTGGTTCAAAATATTTGAGTTGTGCAAAATAAACGCTCATGTAACTTACGTTGATGACTGTACCATTCCACCCTGAAGTGCATGAACTGCTTGCGAATTTCATGGTTTATTGAAGAATTTTATAATTTCAGTTGAATTTTATCGGAACACAGTTTTTCCAGCAAACCTAATATTTTTATATATATTTTTATTTTATTTCCTGTAAGTATTTAAAAAACAACATAAATAAAATTCAGTTTTGGAATTAATAAAAGAGATTCGTTTTATTATGAACGCTGAGTGGTTATATTTACACAGCAAAGGTTGTCAAGCACAACAATTACTTACAAGCTTGGGTAAGTAATTTATAGGTAATTTAGGTAAATTACCTCTAGTTTAATTAAAAATTTAAAAAAACCCCGAACTATGGACCGATTTTCATCAAACATAGCTGCTAAGAACACTCCCAACTAATTTTATTCACCTTTGAAACAAAAAAAACAAAATCAAAATCAGTTCATCCGTTCGGGAGCTACGTTGCCACAGACACACACACACAAACACACGCACACACACACACACACGTCAAACTTACAACACCCCGTCATTTTTGCGTCGGGGGCTAAAAACTGCTCTAGAAGTTGACAGCGTATCTACTCGTCGCACTTATCCGTATGGCATTATTGGCACCAATCAAATTGTGACCGCTAAAAGCCGGTTTTAACACAACTTTACCACCATTCAGGCCAGCACATACATTCACAGCTCTTTCAGAAACATTTTCCTCGTGGCATGATAATATTTCTTTAGGCTCAGAGAGACACGACACGACACGACACACTCGCTGCAAGCCACACAACGGACACGCACGCACGGTCTGCTGATAAAGGCCGTAAATGCAAATAACGTTGTACAAAAGCCAACTAAGCGAGTATAATCACCTTCAGCGGTATAGTGGCGACTGCTGAACCAATGGCGCTATTTGGGTAAAGTTTATAGTCCTTTGATTAGTTAAATAAGATTAAGAGGTGCCGGTAATGGCCGCATTATTTGTGGCGGTGAAATTATGGCTACTAATGTTTATAATCCATCATTCTGGCCCACTATGAAAACAAAAACTACTTTGCTTCATAAAAAAAAAACCAAAGTAAGAAAACATCTATATCAATGCACACTTCTAAATAATCCTTCTGACTCTACTAAAGATCTTGGACTTCAACTACACCAGTACATAGACTAGTGTATTTAGCCAAAAGTTTTACCATACTTAATGACAACATGACTCTAACAGCCGCCTCAACCTGAACACAGCTGCGGCATGGAGAGCACGCGCCGCACAATACTGACTCTGTGCTCAAACCGTTCCGAACTAGTTTACATTTACGATTTCTCATTCATATTTATATTTTAAATTTAGCCAACTCGCTCATTTGCAATATCGATTGATACATTTATAATGATACAAGTGAAAATGGACTCTCTTCTCGCGTTCCATCAAGTTCGTTTTTCGAGGGTCATCGAAATCAATACAATCAATCATAGACTGAATAAGAAATAACTGAACTAAATACCAGATTTTTTATTTATTATTTTTATTAGTAGAATGAAAAGCAGTCAAATCGGTTAGAAAAAACAATGATAATGCAACAATTGTGAGATTAAAAATAATCCTATGAAGACATGCAGGCTTACTCATTGTTTAATCTCAGCCCCTGAGCTCCTAGCGGGAGGGTCGGAGTGCAGGGTAGGCTACACAATGGTGACCCAACAACCCTTTGTGACACCCCAACAAGTTTGTTAGACGTTGCTCTTTGTAAGAGCGCTATTCAACACCTCCTTCAAGCAAGGTCCACCGGCTAATAATGCCGTACACATACCTACTTATTAACTTTTATGATATCGGAGTTTGTGTAAGCTGCTGCTGACTTTTCAAAGTCGAATACCTTTACGAAAGTATTCGGCCAATATTGCGCAAGTATTCATTTGTCACTGTATATAGGTAACTAGCAGTTACCCGCGACTTCGTACGCGTCTACAGTTTCCGTGTACATTATATTATCTGTGCGTGTACCGAGCGGATACTTCTTTGAGAAACATGACATTACACCTCATTACACCGAACTCGTACCTACTGGAATGTCAAAAGCTAGTTGTTAGACCAAAGAGGTAGTACTACGCCCTGTCAAACTGACGTGACATGACATGACAATGAAATCCTCTTGCCAATTGGCGCTGCTAATCCTTTTCGTTCATTTTATCCTGTAGATCCTGTTAATTATTCGGGAAAAAAGTAGCCTATATGTCAATCCAGGTTACGAACTATATATATGCCAAGTTTCATCCAAGTTGGTTCAGTGTATTTGACGTGATTGAAACACAAACATCCAAACATCTAAACATCCAAACATCTAAACTTTCGCATTTATAATATTAGTAGGATAGTAGGATAGGATGGTGAAACAGGCCCATAGAATTAACAATTTTACTTTGTGGAAAAAACTAACGACTATTATTAGCTATTTCAATGTGATTTTTCACTTGTAATTTGATAAAGAAAAGAGTAGTGTTTCAGTGAGTCGAGAGATAATTCAGTTCGTATGCAAATAGTTAGCAATTGTGCTGACGACATTCCATGCGATTGAAAATACTCCAATACACAAGCTGTAAAGATGATGTCCATCCATCAACAGTATTAAGGTTAAATAATAAATAATTAAGGTTTGTACAAACATACACAAAAATAAAGTAGTCATATTCCCAGCAGAGTTAACTCCTGTGATACCAAAGCTAATTCATTATTTGTGACTTACGTACTCCAATTAATTTAATCCTCCGAGTACGTTCAGATAAATAATGTTCGTTATTAATGTCGCAGGACTAATTATTTGCTCTGCGGGTTTTTCCATACTTCTAAGGCGATATAAAATGTATGTTCATTTGAAAGAGATGCGGACTCTGTACCAAAATAAAATGAAATTGTATATTTTGCAGTACGTTTTGAATAATGTTGTTTTTGCTAAGAACTTTTTAAATTTTTACCCATTTTTAAATAAAAAAGTAATCCAGCAGTAGATACTGTTGTAAAATATTGAAAAACTATTAAATATTAAGGTCTAGTTTGACTTCTTGTTCGTTTCTACCGGAAACCAAAAATAAATAAATGTTTGAAGTCATTTATCATGTTGTAAAATATTGTAAAACTATTGAATATTAAGGTCTAGTTTGACTTCTTGTTCGTTTCTACCGGAAACCGAAAATAAATGTTTGAAGTCATTTATCATTTTAGATTCATATTGTGTGATGGATTTCCGTTTCTTGGCGTGCTGGGATTTTGGAAGGAGAAGAGAGGCAGTCTGAGTTGAGCCTTGGTGAAGTACGCACGCGAAACGGAAATCTAGTCCCACCAAACCATGGTTAATTTTATAATAATTTTGTCCAGTGTGCTAAGAGTTTAAAAAAAAAGGGGTTAATTACGTGGAAAAGGTGTAGTCTGTGGCTTTGATGGAAGAAATAAAATTGCAGAGCAGTATTTACGGTGGTTTTATTACAGATCAGAAGTGGTAAGTACCTTCTTGTTTTTATAGTTATGGAGTTGTCTACCATTATTTTGAGACGAGACAAGTCAGGGCAAAATGTCTTTGGCTAAGCAGTTCATTCTCGTATCGTATAAAGTAGCCTATAGTCTTTCGATATAGGTAACCTAAATAAATCTTTGTCTATTATGGTGTCTAAATTGTCATCATTTTTTTTCAACGTAGAGGTACCTTATTTATAAATTACCTACTTCGTTTGCTTCAATGTGTGAAAGTGCATACGAAATCTTTGATCGAGCGAGCGAGGCGTCTCATTTTTGAGATAGGGTAAAAATGTTTTTGCTCGTTTGATAGTTCTCGCCTACAGGTTGCATTTTTCAACCGTTTTTGATGAAAAGTGACTAGGACATGCACTTAATAAATTCTATTTCAAATTGTAATTAAGATGATTGCAACTTTATTGTATCTACCTGCATAGAAATAAATGGGCGATTGTGTAGGCAGTTTAAAACAATTTATTTTAAAGTAGATGCTCTTCAGTAAAATGAACATTTACATGGTCGTTTTTTTGCTTTGTTTCCGAGTTGAAGTGTGGCGGACGCTGGTGAGCGATGTTTGGGAGCTTCCCCAGCAGCTTCGCGTCGGGGCGTCGCGCAGTGGCTTCGTGCATTGATGCTGGAGCCGGGGATGACTTCACGGGCGTGGTCACAGCTGGGCGCAGTGCAGTAGCTTGGCGGGCCACTACCGGAGCGGAGGCTGGCTTAGCAGGCGCGGGATTCGACGCGTTTTCGAGAGGAAGGGTGGCTGCACAACGCGACGGGAGCGCCTTCCGGTCGAGACGATGAGAAGACGAGAGGACGAGGTGCAGCATGGACATCACGACGTGTGACGACTGCCGCCGCAACAGCGAGCAGCGCGCCGCCGCCGCAGAGACATCACGACGTGCGACGACCGCCGCCGCAACAGCAGCAGCGCGCCGCCGCCGCAGAGACATCACGACGTGCGACGACCGCCGCCGCAACAGCGAGCAGCGCGCCCTCGCCGCAGAGACATCACGACGTGCGACGACCGCCGCTGCGACAGCAAGCAGCGTGACCGCCGCCGCAGAGCGTCACGAGAAGCAGCATGGAGACGATCAACGCATATAGGTTAATACATTCACATTAACAAAGGAAAAAAAGGTTGGGTAATGCTGGTCAGAGTGAACTGGCGGTGCAGCGAGTTCTCTTTTGTTTTGGCATCACTGTGGTACCTACATGGTTGAGCATATTTGTTGGCGTGGTCTGCATCACTGACTTTTAGATGGTATAAATGGGTTCATGTGGCCGAAGTAAATTAGAATATGAGCGATACAAATTCAAATTCTTTATTAGCTAATGAAATAACAGTACAGAATTCTCCAATTATATAACAAAAGTAATCAATACGAGAGGAAAAAATATTATATACCTACAACAAAATAACGGTCCATAGCTATGTAACATACTCTGTAGGAAATTTAAAACAATGCAACGAATTTATTTATTTCATCGTATGACTTAAAATTAAATAGGCGTAACAAATATAAACTAAACAAAATAGAACAACTTAGTACTTAGAACTAAAACTAAACAGTCAAACATAATAAAATAAAAATAAAAATTATTTACAAAACTCAAGTACCTAAGTGGGTATTTAAAAAAAAACTAATTAATACTAACTAACTACAGGTCAACGTTTAGGTCCCTAAGCCAAGTAATTGCATCAGAAGGAAGGTTTATTAGGTCACTCCAAGGTCCAGGGTACGAGTAAATGGGGCAGCGCTGAATAATATGCTCTATGGTCTGGTCTTCTTCACCAAATATTACATTCGTAAGTAATATTACCGAATATTATACAACGAATAGTATGTAGACATAACAGGAAATATATCTAACAACTAACGCTAATCTAATAACTAAAAGTCAACTAATTACCATGGTGTCAGTGGACTTGGTGCCTCAGAGTAACTCAGGCAAAGATTTTGTATTACTGTCAACTTATCTGCAAAAATGTCGACTTTCGGTTTAGCTATGACTAGAGAATTTAGTTGGCGCTGTGCGCGGCATACTGCTGATCGTCGGCGTGCTACAGTGCGCGTGCTCCTTTGAGAAAATAGTGGAACTCGCCCAGGGTGGAATCTAGGACGGTTATCAGGCACACAGAGTCTTACTTACCTAGGCTAGTAGATCAGGGCAATTGATCAACCCCATGATTGATGCGACACATTGTGGTTAATTGATCGCAGAGCCCTCGCGTTTCAAGAAAGTGGAATTCTAGTGTACCCTAAAGATATTTGGTACATGAAGGGATAGTAACCATAGCATACCTTTTATTTAGAAATCGCAGAAACCTTTTCTGCACTTTTTCAATCATCAAGGTTTAGGTTACTTCGTGCGGACTCCACACGCAAGCATTCAACTCGAGAGAAGTGTACCGAAGTTTGATGGCAACTATACCTATTTGTAAAATCTCTGCAAATTCTAGTAATAAATCCCAGTTGTTTTAAAAGCTATCTATCAGCTGCAAGTTTTCTGTAATGAGAGTGGAAATTAAGCTGTGGATCAAATAATACGCCGAAATCCTTCGCTATTTGGAGTCTTACAAGGACTTCCCCATTTAAATGGTAAATCATGGTAATGGAGTGTCATATCATATCAAATCATATATTCACCAACAATTATTTATGATCGTATTTGAAATCAAATTAAAATTGTATACAAAAATAATAACACAAATAAAAAAAAAAATAACATTTTAGTAAAATTAAATAGTGGAACTTGTTAAAAATCCTCTGTCATATAAAAACTCCTGGTAGCAATATGTTTTTTTTAATTTCATTTTTAAAAAGGGGACTCTCTACATCTTTCAATTCAGTAGGTAGGCTTAGCAATATTTAAATGAGGCCATAAACGTGCTATTAGATCTTTTCGCCTTGTGGGTAACCTCTCCCTTCTTTGTTTCGTAGTCTTCTTCTTCTGTTCTATATGGCCTGTGTCCGTCATTTCGACACACAATTGTGCCAGTGACAAGTGCATTAATTGAAATAAGTATAGGCAAGTCGAGTCATACGTCAAGTCATTAGTTTTATAGACAAAATAGTGGATTTTCCCTTCAAAACTTGAAAACGAATTCCATCAAATAATAAAAACACACAATACACATTTATTCCAATGGCTCACACTTTATGCTATGACTGCAAGTATTATTGGTTAAAACTCCACCAAAATTAGAGAACAATATTCACTATAACACCAAGAAAAATTGTCTGTAAGAAAGCTTGAAAGAATTTGTCTGTAAATCAAGAAAGCCATGTCTGTAAAAATTTATAACAGAATCCCTACAGGTTTAAAAAAATGAAGCTAATCCAAATCGATTTAAAACTCTCTTAAAAAAAATTCCTCATTCAAAACTGTTTCTACTCCCTGCAAGAATTTCTTAATGATAAATAGTAATAAGCAACTTTGTAATTTTTAGTTTTATTTTAAAGTGCAATATTAATAAGTATGTAAATTAGAATATTGAGTAGATACCTAAAGAATAATAAAAAAAGGTTATTTAATAATTATGTTAGTAATATGGTTAAAATACAGTGACCATTTTTAAATTGTCGTGCCCTAACTTGGCTCATGTTGGTAGCATAAATATATTTGAGACCTTTTGTACAACATGAACGCAATAAAGTATTAAGTATTGAGAAAAACAATTAAAATAAATGTGCTATGTTGCTTTTACAAATGACAGAACTCTAATCTTGTTCCGCAGTATATCCAGATCCAGATCTAGTAAACGCCATAACTTGGCATTTTGAAACATTCAAGCTTAACCTGTCACTGTAACTCCAAGACTGTACAGCTTCTAGGCCCCGTTGCAATGCGAGACTATCGTCTAAAGATCTTATGGTACAGTAAAGCTTAACGTCGTTAGCGTAAAGAAGACACTTTGCATGACTAAGCGTTTTAGCTAAGTCGTCCACCATCAAGGTAAATAGCAAGGGGCCCAAAGATGATCCTCGACTGATTCCCGATCCGGTGTGGTGAGGTGCAGAGTCATAGCATCCTTGTCTCACAAACTGACTTCGGTCTCTAAGGTAATCCGCAAATAGTCTGAGAAGCTGAGGTGTAAATCCAAATATACTTAACTTATATATAACTTAATAACTTAAATAACTTTAATATAAATAACTTACCAAATGATATAAAAATGAAACAGAAATAACTAAAATTTTAAGAAGATTAAAAACATATCTAGTCAAAAAAAGTCTCTACTCACCTGAAGAATATTTTGAAAAAGAATAATACTATTAAATGTACCTACTTAAAATAAGTTTAAGCGCCCAAATATGATAATTATAGCATCTTTGCGATACCTGAAAAGGGTGAATAAGTTTTAAAGTGCCTCCGACTTTAGCATAAGACCAAATTGTAACACTTATTTCGGCAAATAAATGTATCTTGTATCTTTTATCTTATTCAGGAGAACATCATTGTCAATGTGATCAGAGGCCTTTAGAAATCGAAATATATAACATCAACTTCAAAATTAGCATCTAAATGGTTTGGCATATGTACCGGCTTTGAGCAATAAGTTGAAAATGTGGGCTATGGGGGATGCTAGTTGGCCGGTGGCACCTTTTGGCTTTAGTTTTTGTAACAAATGTTCTATTTCAGTTTTTTTTGAAGTCTGAAAAACTTATAGAGGAGTAACTTTCTGTCGATGTTAGCCTATCAATATCAAGGCTGAAAAAATAATAATAATTGTTGAAGTAATCTGCAAAAGCTACAGCTGTCGCTGGTCCTGTATGTGGTTTACCATAGTGAGTTATGCAGGGGTCAAATCTTCCTTCATTCTTTAAGCTATTGGAAACTAGGTTGTTCTGAATATTTACTATGTACCTATTATGAGCAAATGTGACGTCAGTTTCTTTTACATAGACTCATAAAAACTATAGATGTGCGGATTGTTACTAGCCTTCCAGATTTTGTGTAAGTTCCATTTTAATTTAATGTTTACAATTACTTCTTTAATTAACCAAGAGGGATAGGTATCTACGTGTGGATTTGCTATTTTTATTTTTACGGATAAGTACTTTAGTTAAAACTATGATAAAATTTAGTATAACGATGACGATAATGATTAATGATGAAGATGAAGTCATGGTGATTGATGATGAAATTCTGGTTGAAAATGGTGTTAATAAGGATGATAGTAATGAATTGTGTATAATCTAGTGTTGTTAAGGTATACGATTAGCTAGTACTGGGGCTTGGGCAGGTATAAGAAACGTAAGTCCCATGTTGAGTAGAAGTGAACGTAAGACCCAAAAAAAAAAAGGGAAAAGAAAAAAAAAAGCAAAACGAGAAAAAACATAAGACGAGTTTGCGAATGTTGTAAGAGAGAAAAAAAAAAGGAAGTATGCGAATGTTGTAAAAGAGAAAAAAAAAGCGGGGGTGGACATGAGTTTTGGGCAGTTGCACAGAAAAAAGTTGCGTTTAGGGCTGTGAGATGCATAGGAAAAAAAAAGAGCTGTGAATTGCTTAGAAAAAAAAAGAGATGTTAGATACTTACATAATAAAAAAGAGCTGTGATGTGAAATGTTAAAAAAAAAACTGCAAGTGTTGTTCAATTCATCATCATCATCATCTCAGGCTGGTATCGCCCACTGCTGGGTATAAGCCTCCTTCATGTTATGTCAATCTCTTCTGTCTTGTGCGCCTCTCAACCAGGTGTATCCTGCAACCTTTATAATAAGGTTATACAATTAGGTGTACTTAAAGTAAGAAAATTTATAATGGAAAAGAGAGGTTATGATGAACGTACCAATATGATCATGTTTGATAGCTAATTGTGTCTTAGATAAGTGCCTATACGAATCAATGTATGAGGACATACATATTTGTCAGAATTGGCCGAATGTTGTAAAATATTGAAAAACTATTAAATATTAAGGTCTAGTTTGACTTCTTGTTCGTTTCTACCGGAAACCAAAAATAAATAAATGTTTGAAGTCATTTATCATGTTGTAAAATATTGTAAAACTATTGAATATTAAGGTCTAGTTTGACTTCTTGTTCGTTTCTACCGGAAACCGAAAATAAATGTTTGAAGTCATTTATCATTTTAGATTCATATTGTGTGATGGATTTCCGTTTCTTGGCGTGCTGGGATTTTGGAAGGAGAAGAGAGGCAGTCTGAGTTGAGCCTTGGTGAAGTACGCACGCGAAACGGAAATCTAGTCCCACCAAACCATGGTTAATTTTATAATAATTTTGTCCAGTGTGCTAAGAGTTTAAAAAAAAAGGGGTTAATTACGTGGAAAAGGTGTAGTCTGTGGCTTTGATGGAAGAAATAAAATTGCAGAGCAGTATTTACGGTGGTTTTATTACAATACATAGGTACTTACAGTACGCACAACCGATCTTTATCCTTCTGAAGTTATGTACAACCACGATTGCGCATGTACCTACTGTTAAGCGAAAAAATTCGCTTACCGCCAATACAACCCAAAATGGGTTCTGCGTAATACTTCAGAGGGACAAAGATCCGTTGTGACTACTGTAAAATGTTCTGTAACACAGTGCCATTGATAATAGAAACTTAGAATTCGTATAGGGTTGCTACCACAAGAAGCACAAGCAGTCCGTAATACCCGCATTGCTGTTCCGATTTTAAGAAGGATGGGTGCCAACTGGGTGTTTTTCTCCACCAGGTGAGATCTTCCCCGAGCTGTACACCACCACAGCGTCGCTCGACGATGATGACGAGCTTCCAGAAGCAGAGGAAGAGGTGCTGGAGGTGGAGGAGTGTGAGCCCTCTCCCCCCGCGCGCCCCGCCCTCTCAGCCCTGCCCTCCGCGGGGCCTAAGGAGGGACAACTAACTCTAGACTCACAGTATTACAGGTAACATTCTACATTTATAAATCTGTATGATAGTACATCTTTCGTTGCCAATGCCAACTAATCAAAATTAAATCAATCTCTTTAAGGGCGGCTTGCACCAATATCACTAAACGTATTTAACAACTAAATCGATTTAAATCTGACGTATTTGTATGACTTGACAACTCGCTAAATACTATTTAAGAGTTAAACACGTTTAGCGATTCTGGTGCAAGACGCCCTAAATTACCAAATATTATACAGATAACTTGAGAACCAGCTCCTCTTTGTTTTGAAGTCGGTAAAAAATAGTGATGTGCTGCTGCAATCTATATCGGGGTTTTTGTATGTAGCTCAGCGTATTATTTTACCAACTAAAACTCTTCTACTTGCCTTCATTTCCTCCTTCTTTTAGAGTAAACAAACTTTGATTTTATTCAACTAATATGTACAAACCCAACCTTATTAGCTACCCCATTAAAATCCTTCTAGCCCCACCTTAGAGCTCACATTTTTTGAAAAAATGTGGTACACTAGTTCACACAGCAGAACTAGTTTTCTTTCTTTTTGAATTAATTATTATAGGTGTCGTGTCGGTAACTTTTATAATGAACAGCTAGATTTTATTATCCTAGACTGATATATAATTCAGTTCAGAGAACATCCATAGAATAAATACATCATTTGAATATTTTTTTTAGAACAAAAATAAAAAGTTCAGAGAAAACGTTATAAATAATTTGGCATCAATTCTCACAACCCCCTCCCCTACCCCTAGGGACGGGGGAGGGAAAGGTAAAAACGTCCCGGAATTTGGGACCGAGAGAAATATAGTTTCCGAGATAAAACGGGAAAAAATGAATATGTGCTTTATGTAACCGACCTCTGATATGACGTCAGACGGACGCGGCACGGAACTCACGGCCATTGTTCTATTTCACTTTTAAACTGCTGCCAAACGCGTTTTCTATTTAATTTTAATGTAGTAAAACCGTAAAACTACCCGCTATTCGGTTTACAAAGGTTTTGGTTAGGTTTAGGTCGGACATTCAGTCCGCTGCCGCCGTAACAATTTTATGTATTTGGGTGAAAAACATGACTGCAGTCACTAAAACTACAATAAAGCTAAATTTGTATCTGCTACGCGTAGAGCTTGCCGTAGCAATGCCGTAGCGCTACGCCGTAGCAAATGACAGGTTATACACGAGATTTTTAGTACAGTCAAACTTTCTTTCAAATACTTGTTTTAATTTTTCTTTACCTAAATAATATTTCTATCTACGATCCACCTCTAGGTACTAATTTTCGTTCCTAACTGCTAAAAAGGTAAATATAATTGGTCTAAATTATTCCAGTCGTGACCTTGTTAGTAAAGGTCCCAAAAGGCACCAGTGAGCACAAATAGCACCCGCGACTCAGGTAATACGCGCTGAAAGAAAGTCTTTTCAGACTTTCCTAATTATAACTGGCAATAGGAATAAAAAGATTTGTATCATACGACTCAGTATTACTCTTTATGATTATTTTTATGAAATAAAAACGTAAGTTTGTACGCTTACTTTATAAGTCCTCGTGGTTTGTGGTTTTTAACCAATTTCAAAAAAAGAAGAAGGTTCTCAATTCGTCTGTAATATTATTATATTATTATCTTAGTACCTACTAGAGTATCAAGATGTTAGCGGCTATAACTTTGTCTGCTATAAGCGCTAGTTCTAGACCTTTAGTGTACCTACAGAAGACATTCTTTCTTTCTTTCTTTCTTTCTTTACAAGATTCCATTTTTAGACCCGGATGCTGGAGTATTGTCCCCGCGGTGTCTTTATTTCCTAAAATAAATGTAGGTATTTGTAAGACATGACGTCATGACTTCAGAATGAAATGAAAAGCTCCATTTGCACTCGCCAATCGCCATTACTGAGCGTCGCATACACTGTGTTTGTGTGGCATACAATGGAATTCCTTTCTAAATAATGTTATTAATATATCTAGCGAATAAAAGTGGCGTAATAAAAGTACACCTTCCTTTTTATTTAGAGTTGATAAATGTAGCAGACTAACACGGATCCCCCCCTCCTGTTCTACACAAGTGTGGTCCAAGATTTGTTGTGGCAAACCATAATAGCTGGGTCAAGCCCCTCCCACTCCCAAACTGAAATGTTGAGTCCGCTGTTGCAGTCCAATACCTTGTGGTTTTTGAACTTTCACTTTTGCTGACGCCCTCGTCTGAGCACCATTGTAATGTTTCATTTTCAGAGCGCCGCCAATGCAAAGTCCGTTTTATAAAATGTCGAAGACTTGCATATTGCACAGTCATTTATAATGAAGGCATCGCCTGAGTTACGAGTACATTGCGCGGTGGCGTACAACTACTCCGCAGATGAATAACTTACACAATACGATTCTCTCAATTTGTACTAAGTAACTTAATTTATTTGTGCTGTACTTGAGTGAAACAAGTGAGCATCAAGCTGGTATACCTATCTGGGTAACCTAACCAATCCGTACAAGCCATTAGTGAAAACATTTCCCAAAAAATACAGAAAGAGTCTAACATTTACCTGAAATATTGGCGTTCATTACTTCGGCCGCACGGTCCTCACCGTCCGGTTAATTCTAGCGAAGTTCGGCACCATCCATTACAGTTATCAGGAATATAGAAAAAAAGCTAAGGAGGTTTCACACGGGCAATTTAAATTGAGCAACTTTCCGTGAAGATTGTTTTTGTTGTTCAAAAAATACGGTAATTTAGATCCTGACGACTCAATGACACCCTTTCGAAGTACCTACCCACTCAAAGCTCCGTAGGTAAACTCGAGAGATGTTTTGAACCATTGACTGCTTTTTGCTATCATTAGTTATTAAATTAACAAAAAGTAATTAATTGTTACTAAGGAATAAAAAAAATCTGTTAGATTTGATAACTGATCAGTGCAACCACATAATAGCAAAAATGGGCCGTCCCTGTTCAGTGGTCGCAATAGTTGTGTCTTGGAAAAGTTATAAGCTTGTGTTTTTTCTGAAATGTTGCCCGTCTGCAGACAGTGCCAATAGGGCTACCAAAAACATCTCCTTGAGAGAAATGGGCGCACATTATGGCGCTATTTGGAGACAAAGGCTATATCGGAGGCAAACAAGGAGGTAAACACATTAGTGAGATTATACAGCCTCCGCCTTCGCCTCCGCCTCCAGCGATCCGTGTTGCGGAGGGCGGGCGGCGCGCGGGGGGCGGCGCGAGGGCAGGTGTGCGATTCTTCTTATTTATGGACAGTGGAAATAAAAAAACATTTCCTTTGTTTTTGAGATTTTTTCCCCTAGATCAAAAACTGCTTGTGCTTTGGAGGAATATTTGTCCAATCCAGGTCTCAATATCGCAGATGGTATGAACTCGACAAGTGCACAAAGCCAACTGAAAACGAACGTCTGAATATTTTTCAATGAAACTCCAATTTGTTTTCGAAGTTCGTTTTCAATTTCCGAAAGCTGGAGAAACTATTTCCGGATAATGTTGAAAGACATATTTACTTAGCATAAGATACTGAAGTTTGCTAGATTTTGAGTGACTAGTGACACACCTAAAAGTTAGTAATCATATCAAAACATAGGCGATACTTCTAGCAGCAAAGCAGACCATAATAACTTTTTTCCTGGCGCAGACAACGATCGTATTTTACAAAATTAATGAGTTATCCAATTTCAATGGAGACTGCCGTATAGAAAACTATCCCCCAGACTTCCCTAAGTTCCGTTTGTAAGTAACAAGCCCTGTTTTGTATGGTATTAAAAAACCAACGTAAAAATTCTTTCAATACTCTAAATTAACATCTATCGCGAAATGTTTTGATGCTGTTTTCATGTTATCAAGTTTTGTGAGCGTAACCATTGTTCGTAGTTACACGGTGGCGCTGGGTGTGACCGTGGGCGCCGGCTGCTTCCTCCTGGCGCTGAACATCCTGGTGTTTGCTGGCATCTACCTGCAGCGCGGCCGCCGGAGGACGCAGCGCAGGTCGCGGAGAGACGGTTTGTAACTTTGTACTCCTGCCTTTTGTTGCACTGTTACACTAGCCGTATAAAAAAACCACCAACCACCAACTATGGAAAAGAGTAGATTCTAAGGCAGCGAAACATTTCCAACTCAGCGTAACAAAGAGACAGGAGTGAAACACTTTTGGGAAACTGTGAACAATGTCAACTAACAAAATAAATAATTTGATTTATTGGTAAATTTATCTACATATTCTGGGCATTGGCGCCAAGATTATGCAAGACACGTCCTTAAGCAATTAGTCTAGACCGTGGCTTAAGGAGGACGAATTATCTTAGTAGTAGTTTTGGACTCAGCTAAGACTATTAAATTACACCCCTAACCACACTTCGAATGAAGAACGAGGGAGTTTTATTACCGCCTGTAAAACTGTTATTATAAGTGAAATAAAAACTAAGAGTTAACTCGCATACTTGAAGAGATTACAAACTTGGCATTTACTAAGAATTAATTCAGAAACTTTAGTAAAAATAACGATTTTTGATCATTAAAATAAGTGCCTTCTAGTATGACAATTTAGATATTTTATTTGTAATTTCACTAAAACAAAACCAAAATCGTTCCGTTCACTCAATTGAGCTCTTTGAATCATCTACTACTTGCCTTTACTTAGCGTAGAAGTGGACAGCCATGCGAGCCCTGCCTGCCCATCCGCCATGTTTCTGGCTGGCCAAGGGTTTATCACAGCCCCTATCCTAATAACCCATCATGTACTGGATACATTTATCACACGGCTCGCTAGAGCTCCGTTTTACGTCTTTGTTTGTCCTCGGGCAAGTTTCACGAATATATTATGACCCAGAATTTGTAAGTTGATGTGGGTTGAAGAGTCAATTCACTCAGGAAGCAGTTACCGCTTACCATAACCTGTTTGCATATATATTGGAAGCATGATGCTTTTGATATAGAAAAGCTATGACCGGTTTCTCTCATTTCAATACTGTAAAAGCCATATACACCAAATGATCAAGTAACGATGGAGCGTCTCCCTGATCCCTCAAGAAATAGTCATCTTCTCAACCATCTAAAAGATCTGAGGGTAATGCCGACCTGATGACCGTGCCTGCTGAACTGCTACAAAAACCTGCTTTTTGGGTTAAAGTTACCTTTTGTAGGTCAGATTAAAATGTTGGTTCAAAATTACTGTGCTGACGCAAAAATAATAAAGATAATGCTGAGAAAATTTGACCCAAAAACTCATCTTTTTACTTAGTATTTATCCCATGATAATGTACGGTGGTGGACACATTTATTCCGTTCCTTTTTGAGAAAGTCAAAGTCAAAAATTCTTTATGTAATAAAATCACAAGGATCATTTAGAACACCAAAGAAAGGCTAATAGGAGGCTTCTCCTAGGTAAATGAGCTCCATCGTCGACCGCATCGTGATGCAAGCAAACACTTCGTTTTATCACTGAGGAAGGAAACTGCCGTAAATACAAGTAGGTACCTAACTAGCGCACGCAGCCCGCTCCGCCTGTAACGGACGGAGGCTCGTAAAGCGCGTCCCGGTAATGTAGTCATGACTAAACTTTATTTGGAACTATGAATGAACTATGCAGTGAGTGCCCATAATATAGTAACCTTTTTGTATTATTGGTTTTTGCCCGGCCGAGGGAAAAGGTTATTTTGGGCACTATTCTACCCGGGTAGAGATCAGTATTTCGCTACTGATTGGAAGGATCACTTCTCTCGAAATGGAACGTTAAATAAAAAACATCAAAGTTAAATAAAACGCTGGAGATTTTCGGACAAAAAGTTCAAAAATCCCCTTCGCAGGGGGAACTCGCAGAGGATTTCTAGAATAAGCAAAATATTAGTCTATACTTAGGGCGTCTTGCACCAGAATCACTAAACGTATTTAACAGCTAAATCGATTTAAATCTGACGTATTTGTATGACTTGACAACTCGCTAAATACTATTTAAGAGTTAAACGCGTTTAGCGGTTCTGGTGCAAGCCACCCTGTAGCGAACAGGAGCGTCTAGCTTGCCTGCCTGTCCGACAGCCTAAAACAATGGGGTTCCGGGATTTGAATAAAAAGACGTTTTCAAAGAAATAAGACCGCTCAGATGGCGGGAACTTGCGCGCGCGTCGCCTCGAAAGGGAATGGTTGTGGCGCGTAGAGTCATTGAATTTAAACGCAACGCAAGCTCCACAACATCTGGACCGGGGCGTGAGGCCTTTATTGAGCAAACTTAAAACTAGAAACAAAACAATTTCAACTCTATTTCCTTATAAGTTAGGGTGGTTGTCAACAGTCTCCCCCTCGTGCGAAAATGTTGAGCACTCTACATGTGGGCGACAACCGAATCTTCTAAGCAAGTAGTTTATAAATTCTTCTCTAAGTCTCTCTAAGTCTTTTCAAGATTGTGAATATGGCTCTGACATTATTAATTTACTTTAAACAGTTACAAAATACTACTTATGTCAACTTAATCAATATAATTTATTTATTTGCCAAAAAAAGTGGTAAGTGGGCGTACAATTACAGTTTTCAATTAAAAAACCATTCAAATTTTGCAAAATATAAAACACGAAAAGAGTCGTAAGAGTAATTGAAAATACAATACAAAAGGTATTTATAAAACGAGTCAAAACTATGTTGGTAAATAAACACAAACACATAAACAAAATCAGTAATAATTGGTGATTGGAAAATTTCAGCATATAAAAAAAATTACGTGATAAAACCAATCAGAACTATGCTTATTAAACACGCACACAAAAGTAAAATCAAACTAAATAAATCAAGTAAAAGGTAAAATCAAAAAATAAATCAGTTGGTAAAACATTCAACCGTTCAATAAAAAATTGATTTCAAAAAAAATATAAAACACAAAGCCAAATTAGTAATTGAAAACACAATACTTATAAAAGGAGTCAAAAGTATCCTAATTAAACACGAACACAAAGGCAAAATCAAATTGGTAATGGTAGGTAATAATAAGACATTACAGCATCATAGGATAAAAACACTTAATAAAATATGAATTAAGATAATAAGATGATTCAAAATCAAGACATTAAAGTACTTATTATTATTATTATTATTTAAACCATGCATATTTTTATCAAATAATCATGTCAAAAATAATGTAACCTAATCATGTCAAAAAATGCTATACCATGTCATCAACACTTTATAGACAGACCAGAGTAAGTTCTGGGTCCAACTTTCGGCGTCATTGTTTTCTCGCGGTACAATATCAGGTGGTCGCGAATGAGCAAGATAATTACTGTTCTTAAATAACAAGGAGTGCAACATTACTTCGCCTTGTCGTCGGCTTTGAAGCTCGGAAGTTAGGGCCGTCTGTACGGTCGGTACGATCGGTTGCCATGCGCCTCCCATGTGCGATGCTTGCGCAGGTATACTTTTCCAGGCCTTTTGTCTATTTTCAGTGGCTTTGCTCATTTCTTTGTCTGTTATGACGAGTTCCGTTCCGTTACTGTTGCTGTGCACTTCGGGTTTTTGTAAAGAATCGTTTGGTGCTGGCTAATGGTAGAGTATAGCAGGTAGTCACAGCATGTGGGGTTAGGTTCGGTCGGCTCTTGTTTTGCCCGTTATTATTGCACAAAGATACATCGCCGTCTGTATTCTGGACTGTTTCAAATAGATTTTTTATCTGCTTTGTATACTTTGTTTTGAATGCTCTGTCTTTATTCATCTTACGTTCAACGGCAATAAAACGCTTTAGTGTGCTTTCTCTATTTGGGTGCATAGTTTCACCATCTGTTTTCCATAGTAAGCCGCATCCAAAACGGCCTTCCGGAAGGCGTCTCGCCGAGAGATGATTCGACGAAGCCGTAAATTGTAGCGAGTTCGGTGTTATCGGGTCCACGCATTGTGGTGGTGTTGACGTCATTGCAACAAGTTTTAGGCTCAGCTTGCTACGTTCGGGTGTTTTCCATATGACAGTGGCTAACTGAAGATAAATGGCCGGCTGTTTTGGTATAATTATGATCGGTTCTGAACGAAGTAGATCTTTAATTTTCGTTTCTGAGCATTCATGCTCGTTGTGGCTTTTATGACCGGTCAATGCCGGCTTTACGGTAGACGTTCCATGGCCGTGTAAAAGCCATTCCATTTTGGTAAGTGATGCCACGGGTTTATTGATGGTACCTGTCTTGAGTTCTTGTTTGACTAAAATCTTATTGTCCCAATTATCTTGATCCAATAAAGGTAATAACTGGAGTTTTTCGTCTATACCGTTATGAAGGTTCTTGTGTTGGGGGCGATCATCTATATCTTTGGAACTGACATGCTGAGGGGTGAGGTTCAGCTCTTCGAATATTATGTGAACAGATACGTTCTCGCAGTTAGGTGTTTGTTTCCCTTCGATTGGTAAGTCTACCTTTTGAGACTCGTTGACCTGCATGATGTGTCCGGTGACGTCGTCCATGATTACTTCATTGCTTAGTGCGGTTGTTCTAGACTGTTGAGCTATTTCATCAACTAAAATAGTTTCGGTTGACTTTTCATCAAGCAATGCTCCCACGGTAACAGTACTTTCGGGTCCCGTTAAGTCGACGGGAAGGATTTCTAGGTAGGCCCTTTTGTTTTGTTTGTTGTTGATGTCATGTTTTGTGTTCATAGACACAATTTTAGGCTCTTTGTTTTCTCTTTGAGCGGGCTCACTATGAAGTAATAAGTGATGCCTTTTAACACAGCCGTCTATTGTGCAAGTTTCTGCTTTACAATCCATAACCCTGTGGTCAGTTTTTAAGCATTTAAAGCATGCTGTTAGTGACTTGACGGTTTCCCACCGTTCTTTGATTGTTTGCCTTTCAAACAGGGTACATTTTTGAAGCTCATGCCATTTATTGCACAACGGGCATTTAGTTATGTTCATGGCGGCAAATACCAGTTTTCTCTCTTTCTCGTATTCATCCCATTCGCTATCGCTGTCTTCCAACTTGTAGTTTAGGTGACCAGTGAACATTACTGGTTTGACGGTGGACGTTCTATAGCCATGTAAAATCCATCCTAGCTTTGTAAGTGATGCTACGGGTTTATTTACGCCACCAGTTTTGAGTTCTCGTGTGACTATAAGATGCCAATTATCTTGGCCTATCAAAATCGATGGCTGGATTTTTTCGTAAGTTATACAGTCGCTTACGCTCATAAGATGTGGGCAATCTTGTATGTCTTCGTAATTGATTTGCTGAGGTGTTAGGTTCAGCTCTTGGATAGTGTGGGCAGACATATTTTCAATGTTGTGTGTTTGTTTTCCTCGAATGCATATGTCAACCTTTTCAGATTTTTCAGCGCGCATGAGGTGTCCAGTGACACCCTCTATGGTTATTTCTCTTTTTGGTCCGGTCGCTCCAATTTGTTGCGCTACTTCGTCAAGTAAAAGAGTTACGGTAGACCCTTCGTCGAGTAATGCTCCCACGGTAACGGTACCTTTGGGTCCCGTTAGGTCGACGGGAAGGATCTTTAGGTAGGCCCTTTTGTTGTTGACGTGATTCACCGAAACAGTATCTGTCTCTTTTCTACTGTCTTCTCTTTGTGCGGGTTCACTATTATGTAGCATTGGGTGATGCCTTCCAATACAACCGTCTATTGTGCAAGTTTTCGCTTTACAATTTATGCTCCTGTGGTTTGTTCGTAGGCATTTGAAGCATGCATTTAGTGTCTTGACGGTTGCCCACCGTTCCATGACTTTTTGGCCTTCAAACAGGTCGCATTTTTGGAGCTCGTGGTTTTTTTTACATAGCAAACATTTGGTTGGGTACATGGCGGCAAATACGATTTTCCTCTCGTCCTCGTATTCGAGATCCGATTCGCCCTCGCTGTTTTCGCTTGGTTCCGAGTCGGATGCATGTGTAGCCGCATTCACTTTATTTCGTAGCGGTACCCTATGGAAGTCTCTTCGTACACGAGGTTTAGGGGCGCCTTCGTATATTTCAAATTGGTCCGCTATTGTATTGAGGAACTTGGAAAGAGATAGTAATATCGGTTCTTCCTCGTGCGCCGCTCTGTACTCGTGCCATCTGAATCGTACAATGACGTTCATCTTTTGAATTATTTTTTCTGAAATATCATATGAATACAAATATTCGACTTTGTTCATCATTTTAATTGTGTTAACGCTGTTAGCTACGGCGCTAGCGAAACTTCCAATACCTGTTATCTCACTGCCCATTGGCGGTATTTTTTCTAAGGCTGCGATTTCACTTTTGATGAGAAACGTCGGTCGTCCGAATCGTCTTTCTAAGGCTTGTAGTATGTCATCGGGGTTTTGGGTTGTATACATGAGTGATTTAACGGAGTCCCTTGCCTGACCTTTTATTGCCTTTCTCAATCTCGCTACGTTCTCGATGTTAGAAAAATACGTCGCCGTATCTTTGAAGTTAGCGCGGAATGAAATCCATTCTCTTGGATCTCCGTCGAAGTATTGCAACTCGTTTATATATTTGGGTGGTACCTTTGGGACGTTTGATTTCGTGCTGTTGATGGCGTCCACGATAGCAGCGGCAAGGTTGGTAACGTTATCATTTTTGTTTTCCTTGCCTTTTCTTTCGGTGGATTTGTCGACCCAGTCTGACACCATATCGCCCTTATCAACGTCACCTAAGTCGTCGTCTTCAGTAGAGTTATCATCGTTAAGTTGAATAAGCTGTAATTTGGACCTTGCTAGGGCTACTGCAGCTTCTGTATCTTCCTTTTCTTTTTCTTGAAGCTCTATTTGAGCTAAAAGCTGAGCTCTTTTGTTGCTTGAGCTTTTGGAAATGTTAGAACCAGTTGTCCTTCGATTTACCACGGTGCCCTCTGATCGTAGCTCTAGCTCACCTCTATGAATAGCGTCGCCTGATTGCATGACGCTAGTCTTAGTACTCGTCGTATGTTCCGATGCTACTGGTGATGTGGTTTGTGCTAATCCTAAAGTTTTGGCTTTACTCCTTGTAGTTGGAGCGCTCATTTTATTTTTGCCTAAAACTATCTTAAACTATCTATCTAAATCTATCTAAATATCTATCTAAAACTATCTAACCTAAAGTTTTCCTGGAAGGCCAGGCTCCTTCGCCGCAGCAAGTGTCAACTAGCACTCTGCCAATCGACGGTTGCACCTCACGGCGACGGCCTCCTACACGACCTTCGATGACGCAGCGCTATCCACGTCCAACTACACTTGGCTCCTCCAGCATCCGTGTCCAAGCAGCCCTGTGCCACTTGAACCAATGGAATTCACTGGTTTCACCAATCAAATGCGTTGGCAGGTGGATCGCTAATCCTCTTCTTAAGCACGTCCTTACCTAGGTTAGCAAATCCCTGGTCGGCCGGGCTCCTTCGCCGCAGCATGTGTCAACTGGCACCGTACCAATTAACGGTTGCACTTCACGGCGACGGCCTCCTACACGACCGTTGATGACGCAGTGCTGTCCACGTCCAACTACACTTGGCTCCTCCAGCATCCGTGTCCAAGCAGCCCTGTGCCACTTGAACCAATGGAATTCACTGATATCACCAATCAAAATGCGTTGGCAGGTAGACTACACCCCACGACTTAAGATTCACTTCCTAGGCACTTTCACTTATCCTACTTATACTACTTATCCTAGTGATTCCCTAGTCGGCCGGGCTCCTTCGTCGCAGCATGTGTCAACTGGCACCCTGCCAATCAACGGTTGCACCTCACGACGACGGCCTTCTGCACGACCCGCGATGACACGACGCTGTCCACGTCCAACTGCACCCGGTGCTTCCAGCATCCGTGTCCAAGCAACCCTGTGTCGCTTGAACCCAATGGAATTCACTGGTTGCACTCCGCACGATACGTTGGCAGGTGGATAGTACTCCACCACTTGTAGATTCTCCTCTGGCACGCCCAACTACACTGCGTTCCTCGGGCAGCAGTGTCTGATAACTCCACAATTGTCACCAAGCCGCTGCACTACACCACGAAGAAACCGGCGATGTGTTGGCAATGTGCTGGAACCTTGCAGTGTTATTTTCTTCGAACTTCTTAACTTTAGTCCCGTAATCCGGCGCTCGAATGACCATTTACTGTAGCGAACAGGAGCGTCTAGCTTGCCTGCCTGTCCGACAGCCTAAAACAATGGGGTTCCGGGATTTGAATAAAAAGACGTTTTCAAAGAAATAAGACCGCTCAGATGGCGGGAACTTGCGCGCGCGTCGCCTCGAAAGGGAATGGTTGTGGCGCGTAGAGTCATTGAATTTAAACGCAACGCAAGCTCCACAACATCTGGACCGGGGCGTGAGGCCTTTATTGAGCAAACTTAAAACTAGAAACAAAACAATTTCAACTCTATTTCCTTATAAGTTAGGGTGGTTGTCAACACACCCTTAGACTAAAAATTTTAAGCCAAGTCAACATCTCATTGGACTTTAATGATTACCTACTTTGCGCACACCACCGTAAAGTTGAAACAGGTAGGTAGGTACTTATCTGACACCTGTGAGGTTCAGAAACTATAATGTGATTGCCGAGGGATCCAAAGGAGCGATTTAATGCGCTGATCATCAGAGCATTCCCTGCCTGATTGAACAGCTCACGTCTTAGCCCCCGCATGGTCTCAGTGATAGATTATGAAAGGCTGAATCTAGCTCGCAGGGTTCAGTGACCCCGATCACGCGTGATGGACGCCATCGAGTTGGCGCGCGCTCCAGTGCGGAACACCCCGTAATGGAAGGATTAGAGGCTCGCTTCACTGCCTTGTAAACGAGAAAATGCTTCTCTAAAGTCTTGAACTTATAAGCCTTATAGACGACGAGCTAACGGTACTACGACTGACGTCAACAAAATTATATAATACCTACCCAATGGCTTTTTATTGCACGAATCACTTGTGGTATTGCTGTCAAACCATGAACTTCATTTTTTCTAACCGTTTACGTTTTATATGTCGTGTCGAAACCAATTCACTTAGCAGTTTTTCAAAGTGACGCTGGATACGGTCGTCATTGTGTGGTTGCGAGGTGTGATGCTTTAAAAAAAGGTTATTCTGTTGTTTCACTTTGGTTAAAATTAAGCCCGGAGTATACCACGTACGAGTAAAAATGCCTTTGACAACGAGAGCAGCGAATAAAGCGAATAAAAAGAACTTGAGCTCGACGCGTTCTTTTCACCCAACCACCAATCAGTGAGCTGCATTTAACTTGGAGCGATACATTTTAAAATATTCTCCGTATCATGAACCTGAGATAAAAGTATGAATGGATTTAATCAGGAAATCCAATCTGTAGCTAATTAAAACAGATTCAGATGTAAACAAGCCCCAGAGTGGACAGTGACACTGACAGTGGACAGAAGAGTTCACGTAGGAAACTCGTGTCCAACTGTGTAGGCATATATTACTCTACGGTTATCGTTTTTGAATAAAAAATCATTGTTTTGAGTAAAAGTTATGCGTAGGTATATGCGTGTTGTCTCGAAGGACTCTCCGACTTATCCTTCCCTTCGGTGTGATTGAAAAACACATAAAATAAATATTGTAATATTTAGTTTTGCTTAGTTTGGGACTAGATAGAGGGCGTCGTGTGAAATGTCCATGAATATTTATTTATTTATTTATTGTAAAGCAGCTGCTTTAGTTGTGCTTGTTCGCAAGTAACTGCAGCTGAGTACTTCAGTTTCAGCTTCATAATAACCTAGTTCTCGGCTCACAGAATCGAATTACTGATCCCAGGAAAGCCGTGAAATCCCGCTGGTTTCCAAACTCATAGTTTCGTTCAATTTTTCAGCAAAACGGGGCTGTGCATCGAATATTCCTGAAAACTCGATGGCTTTTTAGTTCTTTGCTGTGTTTTGAGGCTGACTTTGTTAGCAAATATTCTGTTCACAGTTGCAGTGGGAACCCTGGACAAGGGTCTTGATTACACTTTTATTTCAAATAAAATGAGGTAGACCAACCAGTCGCGCCTGACCCCAGCCTGACATTCCGTGTTGTACAATACTATATGTAGTATCATGGTACCGAACACTGCCTCGATACAAGCGATTGCTGCTTGTATTAAGGTTGCAAGCAGGCCACAGACTATGCAAATTTATTCATAACAGTCACACAGCAGGTATCAATAGAACAAACAATAGAATTAGCGGGAACAAGCTTAGGTACCTACAGTATTTAATGGTCGCAAATTCCTAAACCTTTAAAAATTGTAAACATCAGCAAACCCGAATGTATTCCTCTGGCATTTGTAACTGTGCAGTATATTTAAAATGTATGACGTTTAGTTAGGTAGCCACCACTACATGTTTGCTAAAGCCAGTTCCATTGCAGGCAGCTGCAGCAGTCGCGGCGCAAGCGCACTGACGGAGGGCGCTGCGCCCTCGCCGAGGAAAAGCACCCTCAAGGTAACACTATCATTCGATGCTCTATTTCCAAGCCTCGTACCACTTTATTAGTATTTAGAATGAGAATGTGTTCTGCGGCAAGAGACACTGCAGTCAAGTCTATCGAGGACCACATCTAGTACATTTTCTGCATTCGAGCGGCGGCGAACCTGCACTGGTCACAGCAAATGAAAATATTAGAGAAATAACTAGGAATTTGAGGTGGAATAAAATAACTAAGATAAAAATATTTTTATATGTTATGGTCGTGAATGATTGTTAAAGTTCAGCTAAAACTTGGTACAAATATTGACTTTATTGCTAAAGCAGCCAAATATCAATAAATAAATATTCAGGGACATTTCACACAACGCCCTCTAGTCCCAAACTAAGCAATGCTTGTAATATGGGAACCATATGGCTAATAGAATACTTACAAACTTTTTTTTTTTTGGTTTTTTATTTTGATTTTGATTTTGGTAAGAGTTGATACCTAGGTATTTGCAACAGTTGCATTCAACTCAGCACACTGCGCTCATGCGCATGCGCGTCGCATAAACAATATTATTCAATAGAGTTATGGAACGCTAAAACTATGACGTAATACCTAACTTATGATCATAACGTACTCTTTAACAAGTACTAGTTTATATTATTATATAATGCGGGTGTGAATTATAGCGCTCGTAAAACGATCCACAATATTAGTTTAGTATGACCATATAGTAGTTATTTGTATGAAAAATGTTCAGTAACGATCACAAAACAGTAGGTACTTAGACTAACAGTAAGTACTTAGACTAACAGTAGGTAAACTTTCACAAATTAATATACCAATCGATTTCCACAGCGCAGTTGCGAATCAGAACTAAAAGAGAGGCCGGCCAGCGTCGCGGCGCCGCCAAAAAAACGCGTTCAGATTCAAGAGATATCTGTATAGAAGACGAATTCTGATCTTAATACTTCGAGCCGGAACACATCTCATGTTCCTTCGAGCCTACTACTGGAACTACTGCACACCGGCTTGATCCACTTACCTACCTCCTCTTCAAGTCATAAGGTGTAGTAAAGACAGTCACAAACTCGCACTTAGCACTGCGAGCTGAACTAGCGGAACTAGATAAATAGTGTGGAAATAAGTGCAGATTGAAACATTTAAGTGGATTGTGAACGGTAAATGATTAAAACGTGGATTGATTTTGTATTGCGGCTGTGGAGGTGGCTTCGTGGTTGCCATTTTACTGCGAAGTGGAAATTGTGGAATTGCACGTGAGGGGAAAGTAAAATAATGTTATTGGTATTTTTATTGATAAGGGTCATGTTGTGATGCAGCGGGATAAACGATCTACTCAGATAAGTGTGTCGTTAAATTCGGATGAGGTTATCATCAAAATCCTGGCAATTAGGAAAAAAAAATTATATAGTACTTACCTACGTCGGCATTTCAAATTCACGTACAAAATACAGAGGTTCTATCTTTTTCAAGACGAAATCATCTGACTACAAAAATATCGTTACAAAATATCCAAAGAATTTGTCAACAGCAGCGCTCCAAGCTCCGGTGTATCCAAGCTCAGAAGCTCACGAAGCGTCCAAAGATGGCGCACATGCACCAAGTGACAAATGCGATTAGGACCGGTATCTCCCGCTGCGTCGCCGCCGGGGGCGCGGGGGCCCGGGGTCCGGGGCCCGGGGCCCGGGCGCGCGCGCTCCGCTGCCCACGCCACGGCCCGATGACACGATGCATCGACGTATCGCGTCGCACTACTAGTGATATGATATCGTGTGTACTGACCGGGAACATCGGGCATAATTTGAACATTTCAATATTGTTCGTTGAGCTGTCTCTTGTTTCGCTTTGAAGCGATAATTTTCAAATGAAATTCACTGTTTCGGCGTATTTTCCAATGAGCAGAGACAAATTCGGCTTTGGCACTTTGTTTGTTTTGTTATGCGGTCGGCAGGTGGGTGTGTTTGTATTGCTTTGTTTCATTCGACTGACTCGACCGCAATGTTGAAATGTTGCTACCGTAAAAATGTTCCTTGTCATAATACTTATAAAGGGTTTCTCATTAGAACCGAAAATTAAAATGTATTCCTAAGTTGACATTTAATAGTAGTAGTGTTCTCTAAATCGTATGGTTTGAAAATATCAGTTGGTGTAAGAATAAAGATAGGTTCTAATGAGAATCCCGTACTTGTAAAATATCGTAATGTACTGACTGAGTCGTTTCCTTCGTGTATCTACCTCCTGACCAATATTTATCAATTTCTGTTCTTGTTTTTGCTAAAGAGATAAATCAAGATGGCGGATATTAAATGTCGGACTTGACTAATGACTGTTTGTAGATTGTTTTCATTACTAATAGTCTAGTCTTGTTTTCTTCACAAACATTGCAAAAACAGCTTTCTTGTATCGCACATGGAAAAAAAACTTTAAAAGTTTGTAGTATTTCAGACATTTTGGCATACACTGCAGTAGTCTATATAAATCAATTCTATCTTGATTTATTTCTTTTGATAAACTATCTGAATTTATAAATAGTTGAATTTACTAAGTGTTTTAACTGAGTTAGCTGTTGTAACTCTTTTGGTTTTTGAAATCAAAATATGTTTAGAATTTCTATAAAAATGTTAATGGAGTTTAGTTTCATAGAAACAGTAAATTTTCAAAATATTTATAGATAACTAACGTCGCCAGTAATGGCTATAATTTATAAATTAATTTACTGAAATGATTAATGATTGTTACTGGTTGTGGTTTTATTGTGTTTATTATACTTAACAACATGTAATTAAGACCGGATGTTTACATAATAAATATGTCGTAAACTAAATAAAATTGTATAAACACAAGTTTTCGAATTCAAACTAAATGACATACAATACTAACACTTTTGTATATAAACATACTACAAATAGTCTATAATGATGTAAATATTAGCGAATGTCGTGAATATTATCTGTGAACTTTGATGATTTATCATCGATAAAAAGGTTTTAATAAAGACCACTTTTTCCTGAAAAAACTTTGTTTCATTTGTAAAACCTTATTACCATATTCATTTTTGGATGGATTTAATCGGCAATTTCTACCGAAGTAAAAGGTCAAGGTCATTATAAAACATTGTAAGTCAAAGTTCGCATTCAATCAACTGAATTATTCACACAAAAGTTTCCAATCTCTCCCGAGTTCATTAAATAAAGATCTCTGATCCTTAAACGATTACTTTGTAATGGCGCTAATTTCTTGGCAGTTTTACACCTACCTACAGAGTCTTTTATCTCCTTACGAGTTTAAATAATTTTATTATCTATTAAACCTATGAACAAGTCCCGAAGTGACAAACTTTGCAGTTACTTAAGTAATATGATAATTTTCAATGAGCTTCAACTTAACGGAATCACCGTTAATATTCTTTGCAAAGTTTGAACATCCCTCAATTCTATAACAAAGTTAATTTGGAAAGGAGGTACCAGGTATAAATGGATCATAAAACTAAAGAAATTCTATAAAAATAAAAGTATCAATTTACTAAATAGGAATTCCCATTGAATATATCTCGCAACACCCTGTACTTACTTAGCCATGAGTTGAATGGAGGGAAAAAGAGGGCTCTGAATGAACAATCGCTATTCAATATTCACTGCTATCTTCCAGTCAATTATTTCTGCCTAAATGAGGGTGAAGTTCATACAAAAATATGAATCATTTCTCTAAATCACAGGGATAAACAATATACGTAGAAAGAATATAGAGTAGCGCAAGTTCGTACATGGTAGCTGCAGTAGAACTTAATATAATTATTAGTTTAGAATTGAAAATTACCTAGAATCGTGAAATAACTCGAACTGACTTACCTCCCACAGAACTTAGCTCCGCGGGAATATATAATGTGTTTCCTCCTCCATTTAAAACATGGCCCCAGACCAGACTCTACATCATCCCGTTCATAGTAAACGGTGGTCTAACCACCAAGTGAAATGGTAATGGAGTTCAAAAACTTTAGTCAATATAATTATAACCTAGCATGAAATAAATATTTTAATATATAATAAGTTTTACTAGATAATATTGTAAAAATTTCCATTATCATTGCACTTGGAGGTCAAACCCCAGCGGGTATGGAATAAATTGTGATTAAGCTTGATTAGAACGATAAGATAGACAACTGTTTATCGTGTACTGTGTGAAGAGGCTGCGAGAGGCAGGGAGGGGCAGGAAACGATCATCAATCAGATATTCAGAGGCACTGCGGGCGCGCCCGCGCGGAAATGAGAAATTGAGCGTGCGACCCCACGGATGGCTGCAACTCCTCATGAAATTACAGCTATGGACGGTTTGAAAACTGCCGCCGACACGACATGTGCACGATATCGGCGAAGAGCTCACCTCATACACTAGATTCTCTCACATGTGCTGACACTGTCATCTTCGAACCAATATTGTTGCAGAGTAGTCGTGGTTTAAATCGGAGAAGTGTGGGTTCTTTTGGGCCAGTTTTCTTACACAGCTGTTTTTCTGTGCATTAGTTATATCTAAAGAAGCATACTGTATGTGGTCCTAACACTTGGAATTTGATAGGATCCACCCACGGAGTATGAACTCGTAGGCTATGGTGGTGGTGAATGTGAAAGACTGTAATTATCACATTTCAAGTATTTGAGTGGACCAAAATTCGATAGACCCTAGTTTTTGTTTTTAGCGTCGTATGCTGCTAATTATCGTAGTTGATTAATCTAAATTAATGTTGCCTTTGAAAGTGGTAATAGGTTTGCTGCTTGGAAGTTGGCAAAGGCCCCGAGAGTCGGCTTTGCAAACTTCCTAAGATTGACTGGCAGTTCTTGAGTTTTCAACTTTCTATAGATAAGTAGGTACATACACTATCCATTTTTAATTAGACGTCGTCGAAACACAGAGCATTGTAATGAAAATTGAATTAAATCTACTTACAAAAAACAAACATTACGTGTGTAGATTTTTTTACACAATATAGGTAAATCTTTACATACATAATTTACTCCCTGGTCACATAATTTAGGTAGATACATGCACACGTAGACTAACCGCGCCCAGTGTAGGTAGGTACCTACCCCTTTTTGTCACGTTGAACGAAACGCCTTAATAAAAGAGTTTGAGCGCGTGTCATCAATTCAGGGCCCGCTGTAGGCTTCGCGTTATGTTATGTTTACTGCGAACTGAATTAGCATAATAACGCAGAATCCATCCGCATTATGAACGCTGGAGACACATTTGAAGGGATTTGGAGCCGTACCTGAGTGGAATTGAGAAATTACTCGTTTTGGCTTGAAAAAGAAGTATTTCTAAGAAAACTTAGGTACCTACCTACTTACTAAGGTAAGAGCGCGCGGTAGAATAATATTACTAGCAATAAATAACTCGTGTCTGTTGTCTGTTATTACGAAAATGAGCCAGTAGTTACCGCGTGCGGAATTATATCTTTTTCTTAGTTTGCACACCAACACTTGAGATTTCCTTTGAAAGTTTGGACAACCCTTGTCCCTAGCTCCCCTAGCTCATTATAATAGGTCAATAAAATTGTTAGTGCAACTAACTATTTCGTGAATTGCAGCGTGGCTGCCAATATTTGCATATAAATGGTTTACCAACCAACATTGACTTTCCATTTGATTTTGGCAACAAGCGATATCTTCCGCAACCTCGACAGGTCATAGACTCTACGTCACACACAGGAGTGCAACCGCGCGTTATATTCCCCCGCCAAAGTATTTGTCAAACTTGTCAAACTCAACATGAGTTCCAAATCCCGCAGATCATTGGCAAAATGTCGCCGAATCGAGTTTCAAACTCATTTATGTTTCATCTGCTTCCAGTTTTGTATTATAAGTTAAATTCATTGTTTCAACAGCTCTCGCCAGCGGTAGTGAACTTGCAGGGTTGCCAACTTGATGCAAATATCGGATTGTTATTTGAGTTGAGCTAAGAATACACCCCACCTACTCATACTTACTTTATACTACTTTGACTTAGAGTTACGCTAAGTTTGTTGCTAGTGGCCAATACTCGGGACAAAGTTAATTCCTTAATTAGAAGTCTTGAAAGTAGCTAAGCAAATAATTAATATTGAAACAGAACGACAACAGATGAACGTTGCAAGTTAAATAAAAGCTTGTAGTAATAAAGACAAAGTTAACAACAACCCAACTCCAGAAAATAATGACAACTGTCGAATTTCAGATTCTACTTTAGGTATCTCAAAGTAAACTAAACTGTATGGTGCTGATGATAAGACCTAAGTTGGCGAAATCCAAGTTCGTCCCGTGTCGGACATTGAAAGCTGTGCAGTCTCCATTCGTGAATAAAACAACTGACTGAACTGTATGTGTCTAAAGTTCTGACGTCATGCCGCACCAGTTGCCTGCTTTGTACTTTGCATTACTGTGGAAGAATTGTCCATGAAAGTTTAATTTGTAAACTGGGTCGCAGTCTAAAGAGCCCAGGTGAATTTGTTAGTCTGGATCAATTGGTTTAAAATAGTTAAACAACTGAAGCCATAGAATTGACTATTGACAAAGTCCTACCTAGCCAAGACCGGGTTTTCGTAGCATGGTCATCATAACAAACTATGAATAGAGTTGATAAATCAAAGTGGTGCAGTGACCAGGATTTGAAAATCAAATAAAACTTTTCTGACGTATTTTTGGCACGCATATTCGCGTTGTTGCAAATTCAGAGCCTGTTTCACCATCTCTGAGTAATGCTTTCAGTCAAGTTATAATATTTCTATCTTTGTTTTGGAAAAGTCTAAAGTAGAGACAGATATATTTATAACTGAATGTTAGCGTAATCATGAGAGGTTGAAATAGGCACTTACTGTCAAAATTATGCGCATTTGCAAAGTTATAAAATATTTTACCGTTCTAACCAACAACAAAGGCAAACATAACTTGAAAAAATCATATTCGGCAAAAGGATCAAACGTGGAGATTACACGCCCAAACTACCTACTCTACTTCCGAAAAATGTGTCTCGTGTATGATCGTTAACATTATTCCTCAGCATTGTGGGGTTGATACTCTGACTGTAGCTGCGAGCAGTCTCAAGGCACGCGACTTGAGATCCGTGGGATTTTACGAATAGACTTTTGACGGTGACAAGTGTTTTTTCTTTTGTCTTTGGTGTACGTAGCTTGATCATTTCAGTATGCTGCGACTGAGTAGCCGCTCTTCATCTATATGCTTTGGTTCTTCCGAGAGCAGGTATTTGTTAAGCTATCTTGGTTATAGCAGTAACTAGCAAAGGTATTTTGCTGGCGTAATATTCAGTCATTAGATACTGCACGAGTGTCCTCTTTCCACAATAGGCAAACTGCGCAAGCACAAGTTCATGCCTTATTCGACACGACACAGTTGGCACACCGTGACTCTCTGCCTTTAAAATAAAACGGTGAAACACAGCTTTACGTACTTACCTTTCGGACAACTTTTCCAATAAATAAGATTTAGGTGGTTAAACAAAACTGGGTAAAATTTTATGCTCTGTTTGGAAAGTCGCCAGGGCCAGCCAGCCACCTTAACCTGCTTTGGCGAGGCACGGGCGCTCGGCTGGATTTAAAAGTGGCAAAACTTGTGAAAATGTCTCTGCAAAGTCTGCAAGTTGCTATGAAATGCTAATGCCTCGACTTTTTGTGACAAAGTAGTCCCGTCAACTTTCAAACGACTCAGTATTGGTTATTTCCAATACCTATTCCTTATTTCGATTATCCAAAAAATCAGTAGGATTTTTTTTACTTCCTGCTTGATTCAACCGAGCTTTGAACAAAACAACAAAACCATCTCCAGTGTAGTTAGACATATTAATTTTGTTTAATCTAGCTATCTCCTACAGCTGAGTAAAGGTCTCCAAATCCTTCCTTCTTCGTTCCACTTATCAACTACAAAGCATAACCTTCAGCACTCTCCTTTAAACGCATATTTCATCTCTCCACTGATTGGAAATCTAGTTTGTAGCCTTGGTCTGGAATCCTATACAACAATGTAGGTACAACATGCTCAGCTCATTACGCTATCGAATGGCGGTCATCTTGAACGTGCCTTATAATCCAATAATCGATGCATCAAACGAGGCTAAGCCTGATGCATGTGTTGTGGAACTGGTGGGTGGCCAAGCAGCTTATCTTAGACCGCTCGATATTCACGCCTAGGCGAGGCTTAACTTAACAATCGCAGGTAGTAGTGCCATTTTAGTCTGACGGGATTTTTTTACACCTCAGTTTTATCTTTAATTATTCTTATTACAGATGGAATCAAGTTCAGCTCGGACTTCCCGCGCTCTATTGTACCTAATTATGCATGCATGCCAACTCAATCTTTTGCTGATTCTCACCTCAGCAGTAGCGGGGAAGGAATTTGGGTTGATAGTGGAGGTACCAAGAGTTATGAATGATGGTACGGTCCATTCCTGAAATAAAAACATAGTAACTGTATCTTCAAACAGGTACAAACTAGTACGAAAGTAATCCAGGCAAGTACCTAGGTACTCGTAAACTTAGAGGTTCCGCTAACTTCCTAGATATTATTAAACACGCTAAACTCGTGCAGCAGACTACATTATAAGATTTCTGCGAATAGTATTCTAAGGTAGGAAGGTAAATAAATTCATTTACTTATGTAATGCAAGTTAGAGTTTAGTGAAATCAAGTTTTATTTTTTTACTGTAAATTTCCTTGAAAAGTTTGTATAATGTTTACAACAATGCTTGTCAGAACGGCGATGGTTTTAGTTTGTAACATTTCTTTAATTAAAAAAAAAGAAAAAGTAAAGTATCCTCGTAAATGTTGAACACAGCAACTTTATTATGACAGCAGTGACTGTAGTGGAAATGTCATTGCTGTCATAATAAAATATTTATGTAGTTGCATAACACAGATTATTTTTCTATATTCTAAGTTGCATAAGTATGCAACTACATAAATATAGAGAAACACCTTGTAATAACAGGTAAAAATGTATTAGACTCTACAGTGAATGAACTTCCCAATATTCTTGCCGAAAAAACCAAACCTGTTAGAAATGTCTCAGAGTGATGATGGGTGATCACAAGGCACATCCTCAGTGGACATGCTTAGTAAGACAATCCATTGTTATTTGTTGTAACCGCTTCACATTAGGTAGGTCATCATCCTGTTCCATCATTTTATTGTTCAGAAAAAATACAAGACGACGGCTTAGAATATAGTAGAAGCCGCATTTGACATAATTTGTATGAAGGATTTTGTCACCAAAATGCTATAAAAATGTTCCCGTGCGCATGATGTTCGCGCAGCCCAATGTTGCACCTACAAAACTATTTCCCAATTTTTTGGGGTAATTTTTTTTGTAAATGCTGCTTAGGTACCTAAGTAGGAGGTACTGAAATAGATATTCATAAATTTTAATAGAATTAAGGAAAGACTCAGGACGTGTTTTTTTGAATGATTTTTGTCCATTGTTCTCGTCTGAGTATGTCATCAAGAATCCTAAAATTACACAAATATTTTTTCAAAATAACAAATTTAGCGCTCTATGATTAAAAATACCTATTGAAATACCTATGCCTAATGATGTGTAGTCATAAAGATTAATATAAATTTTGTTGGGAAAAAAATGTTGGTGTTGTTTGCATTGTTATTGAATTGATCGTAATTTTTCTTTAAATTGATGATTCCAAGACGATTCCTTATCAAATAGAGACCCAAATGTGATGTATGTTATCCCATCTACTTTGTTTTTAGACCCAGGCCAATTTTTGCAAGTGGGAACCACACACGCCGGCATAATTGTATAAAAATATGTTTGGCATTGGAGGTGTCAATGGCCAGAGACTGAATGACACAAAGTACTCCATCATGGTGCACTTCTTACTGTGACACAAAAATGGCTATACAGTACATCTGTACTTTTCTATAATCTGTGGACGACGGGAATCCAGCCTGTATCAGTAGGCCGATTATAAGTTCGCTCAAGCTCCCCTCGTCTCACCCCAAGTGACACACGTGAAACTTCTAATTCAAATGTAAACCAAACTTCGCATTAATTCATTACGTGAATTATTCATACGTACAGCGCCATTACTCCATCATTCTCTTGAATTTTCATCATTATCTCCTACAAGAAGCAACTTTATGTTTTACACGCTAGAGTTTATATCATTTTAATTGTATTTTCAAATCTGTTATGCCTTAGATAATACAGATCAGTTTTCGTTGAGAGTGTATCCAGGACATGTAAAATTAGAAATTGCTTGCCTTCCTAGGTAATTTTTAATTTTAGTAGTAGTAGAGCTCTCTGTGTGCGAGCACGTCCGGGGAAGTAGTTACTAGCACCGTACCTGTGTCTGCTGCCGCACAGTGATGCTCGCATTGCTGTGTTCCGGTTTGAAGGGTATGCATGGGTGCCGGCGTAATTACACGCACATGACACTTAACATCTTTATGTCTCAGAGTGATGGGCGCAGTACAATGCATGACAGGCCACGTCCTCAGTCGACGTGCTCGGTGAGGCATTGCAATAGCAATGCATTGTTACACTTAACATCAGGCGGGCGATCGGCTTGTTCCATCATTTAGCTGTATAAAAAAAGTAGAATATGCGTCATACTTAGGTACCTACTTATCCACCAACTAGGGAATGAGTACCTACCTATACACCTATACACGAGGTAAAGATAAGTTCTTTTGAAAATAATAATTAGCCTCTGTAAATTACTGTGAAATCGTGGATATAATTTGTGCGAAAAGGCAAACATCAAAATCGATTTCTAATTCAATAAAAAATCAATAAAATCACAAGGATCATTTAGATCAGCATTAGGTATAGCTATTATACTTACCGACCTCTATGGACTTAATTGGTACACCCACATAATAAATGTTGGTTTATGACTCGTGATTCAAAAGACAACTACCAAGACCTAGGCCTACGTAAACCAAGAAACCCATCCACTAGAAAATTCTAGAAGCGTGCCGGATCCAAGCTCCCTGCAGCCTCGGGAGAGCCGCAAGCATGCAGCATGCAGCATGCAGCTTGTTTACTATTTACTCAGGCAATAGATAGCCTGCAGTCCCTGATTTTATGTTTGTGGCGGAGTTTCAGTGAACGTGCAGTTTTAGAACTAGATTTCGATATATCAACTGCCTCTGGCGCAACGGAAGGGTAACTGCTTGTGATAATTACTGTGCCATGTCAAAATATAGGATCTGGTGTCCGGGGTGATTATACCTGCTACCACAAAGCAGTTGGTACAATATCAACTATTTGGTTCAAGAGCATGTCAGACCTACCTGCTTGCATCGAAGTCAGGCATCAAAGTTTTTTTGCATCGAAACTTCATTCTCTACGGAAGACTCAAATTCTTGAACCCTAAAACATCTTTTCTTTTTAGAGGTCAAGTAAAACTTGGTAGAATGACGACAAAAAAACGTTCATTCGACGTTCGCCCCACCGCGTCCAAAGTGTATACCACGCACGGCGCGCCGCGTCATGTCGCTGTAAAAAGTCTAAATAGAAAACAAACGGGACTCTCCCCGTGATGGAAACCGCATGAATAATTAATCGGCGGGATGGATGGCGGAGGACACCGTCTGATGGACCTGTGAAAATTGTCTAATGTGATCGATCCGGGGGGTTCATACTATAAGCACCCGCATATTATTATGGACTCATAAGTTTTTATTATAATCAGTGCTTAACCCAGGATTTTCACTAGACGTAGATTTTTCCGCTCCCTAACTTGACTGTATTTTTAGATTTAATTGAAGCGTTACTAAGTTATTGTGAAGCTAATTACTGCAGAGTTGTAGATGATGTAATATTACCTACCTTCTTACATCATCTACAAATGCAGTATCTAGCGAAGTACCTACCTAGGTATCACAGTACCTACGACGACGGCTATCAATGTTTATATTATAAAATATAATATCTACTAAGGTTCGTATTTGCATTTAGTGCTCAAGCACTGATACCGACTCAAGAATATATTTTTGAATGAAAATGTCTACTTGAGATGAAGATGAGGAGACGATCGAGCTTATTCAGTAGTTCCTCAGTCAAAGTAAAAAAGTCGATAATCGAGATTAGGTGGACCGATAGACTTTTTGTCAAATTATTATTCTTGCTTCTTTCTAGAACCACCCCCCAGAAGCGAGTTGACTACAGCTATTTGAGAAAGAAAGTTTTTAACGTGTAAAAGATATAATAATAACAAACGGATTGTGACCAAAATTCTTTCATAATCGCACATTTAGTCATAGACTATAAGTATGAACGAGTAGATACTTACGAGTATAGTAAAATGATACAGATTATCTCAAAATAAAATCAACTTTGAAAGTAAACATGATGTAGTGTAATCTTACGTGATAGGTTAAATTAAGGTGTCAATGTTTTTGACTTGAAATAGTAATCTGCTGTGAAATCAAACCAGTCCAGCACTCTCCTGTCATACCACACGTAGGCACCTCTGAGGCTGGCTGGAGCATCCAGAGCCAGGTATATGGGGGTTTCAGCAGCCTGGTCTGGTGTGAAGAACCCCACGTTACCCGTCATGTCAGTTTGGACTAACCCTGGATGCATGGAGTTTACAGAAATATTCCTGTCTTCTAGTTTCTTTTGTTGGATCCTTGTGAGGGCGCAGAGGGCTACTTTAGCAACTCGATAGGAGGCGAACGTTGCACCATCAGCTATGTCGTCTCTGTTGAATGTATTATTTTTCTTCGACTCTAAAAACCACTGGATAAACTGGTTGATATCCAAGCGCGTTATGTTTTTGTTCGATAACCTTTCGACCCAGTACTTGTTTCTCACGTTAGAGAGATGGCCACAATCACTTGATATGTTGACTATTCTGCCATTATCTTTTACTATCGGGAATAGCAATTCTTCCATGGCCAAGAATGCGTAGTAGTTAATATCGATGATGTACTTGCTTTCTTTATAGGTAGCACTATCTTCGAAACCCCCGGCGACTGCAGCGTTGTTGATAAGAATGTCCAAGCCTCCGTAAGTAGCTTTCAGATGATCTCGGAATTTGGTGATGCTGTTCCTGTCGGTGACGTCCAATTGGTGGTACTCTGGTTCAAGGCCTAGTTTAGCTAGTTCAGCTACTGCGGCTTTTCCTCTCGTTTCATCTCGAGAAGTTAGATACACGACACCATCAAATCTTTTGAGCAGATTTTTGACGATTGCGAAACCGATTCCTTTGTTGGCGCCGGTGACGACCGCGACTTTTTTTGACATGACTGCTTCGGACGAGCGCACTTGCACGACTGAAGGAGACTGTCTTTATGTTATTGATTTATCATTAGATAATAAATGATAAGCACAGTGAACTATTAATTAACTTACAGTGCGGAGAGGTTATCGCTATTTTCTAAACAATCAATGACTGAAGTTTTGTTAAATGTGAAATGTTTTTGAATTAGATACTTACCTACAATGTGTTTTAGTAACTTTTATTTTAATAAATAATTAGAAACAAAGAAAGAAAAACATTTATTCATAAAGCCACACTAAACATCTACAAGGCTTAAAAGAATAGGGTCAATAGGTAACTTTACAAAATGGTACCCGACTCAGCACGATGCTGCGTATGATGACACGACGCTGCTCTTCCGCCGGCACCAGGTGGGTAATTCATTAAATGTAATGAGAAAACCTTAAACTAGCAAAGCCCTAAAATAAATTATAATAGAGCTACGAGTATCTCATTGAATCTCTCGGATATTGTTTCAGCTGTAAGTAATTTTAGTGGATTAAATCTGATAGCTGTTTTGTTTAAAATAATAGACTAAGTAAGTAGATACATATTTTATCCTCTGTAATGAAACAAAATTTCTCAGAAAACCCGTCTGGATTTCAGTATATTGGAAGGAAGAACAAAATTCAACTTTTTAGTGACTTTAAATCCGTTTTATCTTAGTCTAAGTGCTTTTGGTACTATAAACGATCTGCACGTCGCGCCTTCACAAACGAGAGCATTGTCGAAGTTGTCGCAAACTCGGACACCTAATGTGTCTCCTGGGACACATTTGCGTGACTCCACATACATTGAAACCACACTTTATCCACAACACACTTATTATGGCATCAGATCTTAGTCGAGTACCTTCTAGCCGAGCTGATTGTTGCATAGGTATATTTCTGTGTTCAATAACATAATAGGTACAATGCGGATCATAGTAATGATTAGTCTATGGTATGTAAATAGCACATACTTTTGTCTCTATTGAATAAATTTTATTTTATTATAATTGCGTAATGTCTAGGAATGTTATACAAACTATGCTGCAGGCGTAGCTGCCACCGAAGCTCCGCGCTCGGCTTCAATACTCAGTCAGGCAAGCTCTGCAGTAATGTGTCTTCTGGGACACATTTGCGTGAACCACATCGATTGGAACACTGCGGTGCCATGGAATTCGATAAAGCTCTTCGCAGGCGCTGTGGTGTGGTGCGGTTTCATAGGAATTTATTTAAATAACCGCTAGCTAGTGAATATTACATTGAAATAAATTGAATAATACAGATACCTAACAGTATTTAGTTAATTTGGTTAAGCTGTAGGTTTACCTAGATTACATTAGAGCCGTATTCAGTTTCATTTTCTATCCCGAAACCACAACCCACAGGAATCCCAAAACTGCTATCAAATTCAGCTGAATGGAGCGCTGTCTGGCGGCGGTGTATTTTGTTTGATACAATTAGCTATTTGCGTATCGTCCTTCAATTAGGTACCTATCTTATCGTTTTCATTTCACCTGACAGCCTAGAAACGGCTTCATTAGATACTAAACGAATGACTTGCTTCGGTCCATTCCCACTAGTTACGTTGCCAGTTCTATTGGTGTAACTGGTGGGAATTTTTTCATTACGGATCAAGTGTCCCAGTAGTTACATTATGTTAGAGATTTTCATAAAATTTAACTGCACTTTACATAATTTGCTGGTAAAATTTGAGTAGCAATTCCATAGAAGCAAGGTATTCTCTATAGATGCTCTTTGTGAAATACCTCTCGTGGGTTTGACTTTGAAATGTTCGTGAAACAGCGCGGGCAGCTCCATCAAGCAAAGTAGCCAACTCTTAGAACTTGCAACTCCACGAAGCGAATATGAGCTAGGTAAAGTTTCTTAGTAGCTGAAACTGGAACTTTTCACTACCTTTCTAGAACAAAACTTCAACATCAAAACATAATGGGAAACGCATGTGTTCTTACATTTAAAATATACACGAGGCATGCTGCAGCATCATCTATACTGTACCTACAGCGAACTAAATAAATAAATAAATATTTACGCATTATTCACACGACACCCTCTAGTGCCAATCTAAGCAAAGCTTATAACTATGAGAACTACGAGTACATTGGTGATGAAATACATACCATATAATTTTTTTTGTAAGTAAGTACGTATTGATAAAATACATAGTAATGCCCAGCCATAGAACACGACGTTAATTCTGCTCAGAGCACCGCTACACTTTGTAAATGAGCTGACCGCGTGCTGAAACGTGCTATGATGTGTTGTTAATCCTCACCACGGTCAGCTGTAGTCGACTGCATTCGAACATCTCACATGAATACAACATGAACATGTCGGTTGCGATAATGTATCACATCTCAGAGAGTACCTAGTAGGTAACCAAACCAGTCACACGTACGTGGATGAGTAGAGATCAAAACAATTATTAAGTATAATAGTATTCTAGAGGTATTTCCTTGTTGTGAAATGGTGACAGTAAAAGCAGTTGGTCTAGTAAATAATTTATAAGCTAAAAAAACTAGGAAAAAACAAATAAATATTTATTCTTCTGGCATCTGATCCTAGGATCCAACCATAGACATAGCCATATAGGTCTATATATAGGTCTAGGAGCCATAGACACAACGTAAACACTACTGCTAAGTCACAGGAAAGCAAAATACCGAATTTGATGAGATATGGGAACATTCTGGAAACCTTTTAGATGAAAAAATATGTTACTTATCATTCATTTAATATAATCACTACAGTACTTAGTCCTTTGAATTCTTCTAAAAACGCTAAGTAGTTCTTTTCTTACGATGTATTCATTCACCGTTTAAAAGGCCAGCGGCTCAGACCGGCCATTAAAACTATTTCCAATGAATGGAGTGGATTTAATCAAACGAGGAGTTGGCTAGGAGCCATGCGCCGGGAGACTGGCCACCTAGGGCGAGATGAAACCCGACATGTTTAAGAATCCGGCTAACTTTTTAATTTTGAATAGAGATTTTCCTGATGACGAATAATTCACAATAACGAAATCTTATTTGCAGCCACTTGCAGCTTAGAAAATTTTATAGCTAATAGCTACTGGCTTTGTGCAGCTAAAATAATGGTTATGATGATGACGAGCCCAAAATAGCTGTAAGTAATAACAATTTTAAACAGTAGAGAGTTTCATTGAACCGACTTTTCTTCATTTATCATGTAAGTCTAGATCCAGGTCTACCGGGCGTCGGCCTCCATTGTCGCGGCGCGATTTACGACCGTTGTTCCACGTCCATAGTGTCGTCGCCGCTGAGGTAGAGTTCGGGGCGCGCGACCGAGACGCGCGACCACCAAGTCTTTTAAACGAATTATTATTGTCAACTGAACTTATATACAACATGAACGCAATAAAATATTATTGAGTGTATTATTGTATTTATATAGTGCGAAGGAAAATCTTTCAAAAAACCTATTTAAGTTTTGCCTTCTCTCCAATAACTAGTGCTGGCAAATCAGGTCTAAGAGTTTCTCATAAGAATTTAAATTCACTGATTGAGAAAAAAATCTACTTACTCTCAGCTCTTTGTAAGTATCGATTACCCTCTTAGGTAACCCTATCATCATCATCATCATCATCATCAACCTATACTCGTCCACTGCTGGACGTAGGTCTTTCCCAAGATGCGCCATTGAGCTCGGTCTTCGGCTCTTCTCACCCTATATTGATGCCTAATTTTGCAGAACTTGAAATTAAATAAGCAGAACCGCGTTTTTGAGAGTCAATCGAAGACCAACAAACAAAGCCTTTATTTGCGTCGTCGGTCCGTCGTGGTCGCCTGTCTCGGTCGCGTGCCACAAAATATCGCTCGCTACGAGTGTGTCGGATCGGAACGGTGAAAAAAATGTTGTCGATATATCTTGTGCGACTAAACGCTGACAATGTCGGTGATATGTTGCGGTCTAGTGCCGTCATTATGTCTTGCGTGGGGATTTAGTACCCAAGAAAATGTAAGTATAGGAAATCCTATTTAGACCTATTTAGAAACCTCACATTATACCCTATTACACCCAGATAAATGTGTTCCAAGTTTCATCTAAATCAGGGTGTATCTACAGGGTGTTCCATAAGTTAAATGCTAAAAGTCCATTTTGATGGCAGAATTTTTGGGTCAGGTAAACTCCAACATGGTTTAGCGCCCGCTGCGCTGTGCTAAAAGTTCAAAGGTCACATAATGATGACCGCCGCGTTCTGAACGTAAGTACCTAATCTGTTGGAAACGGCCAAAGACTACTTTTACCGCTATAAATTTTCCGCTATAAAGACTACTTTTACCATTGATCAAACAAAAAAACTACAATCAACATTGTAGGCGGATGCTTAGCGTCTGTTTTTGTACAGTTCCAGCAAAAACTCGATTCAAGTCCGCCCAAAACGAGCAAAACCCAATCGGATCGGGTAAAAACCGGCACAATCCAGGCGCGCTTTTACGGCTAAGCCTAATACAAACTATCGTTTATGCTGCGGCTTAGCTGTACATACTGTTGTGTAGTCTGTGACTCAGCCAAATTGAAACTATTATTTATTCTGCGGCTTACGTTGCAGTTTTACTCCGCGGAAGTGCCCATGAATAAGGTATAAGTCGATCGCGAGGTTGAATTATCCATCCAGTGGCAGACTACACTTGGAACGGTGTTAAGTGTTGCTTAGTTTCAGGAGCTGTATTTTTCTTTATACCAGCATCATAGAGCTCTATGGATAATCACGACTCGTCAGCCACAGCCACCGTGGGCCAAACAAGTTGGTGCCACTACTGGTAGGCTTTATCGCATCGTAGATCCAAAAATATTAACAAGCATGTCTTTGTTTGCAGTCTACTTTGCAACAGTTATACGAAACCACAAATAAACGAACAACTTTAAGCTTAATTCAGAATACTAACTAGGTAAGCCATAGTTACTTTTGTGAACTTCATATGTGCCTAAAATCATAGTCCACCTTTTTACCAAACGTATGAAGATGCAAGCCTGAGCCTGCCCGACTCCACAGTCCACACCGACTTCACTCTACACTTGACTTCGTGAATGATGTTTAGAATATCCAAGTGGCTCTATAATCTTAGCACCAGTTTTTTCCTAAAAAATAATAAAAATTTGTAATTATTTATATTCTCTTTAGTTAGCGTTTTATCAATCTTTAGTGTTCTCTGATGAGAAAAAATGTTCTACAGTGGGAGCTTATGCATAGTTCATTTCGCATTTTTTCCTAGGTTTGACTGTTTTCTTTAATTATTTTACAGTTGATTCAAAGAGACAAGATTGAATAAACGTATTTTGGGAAATATTATATAAATTGGCTTGGCACAATGCCTCAAGAGTGCTGTAAAGTAGTGCTGAGTAAACTGATTTCAAAAGAGATACGGACCCGATGTGCATCGGACGGACGGCTATCGATATGAAGTTGATATTCCGATATGTACTGCAGCTCTGCCTCTGCGGGCCAACCAATTTGTTTTATTGTGCAGCGAGCCTTTTGCTTTGAATTTGCGGTCTTCGTGTTATCCATACGTTCTTCCTAGCTGCTTCCTTCAATAGTTTATAAGATGGTAGCATTTTATAAAATACTGAAGGATTGTAGTTTTATATTTATTTTGGCAGTTGTTTTGATCACAGAAGTGGTGGATTGATGACCTTCATTTAATTTGAGGAATTCCACTTTGGCTTAGCTTTTTGAAGACTTATTTTTATTCTTATTCATTTTAAAGTAAAGGCAGATTTTAGAAAGAAAAGAAGAAAGAAAGAAAAGTGTATATATATTATTTTTAGTGAAATAGAACCTATATTTTAAAATCCTGTGACACACCTGAAAATTTAATAACAAGTTTATGATTAATGTCTGTGTGATGAATTGGAAAAATTATTTTAGCTAGGTACCTACATAAATCTACTAAAAAGTTTAGGTAAATATTGTATAACTTTTCTAGATTTGAGCTCTTTCACAAACATAGTCTTTTTAAAATATAGACCTACACTTTAATATTGAAATAGTTCATAAACAGTTGCTATTGTATGGAGGTAGTAAACCTTGATGTGTGGAATGGAGCCAACACTGCAACATTGCTAGTTTTCCGTCTAACATAATAATATGCCAGCGTTCCTGAACTTAAAATTACTCAAAATAACCATTTCGACAAAACCCGACAAACCCTGTACGTCATAAAGCTTTCTCCACAACATGCAATCGTAATCATATCGTATACTGATTCTATGAAACTAACTTTGTAAGCTTGGAATAGTTACAACGTGTTTTTTTTTTGCATTGACAAACAGACAAACAGAACGGTGTAAATAATCAAAGATAACATCGAGTTTATTAATAACAGGGTTAATTTTCAAAGTGGGTTGGTTAGCTCTAGTTCCGATTTTAGCTTGGCTTAATTTGAAGTTAGATATCGTTTTGAAAAATGCTCAATAGATTTCTCGTGAAGAGTAAAATGATATTATGAAGAGATATATTATATAAAGTCTAAAGAATGTAGCAGAATAACATTTAAAAACCAAAAATAATAAAAAGCTGTATTTTTTAAAAAAAGCATTTTAATGTTACGTATAAATAACGTTGAAAGTTGACTTTGGCTTACTAAAATGTTACCTAACTGTGCTTTTCAGGAGTACAAAGTTGCATTACAGTATGACAGGTTTCTGTAGTGTGGTCGCGACACCCAATATTATACAGCGCAGCCGTGCAGCGGTGTAGCGGTGCAGGCTGCGAGTGACAACCCTTTGCGCCACTTTGTGTGTTCATTCACACTTTGTTATTGGAGCACAGTTTCAAACTGAAACTAGCTACAATCATGTCAACTTGGAACTTGGAATTTTCAGAAGAAAGACACCAATAAATTATTTAAAGTGGGAAATTCGTTAGAAGTATTAAGTATTTATTTTAGCTTTGAGACAACATTTCCATTTATAAAATAAAAAGAAAGTCACATACTTTTTACAAAACTTTTCCAATTAAAATTGAAATGTAAAACAAACGGAATCAGAAGCGCCTCGCTGTATTATTTCGAGTCCAGTGCGCGCTGTAACGAACACTTTTTTCAGTAATGTTTTTAAAAATAAAAAACTCCTTTCTTTCGCAGGAACTTCTTTCATTAATTAAATTCTCTGTCAAAAAATATAGAATTCATTAATAAAAGTTCCCGGAGCGGAGTGTTCCTAAATTGTGAGGTCCCGGAATCCCGGATTCTGATGTTATATTAGAATTTAGCCAGGATTATGCGGGATTGTTCTAATTACAGAATGTTCACGAAATTAGTAGATTAGTTTTTGTTTTTTGTTAGTTTTTGTACGAGCGTGGGCGGGATTTTGTCATTATAAAGGAATTTTGGTGGAACTTCAAAGGGAATGTTGGAGCTGGTAATAAACCGGCCGGTGGTGTCCGTTCCCCCACTTACCTACTACATCATCTCAAAACAAAGGCTCATTCATTTTATTATCAAACTAGAACAGTTGGAGTGTTACATAGTAGGTTTTATTGGAAGCCTGAGCAATATAAATTCATTGTTAGTTTTAGTATGCTTATAAAAATGCATTTTACAAACGCTCAGTCTTAGAAGTGACCGAAAAAGGACCAGTGGCTTTAAACAGTTAAATAAGTCTGTGTTTCATGTCACACTTGAATTCTTGAATCATCACATGCCCTAGTTCGGCCACAGCCATATTTTGCAGCTTCACCGAGTAAACTTATAAAAACGCTAAAATATATCCCACTACCCTTATTATTGCGGCACCAGCGGGCCGTGAAATCCTGCCATCTCTAGATAAATGACCATCAGCTAAACTAGCTGTAAACATTAAACAGGAAAAATTCTATATAAAAGACGCATCTCTCGCTGTTTTGCTTTTTGTCATTGCTCACGTGTTTCTACGAAATGTAAATAAAGTTACTCAAATGTTAGGTAGTACCTACTCTGTGGGGAAATACGAATGTAGGCATATTCGTCTATTGTTTTGCGAAGTATCTATAGCTAGACCTCCAGCCCCTCAAGTCAAAAGTAATTTGCACCTACCTTTTCAAATGTCGTTTTACTTCCAACCAATTGCCATGAATTTTACGTAAGTAAGCTTCAAAAGCTCTGTGGGAGTTACCCGGAGAATCAATATGTATGTTTGAAAATTACATTTCCAAACGAAAAGTCTTGTGACCACGGATTTTTGACGTTTTCTATTATGTCATCTTTGCTGGGGCACCGCTAGGGTCTCAGGTATATAATATGTTTCGTTGTCGAGGGGCACTTGTCTAGGAGCGTGCATTCCAGCAGGAACTATCGAACTTCCCCCGAATAGTGGTATGTGGAGTTTTTATTTACTGGAATAGTTTAGACCGCTTCGTTTTCCACGCGACTTCCCTCGCTTCTGTTCGAATAACTTAGGGCCTGTTTTACAATGGAAGGATTTAAATTTTGTATGAACTTTATTGGACTACATTTTTATAATAAATATTTTAGCAACCTCTGTGTGAGCCACAGTTTTTTCTTAGTCAACGAAAACTAAGCGTTACACCCAAACTAAGTAGTTGAAACATTGAAACTCTCGAGGTTTTTGTATAGAGATAATCATACAAAAAGTGCCAGTTTGTGGTGAAACGAATCTGATTTTTCTTCATACGAAACTACGAGTTTAACGATTCTCACTTTTCAAAAATATACAAAATAAAATTCAGACTAAGTACGGACTCTAAGGCTGGATATCTGTCGTCAAAAAACGAATCTAAAGTGAAACATCCCCCAGATACTGTTATGTATCTGCGCTAACGTGCTGTTTTGTCGAAGCCATCCCACTGATTAAGCGATAAAGGGGTTCTCTAAAATATGGCGGGACGAGGAACCCCGTTTTTGCCGGTTCTGAATCTCTTCTCTTATACATGGCAGTTGACCAGACTTGGTTGTGACGTAGTTTTTATAACAAGGAGATAGCAAGGACAATCAGGTTGAGATAATTTGAGCTGTCATCGCAACTTGATATTGCGTTTAGTATCTCTCAGTGCAGTCAGTGTCGTGTCGGGGTAACGTCAAGCAACTGCTCGCTTGCACATTACAACATTGAGAGGCGTCACAGCTCAGTCGATAGTAGCTCTGCCTTCCATGCTCAGAGTCGTGGGTTCGATCCCCACAAAGAACAAACATTTGTGTGTGGCTTAGTATTACTATGTATTATAAAAGTATGTATTTACAAAAAAAGGAATTAAGTATTCTATCAGAAATTAGTTCCCATATTACAAGCTTTGCTAAACTAAGCAAAGCTAGAAGGCGTCGGAAATTTGAATATTTATTAACTTATTTATTTATTTTTTACACGCACCTCATTCTACCCAACAGGTGGTAATTTCAGCAAACTGCAGTAGAACATGGTAATCGCATCGCCATCAGCACAGCGCCGGCAATGAGCGGTAATGACGCGGTAGGTTGCTGACGCGATGCGACGCCACGGTCTGAAATGTTCAAACATGGTGTTTATCTGCACCCGCGGGAATACGCCTGACCTGCCTCGTGATTCAGGATCGTTTGATTTGGCTGACTTGCGTATGAATAGGAATACTCGCATTCCAGTAGCTAGAGTGATTCAAGTCAGCTGAAGTGTTCTTCAAAACGCTTCTTAATTTATTTTATTCTTCTTTCAAGTGGGTTCAATTGTATAAAAAGCATCTTTCTTTTAATAAATAGCTACTTAGATAATAATTTTGCAGATTTGATTTACTTCGGTACTTTATGTAACTTTGTACACGCGTTTTGCTTTTTTTCGCTAAATATCATTGTACAGTTTGTTTGGCGACCAAAAAGCCTTTGTCATAGTTCCGTGGTCATTCATGGCACGTCATGAGCTGTCAGCTTTGAATATTCAATAGACAACTTATGGTAAAAACCAGCTGAACCGAGAGGTGTGGATTCAGGGACCTGTCGAAAGGGAAATATTTCGATAACTGGTAATTCTCCCAGGGGAATACATATGGCCACTCCACTCTGCCTATGGGATTATGCATTTTATAATACACTGCAAAATAAAAACTACATTTGACATTACGTATCGCAATCAAGACATTATGTCAACTTTTTATTAGATATAGAAATCATTTGCAATAGAACTGTATCTATTGCCAATGAAGTCATTTAATTGGAGGCACAAAAGCTACAGACATCATACTTTTAACATTTTTAATATCGGCAAGATGAGTGCAGTTCCTCCTTCAAATGTCCGCGTCGCGTCGCGTCGGCCCATCAGCCAGCAAACGGCTCCATTCGGCCCGCATCGCGTCGTCCATCAAGATAAGGCGATAAGGAAATTTTGGAAAATATTTTTGGGACGTAATGAGGAAGCAAATGGCGCAACCATCCCTTCGTCATCTGGAGTGGATGGTGTCTTTGTGAGGGATGAATGCTTTGCCTGCAAGGTTGAGATGAAACTGTGTCGTGATTGGATTTTCCCTTCAAGACTTTAACTGTTTTCACACTACAACCGATACGACATCACACGATATCGACGGAAAGCTAATCTCATACATCCGATATTTTTTTTCAAACCACTAACAAACATGTCGATATCGTGCAGGTCTCAGCACCAGTGTGCAAACGCCTTGTGACACTACATTTTCAAAACTTAATCGCGAAGTCAGGGCGACAGGCTAAACTTTATAATGAAAATTAAAAACACACCCACATTTTATTTTGTACGACATTAATTGACACAGCTTCACTCATAAAAGTGGTGTTTCCCCTCGATCGAGCCTCTCCTATCTCGGCGTGTATTATCTGCACTTGAACCTGTATTGTTTAAGCGGTAATAATAAACTTCCATTAACCCGGCCAGCTAATCGGCCGAGTTTCCGAACGCTGCTTTTCACCCTTTATTACCAGCTGGAAACTTGCCAGACGACTGTAAACCTTAACACGTCCAAACAAGAGTTACAGCTCTACAGTTTGACATGCAATTTCGGGCTTTAGTGGGAGGACATAAGAGTGAGTGTAGCGCGTGTGTTGGCATGCCGCCAGAGAGACACAACGGGAGTAAGTGCTCTGTGGCTGTAGAATGGTTCGTTTTCCAAACCTAGTAGAAGGTACCTATAAAATAAACTTTGCCGAAATCTGGGAAACAAACTCGTTTCAATCTGAGAGGGATTACCTAGCTACTCTTATAATTTTAAATAACTTTCATCTGAGTCTGTTTATTACCAAAAGCGGAGCGTGCCAGTTCTCGACTGCAAAATTAATATTTCAATTATAAGGTTTCAAGTATTCTATTGAACTTCCGGGAACTTGCCTTGGTTTTTGATTAAAACCGTGATTTCAGTTTTTTTTTTGATCCCATTAAATAGAGTCTTTTTCCCATTTAAAAAGTGTCACACAAATGACGACTGTTGCTCGGTGTGTCACCGTCTGAACCCTCATTTGTTAGGTCCAGCATTATATTTTGTAAAGTCAGTAAACCGGGCCACTGCATGCTATGACACTGGCCCAAATTGCAGCCAGTTCTATGCTCCGGCGTCATAGCCCGGTCTGGGGGCTTTGTGACGTCACACGCGGTCTGGGTACTTTGGTGTGATTGTCTGCGTGATGTAGCCATTGCCGGGGTTATGGCGTGTAATGTACCCGCGCATTACTGATGATAACTCCATCAGGCTATCTCATATCTGCTGTTTATGGTCATTAGCCTTCTTTTATGAAGGAAAGAGGCTGTTTATGTTTATGACTTTAGATTTTAGAAGATAAATGCCCGTCATTTTGGTCGGATTAATATTATTTTCTTACAAATGCATACATTCGTAGCCATGGGTTGGAAATTATTATGTAAATTATTCTAGAACACGAAGGAAATTGCCCTCTGAATTTTAGATATACCGAACTACGAGTTGATTATTAATCAGCCAGAAATACATTTTAGTTTTAAAAACCTAGCGCTCAAACATGAAAAAACTTACTTGTAAAAATAATGCAATGTTTTTTATACCGGTATGCAAAAACACATGTTGGTCAAACATGAACAAAAATACATTATGAATGAATGTCGATAACAAATTGCAAAAGATTTACGAGCAATTGCATTTGAAATTCCAACAAAAGTCTGCAAATCCTTTGAAACCTTCGGAAAAATACATTGACATTTCGACCAGCGTGTGAAGTGCAACCACTTTACCTCAATATGCCGACATCCTTATTGTTATAGGAATAAAGGTGGTTTTGCAGGTGCTGTTAGTATTCGTTTCGTCGGGATGCCAGTCGCGTCTTACGCGTTGGCATGGACTTATTAAGTTCACGTTCAGCCCGAGTTCAATGGAATTTTCATAAAAGTGTAAACGGAAAGGCTACATTTAATAGCGTAGTAGGTGTCAGACTGAGAAGGGAGAGGTGCGGGCTCGGTTCTCACAGCCTTAGGCAGGGTTGTTATGCAGTGATTTTTCATGCCCAATAAAAGACGTTTTGTAGCTAGGTTGGTGGCAGAGTGCAATAACATCGGGATATGAACCCACACGCTTTTGCACTCATTAATTACTACACCAACAAATGTTCAAAAATATAAAATGAACAAAAATAATTACAAAATACAAACACAGTTTTTCTAAACTCATCGAGCGAACAGCAAATAAAGGTAACCTATTAATTTCAGTGCTGTATTATGTTAAAAACTGTTCGCTTTATGACAAGTTGCTGTTTAAGCTATAATTGCATCTCCCCACCCCTTCTGGAGGGGGGAGGTTCCTCAGACGGGCATGTGCGTGCATAAATTCCAGTGACACTTATTTTTGGTAAAACATTTCCCACAAAATAACGATGAAAATACTAGTGCAGCTACAATAATTTTACATGCTTTTTGGCTCGTCTACAGTTTCAATCAAAGGAAAAATGGTAGAGCTACCAAAAACCTGTACATTTTTAATATTCACGTGTTTATTTAATTCTAGGATTTGGGTAAAACCTTAGCTTAGGGAAGAATAGTTTTTCAAAATACTTAGATGAATTTATAGAAATTTTTAAATTGTATTTTTTTGGTACAATAAAGGGTGACAGATGGGAATAATTCCAATGAAAACTCACGACACGCAATTACCTACTCAAAAAAATAATTCTAAAAATAGAATCTATTTTCATTTATAATTATGTTTAAACTTTTAACAAAACCAAAAGACTAGTCTTTAAATCACTGAAACTGGCTGCTTATGCGAACATATGCATTATGCATAATTATGCACATTTTCGTGTTAAATTAGCATTTTCCGACGTGCGTCCGCCGTCTGCTTTGTACGGCTTATCGCTTTAGATGTGCTTTTAGACGGTTTTTATTAAAAATATGAATTTTCATGATTTGAATGTTTTTTCGCGTTGTTTATAAGACATCCTTTGATCCATGTTTTAAAATACATTCGTAAATCTTGTTTAATAAATTCGGAGTAATGCTGATGTTTTTTGAATGTCATCTAAAAACATATCTCAGGTGAAAGAGAACAGTTAATTTTTGTGAGAAAATGTCATAAAACAGAGGACTCACCCGACGTTAAGCGATAACCTCTATCTAGCTATCTAATCTTAACCAGTGTGCTGAAAAGCTTCAGCTTTCTTTATTAAGGTAGTGTTGTACTCCGTTAAGGAGGCGAATTTTTTATGCCTAATTTTCAAGACTATATTTTGCTATTTTCAGAAATAAAACCATGCCCTCCGTTTTGCTTGAAAAGTACCACTTCTCTTTATGAGTTTCATTATAATTTTACTATTTGAGCTTTTCAGTGCAGCAATAAAACAATGAGGGTAAAGCTTTGTCTAACCGACGCGCCCGAGCGACCACCACGCGACAACGCATTCCTCTATTTGAATGCGTGACTTTCCGTTTGTATTTCTATTTGTACAACCTGTATTACTACTGGTTGTACAAATAGGAAGTGTATGTATTTCACTTCCTATTTGTACAACCAGTATTACTACTGGTAATTCTCATTAGTGATTGCACGATTGCGTTAGTGCAAAGAGGAAGTATCATTCCTGTTTTGTACTCATTAGTTTGTGAAAGGTTTTCTACTTAAAAAAAACAATCATTGGATCTATTTTTGTGGTCAGGCTATTGCCCGGTATTCCGGGTCTAATAAGACTATTCTTGAAAACTTTGGTTTGGTTGATATACATGGGTACCTATACTACCTACCCTGTGGGTGCTTCTCTATCATTGCTGTATTGACCCTTACGTGACGGTTAGGTTATTTATTTACCTTGACTATTTATTTATCCACGAGGCCTAGATGTTGATGACAACCTCTCAAAACCATAGGCTTGATATTCGCTGCAGTAGGTATGCAGTAAGTATGCAGTAGGTATGCAGTAGGTATGCAGTAGGTATGCAGTAGGTATACCGCGACACAGTTTGTCGCTTTGATCGCGTCTGCTAGCCCGAACCTTAATGTTTCATTCAGCTTCAAACAACCAACTTCCTGAATTCATCAACCGCCTTGACATTAATTACTACACAACTAGATTGTTATGCCAAAACGAACTCTAATCTTCCATGAAAAGAACGAAAATCGTGCAACAACTTGCTGGTAACACTTCAAAGTTATAAAGAACCTTAGCATAATAAAAATAGGGTGGAAAATGGCGTGTTGGTGGAGGAAACGAATTCTATCTACCATGTCGATAGACTAGCGATTGGAAGGAAATGATTAATGATACATCTTTGATGGCTTTTATGGTATCATGTGCCTCAAGCACTATCTCTTTACTTTTTCTATTCATTTGCGAGTGCGAACTACCAGCAAAAATTATTACTTAAGAGCTTATAGTACCCCAATCTCTCATTTTTGATCCCGCATATCATTAAAAGTATTGAATCAATCATTTTGAAAAAAATATATATTACAGTTGAGAATATTTGTGATACATCATATGATGTGAAAACACGATTACTAAAAATTTTCTCGATAGTAAAAAATCCCAAACTTCCCTCTGAATCAATCTAAGAAACCACAGAAGTCAGTCAATACTTTACCTATACTATTGAAACTTTGTATATAAATTCAACTTAGCAATACACGTACATCATATGTTTTAGATTTATTAAAATGTTTTTTTTTGCATTTTAAGAAATTAAATTCTCAAATATTGCGCTTGAGACGTCGCAATCGCTCAGATTCAGTCTAGCTCCGGCAGTCGAAGAGGGAACCCGCGTCGCTTGCTCGCACGCCTACCTACGTAGATACGTAAAATATAATTTTACTTATAAAGTAAAGTAAAATAGGAAATAACCAGTACAAAAAAAAAGAGAAGGGATCGGAGAAAAGAAATTGCAAAAACATGAATAATATATTGAAGTAAGTATCTCAAATGAGTCATAAAATGTTTTTTACCTACCTAGGTGCCCGCGGGTACGCATTTTGGTTAGGACCTTATGAGGCCGTATTGAAATTTGACGACGTCAAGTTTAGGCATTTATGAATACGCGACGCGCTGCGCTATGCGTTTGCGACGCGCAAAGGACAAACGAATTTGATCTTTCGACATTTTCGTTCACTGGATGAGTACCATAGATTTGTAGTCTAATTACTAAGTTGGTATGTTGTAGGTCACCACGTGACGTGTGTAGAACTGTTGTACGAATTGTAATAAAAAGATTGTAGAGAATAAAATAAATATTGCAACCCCTCTATATCATTTTTTTTATTGACCTATGGTGCTGATTGCGGAAATGGCATCTACTTTGAAATCCAAGATGGTGAACATTGATTTTTTTGAGTAAAGTGATATGGGTGTCGTTTTCGGGATATTTTGGGGTGCTGATTACGGAAAAAGTATCCATTTTGAAATCCAAGATGGCGGACATCGATTTTTTTGAATAAAGTGATATGGGTGTCGTTTTCAGGATATTTTGGGGTGCTGATTACGGAAATGGTATCCATTTTGAAATCCAAGATGGCGGACATCGATTTTTTTGAATAAAGTGATATGGGTGTCCTTTTCGGGATATTTTGGGGTGCTGATTGCGGAAAAATTATCCATTTTGCAATCCAAGATGGCGGACATCGATTTTTTTGAATAAAGTGATATGGGTGTCGTTTTCGGGATATTTCGGGGTGCTGATTACGGAAATGGTATCCATTTTGAAATCCAAGATGGCGGACATCGATTTTTTTTGAATAAAGTGATATGGGTGTCCTTTTCGGGATATTTTGGGGTGCTGATTACGGAAAAGTATCCATTTTGCAATCCAAGATGACGGACATCGATTTTTTTTAATAAAGTGATATGGGTGTCGTTTTTGGGGTGCTGTTTACGGAAATGGTATCCATTTTGAAATCCAAGATGGCGGACATCGATTTTTTTGAATAAAGTGATATGGGTGTCCTGTTCAGGATATTTTGGGGTGCTGATTACGGAAAAAGTATCCATTTTGAAATCCAAGATGGCGGACATCGATTTTTTTGAATAAAGTGATATGGGTGTCGTTTTCGGGATATTTTAGGGTGCTGATTACGGAAATGGTATCCATTTTGAAATCCAAGATGGCGGACATTGATCTTTTGAGAAAAGTTATATGGGTGTCGTTTTCGGGATATTTTGGGGTGCTGATTACGGAAATGGTGTCCATTTTGAAATCCAAGATGGCGGACATCGATTTTTTTGAATAAAGTGATAAGGGTGTCGTTTTCTGGATATTTCGGGGTGCTGATTACGGAAATGGTATCCATTTTGAAATCCAAGATGGCAGACATCGATTTTTTTGAATAAAGATATGGGTGTCGTTTTCGGGATATTTTGGGGTGTTGATTACGGAAAAAGTATCCATTTTGAAATCCAAGATGGCACACATCGATTTTTTTTTGGATAAAGTGATATAGGTGTCGTTTTCGGGATATTTAGGGGTGCTGATTACGGAAATGGTATCTATTTCGAAATCCAAGATGGTGGACATTGATTTTTTGAGAAAAATGATATGGGTGTCGTTTTCGGGATATTTTTGGGTGCTGATTACGGAAATGGTATCCATTTGGAAATCCAAGATGGCGGACATTGATTTTTTGAGAAAAGTTATATGGGTGTCGTTTTCGGGATATTTTGGGGTGCTGATTACGGAAATGGTATCCATTTTAAAATCCAAGATGGCAGACATTGATTTTTTTGAGAAAAGTGATATGGGTAATCCGTATAATGGCTGAGGAGGACTCTCAGATATCGATTTTAACAGAAATCGATTCATAAACAAAAACTTCAAAATCGATAGGTACCATTTCCATAATCAGCACCCCAAAATATCATAAAAACGACACCCATATCACTTTACTCAAAAAATCAATTTCCGCCATCTTGGATTTCAAAATCGTAATCAGCACCCCAAAATATCCTGAAAACGACACTCCTATCTTTTTTCTCAAAAATCAATGTCCGCCATCTTGGATTTCAAAATGGATACCATTTCCGTAATCAGCATCTCAAAATATTCCGAAAACGACACCCATATCACTTTACTCAAAAAATAAATGTCCGCCATCTTGGATTTCAAAATGGATACCATTTCCGTAATCAGCACCCCAAAATATCCCGAAAACGACACCCATATCACTTTTCTCAAAAAACCAATGTCCGCCATCTTGGATTTCAAAATGGATACCATTTCCGTAATCAGCACCCCAAAATATCCCGAAAACGACACCCATATCATTTTTCTCAAAAAATCTATGTAAGCCATCTCGGATTTCAAAATGGATACCATTTCCGTAATCAGCACCCCAAAATATCCCGAAAAAAACACCCATATCACTTTTCTCAAAAAAATCAATGTCCGCCATCTTGGATTTCAAAATGGATACCATTTCCGTAATCAGCACCCCAAAATATTCTGAAAACGACACCCATATCATTTTATTCAAAAAAATCGATGTTTGCCATCTCGGATTTCAAAATGGATACCATTTCCGTAATCAGCACCCCAAAATATCCCGAAAACAACACCCATATCACTTTTCTCAAAAAAATCAATGTCAGCCATCTCGGATTTCAAAATGGATACCATTTCCGTAATCAGCACCCCAAAATATCTCGAAAACAACACCCATATAACTTTTCTCAAAAAAATCAATGTAAGCTATCTCGGATTTCAAAATGGATACCATTTCCGTAATCAGCACCCCAAAATATCCCGAAAAAGACACCCATATCACTTTTCTCAAAAAAATCTATGTCCACCATATTGGATTTCAAAATGGATACCATTTCCGTAATCAGCACCACCTGATGATGTGTAGACAAACAGGCGTTCAGCCCACCTGATGATGTGTAGACAAACAGGCGTTCAGCCCACCTGATGATGTGTAGGTAAACAGGTATTCAGCCCACCTGATGATGTGTAGGCAAACAGGCGTTCAGCCCACCTGAAGATGAGTAGACAAACAAGCATTCTACACACCCGATGATGTGCATGTAAATAAATAAATGCATGTAAATAGGCGAAATATTTCTCATATAAGATGTGGAATAAGCTTCCTCCTGAGGTTTTCCCATTTTTCGAATAAGCATACAACCCATTTGATCTGAACCGATGATGATGATCTGATCGAGTGAGAAGTGAACGGTGTTCTTAGGTAACAAACAAAATACAATCGAATTGAGATCTCCCTCTTGAAATACAATAAAATTTTCTGATTTCTCCTTGTTTTTTACTACTGTGTCCATTCCATAATACAAATTATTTAGCATGATCAGGAGCCGTGCCACAGGCCTTAGAAAAAGTGGCCAACTATGGACCACTTTTCTGCAATATTCCTTTCACTTTATTTCCATACCTACTGGGTGTACAATAACTGTGTATTTACTCTATCGTGCGGTCGACTCGTGACCTCTGCGCTGCGTGATGAACTGTGCGAGTGAGATAGCTGCGAGTGCGCGGTGCGGTATCTGCACGAATGGGCCGTGAAACTTGGATTTGAGCTGGAGTAGTGTAGGCTCTTAACCACTTTTAATCAATAGGTACCTTACCTACCCTGATTACCAAAACGTTGTATCATGATGAAGAGTTCAACAAGTATTGTATTCTAAAAACTTGTGCTAACAATACCGGATACTTGATACGCAACGTTTGCAATAATTTGAGAGGCGGCGAAGCACTAGCTAATAATAATTATGGCTGATATTATCCCCTGAAGGGGGAAAACTTCAACAGGATTGTGAGACTAATCCGATATTATTTATCCACGAAGTAAGCTTGATATATTTTTGTAATTTCAATTGTAATCTCTCTCGGTGATTATTATCTCTGCGTGCGCGGACTTACCTACCTTATTGTGAAAAAGAAAATTAGATAGCTTTCGATTTCACTATCTTGCAGCTCTTTTAGCAGCTGAGCGTATATTCCACCGACAACAATTCCGTTAACAAGGAACCGGCAAACACGAATGCTCTACAAAAATGATTACCTATTACCAATTACACGGGGAAATACAATCTTCGCAAGAAACCCATCAGAATTCCATACTACGTTCCCCGAAAACGATGTTTTCCAAATAATTACAGCATCAAATGGGGTCGTAATATCGCTTATTTAACCCGTTACGGGCCCCGAAGACCCGCAAATAATTGGAGAGATTCAGGGTAGCACTGCGTGTATGGACCAGTTTGCATAATCGAATCACCTGGGCCACAGACTCGAGAGAACAGTTCATTCACTCAATGATTGCGACTGCTCAAACTAACGTAGATAAAAAAAAACAAGCGCCTCTAAATGCGTCTTTATAATGAGCATGGTTATTTCTTGGTGCTTCTGTTTAATGAGGCAGCCAGCGTAGATAATAACAATGACTTATGATGGCAATGACTATCAAAAAACAACTTCTGGGCATTATGGGCAACCACATCTCGAAAACGAGGAGTGAACTAGCTTTATCCTACGTACAGTAGCTAGTTGAATAATAGCTGATAATGTTGGCATTTCCAGAATGGTTTTATTGAAATCAAATGGAAAAAAACAATACAGATAAAACAATTTACAAAAAATAAAACAGTTTACAATCCACAAACATTGCATATCAGTGTAACGGTTGGGGGCACGAAATAAATGTCCGTGTGGAAAATGAAACAAAAACATGCAGCGCACGGTATTTTGATAAATAAACAAACAAACAACCACACGTTTAGTTTACCCGGCATTGCCTTTTCCTGCGCCATCAGTATTACGAGTACAAAAACAGTCAAACCTTTTACAAATTAAATTGAAGTGCAGGAGTATTCCAATCTCAGTTGAACTGCAAAGTTTTAAATCATGGTCAGTTCATACTAACTCATTTATTCTGTGACTAAATAGTGACATTATGATGTCATTTAATTTGTTTTCGCGCATATTTTGCTGTCAAGTGTCTAAAAAGAATGATCACGAAAATTGTACCACGTGACCTGAACAAATTACACTGGACAGTGAAATATAACTTGTCAGCAAAAGATTGGAATACGGGGGCTGTGCAGAACATTGAGCCTGCACCACCTCTTGTACATATTTATGTCAGTCCACGCTATTTCACGGCATCGGCATTTTGAAGTGGTACCTACAGTTTTTGTAAAATAAAAATAAATAAAATAAACATCGCCTCAATTTTTAAAAAGGTTTGTAACAAATCAAGATCATAATTAAACTTTCGAATCAATAAATTAATCGCTATGGTGGATACTAAAATATCAAGACGTGCTAATTACGTAAATATTAAAATTCCGTCATTTTACAGAGTAAAAACACACTTTTCTACATTTTGTGAAAACTATTTTTCTAACACATTGTATACTTAGACATAGACATAGACACTTCTAGATACTTCCCGCAAATTATTAAATTCTCAAGTAAACTCGAGCCTGAGATCTGTATCCTCGTTACCTCGCGAACTTATACTCATTACACTAATTACTGGTAATGCCGGAGCCTGCTCCCCACTTCACCCCAATGTACCTTGATGTGCCCCACTTCGCCCCAATGTACGTACACCATGTTTAATATCCTGCCAGGTTTCATGAGCGCTTGCTGTAAATTGCATCGCGTCGCTAGCATAAAAAGTAGATTAGACCAATCTTTCACGATTTTCACAAAGGTTGGTAATCGATCTATGGTTTTTGTTTCGAGTGTAGGTTTCGGAGTCTTATTAGTATTAGAAAATAGCAATTCTTCGTCGCCATGTGCAACTACTACTGAGACTTGTAGGTTGGTAGGTTACTAAAAGTTTTTTTTTCGAGTTAAATAAATGATGTGCACAATTTATTACGCTCAGGCGCTATATTCTTGAAAATCAAACTATTTTCTGAGAAACCCGAACTCTGTACACTATTTATTCTGTGACCAACGTCTATCCATTTCCAACTCTATTACTCACCGTTTACAAAATAGAAAATTTCCAGACGACTATCTTTTAAATAATAGAAGAGATCGCGCGCCGCGGCTTGCCTCGCCTCCGGAGGAGAGGAGACAGCTGAGAGACAGTACTCAGTAATATTTATAAAATTGTGGGATAATACCTTTTGGCGCTGTCCCGCGGGTTCACTCATCCTTACTCTCTAAGATGTCGTTTCAGAAACTCACGTGACTATTTCGCAGTCACGCTCCATTAAAATCTGTTATAATAATTAACTACGAATGCTATGACCCTGCGAATAAAATCAACGTCGTTTTTAAAACTCCTGACAGTTCCGCCATCAAGCTACATTCAGTGTATTTAGATATCATTATATTACCACAGAAGATAGAAGAAGATTTTTAATTGTTAGTAAAAGTTATTTAGCAATTTTTAATGTTAAGTATAACTAAAGGATCTAGGATACACTCAAAAAATGTTTTATCATTGAAATAGTTACAATTCTTAATATTTTTAATTGAATAAACATGTTTTAACTTTGAATTTAGCTAATGTTATGATAAAATACCACTTCTTACCATAAAATCAGTTATCAATCGATTATTTGCAGCAAATTCATACTTCGATATGCATTAGGTATTATTATCTGAACAAAGATTAAACGGTGAAGTGCCTGTTGCTTACCTACTGCTACCGATATCCATTCTTACTCGATATCGGTGACGAGTAAGCTCATAATATGTATGTAGTATCATCGATTAATGAATACACGGTAGTATGTAGCATAATGTAGTAGCATATTATGTATGTAGTACTAGATCCTGTCACAGAATATATTATATATATTAGCTACTACCATGTTACTGCTGACTTGGTAGCTAATAATACATAATGCTACGTTTAATACTGATTTCAATGACCTAAAATGTTAAATTTAAAAATAACGCACATAAAATGGGTTAGATAGAACACTTCGTCATCGTCAAATTCAAATTCAAATTCTTTATTACTAATAATAAAATAACATTACAGATACTATATCTAATGCGTTATTCTATCAAAAAAAGAAAAAAATTATAACATTTATTTAAGTAAGTAGGTATATAAACACAATATAAAGAAATTAAATGAGATCAAGGTGGACATAATAAACTATTAACCTAATAAGACATGAGAACAACAATAAAATATCTAGATAACTAACAAGAGAAAACATAAAAACTAGACAATATGTAGGTAGGTAGGTACCGAAGTATTTGGTATTTTCTATGCTAATTACCACGGTGTTAGAGAGCTGGGTTCCTCGCAATAACTCAAGCAAACTCTTTCGATTATTGTCCACTTGTCATGAAACAAGTCGTGTTGTGGTTTGGCGGTAAGTAATGCGTTAAGATGGCGTCGTGCTGTGCGCGGCAGACTGGCGATTGTTGGCGCGCTGCGGTGCGGTGCGGTCCTGGGAGATAAAAGTGGAATTCGACCGGGGCGACCGTCATAAACCAGTAAAAGAATCATCAAAAATGGTTAACAATTTGGTAAAAATATCCAATAAGTAACATAATATATACCGAATGACAGACGACTGTAGAACCTCCGCTTTTTTTAAGTTGGTTAAGAATGTAATGAAACACTAATTACGTAAATAATTGTGTAAAAACACGCTTGATTAGGGAACATACATAAATGAACGAAACTACGAAGATTGCATACAGTTCATTTACAACCATCACCATGGCTGCTGGACTCTTCATCATCAGCATCCTGGCGCTCATCGCCTCTGCATCAGCTACGTCTTGCTCGACCGTCTCCAGTGGTGAGAAAAATGAAAAACCTTACTTATTACAATTGGCAGGAAGGTTTTCCGCGACCAAAGTAGAGTTCAGCGACCAAACCAAGTAGACATTCTGCAATAAAATTGCTAGAGAATAGACGACTAATCAAAAAATTTTTTTGAGTATATGATGGGACTAGCCGCTGGCCCACCTGATGTTAAGTGGTAACCACTGCCTATCGCAATAGATTGGCTCACTGATCACGTATGACGTGCCCTGTGATGCAGTGAACTGCATAAAAAAGCGAATAACTTACGAATAATAAACCTATTTTACCGTTTCAGGCAGTCTGACTGATTTCCCTGTCATCGTAACCGACAGGACTGTGCCGGCGGGCGCATTCATTAAAGAAGTGCAAAATGTAAGCAAAACTTGTAAGACTATAGTCTGAATGACCTAGGGCCTAGCTGAGTGAACTAGAATAAACAACTAATCATAATTTAGCTATAAACAAACATCATGCAAGTACATTAGAAAAGATCAAAGATGTATGTAATTGTCTTATGCTTATAAGACCACTTTCGAAAACTTCGGGGATTAAAGTACCCATCTATTTACACCCGGTGGATAGTTTACAGCCTGTGATCTCAATAGTTGTATGTCAAGAGATAGTGACGAAGTTGCGGGCAGATCAGCTACCCCTAGGTACATGTTATCTCTATGGTGTGTTTGTTTACAGCCATGCTCCGAAGGCATGTATGAAGTGGGTGTGAAGGCGGTAGGCTGCAGCGATATGGGATCCGTCGAGGTTGTTGTGAATGACCTCCAACATATCTACATCAACAGCGACTACGGCGCGCAGCTCACCGTCACCGGATACTGCTTTACTGGTATTCCATTTCTTTCAAAATACACTTCGAGCGCGGTCAGACTCTAATGGAACTTTTCAATTCAATTCTTGGCCTTTGCAGCGCTGTCCGCAGTTTCTCTGTCACGTTTTGTTAAACGTTAACACGAAGGTAAATGACCGGTGATGAAAAGTCATCTGCTAATGCAAAAATTAAAACTGACAGTTTGCTTTGGATTTGTCAGATATATGACGCCACCTTGACTCTCATTTTATATTTGCTTTGACACGCTTTCATGTCATTCTGTTGTTAGTCGGTACTCTGATTATATGAGCACGCTACTCAACAGTCACATCTTCGTTGATTTTTGATTTATTATTGTTTTTTTTTTCAGAGCTTGCAGGTCGTGAAGCCAGCGCGACCCTCCTTATGTAAACAGAGATGAAACCCAAGAGAATCATATCGAAATAGTTTTACATAAGCCTAGGCATGCCTATATAGGTGATAAAAGTGTTTCGTGATCTCTACTCGGTTAATATTAGGCGACAGTCATCAGTTAACATCAGAATTGAGTTATCATTGGCACTTGTTTAGAAATAAATGCGTTGTGAAATTAGATTTTTGTTTGTACCTTGTTCAGTACCTCCAGCTTTATAACCAGCCGATCGATCGCTATTGAATTGGTTGCGTTTTTTACTTTTGAATGCAAACGCCAAATTAATTTCAATATTTTGAATGGGTACAATATAAACAACTACGGAAATAGTGTTAGTTTTATTTTTCAAAAAGTTCGGGTTCGATTCCCGAGCTGAGTATAAGTTTTTTTTAAATGTATGAATGCAGGTTTCCGTGTTACTAAAATCGATGACATGGTTACTAAGAACAGATCATCGTATCGTATGTCTTATAGTTTCAAACTTTCCCATAAGTAGGGGAGACCGGGGCAAGGCCGTATAGCTAAGGATCGAAGCATGTAGTTCATCCATTTAAAAACGCAAAAGTATTAAATCAACATATATATTTAGTCAGACTCATTAGGTACACATTACAATTAACATATTTCAGTAAAGATTAAAAATAGACAACAATTTCAACAAAATAGCAGATAACTACTTATTCCGGTTTTGCCCCGAGCCATGGGTAAAACCGTATACTAACTTCAAAGATCGAAAAAGTTGGTTTAAATCGTCCTAAGTCTTAAGCCTTTGTATGTTGCACAGTTGAGATCATGGTTTTCTCTGTATGTATTGACTCGATCTTGTAACGTTGATTTTGGTACCTGGTAGGTTGTAGAAGCTTTCAAATAACCCATAGTTCCATCATATACAACTTGAATAGCTTTTTTCATATTTTCTGAATCCCAGTCTTGCCTCGTAGTGGTTCTTTGATAATTACGCGGCATTTTTGAAGCGTCTGTAATAAAAGACTAACAATATTTAGACTTACCTATCCGGGTCAAAATCGTATATAGCCGGTTTTACCCCATACGGTTGTACCCCAACACTAGTATAGAACAAAAACATCATTCACTCACAGATAGTTAATACTAACTTGCCGGTACAAACATTGCATTTAAGAGCAAATACATCACCTACAACACAGTTGATTTGTGACTTACCTGTAGCGTATGTACACTTCACAATCACTGCTTGTATATTCACGATAATAAGATGAGGACTACCGAAAAATAATAAAATAAAATAATTCAAAATTGTGCGAGCCTGCAGCGACAAGTGTTTGTTTACAAATAGTTCTGATTGGTAGGCACCACTGAGCGGCTTGTGCGCATGAAATTTGAATTATTAGCGAAAATAGCAACACTATACGGTTTTACCCAGGTATACGGTTTTGTACAGGTCTCCCCTACTCACCGATTGAAATGTTGCGTACAATATAAACAATCCCCATTACAATATGATCAGTATTTATTACAATGCTACAGAGTATTCAGAACTATTCTGATTATTTACCAGCACGATAGATCTAGTTACTACAGCAACATATTTATTTAATATTACATTACAATATAGTATTTAATACAACACTACATTGTATTGTGTACAATATAATATTGTAATTCCAAGTATTCTAATCGGTAATCTGTATTAAAGGTATAATTACTACAGCACATCATTTATTCATCATTACAATACACTTCTAGTAATTCTAACCACATAATCATTTGCAACTACAATATTTTTTAACTAGAACAGACTGGTAGTTGTTACAAAATAGATGGTGGTCACATATATAGCACGACATTCTCGTTGAGCGTACGAGATAAACTTATCTCGTACGCTCAACGAGAATGTCTGAATGAATGAATGAAACGAGAATACTCGTTAATGTAACAAGATTTTTTTTTCCGCGTACATTTTTAGGTACTAAAACAAACAGAATAATATAATCCCTATATAACAAGCTTCACCCAATGTTGGAGTATAGGGCCATCATACTACTTATCAGCCACTCTGGGCTTCCCCAACATTGGACTGTACAATTTAAATGTCAATGTCAGAACCCTGAGGTTGGTTCTGGTTGGTTAAAGTAGTTCATGTTGTTTTCGGAAATATTTATCAAAATTTTGAATAAAATTATTTATCGTTTCTTTCTTTTCTAATAATATTTAGCGAAAACGCATGCAGTGTAATGTTTACGGCAAATGATTTTAGTTGACTAAACTAAAATATATTATGCGAAAAAGCATCTTCTGGTAGCTAAGAAACAAAGTGGTTGCACTTGAGCATGAGTTTGGCTAGTCGAATTCCGCTACCTCCCGGGATTATGGCTGGGATCCAGGGCTGTTTCCAGTTTTATGAATGATTAAATTACCTACGTAATTATTTTCACACATATTGTAGCAATAGTTAGAACGATATTGCCTGTACATGGTCAAAACTTGACTAATGGATGGTCTAACTGCGATTAGGCTCGTTTTATCGGATGTAGGCTCTTGTAGGTACAATCTTATTTATTCAAAATTAAATTACTTCATAAACCCAAACCGCCTATACAAAAAACGCACACCAATTTGGTGTTAACGTACCAGCAAATTGAATTACCTACTACAGTTCAAGCAATAATTTCCAATCTGTAGCTTAAGATCAAAGCACGGAATGGAGGACGTAAGTAATTTACGGCGAAACCCGGAAATAAATTTAAAATCAATTTTGGGAGCCGCCGAGATTCACGATGGATTTATGGTAGTCTTCGAGAGCTGTGGCTGGCACTAAGCGAACTTCTACACAAATACGTTAATAGTGTATATGAAACGGAGAATGGAAAGCTAGTATTGATGTGAAAACCTAAATATATTTTCAAAACTAAAATAAATATCTAATCTGTCTGATTTTTTTACCTACGCTATTCTAATAAACAATTTAAAAAATACAGAGATGAAAAAATTACTTATACTTAGTAACCTTGCGTTAATTAACTTTGTAATCAAAACACGATTCATTTTCTTGACTAGGCACTAATTAAAAGCTCTAAATTATAAGCCGCTTAATAAATCTTTTATTATTTAACTTTAACGCTAAGATAAAAAACATTTCAAGTTATTACCGAATGCCGCATTACAATTCAAGCTCATTTGCTTAAAATATGCGAACCAAATATTAATCGTCCTATAATATCACATCGCTGCATAAACAGGGTGATTCAATGGGATTGGAGCTAGAGAGACGGTTTTGTAGTTATTACACAATTAGCAGTTACCCGCGACTTCGTACGCGACTATCGTTTCCGTGTACATTATTATTATCTGTGCGTGTACCTACCAAGCGGGAAAAAATAACCTAATAAAAATCGGAATAAAAAGCCTATGTGTTAATCCAGGTTACGAACTATAATATATTCAAAGTTTCATCCAAATCGGTTCAGTAGTTAAAGCGTGATTGAAACACAAACATCTAAACTTTGACATTATAATGGGATACCTCAAAATCCGAAAAGGGGCTTATCCCGACCGAGACAAACTTTGATCAACTAAATGAACAAAAGTTTGAATACATCGTTTCACTCATAACTTTTGGGACGTTATAAAAATCTTTGTGAATACGTATTTAAAATCTTCATACAAAAATAATCTTTTTATTATCTTTTGTGAAAGGCCGTTAACTAATAGGAAGTCATACATTTTTGACGTGGTCTGTTCTCTACTCTAGCTATTATAGAAGTCACCCTGTATATAAAACGATACATTTATTACAAGTGCACGTACCTACCTCGTTAGCCATTGTACTGCATTATTAATTTTGCAATACATTGCTGTGCTCCACTAAAAACATCGCGCATGCATGAGTAAAACATGATTTTAAATCAACGATAATACGCATTGTCATCAAATCTGCATTTCAACTTTAAATTCATGATAATCATAAGCTGAGCTACATACCAATCAAGTATTTATAAAAAAATATAAAGGTAGGTATATATACAAGTTATTGCACTTTTAGTTTTTATCAATTTTTTGTGCTGCATAAACAACAAAGCAATTATGTAGGTTTTATTCAATCGACGTTCTGTGCGGTCGCTACTTGGATGGGTGACCGCTAGTGCCATTTACGTCTGAGTGCTTTTTCGGAGGGCGCGTTAAACTGTCGGCCCCCCGGCTCTAGCAGTCGTTTAGCCACGACGGAGGCCTTAAGGCGACCTAAAAACTCCGTCACCATAGTTGGCCTCTCACACATACGAAGAACGAATACGATTAACCTTTTTCAAAGTATATTACATACTAGCAGTTACCCGCGACTTCGTACGCGTCTAGTTTCCGTGTAGGTACATTATATTATCTGTGCGTGTACCGAGCGGATACTTCTTTGAGAAACTTGACATTACACCTCATTACACCGAACTCGTACCTACTCGAATGTCAAACGCTAGTTGTTAGACCAAAGAGGTAGTACTACGCCCTGTCAAACTGACGTGACATGACATGAAAATGAAATCCTCTTGCCAATTGGCGCTGCTAATCCTTTTCGTTCATTTTATCCTGTAGATCCTGTTAATTATTCGCGATAAAAAGTAGCCTATATGTTAATCCAGGTTACGAACTACATATATGCCAAGTTTCATCCAAGTTGGTTCAGTAGTTTTGACGTGATTGAAACACAAACATCCAAACATCCAAACATCTAAACATCCAAACATCTAAACTTTCGCATTTATAACTAGCAGTTACCCGCGACTTCGTACGCGTCTACAGTTTCCGTGTACATTATATTATCTGTGCGTGTACCGAGCGGATACTTTGAGAAACTTGACATTACACCTCATTACACCGAACTCGTACCTACTGGAATGTCAAACGCTAGTTGTTAGACCAAAGAGGTAGTACTACGCCCTGTCAAACTGACGTGACATGACCTGACAATGAAATCCTCTTGCCAATTGGCGCTGCTAATCCTTTTCGTTCATTTTATCCTGTAGATCCCGTTAATTATTCGAGATAAAAAGTAGCCTATGTGTCAATCCAGGTTACGAACTATATATATGCCAAGATTCATCCAAGTTGGTTCAGTAGTTTAGACGTGATTGAAACACAAACATCCAAACATCTAAACATCCAAACATCTAAACTTTCACATTTATAATATTAGTAGGATAGGATAGGATAGGATATTAGTAGGATAGGATAGGATAGAGCATATCATCAGTAGACATGTTTTGAGACGTCGAATGAATTTTTCGCAAAGACTCAGCACAGCACGGCCGATTCAAATAAAACGTCCATAAAATCACTACATTTGAGATCATTGATTTGATCATGACACACAACAGCAATGCTAAGTGTCCGTGGGAAGTATCCATGAGAAGTAGCCATGGCTCCGGAAGTGGCACGCATCCAATATTCAGAGTGCTGGATCTGCCGTGGACGCTTACACTAGTCGCCACTAGTTTTTGGCATCGTCAAGAATCTAACGAGTCCGTCCGAAACTCAACCGAATTCATTAGATCTTCAGACATCAGTTTGTCTCGTAAGATGGTCCTTATTCGCTGTTGCAATTGGAGAACATTTAATTTTATTTAATGACATCGGTCTTCCTAGAAGGTCAACACTACTCCCTCTGTAAATCACCAAACTGACCGATTCTGTAACAATCGAGAATGTCCAAACCAGTGCTCACAGCACTAGTTCCTTATTGTCGACATTTATTTCCCTGAATTATTCACGAGCATCACTTTTCGGAGTTTTTCCCTTCAATGGGAGGTGGACACAGGAAATGTAGAGAGCCAAGTCCCTACCTGCTTAGTATTTGAGCACTTACCAAATTAGCTACCCACAGGAATCACTCAGCCATGCATGACGGAGGCCATGTGCCGCCAATAAACGAAAATTATGAAAACCTATGCTTAGTATTCTACACGTGACAATCTGTGATTTGGCAAAACACTTACAGGTTAACAGTCGTTCGGTGCTGTAAATTGCTTCATGAAATAAAAGTGAACAAAGCTTCTTACTAGACTCCACGCCTTGGTTTAGATACTGTTTTTGAACCGGTTTTTAAACTTCATCTTCTGCGACGCTCTCCACACTGTCGGTTAATCAGAACATGTTTATCCACCGTCTGTGTGACGGATCGAGACTCCCGCTTTACGATGTATTTATGAGGGCGATATGTCTATACGACTTTATTCCATCGCTGAACACGACGTGTTTGTGAATAGGTGAGCGCGCTTCAAATAAAAACCTATGTTTATTGATGCTTGGAATAGTAAAGCCTCCGGTACTTGCATTCATTTTCGTCCTCATATTCAGAGGATGGGTGCTACAAACCGGGTATATAAAACCAATGGAATACTAGGTACCTCGCCCGACCCGCACCGACCTGCAAGCGCCTATCTGCTTAAGAAAAGTGTATGACTTGTCTGTATTACTTTCTTGCAATCAAAACAAATGAAGCCATTACAGCGACCAACATGATCCATCGTTTTGAGACGTAAAGGTGGAGTCTGAAGTGCCAGTAATTGCACTGGAACTTTCAAACCGGAACACAATAAACCGAGCATCACTGCTTGGCGGCGGAAAGAGGTGCGGTAGGTGACGGTAGTAGAACTTCCCTGCAGACAAGATCTACTACTACTACAAGTTCTACTAACCTCACTAATAACATAACATCAATAATCATACCGGCACAGGCATCCCGTAAGTACATTTAAAACTCCTTCATTTAACCGGCCTCGAAACGTATTTAAACCCAGCTCTATTTAATTTGAAGACGCACTACCAAACCTGGCTCCATTCACTGAACGAATGAAAGAGCGAATGAATGAGTTCTGTCGCTGAAAGAAACGGGAAAGAGCTTCTTGAGAACAGGCTGCGGTACTCGCTTTCTTAATAAAATTTACGAGCTTTGGTTAAAATTGTAAAAAGCTTAACGTCGTATTTCCAGTTTGCAACATTTTTCTTCTTGACACTGATTTTCATTTTGAACACCAACGAATTTATAATGAATAAAGATGGATTTCAACCCCAAACTTGCCCCAATCAGAACACTTTGTACTCAGGTACCCATTTGTTGTCTTCTTAAGATTTGACCCTCAATAATGTATGGGTCCTTATGCGCTGTTCAAAGCATATTTTAGTTATGGTAAAGTTTATAACTTTTCCGGCTCCTTACAAAACTATGGCCGCTATATTATCACTATCGCTAAGAGCCCGTGCACAAGCGACTTCGTTGCCCCTACTCAGAATAACTCCCATAAAAAATAGTTATACTGTAGTTTGGAGTAGGCCTCCTCCTTCATTATATCCGGTGCTGCGCCTCTTCACACCAGCAAGTCCCTACCACCGATACCATGCACCACAATGTTAGCCTCGTTGTCGTGGTCCTGGCCATAACTCTTCCAAATAGAAATAAAAAGCAACAGTAATCCACGAGACTCCTCAGAACAGCTTATGAAATTAACCGTCAAATGACGTCCGGTTTTTTAAGAAATTCATGTAAACTCCCAGTAGTTCCCACAATCCGACGGGAGATTACAGCGCTTCAGAGCTCGTTCCCGAACTCACTCTAAACTTGTCGACACCCGATCCCAGCAAGTGGGTATTGATCGGACTTTAGTGTTATGACTTATGACGTCACTCCTGTGGTACTTATATATAATTCGGTAAGGCTTTTAGTTTTATTTAAGTAAAGTGTGCGTATCCTTCCTTCCATACACGCACGCTGTGAGAAATCAGGGTGATTATAAAATAGAAATGGATGGGAAATGGTATGGCCAACATAGAAGTAGCGTCTGTGGCTGCCATTAAGTGTGGTGTAAAGTCATTGCAACGCTGGATTTCAGATTATCAGTTTTTACAATATAGATATTTGTTATTTACTTTTAAAACTCTACTTACTAAAGTTGAAGTTTTGTACAGCGTCGTTAGTGAAATAATTTAACTCTAAAATAAACTCAAAATGATAAATATCTTCAACAATAGAGCTTTCCCTAGAATCGCACGATTCATGCATAAAACTTGAGTTTGATCGTGCGCTGCAGAGCAGGTGTGCTGCGATCAGCATGACCCTCATTCACCAGTCAGTCAGGTAAAACAAGATTAATCCCCACAGCGGTTGCCAGTTCTACAAACTAATTGTAATTGCTCCGGCTGTCGGTTCTCCGCTCTTGTTCTATGGCCACCGGTGGACATCGTGATGACTATGGTATTGTACAACATGCACGAGGTCGACAGAACTGCGATTATTTCATTGGGTTTGCGCCACCTGCGCGGAATGGCCGACCCATGTTATTTTACCCCCTTTGGGGGCACCCAAACCACTGCACATGATGAAATTATGAGGGTTACTTTATGTTATTCGTAAATGTTTTCAGATTAACTTAAATAAAAGCTGACTAAGCGAAATTACCAATGCAAACTGAATTTTGAAACTTTCTTCTTGCTACTGTAATTTGTAATCAAAATGTCTACTTAAGAATCCGAAGGGCCTACACTACATGTAGCATCTAAAAATTACCAAAGGCACTATAATGTCCCATAATGACCCCTGTAGGGACACCCGTGCATAAAAAAAAAACAAAGTTTCACGGATAAGGCAGGTTCTTCTTTCTCGAACAAGTTCAAAAATGTCTGTACTATAATACAAAAGTACTAGCTTCAACAGACTCGCACGCGACTGGATACAGCTATCGACTAGTGCTAAACTCTTGTACACAGTTAGCCAAAACCCCGCAATTAATTTTCTCTTTCATTCGAAGCGCCGGTTATCAGATGACTTTCCAACTTTGAATTATACTTAACCCTCAACTTTGATAGGGGTTCTAATTTTAGCTTCGCGTTATTTCTTTATAGAGAGCTTCCGCCCACACCTTTTGTTCATAATTTCTGTATTTCTAAAGTATTAAAAACATTGCTGTAATTTCTCGAAGAGAAATATTCATCGAAGAAATATCGCTTTCCGACGCACAATGGATTACTACAAGCCACTGAAGTTGATCAGATCCTAGCAGCTGTTTCAGCCGCCAAGCAGTGATGATCGCGTTCTACTCTCTGCTAATTATCTAGATTATGGGTATTTCACCCAAATACATGACACTTGATGACATCTATAAATTATTTTGCACCTATCATGTGTAAAATGCGTGTGCGGACGACTGCGTCAAAAACTCGCTATTACGAACAAACTGTGCCCCATAAAATACTGTTGGTTTTTCATTCAGTTGAAAGTTGTTTTAATAAAAGCTGCGATATTTTTTTCGATGGAATATAATGTTAGTTTGAACTCATCATCATCATGACTATTCAAATCCGACTGCCATGCAGTGGTAACACAAAATGCTGGTACCTATAACAATTTTGTTATCAAACGTTAGAAAGCAGGCCGTAGTTTCTTGTCCGTTCTTCTAGGCTCTGGTCGCGTGGAACTGACACCTAAGTAGTTATATAACACGATTCTAGATGATCCATGTCGTTTTATTGAATAAAAGAATGACTTTGTTATTGTCCCAACTTTAGTTGTTTGCTACTCCAATGAAGGTTTTACTCTTAATTTTACTAACAATAATTTGAACACGGATTCGATTAAAATAAAGTCCATCTAACAATAAACAAAGGCAGCTTAAGAATCTATTACGGTTAGAAACAAATTGGTTCTCGATACAAAATGCACAGAAGCTTTGGTTTTTCGAAAAGCAGTAACCGTTACAAGACGCTGCAAGCGGTAGTTATTCGATTCTGTAAGGTTTTTGTAATAGTTACTGTTTTTTTAAAAAAAAGATCAACTAAGCGTAGTCATAATTTATGACTGGTAGTGTCATTTTAGTCTGAGTTCTTTAGAAAATGGAAACCTCGTAAAAAAGCTGTAAGTTCTTGCTAGAGCTCTATAAGCTTATAATTAGCCTAAATTTGTAACTGGTACTCGCTTTTTAAAAACAGTTAGCATAACGACCTCTGTTTAGCACTTAAGACAAATCACGTCGGAACTACGGGGCTAGGTGCTAGGTATCAGCCAGTCAGCGAACTTTTAGTGCGATTCAATTTATACTCAAACTTTTGTTTGCTTTTCAACCGCTTGTTCTGCAGATAATAAGTAAATCTCATCTCATTGCGTATTATAATCTGTCATTATTACAGTAGCCAATGAGAGCTAAATCTTTAGGCATTAGTCCCTTACTGTCACGCCAAAGATTAATGTCAAGATAGTTTTTTTAGTTCTGCCAAAATGGTAATAAGCGAGATGTTTGTCCCAATGAGTTAGACCTAAACGAGTCACTGTGGTCCATTCCCATTAGTTACATTGTTACTTATATCTACTGATATAACTAGTGGGAATTTTGGTCCCAGTACATTAATTTAAGAGTAGCTTGTTTGAAAAAGAATCTTAACCAATCACACTGGTACAGTGCTTGTTACTCGCTGGGAAGCTTGTAGAGTCGTTGCTATTTTAATCCGAAAAAATCTGTATAAAACAAATTAATGAATAGACGCTGCTATCGCTGTGTGCTCCATAAATAAATCATTTTCATTTGTGCAATAAACGCAACGAACAATAGCTTTGTAAATCTACCACTAAAGCCCAAATAAAACTCACAGCATTAAACGTTGAAAAGCAAATTACAATAACCGCACGATCGGAGCTCGCTGATCTAGTGGCAATTATTTTAATCCACCGCAAAATATTTAACACCCCTAGCACCGATCCGAACATTTCAGACCTTTTAGCCAGTTTGAAATGCAATAAACAGCATCTAATCTAGATCATTTATTTTTAACACACGTTCCATGAATGGGACGTTGTGTTGTAACTGGGATTTTTTAGAAGCGAGTAGACTTATCCAGCACCTATACCATCCTCTCAGCTTAGTCGGTGTTATTCACTAAGAAAGACCAAGTCAATACGTGCAGAGTCGATCCGAAATAGTCGCTAGACACAACTGTTTCATATTTATTTTATAAGTATTATTCGTAATTTTCTTTGTGAATAAATACTACTTCTTATTATTTTGATTTAAAATATAGTTACCTCATTATAATAATTTGTGAAGCTTGAAAACACTAAGCTATTAGCGATTCTCCTCATATTGATAGTGATAGGTAGAGTAGAGTAGAGTAGAGAGTGACCTACACTCGAGAGCAATGATTCCGGGTCACTTAAAGAATGTTAAAAATCTCGGAAACTAAAAATGATAGGTTAATGCAATAAATTGTATTTAATAGACAATGTAATACTCCTTAAATGAAAGTAAAAAAATATGAGTCACCATACATTTTATTAACACAAAATTACATAAAGAAAAAAACTGCTGATCTCTCCTTAAAACAAAAATAGGAAACATGAAATTTTTGAACTTTATAACGATTTGACTTGAATTTTAATACTTCGTATTGCCTCCTCGTGCTTCCATTACTGCGTTTACGCGGTTTGGCATGCTGTACACCAAGTTCCTTATACGATTTTGGGGAATATTCTCCCATTCCTCTGTGAGAGCAATTTTGAGCTCACGAAGCGTGATTGGGGGAGGGTTTCGTTGTTTTACGCATCTGCCTAGCTCGTCCCAAGCATGCTCGATCGGGTTGATATCCGGGCTGCGCGCTGGCCACTCCATACGAGTAATGTTCATCTCTTGAAGGTAGTCATTCACAATCCTACCTGTATGAGGTCGGGCATTGTCATGCATAAATATAGCATCCTCACCTAAATTGACCATAAATGGACCAACATGATCATTGAGGATTTCTTCCACATATCTTACGCTAGTTAAAGAGCCGTTTTCTATGATCACCAGCTCTGTGCGACTTTCAGAAGAAATTCCGGCCCACACAAGTACAGACCCACCACCGTAGGCTACTTTTTCTTCGATGCATGCTTGCTTGAATCTTTCCCCTGGTCTTCGATACACTCTGTGTCTTCCATCGTGCTTGTAGAGCATAAATTTTGATTCGTCGGAGAACATAACTTTTGACCAATCTTCAATACTCCAATTTACGTGGCTCTGGGCATATCTTAGTCTTGAAATACGATGCCCACGCTCCAGTTTAGGGCCGTTTGCAGGTCTAAGGGGTTTTAAGTTAGATTCAGCAAGCCGACGTCTTACTGTCCATGCACTTGGGTTACTTCCTCCGAGGCGTCGAAACTGATTTGTGAGTTCAGTTCCTGTGAGAAAGCGATTTCGAAGCATGGTGTTCACCAAGTATCGGTCTTCTCGTGCTGTGGTACACCTGGTTCTGCCCGTTCCTGGTCTGCGTAGGTTAGAACCAGTTTCTTCGTAACGTCGGAGAACTCTTTGTACTGTTGACAGCGACACACCGACAGTCCTGGCTGTATCGCGCTGACTCCGGCCGGTTTCCAGCATTGTAAGTATTCTGGTGCATTCTTCAGGCGTAAGCGACATAATTTCAGCTTGAATAATGAATATAGAGCACTATCAACATGGTTTATATACCCACATAAATGACAGATTACAAACAAAAGCAAAACCAAATGCTGTAATTTCGTAGTTCCATCTTCGAAAGTGGCCCATTTTCAAATTTGATTTTTTTAAGATATAACTTTACAATAACTAAGAAGTTTTAATACCTTCATTTAAGGAGTATTACATTGTCTATTAAATACAATTTATTGCATTAACCTATCATTTTTAGTTTCCGAGATTTTTAACATTCTTTAAGTGACCCGGAATCATTGCTCTCGCGTGTATTATTACTAATCTCTGACAGCAGATAGTTTCCCCAAAGGCACTGGAGATTAAACAACTATGAACTGGAAACCCGCTATTAGTTTCCTCTTTCATTCCGACTTCCAGCTTTGTACAAGTTCTAGATCTAACTAGCTCAATTATTTCTATAGGATTAAATCAAAAATAGTTAGTAGTTAGTAGCAGACAGTAGTTAGCAGACTCAAATCGTAGACGTAGCTTTGAAAGCCGCTAAGCTGAAGTGGGATTGGGCTGGTCATGTCTGCCGTATGCCAGGTGAGCTGTGAGCAAGGACTGCCACTGAATGTCATCCTGACCCAGCAAGAAGGCGACGCGGCAGACCAAAAAGAAGGTTGCGCGACGAGCTTGACCGTTATTTATCAGATTGGCAAAGTATAGCCCAGGATCGGAGAGTGTGGAGAGAATGGGGGGAGGCCTTTGCTCAGCAGTGGGACACAGAGGGCTAAATATAATAATAATAATAGTAGTTAGTAGGTAACCGTTTACTTTTAGCTCTGCTGTGTACAGTAAAAATCTATTACATGTTTGCCAATATACCCAACTAGTTATTTAGTTACTTACAACTTACCACAACAACATACTAATTCTGAATAAGTACTATTTTTTTTCTATCTAAAAACCACTTACATACCTACATAGTTTGCCAATTTAGACTAAATTCTAACAATAACTTAAAAAACTCATTTTATAAAACTGGGTATAGATAGGTAGCTACTTACATTAAAAACTAAACATTAGTTTCATCAAAATGATGACACGAAATCAGTACCGTATATAGGTCACTTACGAGTAGTAAGTATTCATAGAACCTTCCGCTCCTTGAAAACCAAAGGGAGGCCTGTCGCGAGGAACTGTACAGGCCCAGGCTTCCAACTGACCTTCGGGTGTCGAACGGACTCGGGCGCTGGTTCCACTGAGAACTTCGCCAGCACGGCCGCCAGACCCGCCATCGACTGCATCAAGCCCAGTCTAGATCCTGTAGTAGAAAAAATAGTATTGCATAACAAGCTGTAAAAATATTAAGGAACATTGACACTGAGCATTGGCGGAAATCTACTAAAGGAGTATTATGCCCTGCAACATCAGAAATCAATAAGAAGTAAGTGTGCAAATTAATTTTGGAACTCACCAATGCAATTTTTAGGTCCTTCTCCAAACGGCAGGTAAGCGAACTTAGTTCTTTCAGCGTCCAGTTCACGAGGGTCAAATCGCTCCGGCCGAAATTTTTCAGGGTTTTCAAAGTACTTTGCGTCGTTCTGCAACGCCTGCACTGGAATCAGCACTTTTGTGCCCGGTTCAATCGTTAGTCCAATGTCTTCAAATGTATACTTTTTTGTGCAAGACCTCATCAGGAAGCCGACGGATGGAAATATCCGCAAACCTTCCTTCAGCGCCCACTCCAAGTAAGTCATTGCTTTGACCGATTCGTAACTCAACTTGTTATCATGCTCAGCCAGAACTTTATCGATGTGTGCGTGAAGCTTCTTTTGCACCTCGGGGTTGTAGGCGAGCTGATGCAACGTGAAGCTAGTAGCCGAGGAGGACGTTTCAAAGCCAGCCGCGAAGAACACAAACACTTGAGCGGCGATGAGGTCATCGGTGAGCTCGGCCGTCGCTCTCTCAGGGGTGCCGTCTGGCTTGAAGTGCACCAAAGACTCACCAACCATGAGGCCTTTGTTCTTGCACTCGAGCATCTGGTCGAGGAAATCGTTGCGACTGCTCGGTGCATGGTTTCTCGCCGCCAGCACGGAATTCAACAGCCCCATCAAGTCGCTCTCAAAACGGTCCGTCACTTTGAAATTTTTCATCAGACCTGGGAAGCTCATTTTCAACAAGATCTTTAGCGCCTCCGGAACGGAAATGGTGGTTATTTTTTTGCCCAGAAGCCTGAATTCAGAGTCCTCCCTGTTGAGGCTCTTGGTGTCGACGCCGAATCCACAGGCGCCGATAAAGTCGGTGGTGAAGCGCGCCATGAGGTCCCTCGCGTCGGTGGTGCGGCCGTGGGTAGCAGCCAGCCGCGTCTGCAGCTGCTCAGCGCGCTCCACTATCAACGGAAACATCGCTTTCAGCTTGCCGCTGGTAAAGGCGGGAGTCATGCGCTGCCGCAGCAACCGCCATAAGTCGCCATCGAGGTTGAACAGATTTTGCAGTAGCGGTTCCGGGTGAGCTTTAGGGTCGGATATGAAGTCACGCTTGTAGAAGTGGCTGAAGTCGGTTTGTAGCACGCATTTCACCAGGCTAGGGTCGCGGATCAGAAGCTCGGGGTTGGTAGAGCGGTAGAAGCCCACCACCTTTTCGTCCGGGTATTTCCGGTACAAGTCTTCAGCGATCACTGTCATGTTTTTCTGCATGAGGTAGCCGCTTACATTATTGCCGAAGAATGGCAGCGGCGGGTCGTGCTTCACTCCCTTCTTCTTCCAGTGGTCGAACGTCCGCGTGCCGAACCAGTATAAAATCACGGCCAAAATTGGTAGTAAAATAGCGAAAAACATGTTTCTTTGATTGTTATCGATCAAAAGTACTTAATTTGTTATTTATTTGTTGCCAATGACGATAAGATACTAGGCAATAGCAAGGTGCGATGTGGCGCTCCGAGTGCTAGAATCGTGACTGGTGGGAGTGGTGAGTAAGCCGATACTTTATACCTGCAGGACGAGTTTCTGTTGAACAATTATCAAATTATATTTATATCTGTATTATAGGTACCTGTCTGCGCTATCTGGCGTCTAACAGAAGGTACATTAGCTTACAACAAATTGAGCTATTTACCCAAATCATGACTCAGCGATGCGAGTATTTTTCTTACCTACTTGTTGATGAAAGAAACCTGATTGGTGATGAAAATTAACACTACAATTCTATACGTAGTGTTGACATTTAAAAGATGACATTGTTTTATTTTTCGTATGTATTTAGATACAAGATACATTTATTTGCCAAAATAAGTGTTACAATTTGGTCTTATGTTAAAGTCAGAGGCACTTTAAAAAACTTATTCACCCTTTTCAGGTATCGCAAAAATGTTATATTTGGGCGCTTAAACTTATCTTAAGTAGGTACATATATCCTATTCTTTTCAAAATATTCAAAAAATATTTTATTTTTTTTGGTTATTCTTTTTCAAAATATTCTTCAGTTGAGTAGAGACATTTTTTGACTAGATATGATTTTAATCCTCTTATAAATTTAGTTATTTCTGTTTCATTTTGAATATCATTTGGTAGGTTGTTAAAGATTTTGACTGCCATGTAATATGGACTTTTATTTAACATTTTTATTCTTGAATATGGTAGATATAGTTTGTTTTTATGGCGGGTATTTATGTTGTGTGTTTCTCTAATTTTTACAAAATCTTTTTTATTTTTGAAAACAAATATACATACATCCATGATATAAATAGATGGGAGTGTCAATAGCTTAAATTTAATAAAATAAGGTTTGCAGCTTTGTGTGTTATTGATTTGGGCTAAGATTCTTACACATTTCTTTTGAATAATGAATAACTCATTTATATTAACACTATTTCCCCATAGCATGACTCCGTATCTGAGCCAAGAGTATGCATATGCGTAATAAGCTGATAGTGCAGTATCAGTGTTAGTACTATATTTTAATTGGAATAGGGCATATATAAATTTTGAAAGTTTTGTTTTAATGTGATCAATGTGAGCTTTCCAATTTAGATGGGTATCAATATTTAAGCCAAGTAAATTGAATGTTTGTACTGTCTCTAATGGGCTATTTTGAAAATCTATGTTTAATTTTAAGGTAGGGCTAGTATATGATTTGAACTGCATTACTTTAGTTTTATTGTGATTTATTTCTAAGTTATGTTCCTCAAGCCAACATTTTACTGTATTTAGAGTATTTTCCAAAATTAAATTGATATTATCACATTTCTCACATATTTTAACCATTAAGGAGATATCGTATGTATTTGCATGCCTGATGTGGTAAGATTGTGCCGGGATTTTATGTTTTTACTTTTACATCATTGCAACACCTACATTCTAGCAATTAAATGATTATGAATTATGAAAAATTTACATTATTTGTAGTATTCGTATCTGTTGTTACATGTTTTGTTTCTTTATAAAAAAGTGTGAATAACTCTTCCAGTATGGATAGGGTCATAACTCTTACAGCAGTTTAAGAACTTAGATTTTAGTGTCAATAAAGCCGTTTTAATGCGAACATTGATTTATTTCATCAGCCAGAGGTTAACTGCTGTTATTAACCGCATGTGTCATGCGATCTTGTGGTCATTCGCCAAGGTAACTCATCACCACAACACATCTTTTGCTGTTGAAAGATATCTCATGATGCACCTTTAGCATTTGCTGAGTGGGTTCCTTTTTTACGCATGTTATCGTTTTATTATTAAGTAAATAAGTATGTACCTTATTGTGTGTTGCGTAAAATAAATAATTTCTTTCTTTCTTTCTTTCTTTCTTTCTATATGTTACGTAATATTTTTTTGCGGACACGTTAGCTACGAAAGAGTAAAGTGTACAACGAGAATCACGTCTTTGATATTGAACCTATATTTTGCGCTAGGTCAATAGCCTGTGATTATCAACATGAATACCTACTCATGTTTGACTTTGTGCGTCTTGTTATTTAGTTTGACGAAACCAGTTTGTGAACCTATGATACCTACCAATTTTAAAATTACGTGCTACCTACGCTCGAAGAATATCAAATTAGTTTTGTAATTTTTGCGTACAATCTAACTTCGAATATTCTAACCTCATGTAATTGTAACAACGTTAGATTACTTACTCATGCCCCGATGAAGGAGACGCTGTAGAGCTTGGGGTTTCTATTATCTGTGGCTTGGGGTTTTAGTCAAAGTCAATAAAGATAATTTAGAATCGTAAGCTTGCCTAACTCCTGTTTCCTTACCATGTTTTTCATCACCGCTTGAGAGCACTAGCATGTTATCGTTACTTTTATTAAGTGCCAAGGTTTTCTAGTCATTATAATGCTCTATCCAAGAGTAATGATACTGACATCACTGACCCCTTACTTAAATACAAAAAACACATTCGAAATTGTCTTCTATCTCCGAAAGAATAGTGGTTTTTAGTTTTTATACCTATTTAACAAGTTTTTGACTGCTTGTCTACTGTATTTTCTGTGCCATTTTGTACCATATCATTTACCATAACACACCGAGGTCTGATGATCACTTTATTTTAAGTACGAAACATGATCTCAATCAATCGGATCTCAATTTTATTTTATGTTAATTGTGTTCACTACTTATTATTAATTTGCTTTGTTTAGTTTAGTTGAGTCTATTTTGTGCACGCTGTGGCGTCCTGTAATTAGGGAAACACAAAGCATTTCCTTTAGATTTAAGAATGTACTTTATAATTATGATTTCCTTGTTGGATGCTCTAAATAAAATAAATAAAAAATAAGTGTGAAAAATACTTCACCAAGTAGTAAAAACAGTACAATTTCATGAAATTTCCGTCTAATTAGTTTTATTTGATAGAGCTCTCAAATAACTATTTTTCCGACGCGCAGAGTTATATTGTTGCTTGTTGTTGTTTAATGTGATATAAAGAAACATAAACATAAAGTGATCCTGGTATTTGTTCATAAAAATAGACCATTCAATTAATTAGCGCATCAAACTGGAACTAAAAGTTTCATTCTGAAGTGCAACCTGCTCTTAAATAGTCTGAATATAGATATACGTACAGTACGCACAACGGATCATTTATATCTCTGAAGTTAGGTTCAACAAGGATTGCGCATGTACCTACTGTTGTGCGGAATGTACATACCTCCAGTTCAACACAAAAATCGTTTCTGATGTGCAGATAATTCAGAGGGAGAAATAAATAAATATTCATGGACATTTCACCCGACGACACTCTCAATATGGGAAGTAGATGCTGATAGAATACTTACTTACTTACTTATATACTTTTTTTGTAAATACATACTTATACTACACACCCAGACAAAGATCCGTTGTAATTACTATACTTCCCTGGTTCCGTCTTGCATAGCGGTGTATAAGACTACTCGCACATTTAGCGGCCAAACAAATAGCCAGTGACAATCACGAGACGACTATGAAGATACTTCCCGATTGACAAATTCATTACTTTCTGATTCCTTATTTTGATTCCTAATTTCATGTCCACTGCTGATAGGACCCCGCACTGGCCGCCGCAACCATGATCACTAAACAGTACTGTACCTATTGTTACTCAATTTATTATTAAGCCAACATAAATTTTATTGTAACTATTTTATCAGCGACTCGAAATAAACTTTTTCTTATCTTATCTTTTACTGCCCTAAAATACTACAAGAACTGGATATAGTAGTCCATCTTTTAAAAATAGGTTCATTAATCTTAATATTATCTTGGTTCATTGTTGCATGGCCGCTGCATCGCTGTGACCCACATTGCCGCATCTCCCCGCCGCCGCCGGAGCTATTCCAAGTGAATTATTAATAAGGGCAGGTGATGTATCGGAGAACTGATTTGATTGGCTAGCCTTGTTGAGCGGAACATGACGTGAGCAATATTTTATGAGGGGTTGGAGGAAATCTGAAGTTTCGACAGGGAACATATTGCTACAATCATCTAAACATCTTTAGTTTTTTGGATGTAAACTTAGTTAAGTGACTGCTAAAAATGTAACCATTTTTGTGAGACTTTATACATCATGACGGCTAAGTAAATCAGACTTTGTCTGAAGTGGAGACTGGAGTTAATATTTCTTTAGCAAAAACTAGTAGACAAGACTTTTTCCGTCAACCCTCTCAAAAATGTAAAACTGTTGCTATTTTATCCTAGTTCTACTGTCTCCAGTCAGACCAGTGTCCCTCCACTTCGCTTTTCTTTTTGGACATGGCTTTTTCCCCTGAACTGCTATTACCAACATTTTCATATAAATCAGAACTACTAAGATCCCGTTGGGCTCTCCCATTTTCACACTTGAAATATTTGTTGATGTGCGTTCAGAACAATGGTGCCTGTTCCTGGCTGGCTCCGCGCTCCATATTCCACGGCCGTGAATAATGTGCGCTGTATCGCACTGAACGTATTGCGTGCTGCCACAATAATGGCAAGACCAACTAGTCTGCCATCAGCTTTTTTTATGATAAAAATGATGGAACATGCGGTTGTACCAAAAGCTTCCTTTAAGTGGGCCAAGATTTGTCAGGGGAAACCCTGATAGCTGTCATGTGCCCTTGTTGTAGCATGGCGACAGAAACAGTGCGGTGGTAGGTATAGTGCCTACCTACAGTCCTTACTTTACCTACCTACTTCCCCGGAGGAACGCTCACTACGAGAAAGGTCTACTACTAACTTAATGGTTGCACGATCGGTTTGTCTGTCTACCTGTGTGTATGTTTGTTGCCAGATTCTGAAGAAACCCTGATTAAAAGCCTGATGAAATGTGACAGCGTCAAGATTTATCCAAAATAATAGTTATAACTGAATTCATAAATGAATAACACTCCCCTGTCTCGATTAATCATTTTCACGATCCACTGTTTAATAAAGCTTGCTTAATAAAGGTATATACTGGCAGTATTTACAATGAGGAGGGAATAAGTACTCCACAACTACAGGGTGATTCACTAACCATAGCGAAAAAGGATAATTTTACCAGTGGCTTGCTCGAAATCAAAGATTTTTTGTGACGTTTCCAACAACTCCAACTTCTATAATATTATGATTATTCAAAGCTGACTTTTTCTAGATTTTCAGCTAACTTCTTTCAAGTAATTAACAGGATGGTTTATTTTACTCACCAAGAAAATAACGACTATACAGTATTTACAATATTTACAATATTCACATGAACCAGTTGAGCTATCTACAAACCGTAATCGTCCTTTAATGATGAATCACCCTGTATCTCCGTACATTTATCCATACAGGGTGCGATTGATTTATATATGCTCGTATCGCGCGATGCACTCCGCCAATTTGTGCACGATCGCTTTATAATAACGAGATTTATGCGAAGTCTGATTACTCCAACTTTATGAATAAAATTAATATGTAGCTACGTGTACATTATGTACTCATTCATTCTTGCCGTCGCACTTTTGAATATGATACCAGTTGCAGGGGCATATAACTGATGCAACGCATTTCATGTTAGGTATGGAATATGGAATCAACATAGATTTGCGAAACTAAAAAATTGTACCCGTGGTAATGATCACCCGTATCATAAATATCCCTTTTATCTCAAGTCCTTTTGAGACTGTACATATAGGGAAGTGTCAATGTTAGTTACTAATACTTCTAAGCCTATATAATATAAATGAATGTTGCTAAATAACTTATTTGTATTTTTTTTACTTTTTATTATTCTGTGCCATAGTTCGCAGTTTGAAGGTGCGCCGAAACCCTCAACACTTCAATATAGTATAAGGCATTGTGTTCAGGCTCAGGTGTGGAGAATGCAGCGCGGGAACAAAGTGACGTGTGATGAGACAATGCTAGACAGGAGTACCATCCAGCCCGGCCACAGTGCACACTGCACCCGCAGTAAGGCCACAGTGCACACTGCACCCGCAGTAAGGCCACAGTGCACACTGCACCCGCAGTAAGGCCACAGTGCACACTGCACCCGCAGTAAGGCCACAGTGCACACTGCACCCGCAGTAAGGCCACAGTGCACACTGCACCCGCAGTAAGGCCACAGTGCACACTGCACCCGCAGTAAGGCCACAGTGCACACTGCACCCGCAGTAAGGCCACAGTGCACACTGCACCCGCAGTAAGGCCACAGTGCACACTGCACCCGCAGTAAGGCCACAGTGCACACTGCACCCGCAGTAAGGCCACAGTGCACCCCGCAGTAAGGGTGCTAGCCACCCTGGCAGACATGTTATTGCTCAACGTCAAAAACTGAAGCCAAGTATTACGCTATTAGTTAGTGAACTAAAATTGACAGCGAAATAGACGTTTCCAACGCTTGCGATGTAAAAAATGCATTCGTTCGATTAAGTAAGGAAAAACTACAGGTTAGTCTCAAAATTTCCTTTGAGTTTTACCCCTTAGGGAAGTTTTGAGACTATTTGTCTAAAGATCCCCTTAGGGTTGAATCCAAAAACTTCGAATAATAGTGACACCGAATGTGTCAAAACGGCTGCAATTTTGAATCTATAGTCCCTTTAGAATCATAGAACATGATAACTTTTCAAGGGGTAATTTAATAGACAGCTTTCCATACTATACATGAGTGAAGTAGGTTCTACTGATGTTTAAGTGAACTGTGTCATGTTTGCATCGACTCAACTGTTGTCGCTTCAGCACGTCGCTACAACCTTCGTCTGAGTGACTGGCCACACGTGACATGTGAGATGCTAACTTGTCTGTACTTGTCTGGTGAGATTACAGTGTAATTTATGTGACCTACATTCGAAGTGGCAAACCAAGCCAAGTGGATCTTGATAAGACTCATTACTAAATTTTATCAACTAAATTTTCTGGTTGTCTATAACTAAAATTGGCGACATTTTTTCGAACAACAACTGTGCTTGCAACCGATGCGACGTCCGTGACCAACGTCTGCGTAATATCAAGCCGTATCACGTATATCACGCAATATCACGTATGTCGTTATTCCACAATTCGTAGTTTTTTGATAGCTAAGTGGTTTTGAATGAGGTCTACTATTTTATTAAAGGTCTTAGTAGAGGCTTAAACTTATAATGGGTTTGGCTCAAAATCCCCTTTAACTTTTCCACCTTAAGGGGATTTTGCGACTTTTTGTCTCCAAAATCCCCTTAATTTCAAAAATTTAAAATCAAGGTAACGCCGCTGCCGTGGTCACTATCATAATAATAATTGGCGTTCACGCTCATCGCCAAAAAGTAGAAAACTTCAATAATGTATGGGAATAGTGGCGTGACTTACTTGTATCGCTTACAAAATGTCATAATCTATACATTTTGATTGGCGATTGTAAAATTTTAACTTGGCCAGAAGGGGCTGAAGTTGTAAATACAATCCTATAACGATTTTCAAGGATTTATTTCATAATATTCACCTTTTAATCTCAAAAGCTCTCGCAGCTTAAAGCCACACGATACTGTATGCAGCTCTGAGTTTATTTAATTAATAAATTATCGCCGTAATTTTCGTGTATTTCCGCTATTTACATGACAACGTGCTTCCAGCTATAATAATGTTTTACTTTGTTTTGCCGAAACTTTCAAATTAATTTATAGGCGAACTATTCAGACTAGTTTGACTGAAGGCTTTAAATACTCGTTTAGTTTTGGGATTTGATACATTAGATACAGAAGATGCTAGTTAAAATAAAGTTACAAACCACGTAGAGAAAAATGCACGAAGGCATTCTAACAAGTTATAAGTAGGCAAGTATGTAAAACTTTTTCTTCTAACCATAATTTATTGATGACTCCTATCTTTGGCTTCCTCGATACTTTATTATCTACACTGTAATTTACATTTTTGGCTTCTTACCCTGTAGATTCTACAAGGTAAGAAGCCAAAAATGTAAATCCCATTAAGGGGGAAAACTCAAAGGGGATTTTGAGACTAACCCAATACTAAAAGCTAAACGTAAAAATTGGTCAACCAAAAAAATTAAAACCATAACAATGTGCATGAATGCCGTGATAGCCCCATTATCTCGGCGAGTGAGCGTCCGTTTGAATTGCAGTCGTCCATTTTGTTCGCCGACAAACATTCAGTTACAATGTAACGTATTCATGGCTACGAATCTAGATTAAAAACAGACTCTAGTTAAACTTGCATGAGGATCCGTAAAAAGGTTTTTGTGTGCGAATGTTCTGAAATGTAGGGGCATTGTTGCGCAGCATACGCCGCGCGAGCGAATTTATTGTAGGTTTTATTTAACTCGCATTGACTGTTTTGGTGCAAACGACGAAATACCGTGCGACAGCTAACACCATACATTTCATATGGCAATAAATATTTCCTTGCGTGCCGGTTCAAAATATATATCAATTACAGTTTTCTAGTTTAATAAAATCTAATAATATTACACACTTTTTAGATGCACTCAATGTTTATTTACTTTGTATGCCAGGATGCAATACTGGATCTTCACATTCAGCACTAGCATCCTGTTTGCTGGACAAATGTTGTGATTGTGCGAAGTGTTCCTTGAGTAGAGTAGATTACATCGCCCCGGGCTCAGGACATGAGGCAGTGAAACCAGCGGTCAGATCCTCAAGCTTATAAGCTTTTTGTAGCTCTCTCTGACTCAATTTCGGTCACTGTTTTATTTTGAGAGTGAGATCCACATGGAAACGCATCTTTTGGCCTCTTCAAAGTTATACAAAAATATTTCTAGCAGAGAGAACGTCTTGACTAGCTAGTATAGAGGTTAGAGCCATGAGCCTGTGTTAGTCAGCCATTCGCTAACATTAGATGTTTCGATGTATGTAATCAATTATGTAGGGGATCGAAATGAAACGCAACATTTAGGTCAACGTCAGAAGAAAGTTGGGGGTGCAAAACGGAGTTGTAAGGGTGCTAATTCGAAATCTATTTAAACTTTTCTACGGAGCCGCGATGTAGCTTTTTCGTAGGTATGGCAAAGACTACCCGCTTAGGTAAAATTGAATGACCGTATCCACCCACAAATTCAACTTGTTTATTAGTTTGCATAGGTGCCAACAGATGGCGTTACACGTACCAATTCTAAAATTGTAACACAGGCATTTTCAAAGGAAAACATAAAGTAGGTGTATAAGAACACAGCTGTAAAAGGCAAATATGTAGAAATAAAATCTAAAATTAAATACTAGGGCGTGTGTCGCCTACAATCCACCCTCTTAGTGCTGAAATGAGGTGCTAGACCAAAGAAAACAAACAAAAATAAAGTTCAGATCAGCACTAACATTCAGCATGGTTCAAGTAGTGCGACACGCGTTACTGGACGGCGCACCAAACCAGTTCGGGTGCGTACGTCTACTACTCGCACACGACCGTCGTCGGCAGCATGGGTCGCACTCACCACTCCGTGCCGCCAGCAACCACGTTCAAGATTAGGTTCCACTATTAGAACATAATCTCCATCTCGCAACGCTCTCTGATCCCTACACCACTTCTGCCTAGGTATCAAAGTAGGAAGATATTCTTTTATCCACCGCGTCCAAAACATGTCGGTCAGTCTTTGTGCTACGCGCCATTGTTTACGTAGGCATAGGTCGTCGTTATCGTACCTACCGAATACGGGACTGTTAGAGGACGTACCTAACAAAAAATGATTAGGTGTTAGAGCTTCCGGATAATTAGGGTCATACGAAACATGTGTAATAGGGCGACTATTAACTAGCGCTTCCACTTCCGCAAACAAAGTGGAAAGCGTCTCAGGGTGTGGAGCGCGTTCCTTTAGTACGACTTTTAAGGCCGTTTTCACCGTGCGTATCATACGTTCCCAAGCACCACCTTTCTCAGGGGCCCCGGGGGGTATGAACCTCCTCTCGATACCTCTCACGGTACCGTCCTCGCGGAGTTTACTCTCATCGAGTTCCAACAGACTCCGCTTGAGCTCGTTATCCGCTCCGCGCAGGTTCGTCCCGTTATCTGAATAGATAACGCTGGGCGTACCGCGTCGAGCGATCATGCGTCTGAGTGCCATGATGGTGGAGTCTGTGCTCAGACTCTCACTGATTTCCAAATGAATGGCACGTACAGTCAGGCACGTAAACATCACACCGTACCTCTTGGATCTTTTTCGGCCGATGGTGACCTCCATCGGTCCGAAAAAGTCCACCCCCGTATAGGTGAACGGTCGACGATTGTGATGCAGACGTGCTGCGGGCAGGTCCGCCATGCGCTGCGGCTGCGGCGCGGCGCGGCGGTGCCGGCAGAACGGGCAGCGTGCGGCGACTGCGCGAACAGTCGGACGCAGCTTCAAAATCCAGTAGCGTTGTCGTAATTCATTTACGACGAGCTCGTTGGCACCGTGCATAGCTTTTCTATGGTGGTACTCCACTATCAAACGAGCTATTTGGTGACGACCATCGAGTATGGCGGGTCGCATAGTCGAGCGGGTGACACCTTCGACTTTGTCGATCCGGCCGGCTACACGTAGCACGTTAGCGTCGTCAAGGTAAGGCGTCAGTGTTATCAAACGACTGTTTGTTAACAAGGGCTTATTTTGCTTGACAAGCTCAATGTCTTGCGCGAACGAGTCCTGCTGAGATTTCTTAAGAAGAAGAAGCTCGGCCTCATTCATGAGCTCGACATTCATGCTAGCTTCTATTCGTCGACAGCGTCGAACGAATAAAAGTATTCGAGCGGTCACTCGTACGAGTCGTAGCCACGACGAGTAGTTGTCTTCGTTTGGTAAGGAGTGTTCAATGGCTTTAGACACCACTACATTCAAGCTCCTTTCCTCACAGACAACGTCTGGCGATGGCTTCTTGGTGGACACACAATCCTTAGGCCAAGTATCCTCAGGCTGCCGTAAGAAATGCGGTCCGTGAAACCATACGCTATCGTATGTGAGCGGAGGCGTTTCGTCTTTAGTAGCTAAGTCGGCTACGTTTAGCTTAGTAGGTACGTATCGCCATTCCGACACATTCGTAAGCTCATCAATTTCGCCTAAGCGATGAGCAACATACGGCTTACCTATAGCTTCTAGGATCGCTACGAATCCATTGCAGGACCGTCTGCGAATCGGTCCAGAAGTACCGCTTATCGCACTTCATATTTTTATGTTCTCGTTGAAGTGAGTCAGCGAGGCGTGACGCTGTAAGCGCGCCTTGCAGCTCCAGTCGGGGAGCTGACACAGGGCGGAGTGGAGTCACTCTGCTCTTACTAGCTGCGAAGATAATTAAAACCTTTCCGTCGGCACGAGTAAAACGCCAGTAAATAACTGCTGCGTACGCTTTAATAGAAGCGTCACAAAATATGTGCAGCTCTTTATTTACGACCGACTCGGCCTCACTACCTATATCTACCGATGTGAGATAACATTCAGTCCAACTACCGGCATTGTGATACCACCTAGGTATGCGTAGGGATTCTAAAAGTTTTAATTCATCGAGCCATAACATCCACTTGGTATGCTCACTTGAGTGGATGCGGCATTTCCAATCAATCTTCGATCTATGTACATCTTGAAAAATAATTTTACTTTTTATAACAAATGGCGATAAAAAACCGTGTATATCGTAAACAGACATAATAATGCTGAGCATTTTTGCTTTTGTAGGAGGCGTAGAACCATCTAAAATATCACTAGGTATTTTATCAAGCGAGATCTGAAACCCGAATGAATCATCCGCAGGATGCCATATCAATCCTAACGTGCGCTCACTTGTGTTCATAGCTCCGTGTTTGAACTGCACAGCTGACTGCGCGAGCGCTTCTGCAGGGATCGAGTCTAAAACCGGTTTGCTATTACTCGACCAGCCTCTAATTTCAAAGCCGCCTTTTGCGTGAATAGAAGTGATATCGTGAACTAATTTAATAGCCGTGCTTTCATCGCAAGTTGAATGACAACAGTCGTCCATATAATGGTCATTTATAATTACATCTACAGCCTCAGGATTTATATCCTTGTATTTTAGCGCATTTTTATTTTTAATGTACTGAGCGACAAAAGGGGAGCATGTGGCACCGAAAATCAAGCTTTGCATCGAAAAAACATGAATCGGTTTATCGAAAGATTCTTGCCACAAGAATCTAAGTACATGCTGATCGCTATGTTTTATTAATATTCTAAGAAACATGTCGCGAATATCTCCGAGTATTACTATTCTTTGTTCTCGAAATCTGAGCATAATTCCGTACAGAGAATTATACAAGTCCGGCCCTGTTAGTAAATAATCATTCAGGCACACACCATCTACTTTAGCGGCGGCGTCAAAAACTAACCGTAACTTGCCGGGCTTGTTTGGGTTCTGAACACCAAAATGCGGTAAATACCAAACATGATCAGCTGAGAGTTCGTTATCAGTTAGTTCTCGAGCGTAACCATTATCTAATAATTTAGATATTTCTTTTTTATACCTATCGGCGTAATCATCGTTCTTGCGGAATTTGCGCAACAATAACTGCTGGCGCGAGTAGGCATTATTGTATGACTCAGGCATCATAAAATCGTCCTTTTTAAAAGGTAAACCTACTTCCCATTGATTACCTACTTGACGTGCTGTTTTATCTAGAATTTCGACAGCTCGAATGTGATCCTTATTCTCACGGGATACGGGTGAAATTCCTATCAAATCAAAATTAAAGGAATCTTTAACTAGGTCATTAAGTTCGCTAATTTCCTGCACATCATTATCGCGAGAGTGAGCGAGATGGAAGACATTTTGTTCACTTACCCGAGGCTTCGAGGAGTGAGTGCGCCTACGGTGGAAACCATGGATGGTCCATCCCAATCGACAGCGTGATGCGTACAGCGAGTCCCTGTCTCCGTGTATAACCTCCAGCGGCGCTATTAGGAAATAATTATCCTCACCAAGAAGTAGCCGCGGTTTTACACTGGTATCGGTGCAAATCATATGCTTGATATGCGATAGGTGCGTACTATTTACGCCATTCAAAACAGATAAGTTTTGAGAACACAATTTTAACTGAGCACACTTACGTAACTTACAGCTATAACTAACATTGTCGTGTCCCGTTATTTCTACCTTAACACTAGGCACTTCCGATTGATACACTGATAAACCGAACGCATCTGTAAACCTAATAGGTCGCGCACTAACACACTCTAACCCTAGGGTATCTGCCAGCTCGGCGTCGATCACTGACACTTCAGCACCATCGTCGAGGAGTGCGTAGGTGTTCACTACACCTTTAGGGCCGCGTAATCGAACCGCGATCACTTTCTCGCGCTGCTGAAACTCATCCGGGGCGATGCTCGCGTCGTCACTATCTCGAGCGAAGTGCATCATGGACGCGTCGGCGTCGGGTGCAGCTACAGGTGCTGCAGGTTCCGGGTTCACGGTCATCTTATCAGGTGACGATGACGTCATCTCAGGTCTCGTCCAGTGCAGCAGGCGATGATGTGCCATGCCACAGTTATCGACGTCACACATAGGTGCGGGGCACGTATCCTTATTGTGTCGAGTTAGTAGACAACAATAACACAGTCCGCGCGTTTTGACGTATCTCCATTTATCTCGGCGCATCGCACGTTTGAAGATGCGACACTCCGGCAATGTATGACTGCCCTTCTGACAGAATCTACACATTGTGTTCTCAGCTGCGGCGACAGAAGAAGTATAAACAGTACGGTGACGATATTTATCATCGGTGCGCTTTGTAGGAGCGCTCATCGGCTTCTTGTCCTGCGGCAGAATACATCCGACGACTGATAACATTTCAGCCTCCAGCTTCAAAAATGTAGCCAGTAGTTCCAGTCTAGATTTGCCTTCACTGATATGTTTGTAGGCAAACTCTGTCCATCTTCCGATCAGAGTACTCGGCAATTTAGAAACAATAGCTGCAGCGAGCTCTGGACTTCGAAGATAGTCGCTCTGGTCTAGTGCGCGTATCGTGGCCACGCAATTATTGACTTTCACAGACAAATTAATCAATTCTTGTTGATAATTAGTAGGTAAAGATGGGAGCTTTTTCAATTGCATCGTTATATTACTAATAATAATATCAGCTCGACCAAACCTGAGTTCCAGCGCTTCCATGACTGCTGACGGCGGAGTGTTGCCGATCAGCAAGTCAGTCACTGCTTCCTTGGCCTCACCTCGTAGAGATTTACGAAGTCTCCACAGGTTCTCACTGTCACTGAATTTACACACGCGTGACGAATCATCATAAGCATTTTTAAAATGTAGCCACTCAATACTATCACCACTGAAAATAGGTAGCTCTCGTGGCGTGGCAAGGCGACTCAGAAGCTTATCTTCATGCTTCGATGCTGATGATTGGGTAAGTAGATCCTTCAACGTATCAGCTAGTTGTTGGATACTAGTGTCGTGCTGGACGGGTGCTTTACAGTTCGTGTCCAGCCACTTCTCCACATTCTTGTGGTTCTTGTTCTCGCTGCGAAGGGACGAAGGATAGGAGCCACCAGCATCTTCATCAGGAGCGACATCGGTGCCGACGCTATGAGCTTTCTCACTTTCATGGTCGACCTTGGCAAGCTGGGCTTGTAACTTTTTGTCAATTAGCTCCATCTGAATCATGGCTTTTGCTTCCGCCGCTTCTAATTCGAGTTGTTTACGTCGTGCAACCGACGACGTAGTAGACTTCTTCGTGCACATTGTAGACTTCGAAGCACATGTTGATTGCTGCGCAGTACCGGGCGGTGACATTTTGCGCGGCGGTACCGGCGTTGACACGTATCCTTCCCACGACGATATTGGACAATCAGGGCCGCGAGGAAGAATCAATTTCTTGAACTCCTTTTTAGGTGCACTATCCAACTTGTTAGTTTCCATAAGTTCCTGGCGTTGACGGCGCGTGAGAACTTTCGAGGGCGTATCCGACATGACGACGCCAGCTTACTGGTTTTCGATCCGGGCTCGGAAGGACGAATTGTAGGGGATCGAAATGAAACGCAACATTTAGGTCAACGTCAGAAGAAAGTTGGGGGTGCAAAACGGAGTTGTAAGGGTGCTAATTCGAAATCTATTTAAACTTTTCTACGGAGCCGCGATGTAGCTTTTTCGTAGGTATGGCAAAGACTACCCGCTTAGGTAAAATTGAATGACCGTATCCACCCACAAATTCAACTTGTTTATTAGTTTGCATAGGTGCCAACAGATGGCGTTACACGTACCAATTCTAAAATTGTAACACAGGCATTTTCAAAGGAAAACATAAAGTAGGTGTATAAGAACACAGCTGTAAAAGGCAAATATGTAGAAATAAAATCTAAAATTAAATACTAGGGCGTGTGTCGCCTACAAATTAATTATCAAGTAAATTATTTTAATACTGAGTTTAGCTTATTCCCTCACGATGAGCAGCATAGGTTTCCCGCATTATCCATGGCCCCTCACTGCCCTAGTAACATGCGTCTGTTTGTATGCAAATGCAAGACGCTGCCGGCTATCGTCTGTTGCAAAACCAATTGCTTTAGCCTGCCTAAGAAACACAATGGACAAGACGCCTTCTACAACCACATGATACCTTTTATCGCAGTCGTTTTATACCAACAGAGTATGTAGTTTTGCTAGTATACCACTTCCAAGTCATTTCAGCTATATGGTCTTGTAGTTTCATGGGTATTGATGTGGGTCCGACTAGGCTTCCAGCAACCATGGGTCAATTATAAAGTGTGTTTTACCTTTGCCAAAATCCAAGATTTTAATGATGTTATTTTAGAGTGTATAGAGACCGCAAGTAAGCTAATCAAGCAGTGAGGGCTTAGATATTAAATATAATCCTGCAAAACAGTATGAACTTTCACTTTTCATACGTTTTATAGCAAATAATCATACGGTTTCTGATCACCAATGTAACATAAACCATGCAGTTCTACTTCCATTTCTCAGAATAAAATAAAAAGTACATCAAAAACATCAAATAACCGCCGTAAAAGATCGAGGCCACTCAACGAATTGACGAGTACGTACTCTACACCAGCCTGTCCGCAAAAGTAGCTGAACAACTTGCCCATCAAGAGACCGCCATAGCAAGTTCATTATGCGAACTGCCAAGGAATGGAACTCGTTGCCGTCGTCTGTCTTTCCTGAAAAATTTTATCTGGGTCTTTTCAAGGTGAGAAAGAATCTCTTCTAGACTATCCTGCTTTATCGTCAGCTTCATCGTCACTTACCATCAGGTGAGAACATTCTATTGCATACTTATAAAAAAACTGTTTAGTATGTAATACCAGTCTTCTCGGATCTTTTACGCTATTTATATCTATCAAAGTTTTGCACGCTAGCCTACATAATAAAAATGCATCTTCTGCAATTTTTTTCAACGGCTCTGTAAAATGTTAATGAAAAGAGAGGTCAACCAGACCTATCGGTAATTTTTAGCTAGTAGCCACGACAATAAGTATAATAGGGATGTAGAGCAATTTTGGAACCCAGTTTTGGCTTTGGTTCTTGTTCATTACCAGAGTTCTAAAGTGAATTATGTGCAAGTCATGCGAAGCTATTTTGCTCGCGTGAGTTGTAAAGCCACTTCGAGGAGTGTAGGTACGTAGTAAGCTATATTCGATGACTCGATTCTGACGGACCGGACATTTTACGAGCCATCGCGTCCGACCAGATCCAATAGGGCTTTTTTGTGGGAAAAGTAATCGCCAAAAATGTCATCTTGTGATAACATGTTTTGCTTCAACTAAAACGCTTCGAGAATACTAAAGCATGGGGGAACTTTTTTATTAATCTTTGCGGTTTGTAACAAAACTGTAAAACTTTAGTAGAGCCAAGAGTGGGTTAGGCTCAAAATCCCTTTTGAATTTTCCCCTAAGAGGATTTTGAGACTTTTTATCTGAAATCCCCTTGGTTTTGAAGATTTATAGCTAACCTTACATGAGCTGGATCGTCTGATAACCACTGCCTTCCTCGCTAAGTTGACATGCTACGATCGTCAGGGACTTTCTTAAATTTATTTTTGAGTAATCAGTTTTACTTTAAAAAGATCATTTTGAATACCACAGTCGAAAAGGTCTTGACCTCATTTGGTCGAATATTCATAGCTGTTTTATTTTGCATAAGTAAGTAGTTGAGTAAAACCGCAGGCGGATATTAAAAATAGTTATCAACCCTATAACTAACGGTTACCACTAGTTACCTACAAAGCGCTGCGGTCAGGCGCTTTACGAGCAGCTGGAAGAAACCGCACCGTTCTACAACTACCCTCCATCCCCTATCCATCAACAGACTATGGTTACCTGAGAAACGGTGGCCGCTGTATAACGTATGTAATCTAGCAGGTATTTGTTTGTTATATTTGTCCACAATTTTTGTCAATAGTAGCAATTTTGTTGTTTCATTTTCCTAAACTAACTTAATTTGACAGCGATACAATTGTTTTCGCCCATTCCTCATAGTATAACAGACCACAGAACCTTTTCTGTTCTGTGTAACAGACAACCAGTGAAAATGAATCTGGCTCCGTATGCCAATCTTTTGCTGTCAATTTATATTTCACTGCCCAGTGTAATTTCCTCAGGTCACGTGGTACAATTTTGTACCACGTGATCATTCTTTTTAGACACTTGACAGAAAAATATGCGCGAAAACACATCAAATGACGTCATAATGTCACTATTTAGTCACAGAATAACTATGAGTTAGTATGAACTGACCATGATTTAAAATTTTGCAGTTCAATTTTGAAGTTCAACTTTGATTGGCATACCCCTGCTGATGGTCTGAAGAGATGACCAAGAAGTTATGTGAGCATAACACCACAGCTATTCGCAAAAAAAAAACGCACATATGAGTGGATGAGCCCTGCATTTCCCTGGCGAAAAAGTGATGGAATACGTCAAAAACAAATGACGATAATAGAGACATGATTACAACCGCCATGCATGACGTCATCAGCATTTTAAGCAATCAGGGCTTTAATTAAACCCAACTATTCAGTAAAGGGTAGTCTCGGAGCCGAACTCCCGACTCCCGACCCGTTCCGATGAGCTACGAGTACTAACAGACTACACGTATGTAGGTACCAAGTAATGCTAGGTACTGTAACTTATACCCTTCTTGCGTCATGAATATACAAATAGTTGACAGACCTTGCAGTGCAGTTGGATAGTCTACCTTTTACACTATAAGAATGAATTAATTATAAACTCTTTATTGTACACCTTAGAAACTAAAATCATAATCAAACGAGAAACGAAAAATTATGGATGTACTTACATGTAAAGAAAGAAAGAAAATAAAGAAAGAAAAAACATTTATTCTGAAACACACACACACAATAGCACAACAATATACACTAACAATAAACTAACAAACTAACACACTAACAATACACATATAATATGTATGGATTTTAATTTACCTCTGCCTGTATTAAAGACGTGGTCTATGGCGGCCGTATTGGCACTGCGTCCATTACTCGTAGACGTATAGGTGTTTTCTTTACCAGCGACCATACCCAGCAATGCAAGCATCATTTTGGGCAGTTGATATAAGAATAAGTAAATAATACCTGTCACAAAGAGCTTTAGCTACCGCTCTAGCGAATGGTACATCAAATCACCATCAACACATCATACCTTTACTTCAGTAGCTACGCCACGTTTGACACATTAACTCGTCGTAAAGCGAACACGTCATGTCCGAAATCGTGACGTCATAAACAACTACGGACCTATCGTAAAAAGGAGTTTATATCAGACAACTCGTAAAGTTTTTGCGGGTGTACTATGCACTAAATAGCGATATTTAGTTTGCATATAGCTACTCAAACTCAAATACTTTATTGCACTTATCATGTTGTTTTTACAGGTGTTATACAAAGGTACCAAACATAAATTCTGTTAGGGCACAGCAATTAGTTAAATAGGTACCGCATACGTGCAGGATGTGGAACAAGCTTCCTTCTAAGATTTCCCCTTCACCCTACTCCATAACCAGCTTCAAGAAAGGTTTAAGAGACTCCTACAAGGTAGGCAACGCATTGACAATGCCAAATTTTAAAGGCCTCTTCATTTTTTATGTCATTTGGTATTCTACTTATCATAGATTTTTACACACGTTGCATGAAGTCCATGATAAACGAATGCGATGAGCTTATAAATCTTTTTGACATAACAATAAGTCGGTGAAACACTGTGACGTGAAAAGACCACCTTGGCTTAATTCAGTCATTCTGTGAGAAACGAAGCCACTTTAATACTAAGGAACTGAAACTAAGGTCCTCGTAGATATTAAACAATAATTTCCTGAAAATTTAATCTACAGTTAATTTCGCTTTTCAGTGCTAAAATTAAGAAATTCTTTAGTAATTAATCATTTTTATTTAAAGGCATAGTAAAAAGAATTATGAGTTTAAAATTAATTATTACGGTTTTCCTTAAAGCAATGGCTGTCGTAATAATAAACAGTGAAATATTAACAGCGTCAGTAACTCAGCATGATTAAAACAATAAAAAGTCTCGATGTGTAGAGTTGTAGGCAACAACCAAGTGGATAATACAACTATAGATATTATTCGATTATTGTAGCGACTAGTAGCACCAGTGTCTTCCGGTTCATGGTGAAATGAGCTATCTATCACTATTTCAACTTATTTATGCCTTTAATTTGGATATAGCATAACCAGAGTATAATGAATAGTTTACATCTATACAGCCTGACTTCACCCCACTACTAGGCTTAGGCCTCTTGTTAATGCGATCCACTTAGATCCTCAATTAAATTCTCCGTTTAACAGATTTGATTTTTATGCCGTCGATATACAGTCGGTAAATAATTATAACAAAATATTTTTTCCATGTTTTTCCACTAGGTTTTCGTGGCATGAGAGCAGACTGCTCGTAAATCCGATGCTAATAGCCACGGCGCGTGGCCATTGTAGCCGTTCCATGAACGTTAACACCTTGTCGTCGACAAATTGATTTCATAAATAACAGAGATTGTAAGGTTAGTGCTTGTAAGTGGTCTGTCGCGCTGGCGATTTGCGGCCGAGTTCAAAGCGAGGCAAACGAGCGGCGGGCTCGCCGCAAGCTTTGAACTCTGCTTTAAGACTCCACTTAAGTAAATTTTAAACGCACTTGGCGTCAAAGTCGCGGCAGTAAGCTCGACGGCGGCCAGAGTCTTCTATACATTTAAACAACGCGATCAGTCCCGCCCGGCAACTGATTGCCCACTCGCAATGACTGACATTTTGAAGAGAAAACGAAAATCGTTGCCCGTTGAGCTGGTCACCGTGACTGGGTTAATGTTCCTAAATTAACACAATAAAAATACCCAAAGCTATCTACAAGTATAATAAGTAGGTATCTAATTTGAAAAAAAATGCACTGAAATTCTTTCCAAAGTTAAATTATCTTTATCCTAATGCGAACGATTTCAGGGCTATTAAAACATCCGCTAGCCACAAATCTCTGAGCATTAGGCTAACAATACTAACAGCCGAATAAAACGTGGGGGAAACTAATTTGTTATTTTATGGTTCATTTTATCTCACTCCACGCGCTTCGAATAATAGTGTTGGCATACTTTTCATGCTGAATAGGATCCTTGGTAGATAATAATCGCGATATCATTTAAATAAAAGTGCTAAGTAAGCTTTGCTTTTTTGGCATGTTACTTGCTACTCGACAAAGCACTTGTAGGTTTTTTGTAGATAGCTATAATATTATTTATCTAGAGTAAGAAAATAAAGTTATTCACATCACTTATCTTGGTTGTGTGACATGTAGAATTGATATCTGATGCATTAGACGATGCGTCTTCTTCTCTTTCTACTTTTCTAGGCTCTAGTCGCGAGGAACTGGCACCTAGATCGCTAGAAAAGAAGTTGTAATTTTACTGAATAACAAATCTTTGACGGTTTAAAACTGATTTTATCGTCTTCCACAGCACGACTTTACTTACTGCTGGGTGTTACAGCCCCCGTATGCCAATCTTTTGCTGTCAAGTTATATTTCACTGCCCAGTGTAAATTCTTCAGGTCACGTGGTACAATTGTGTACCACATGATCATTCGTTTTAGACACTTGACAGCAAAATATGCGCGAAAACACATCAAATGACGTCATAATGTCACTATTTAGTCACAGAATAACTATGAGTTTGTATGAACTGACCATGATTTAAAACTTTGCAGTTCAACTTTGATTGGCATACCCCTGCATGACTCTATATAAGAGATAATAATAAAAGTTTATAGAAAGTTTAGCTCAAAAAACACAATTACAGCGACAGACTGGGACACATAACTAAATAATTCAATTTCTAAATCCAGTAATGCTTGCAACCATTTTCCCAATACTTAAGGCTCGTACCTCTTGCAAACGTTTTCTCAAATGCTTAAGGTTGGTATCTTCAGTAGCACACGGCGGCGCGGCGCTGTGCTCGTGCGACGCCGTGGCACAATCACATCGCGCTCATTTGAATAACTGCACCTACGAACGGGACGATTTGGTTCTCAATGACTTTTATGTCGTTATGTTCATGTTTTAATTCATAAGCTGACATGCTTATCCTTAGCATATTGACTCATATCGCTCAGTGACGGTTACAAACTTTATTTTTCTCAAAAACGTGTCGCAACAGTGTAATAATGATTGAAGGTTCATTGCTATGGCTACCTTCGTCAATGAAAGTATAAATTGCAATTGTTGTCGGTCCCAGCTACTGCCGATCGCTCAACTATGATGGATGCCTTCGTACGCCCTTTCGGGGTAGGTCACTGCTCATGAAATCTTTTTTAGATTTCCGGTTAATATTTTCCGATGTAGTACTCTATAATACTATGTGGATCGCACATGCTTTCATCTTTAAAGATAATGGTGAATGGGTTGTCCATAAACTTTAGATAGCTACTCATATGTACGAGTAATTTAAAAATGCAAAATTGTGCAAAATAAATACTTTTTCTTTCTTTCTTTCTAATTTACGATTATTTAAAACAAGTTCAGTCTTAAAAATATCCAGTATCATTAACAGAATTAGAATCACAAAACCATTTATTCATTAAAATCACAATGATCACATCACGCTCGTTTGAATAACTGAATTGACTGATCATTTAGAATTGCCTTATACACTAGGTGATTTTTAGTGACAACTTCTCACCTATTATAACATAATTGGCATGGTTAAGTCAGCCGGTCTGTAGAGCACAAAGCGGCAATCGGTAAACATTAGTATTGCAGCGCGATTCTCGTTAATTAGATCACGTAGCTGCGACGCTGCTAACCGCCCGCTTTCGACAACCTTACACAGCTTTTAGACAACGTTTTGTAAAAACGTGATGGCGTTTAAAGTAACCTATCTTATAAGAACGAACTACTAAATGTTACGTCATTTTCGACCAAGTGACGACCTGCCTCAGAGAAAACTAGCTAGCTAAGGAATAATTATTTTCACGAAATTTCAATGTGTTAACTGGGCTTGCTACATCGATTTACTTTGATTTATATATATACATTTTCTAAAAATACTGGTAGATACTAATGATGACTAGAATTCTCTACATTTAAAATAGGAAATTCAGCGAGAGAAAGCTGACGATAATACGATAAATACGGTATTTAACAGAACGAAGCCATTTCTACCCCTTTTTCCGTAGCTACCACTTTTCCTATCGCAAATCGAAGCACAGAACGTTTGCATACATTGTGCGATAAGACTTGTTCCGGAAAATACTCAAACTTATATTTTAAACTATACCATCCTAACGATACAGCAATCGAACGAATACCCATTGTGGTCAGTATTTGATATAATTTCCAATTCAAATAAAAACTATTTATAATCTCTTCTAGTCCTCAGATGGCAGGAAGTTACATAACTTTTTTTTAATCGTTTACTATTTATTGCACAAAACATTCTTAGTTGTTAACTTGAATAATACTTGCTTTGACTTGACCTCAAAATCGTGATTTAGTAGTACGAGTAATTTTGATAACGTACAACCAACAACACGATAGGTTGAGTCGAGGCGAGGATTGGTCGAGGTAACGAGTAAGAAAATGGGATTTTAATTTTTTTATTTTTAAGTCAACACTATATTTTTTGCAATAAGTATTCCAGTGAAATGAAAAAATTAAATAAAATGGCTATAAAATGTTATTACGATCTCATTATCCCAGAAAGATTATAAAGGATACCTTTATCTCGTAATTTCCCATGAAAATAACAAAAGCGTCACAAGCTCAGCCCTGTAATTCAGCCACTCACGGCACCTTATTAAATAGATAAAACACGGTGCACACATGAGAAGCGAAAATTTTAATTTGATCCTGTAACGTGCCTTTTACCCATCTCATTGCGAATTTTCTTTCCCGGGAATTCTGACGCGCAATTTACAACTTTAAGCTTTTGTAATAGGGTGTAGAGTTTGTGTTGGTTTGCGGGACGATGATAGCGCGTTTTAAATAAAACAAGGTACCTATTGTAAAAACTGTGCGTAGCTTATATCAGGGTATCGGATTGTGGATCTATTTTCGTGAAGTAGTTATTTCAATGTGTTTTTTTTACTAGTAAATTGTACGCAACTTTTTCCCTGCGTAAAATGCGGTCTAATTTAATCTTATTTCATACAACTTTAAAGGTACTATTGCATGTACTTACATACAGCAATAATCTACTACTATCTCATAGCAGTGTATTGGTCTGATTCCATACAATCTCAATGATTTTACTCCTTGTGGTACGGTCCTTAACTCTCCCATTACCTTACGGAGTCGAATAGTCAAACGGGTCCACAATTCTTTTCCCTGATACAATTTACCGTGTATTCAAGCACGTGTGTGTGCTTAATGTGATTTAGCTCGGAAGGGTTCGGTATTTGGGACCCCGTCCATTGTAAGCCGATATCATCTCGTAGGTAATCAAGAAATTACAGCATTATGAGTTATTGTAATGTCTCCCTACCTACCTGTTGAACATGTTTGAAACATGTCAAAACATCTTGTCATAGAGGGACAAACATGCCCATTTGATGCTAAGAGGTTACCTCTGCTTATATAACAATGCAAACTTCTTATAAGCTTTTTTTTTCTTGTGGTAAGTCTTGTATAAAATGAATCCACATAAAATTGTTCTCAACTGTATGGTTATTTATGGAAATAAACGTTATCTTATCTTATCTTAGCTATGTCCTGTGTGTCCTGTGCGACATTGCTTTGCGTCTGTTGCTCTGAGCCATAAAGCTGTCTCATGTGCCAGTAACAGCACCGGTGCCCTTCAAACCGGTAGACAGCAATGCGAACAAGATATAAGATACATTTATTTGCCAAAATAAGTGTTGCAATTTGGTCTTATGCTAAAGTCAGAGGCACTTTAAATCTTATTCACCCTTTTCAAGTATCGCAAAAATGTTATATTTGGGCGCTTAAACTTATCTTAAGTAGGTACATATAATAGTATTATTCTTTTTCAAAATATTCTTCAGTTGAGTAGAGATATTTTTTGACTAGATATGATTTTAATCCTCTTATAAATTTAGTTATTTCTGTCATCATCACTGCTTGGAAACATAAGTATATTGGTAAGGTTGTAGTACTTCCCCCAGAACATTACAAAGTACTTTCCCAAGCTCTGGGGAAGTACTGCTTGACTCACATCCAGCGGTAAATGTGAAGCGTGAATACACACATCGTATAGTTATGGGCACCGCATTAAGAAACCAAAGCTCGACTCAAAGGTTCAACTAAAAGCCGCGCAAACAAAGACACTCCACTCTCACCACAGTCGCTACAAAATGCACTCAGTTTATACGGAGAGCTACATTTCAAGCGTGCTTCAGCAATGCGCTATCATATACTAACCCTTACTTATAAACTGGAGATAAATTGCAGTACTTATACTGTGTTTTTTTACATTGACTAGCAAAAAGATCAAAGTGAAAAGCTTTTAATAAAATGTAGTAAAAATATTATTACAATGATGTTTATGAGACTAAACATGTTGTATCTATTCCAAGCTTTTATCGGGTTTATTGATAAATCTCGTATACTTTAAAGTTACGTGACTCATGAACAAATACTCTTTAGTTAAGATATTACCAGACTCTGTCACATTTTTTCTCAAAAAACTTTTTTTAGTGACGTTTATTTTCGGTAGGTACTCAACACTTGGATGCAACGCTGAAACATGCGTACATGTTAATTTGACCCAAACTTCTTATCTAGAGGTTATCCTCCGAGAGTACCCGTATCTGCACTTTGCTAAATAGCTTTCTGTGAGAGATAACAATATTTTAAAATTATTGCGACTATTTGTCAATTTTTATAGTTGAAACACTGATTCTCAAAGGAATTGCAAATGAACACTTATGTCAATATTTTGAAACTAATATGTTTTGTTTTCATTTTCTCTGTATATTGTTTAATTATCATAATTTATGTTTTAGTGGAAATGCTTCAATTTTGAGTACACATTCCTTATCAAATGCTACGCCGTAGCACATAGCTACGAAACCTCGTAGCACTAGAGCAAATTCGTAGCTCACATACTACGAATTGCTACGCTGCACAAGAAAATCCAACAGTAACTTTTTACAAAATTGTTGCAAGTTTTTGCACTAGCACTTTTATTATTCTGTTTATGCAAAAATGTAGAATATTATGCACTGCGCTGCATAACAGCTTCACTTCAAAGTGTCACGTATAAGGTCTTCATCCCTTTAGCACGTTTAGCATTGCAAATACGGTTGAACCGGTGGTCTAGTGGTAGTAACCCGGCTTCCGATCCTAAGCTCGTGGGTTCAAATCCAGTCGTACAACAATACATTTTCTAATCGAAATGCCATTGCTCTCGAAAGCATCGTGAGGAAAGCCGCGGCTTAGTCAGCTCCGTTCGTGTTGTCCTTGTCTCTCCTGTGGATAAGGCCGACAAAAAAAAAAAGGTAAAAAATAAAGATAAGATAAAGGATGGTAAAGTTGCTATATAGGCAAACCTACTCCATCTAAATCATGTCCTAGGCACTACAGCGTCTCTTAAAAAATTAGCCTCGGACGCTGTATAAGTCATCTAGATTAGACGCAAAGGCCTGATTGTTTTGATATCTGCATTATAAGCAAAAAAATCTAGTTTACTACCTACATAAATCCATATTTTAAAAAGTAATAATTTCTTAGCAATTTTATTTGAAGTGTGGCTAATTCCAAACAAATACATATATTTGAGCAGCAAATAAGGCAAAAATGTATAATTTATGTAAATAATAACTACGATAGATTATAACGTGACTTTGCCGAGTGCGGCGCGTGCTGTGACTTTCATGCAATTAAACTTCGACCCCAAATAACCGCATGCTTTCTCCTTTCTCAATCACAAACTCTGTAAAAATATGAATTAAAAGTCCAATCTGTTCTCCTAAGGTGACATATCAGGGTGACAAAAGAGAATAATTAATTTTAATTTAGCTAGATGCGTTTTTATGTATTTACCAAGATCGGCTGGTACGAGTTTGAAAAAGATTTTGCTATTATTTACTTTTTCAATATTTTCGATTTTAGTTTATTATTGTTGCTTTTTTACAGTAGTTTTATAGAAGTTAGTTTTAGTAGTTTTGTAGTAGTATAGAAGTAATCATGTATAACATGTGGACATAGCTCGGAGGCTCTTTGCACGGGACATAAGGGCCAACGCACATCTATCGACAAAACTGTTTTGTCGCGTACTTAGTGACGTGAAAATAAATTTTCTGTTATAACGAAAACAGCATATGATGAATGCTTCCTCGTCATATGCTGTTTTCGTTGTAACGAAACTCACATCAATTGACACGACAGTCTTTTCTTACGTTTTTTTATTAATAGGTTCGCAAACCAGCCGTTAAAACAATTTAATTAATTAATTAAATTGGCCGAGCGGCCTTCAAAAGCAAACATGCATGCATAAAATTATGTTTACCTATCTATTATAGCATTGTTTAGTACCTACCTATTAAACATTGCTTTATACGCATATACCTAGAGAATGAACTATACTTTTTTAATAAATAAGAATATAAAGTAATTATGTAGTGTACTTAATAATATTATTAAGTACTTAGGATGATTCTCATTAAATAAGCAAGTAACGAAAACAGCAAATAAAAAGAAGCATATCGTAACTAAAAAAGTTTTACTGAGAAGTTTCACATCACTAACTGTTCGACAAGACATTTTGTCTTTGGTTTGCGTTCTCCCTAAACATGCAATCACACAAACACGGGCGTTGTACTGTACACGACTGCATTTAATGTTCGTACTGCATTACAAACATAAAGTGTACCTGCAAACTTAATCTTAATGCATCTAGCATGAAAATAAGTAATTAATATTGTGAGTACTATGTTAGTCGTAATTATTTTGTGAGTTTGGTTGATAAGTGGGAAATCTGTATGATTGGCAGTTAGACTGGTTGTTACTACAAAGGTGACGCAGACTGACTCTCTGAGTGGCCATTTACAGAGCCATTAAGAGATGTTCAATATTTACATTCTTGTTATCTGTAATTGAGAGCGAACAAGGCAAGGCTATTACAAGCACAGCTGACAGCGGTAGCAGCTAGTACACTGATAAAAAACATTGAGTTCATTACGACTGTTATAATTTAACAAAAAAACACTGGGCTATTTTTCGTCGCAATATTTCTAGAAATTGTCTTTAAAAGTCTCAAAGTTTTTATGCAGCAATATAAATTAAATAAATTATCATTTTTTAAATTCAGATAACAAGATCCATTGCTTACAAGTAAACGTTTATTATATGAATGCGGATTTTTTGCAGTAAGTATATCTATTTTTATAACTCTTCATAAAATCATATTAAGACAACTTTTAATAAACTATAACCCAGCGAAGCGGAAAAAAAACAATATTCTTTATTTAGTTTGACTGTGGTTTAACTTCCTCTCTCGAAACTTATCCCAATTGCACTAACGGGAATTTTACTTCTCGTATGTACAGCCAGTCAACCGGTCACGAAAAAGTCGCCCCTGGTACAACCAAGTGTACTTACTATAGGTGGACCACGGGCAAGTACAAGATTCAATCGAGTGAGCTAGCTCGTTTGACTCAGCTGCGTCCAATCTCAGCGAGATGGTACATTGATTCACAAATTGGTACATTTGAAGTAAAACAACGTTCACAATGAGACAGTTGACTGTAATTGTACAGCTATGTCCTCAACGCTAATGGAGGTGACTGGCATGTCTGATACTTCACTCAAACTTACCGCCGAATTCATAAACGATATAGAGATAAAACAGTTAAAACTAGTTACTGTGCAGCTTCTGTTTATGAATTTGGACAACGTTATGTTACGTGGCGTGGCTACGTTGTGGCGGGTCTTAGGTGGGACGAGATGGAAATGATGAAACTAGCAACCCACCCGATGTTAAGCAGTAACAGGGTCACGTCCACTGAGGAAGTGCTCTATGAGGCATCACAGTGCCTGTCGTTCTAAGATGTAACTAAATTAAAGGTCTCTTGTGGTTGTAATTGAAGCGGCACTTTTTACATACCTACTTGCTCTTTCTAAACTGTATAGGTATGTCATGGTACCATTATCTAATAGTAATCTCGGTGACATTTCCTGAATGAACGATCCTATCGTCGCTATTTCATATATTTTGTTATAAATAGGCTATAGTTTCGGCTATTGCAGCCGCAAGGATAGATTAGTCACCTCTGGGTGTTCGGTTGTGACAATGTACGATTGGCGGCACATTACAAAGGCCTGTTTGTGACCCATTGTACCCTTTGTGGGGCACGGGTCCCTAAATAGCCTCTTTATTTCTTGCTGGCTATTGAGAGGCTGATTCTATTAATGGTTGGTAACCGAGCAAAAACTTAAACCAGGTACCTATAATTGACCTTTGCAGTGATTTAGGTAAGTACATAATATTCCGTATATTTTACATACAAAATACAGTTAGAGGTTTTTGTTATACAATTAAGTGATGAAACATGCCGATGGCCCACCCGATGTTAAGTGTTACCAACTGCCTATAATGATGCATTGCCTCACCGTCAACACAGCCTCACTGATAAGTATTATAGACACAATCACGGGCGCATTTAATGGGTAGTACATTTTAAATTATAACAGTTACTCTACTCGTAAGTAGGTTTTTCACATACCTAATACTGAAAAGAAAAAACTATTCATTGAACTAACATGAACAGCGCAGTGAACGCACCAGTTTTGATGCGAGTAATTCTAAAAGAATGGCACAGTTCAGCGAACACAGTGGCGCTACGGTAGGACACAGCGCAGCAGTGCACGGCGCTGGCTCACGCCTCCGTAACGCAGGAATGTGAATCGGAGGAATTTACACTGTTAGACACAGTGTAGCTAAAGCAGTGGGTTCTTTGCACACAGGAAACCACAATTAAAATCATGCGTTGCACTTATCGTGGTTGGAACGAAGCTAGTACATCGGTGCATTGATTGCATCTAATCACTCACCTAGTGAGTAAAAAAAACAATCATTTTGTTCATGAATTAATAAATATGTTTGTTTTTAAATCTAAGAAATCGAGAAATTGCTGTTAAACACCACTTTAACTTTATATTCTTGGTATTAGTAAGTACATGCCTTATTCTCCATTGTGTAAAATGTTTACTTACGAAGTTTTAACACAGACAGTAAAAAGCACTTTTTATTGTAGCCATAAACAGTTTTGGTCAATGAACACAACCGTACTTTACCATAAACATCGCACTTTACCTACCAGGCCTCACCACACTGTGACAATAATGTAATCCCGCTATTCCAGTAATATAGCGTCCGCGGCACACTAGATGTACCGCAATCTACATTCAGGTCACACTGCACCTTATTCCTGTACAATAGAGGTGATATTCGAATGAATCGCACCATACGAGTTAATTTGGTTTCGCAAAGCCTCGGTGCATTATTGCCTCGACTTTTTGGGTCGAATATGTTTTGTAGGAGCTTCTAGCCGGAATGGTGTTTGTCCTATTTTACTGTGGTCATGTCCAGTCAGGTCCTGACCCGCACGAAGATTAATATGGGTACACTGCGGGTATTAGAAACTACGAGTAGAGTCGTACCCGAAAAACCTTTTTGATTTTCTGAATATAATTGGCACACAATTTCTTTTCACCCTGAAACGGATATCGAACTTGCATCTCTTGAGTCGTAACCGGAGATGCATCATGAAGATCATTGTCACCACTAACAAATTACGCCTTAAATCCAACTAAGAAATACATTTTGATTTTGATTAGGATCTTTTGCATCTAATCTAGATGATTTATAGAGCGCGTCAGGGGCCTCTTTTTACCCATGCTCCGACGAACAGGACGCTGTAATGATTTAGATGGACATGGAGGCTTACTCAGCACCTATAATATCTTCTCAGCCTAGTCGGCCTTATCCACAGGAAAGACAAGGTCAATACGTGCGGAGCTGACTTATCCGCGGGTTTCCTTACGATGTTTTCCTTCACTTCACTTAAGATTAAGTAGATCAAAGGGTTCACATCAAAATACCCATGTAGTAATAGTTTGTTTGCATCCAGTCTGCAAAAAACTAAACTGTGTCATGTATATCCTATGTTTTGTAAACACTTTGTTTATGAAACGTTATTTTCCTTCATGCAATAGTACATAACATTTGGCAGGAGTGGAGCTACGGCAGCATCTTGTTAACTCGAGCGGGAGAGTCACTTTTCACGGCGATCTAATCTCTGCTGACGCCGCGTTTACCCCGAGCACTCTCCACCGTTGTAACGGGGACACAGTGTTACACCGCACAGAACACTAACATTACTATTCAAAACGGCCTCAAACTTCGGATAGTACTTTGCATCCGTGCATAATTACATTAGACACATAATTACAACTAAGTGTCACCTCTTCGCACATAGTTTTTTTTTACAGAGATATGCTGATCACAACCCTCCTTTTACTCAGCATAGTTGCGGGTGAAAAGGCCGATAAAACTGTCAGTGATTTTTGTTAATTGATATTTATTTATTTAACCATTTCGTTCCATTCGTTTTATTGATTTACTTGATGTCCCAAGTCTGTTCTATAGTAGACTATATAGTGGTCTTAGAGACTCGTCCAAACCCATTCGATATTTCTTCATATCTCTGCCTTATTTCATCAACTAGTCGTACTGCCTGCACTGTGGTCCGTGGTCTGATTAAAACATCTCACGTGTGCTGTTTAATTAAGAGGCTGCGACCCGCGCTGAATAAACAATCTGCGTTGCTTTAAATACATTACTCTGCCTTTTTTAGGCAGCGGCCGAGACGTGACATGTGCGAGTTTGATTCCCGCTGCGAGATAAATATAGAAAATGTAGCTTAATCTATGACGCAAAATGGTTTAAAATCCCTACCATTAGAGATTTACGGAATATAACCACTTTACAATAAATTTCCGAAGTACAAAAACCATATTATCAATTTCACTGAAACCAAGTCTTCAAGTTGCAAACAAGTTTTACAAAAAGTAGCTTCCTTCACCTTCATCAACAACCTTCGCAAACATCTTGCCGGTATTCAAATGGAAGCCGTCAGTTCCGGTCGGCTAGACCAGGGTTCCTTCAACCATGTCTGTAAAGCTATGAGATACCTGCCCCCGTATGCCAATCTTTTGCTGTCAAGTTATATTTCACTGCCCAGTGTAATTTCTTCAGGTCACGTGGTACAATTTTGTACCACGTGATCATTCTTTTTAGACACTTGACAGCAAAATATACGCGAAAACACATCAAATGACGTCATAATGTCACTATTTAGTCACAGAATAACTATGAGTTAGTATGAACTGACCATGATTTAAAACTTTGCAGTTCAACTTTGATTGGCATACCCCTGCTGCACGTGAAGAACTTAGAAGAAGCAAAATAATATCATGAATACGATGCCCATACAAATGTGAATTAAAAACCGCTGGTGGCATTCATATCTGGCCAGTGAACGTAATTTTTCATACAAAAAAGATTACAATCATAAATTAGACTCTGTATGGAACCCTCGAAGGGTGGATCCCTCGCGCTTGTCCGCTGTTATATTTTAATTTATAACCGCTATACTAATATTTGCCGGACTGCAATTACTCGGGACTGACTGTTGAGAGTTGGAGGAATGTTGCAATTTGTCGAAACTTGGACTCAATGCTATTCTACAGGTTTTTAAATATTTACTTTCTTTATTTCCAGTCAGAAATATTAAACTTTAATTTGAAAGTTAGTAAAAGAATGTAAGTATATAATCGACATTCTAATAGACCTACCAAACCGATTGTAAGTATTTAGCTATAGCTACATAATATAGAGATAGAGTACCTACTTATTTACAATCACAATACAGTTTTGAAAAGTAAACTATACTTAGGATAAGCCTTTTACGACATCCTAAAAGTGAAATAATATTTGCAGATCATAAAAAAATAATCCTATTGTAGTATTGGACGCCGAAAGAGAAGTAAGGGTTTTATTTTATTCTTTTTATCGTTGTAGTTTCTCAAATCAATGATCTGCCGTAGAATTACCAAACAATTATGTATATCAAAGCCCAAGTTAATTTACCAGTGACATACTTATTGCCCTCTACTCACAGCCTGTCTCGGCCGCTTTGGCTTTTGTCCAATACTACCCCCTACCCCAAACCTTTACCCCAAATACCCATTTAAAGAAATCTCAAAAGATGTGAAGGTATTCTGTAGAGGTAGTAGCATTATGAGGGGTGTCTACCATATTATGATACCTGCGGGGGTATGCCAATCAAAGTTGAACTGCAAAGTTAAACTGCAAAGTTTTAAATCATGGTCAGTTCATACTAACTCATAGTTATTCTGTGACTAAATAGTGACATTATGACTTCATTTGATGCGTTTTCGCGCATATTTTGCTGTCAAGTGTCTAAAAAGAAAGAATGAAAGAAATTACACTGGGCAGGATTATTTCATTAGATTTTTACGGAAAACTCCGGAACACTTTGAAATAACGCACCGGAACACTGACAGCAAGCTATTGTAAATTGATGCCTCACCGTTCTTAAAAAATAAACTAAGTATTATGAATGAGCAAGTTACTCGATGCTTATATAAGACGATTCTAAATGATCCTTGTGATTTTATTGAATAAAGAAATTTTGACTTTTACTTACATTTCTTGCTTGTTGATTATACGCAGTTACACCGCACCGCATCGCAGCCGCACCGGATCGGGAAGAGATTCGGGTTCAGTGAAGCGACTCCTTTAAGCTAAATGAAAAGGCTGACCGGCTTCGTCTGAATTCCGCAAATAATATGTAAATGGCCACTAAATTGTTTTTACTTTTGGGAGAGTCATGGAGAGAGAAAATACTGTGATCACCTGGTTTGGTTAGTGGTCTTCCTAGGGGCACAGATCACGGTGACAGAAAGGAAACAATATTCAGTAGTAGTACCGTAATATCTGCCACTCACTCAAGGTTTTGTACATAAACCTGGTTTCTCTAAAAAACTCTATAAAAGAAAAAAAAGGAATAAAGAAAATAAGTAGTCCTCTTTGTTTGCAATAAAAAGAAGAAATCTAGCTAGTTATCGCACTGAATCCGCGACTAAAATAACATTCCAAGTTAGTTAGAAAATGAACGTTAGCCCCGGATAAGTCTATCAGATATAAAAGTAAGCTCATAACGGCTGTACAGTTCCCTTTTCCTTTAAATGCGCCGTTCAACACATTTCCATTTTAATTTGGTGCCGTTTTCGTCGTTTTTCCTAATCCACCGCAAGCTACGTCACAAAAATGTAATTGGGGCCCGCAAAGTGGCTTTCGCCGATGCCAACTCGCCAGAACTGCTGGAGACCCATTAGGTTTATGCTGAGGATATGTTATCAAAAATGCAAAAGCCGTGCAGTTTGACTGCCACTAATTGAACACCATCAATAGTAGCTAGAGAATTGAAAATAACAATAATAAAGTATTTACAATATTTATAATATGTACAAAATACACATGAAGCAGTTGAGCTATCTACACACCGTTGCAAACGATTTATAGATAGCTCAACTGATCCAAATCAGTACCAATCGGAAGCGTGCCCAAGACACTGGCTGCATTGCCGCGCAATGCTGATTCGCTGGCCCAGATAATTACCAGCTCTAATATAGCTAAAATATCTCTAGATATATAGAAAATTATTTGGTATCAAAAATACCACAAATAATATAGTAAAAATATTAAACAATTATTGAATCTATAACACCGTAGAATAAGAGAATAAATATTGTGTTCTTATGCTTTCTATTAAGTAAGCAGACTCTATTTTGCAAGAAATATTCGTTAAACTCCAAGTTATTCCGTTTACTTTGAGGCCGCCGGAGCTGGAAGCGAAATCTCGTTAGAGTCTATTCGTTTTAATAGTGAAACATTTGTATGGCGCAGTACAAACAATAATGAGTTTCTGTAATTACAAGAGCCCAGGTGTCGCGCCGCCCTGTAAACTGCTTCAGCGCTTTTGTAACTGACAGATCTCTTCATAACTATGCTATGGAGCGAAGTTTGACATAATGGATATAGAATTATTTTACTTAGTGAGGTCCCGTTAGCCAAGATTAGATTCTACAATCGCTAGAGAGAAGATAAAAGCTGACGTTTTACTTACAGTGTGTCGGCGACAATGATACTTTAAGTTAGGTTTATAGACATTAAGGGCGGCTTGCACCAGAATCGCTAAACGCGTTTAACTCTTAAATAGTATTTAGCGAGTTGTCAAGTCATACAAATACGTCAGATTTAAATCGATTTAGCTGTTAAACACGTTTAGTGATTCTGGTGCAAGCCGCACTTATTCTCAAAATGACATAATTTGCCATTTACATGAGAAACGTCCGAATTAGTTCGATACCGGTTGTAAATGTAAATACTGAAAAATGTACTATGTTTCAGTACCTACTTTGAGTCATCACAGCAGAGTCATGACTCAAAGAGTGCGCTAAATTCACCCAAAAAGCAATTCCACTCGCAAATAACGTTGAAGCCGTTTTAAAGCAAAAAACCTGTTTTCGAAGCTCAAGCACTTTGCCAAAAACTGCGCACACAGGAATATATTGTGCACACAGATGTATACTGTGCACACCGGTAGATGCACTGTGCACAAAGGTAAAATAAACTGCGAAAACAAATTGTTAGGTCTCAATTGCTAATGGAAAACGAAAACAGGAAACTTGATTTTGTTTCGCTTGCACCGTGAAAGGCTACTACGAAAATTTTATATTTGGAGACCGTCGTATCGTTTGGGTTACACTGCGCACAGTGCGCAGTGACGCTGTCACTTCGCAAGAGCTGGCGTCAACGCACAAGGCGGCCGTGCAATGTAGCACAAATATCACTAAAAAATCTTCGCCTATCGTTTTCCGTAGTAGAGGCGCCATAAAATGGACAGGTTGGACATAGTATTTTCTTGTAGTATTTGAACTGTTTATAATTTATAAGTTAAAAAACTAGAAAACCGACTTCAACTCGACTACCAGCTTCATCATCAGATGATGATGACGATGATGACAGTTCATTGGGAATGTTCTAGTCACTATAAATAAACACCACATAAAAGTCACAGGAAAGCAAAATACGCAATTTGGTGCACGTGGTTGATGTTGATTCTTTAGAGGAACAACTGGTGGGTTTTTGCTTTTTTCCAATTAAATGCGGTTTGAATGTACAAACTGGGTTTATTGACAAATTTAGAAAAATGTAAAAATTTAGGTGTGCACCACAAAGGGTCCATCGTTGCTAGCAGTAAAATGGTAGGCGCTACGCCGCAACTTGGCATATTGCATCGTTGCTAGCAGTAAAATAGTAGGCGCTGCGCCGCGCCGGGCATATTTTTTTCAGTTATTTCTATTTATAACCCAAACTACTCAACCGATTTCGATGAAAAAAAAATGGGACCAATCTGGAAGTATATCCTTTCAGATGAAAAAAGAATTTTTGAAATCGGTTCATAAATGACGGAGTTCTGAGGTAACAAACATTAAAAAAAAAAAAAAAAAAAAAAAAAAAAAAAAAAAAAAAAAAAAAACATACAACCGAATTGAGAACCTCCTCCTTTTTTGAAGTCGGTTAAAAATGGACAGTAGTTACGTAGTAACTGAATATACGGAGAGGCAAGAATTTTGATCTCATTCATAACTGGTTTATAAACATTTTTATGATAAAAGAGTAATGAAGCAAACTGATGGCCCACCTGATGTTAAGCGGCTAACTCTGTCTATAATACATATAACAAACTATTGCAAAAAGTAAAGTGAACGTGCCTCGGGTTATTTTCTTTCAGAGCTACTTATCTTTGATAATTTCAGGGTATCTGATCTGAGATAGGTAGATTTGAAAGAATATATTTTTTTTAATTCAGATCGACAACCCGTTCGTAGTTTTTGAGGTTGAACAGGCAGTGCTGCGTGTGAATGTTGAGTTTCATTGCTGGTAGGTAATATAACTTCAGCTGAAGGCTCTTATCTCAGGCTGCCATTTCAGTCGATCAACCACACCATGCACTGTTATTGCATTCGACGGTAATTTTACTCAGTGCAATAAATATTCGTTGTATTTGAGTGGCGTGGCTTGGGCTGGGCGTCGCGTATAATCTGTACACAGCATTGTAGTGTCAATGGTTGTAGAATTGTTGCGCGCAATTTTGAGCAACTTATGTTGATACAAACAAAAAGTTTCTGGACAACTATGTCGCTTGTCGCGGGCTCTCTGAAGCTATCTACGACGTAGTTTGTCTACGGCGTAGCTTGTCTACAGCGTAGCTTGTCTACAGCGTAGCTTGTCTACAGCGTAGCTTGTCTACAGCGTAGCTTGTCTACAGCGTAGCTTGTCTACAGCGTAAGATGACTGTCTACTCAGTAAGTTAAGCAAGTATAGAGGCAATTCACAACTAAATCACAAAGATTATTTAGAACCATGTTATTGTGATTCTAAATGCCAGTTCCTCGGGATGTTAGTTCTACAGATTTCTCCGTTTCGGATATTATTACGTGACGGTCTAAGAGCTTTTTATTTCGACCTCTTCGGAGTTCTGTAGTTTCTCAGCTAAGCTGTATCATTCGAGCTGACTATGAAATTTTATGACGGCGTTAAGTTGAACTGCGAAATCTTTGTGTTCAATGCTACTTTTACGGTGCTTAAGTGGTCGTATAATAGCAGAGCCACTGCTTCTACTAAACGTGCTTATTCCAAACTCATAATGTACACACATAGTGCAAGCTTAGAAATCGGTTAGTGCGTTAGCGGTGTTGTGTTGTGGTTACTTTGAAAACCACTTTTAGTATAAAATAACTCTATAGGAGCTGGGCTGAGCTAGCGGCACGGCTCCCTCTTCTACAGTGTTGGCTGTGGGTTTGAGTCCCACCAAAAATATTAGTAACCTATTTATTTATAAAAAAATGTTGGAAGCCTTGATCTCTGAAACTATTTTTTTTTTAATTACTTAACATCACGCTCTGCATACCTATGAGCAGCTACAGTATACAGTATTCAAGATACGAAAATTTCTGTGCAGAAACTATAGGATAAATCACGAGGTGCAAATCGGAGAATCTTTTGTTTTTCAGCAACTTTTCCTTTCCGTAGACAAAGCACGCGTTTTCGTGAAGCTGTTTTCATCAAACTTTCTTAAACCCTAACTTCATAAAGAGCGGTTGAAGTGATATTACGGCCGTAACACATAACAGGTCTCTGTATAGTTTCAAAATGCATTGTTTGGATGGGTCTAAGTAAATGTTAGTTTTATAAATTATTTCGTCAATATTTATTTTACTGTTATACCTAATAGTTTAGTTTTATGATGCGTTTAATAATCTATATATAGGAAAGTTACAACTCGGTTATAAAATTTTTGTAAAATTGTATTAGGTAGGTGAGATTCACGTTTCTATTAGTTTATAGGCCAAGCCGCGGTTTAGTTTGCATAAACTATGAATAAAAAAATCTATCAGCCATCCCAGGTTACTTGCAGATAAATTGGTATAGTTTTAGCAGCAGAATTGTTGACACATCTATAGCACTGTTCACCCTCACTATTCCTGTAGTGTAAGGTTGAGAATCGTTTGCATTGGGCCGTAGAATAAGTTCCGCCCGTCATAAGTCGCCGTCTTCAAGACAAGGTTCAGTTTATGGTATAAGTTGTGTTGAGAACACGTGTTAGTTCCAACAAACAATTTGATTGGTCGTCGAACCGCTCCAACTTGTTTAATCTATCTTCTCAGTTTCTAACAATTTTACTCTGTCCATGTACAGGCGACGTCGAAAGTTGGACGATGCGGTAAACGATAAATAACTCTGAAGATATTACTTGGATAATAAGAACATGAAAGTTTCGGATAGACATGAATTGAATAGGTAACTATTTTAGAGAATAAAGTTTTTGGGTTTTCTATTTTCAGTACCCAGTCAGTAGTAGCAGTAGTAGTAGTAGTCAGTACCTAGTAAAACCGACCTTTTCATTTATTCTAGAATATAAAAACTTCTAGATTTTAGAAGATTTATACAGCGGTCGAAGCCCTCTGCGTGGGTCCGTTCAGATCCGCACCACACTCGACACATCCGTCTACAATGCACTGCCAATGACCGGGGATCGTAACAAATGCGTACCATCGTCAGGAGTAGGTTTTTGACTGGAGGTGTTCACGACCCTCAGACATGAGAAATGCGCATTGAAAGAGGGGATACAGCGTCAGGGGTTACACATACCCCGATAAACCGGACGCTGCAATGCCTGGGGCATATTTTAGATGGAGTAAGCTTGCCCCCTATACCATCCTCTCAGCCTAGTCGGCCTAATCCACTTATCTAAATATTTTATCATTATATTCAGAAATAGTGTTTTAAAGTGAGATGAAGTGTTTGTACAGCCGACACGTACCTACATGTGTGGCGTACAGCGATGAACCGTGGAGGATGTATAAGTTCGTAACAAAGGCACTCCGACTCCTCGCGGTGCGGCTCGTTTGTAAGGCCAGCTGAAACAATGAATACACACACAAACGCATTCTTACAAAGCAACCAGATACTTTCCATAGATCTATTTGACTGTTAGAAGTAGAGAAGTAGAACGAACTAGTAATGTTTAGCTTGAATCACACAAACACACAAATAATGACGTAACCACAAAGGTAACGAATTGAACCAGATTCAACCCACACGGCTTTGATACAGGGATAATGTTAACAACACACTAGGTATACTTTAAGTGGGTAAATAGTACGTAATAGTAAGATCAGAAAGAGTAATCTATAAGAATTATACGAGTGGCGAGTGAAATTTAAAAATATACAGTTGAATTTCGCGTAGAATGTTTAGTTACACTGCAATGCAATGCTAGTGGTGATATAATGCTAAAATTATATCACCACTTTCTATCAATTCAGATCTCTCAACAAAGTTGAGCAATTCATGTATGTATTTATATAGGTATTTAGGTAGTATATATATATATATATATTTGGTTAGTGTTTTATTATTTTAAGTAGGTAATTTTTATATATTTTAAAGACGTTTCTCCCTACCAATTTTTCCATAGTGTAGGCACTACCTTTTCTCCACACTACACAAAGGTTGGTTGGAAGAAAATGCTAATTAGCATTAAGCCCGCCTCTGTACTGTTTTTTAAATGTGCAATAAAGAATTTTCTAATCTAATCTAATCTAATGCTCCACAAATGTCGTTGGCAGTGCAGCTCTACTCTGCAACTGCACTTATGATACTGTAAATCGGTTTTTTTAATGTTTAAAACGGCCATAAAACCCCAGACCAATACTTGTAGATAAGTATCACTACGAAAATCAAACTCACTCGAGTTTCACCAGATAGTTGCTATGGATTTGTGTAACTCTGTATCAGTTCAAAATAGTAGACAGCATTTAAATAAAAGGCTTAGGGTAAATCCCGCCTGTTTCGAAGGCTTTATTGTGTTAAAGGGGTTGGCTGTAATCCAATAGAGAGGTGCAACTTCACGAGAACCGCCTTAATTATCTATTTCTTATGTCGGAGTCCGCGAAACGTCTTCTTTTAGCATAAAAGTTTATCATGAGTAAATCTGCTTCAGTTGATTGCAAAGAGTAATTACTTTACACTTTTGTCATAATTTATAAGTTAAAAAACTGGAAAAACCGACTTCAATTCGAATACCAGCTTCATCATCAGATGATGATGATGATGATGACAGTTCATTGGGAATGTTCTAGTCACTATAAACACCACTTAAAAGTCACAGGAAAGCAAAATACGCAATTTCGTGCACGTGGTTGGTGTTGATTCTTTAGAGAAACAACTGGTGGGTTTTTGCTTTTCTCCAATTAAATGCGGTTTGAATGTAAAAACTGGGTTTATAGACAAATTTAGAAAAATGTAAAAATTTAGGTGTGCACCACAAAGGGTCCATCGTTGCTAGCAGTAAAATGGTAGGCGCTACGCCGCAACTTGACATATTGCATCGTTGCTAGCAGTAAAATGGTAGGCGCTACGCCGCAATTTGGCATATTTTTTTCAGTTATTTCTATTTATAACCCAAACTACTGAACCGATTTTGATGAAAATTAAATGGGACTAATCTGGAAGTATATCCTTTTAGATAAAAAAAGAATTTTTGAAATCGGTTCATAAATGACGGAGTTCTGAGGTAACAAACATTAAAAAAAAAAAAAACAAAAAAAAAAAAAAAATAAAAAAAAAAACATACAACCGAATTGAGAACCTCCTCCTTTTTTGAAGTCGGTTAAAAATATGTTTTGTTAGAAACGGGACATTGAAGACTTTGTGAAAAATTTAGTGATGCATGATCTTATTTAGTAATTTCTTACCTCCTATTTTATCCTGATTTTGTGATTTAGGGCAGATTTTGCATAATAGAAATTTGATGTTTATTTTAATTAAAGCGCAATCAAATCGGCTCAAATTACATAATCACAAATCAAATAGATCGCGATAGATAATTATTTGAGCTGGAGCTAATGAGACAGAGCAAGTTAATTACATGTATTTCCATTATAACTAGACGTCTGACATGTGTTTCGAGTAAAATATGTAATTTAGACGTGAATCCTTTTAAGTCCCTTTCAAGTCTTCTTGAAATTGAACACATCCACGCGACACGTGTTCAATTTCAAAATGGCATGCCGGTTAAACTAAAATAAAATAACAGCAGAAATAAAAAAAAGGCAAAATAAAAGAAATGCAGACCGGCCAGTTTCGCTGAGAGTTAGTTACCACTGCTTATAACAATTGCATTACCTACACAGGCTTTCGCATCAAGAGATACTTTTTACCCATGCCCCAATCAATGTACGGGACGATGCCTAGTGCTTGAAACCTTTTTAGCTGGAGTAGGCTTGCCCAGCACCTATAATCATTCCCTCAGCTGTACACACAATATGTAAACGAATGTTCATGGAGCAGTACTGCGTCCATCAGTCTGGGCATATCTGCACTAAAACTACAAACGTCAACGGTAGTTACAATAAACACAATACTATGAATGATTAACTGTAATTATTTCAGTGACCCGTTTCATAGCTAGCTCACTAATTAGTTGCAAACTGGACTCACTGAAATGCTCATCACCATTTACAAACATTGCGCTCGCTTTGATGTCGAGTCATTGGATCTTAGACTCGTATTTCGATAAAGAAATCGTTTCTCAACCATATATTTGAGTAGTGATTTTCACAAAACTGTCAAAAAATATTATGCTTGAGTCTGGATCAGTGTGCTAGAGCAATTGGTTATTTTGTATTTTATTTTTATTTTACTGTATCGAATATATCTTATATCTGACGTGTAATATTCATACCAATTATATGATTTATCGATATTGAGCAGTAAATGCAAATTCAACCTTAGAGTAGAGGGTTCCAATTTCAGTTAGGCTCTAAATTATGTTCCAGGGTCTGAAGCAAGTTTAATTTATACCCCCGATGACTTATGAGTCGATCGAGTACTATAAGCCTAGTGTCTTAACAGCATAGTTAACTTTATGTCCTTAAGACATAATATGGACAAATGTTTCTATAATATTAAAGAGTATCTAGATTTTAAGATTTGATTTAGTTAGCTTTATATTATTTTTTGACATACTTATCTCATATTGGAATGGAACTATTACTATTTAAGAAATTGTATATTGACTTGGGTACCTATTTGATCTTATTCTATTTATTCGATTTTTATTAAAGTTTGCACACCTTCTTGAGGTAGATTGTAAGGGATCAAATTATATTATAATAACAACTTTTGTACCTATACACTCACGCAAATAAATGATTTACTATTTACTATTTACTAAAAAAAAGACCATTTGTGACCGGTTAATTTGGAGCTAAATTTTTGGACCAAACTAGTAAATCCGCCTCAGTTTCAATTAATTAATGAAACATAATTATGTAAATGGGAAACTAAATTGAAATGAAAACGTACCTAACAAACAAACCGACACCTTCACATTTGTAAATTGGTAGAAAGACTTATCTCAACATTTTCCTTACAATGGACCACCGTAAGCAAAGCACCGATAACCGAACAATAATACCCAGAACGGAGATATTTCTGGAATATTAAACGTTTATAATGGCCGTGGCGGCTTGTTCCATAAATTCCCGATTTTGAGGACATTAGTCAGGAGTGCGGCTGGCGGGGTCTGGGGAGGACGAATGGGCTGGGCTTCAAGAAGAAGAGGCTAGCGATTCTATTCCATGACATGTCTTATGTCTCATGTCTTATTAGGTTAATAGTTTATTATGTCCACCTTGATCTCATTTAATTTCTTTATATTGTGTTTATATACTTACTTAAATAATTGTTATAATTTGTTTTTTTTTTATAGAATAACGCATTAGATATTTATATCAGATACTTATAAGTATCTGTAATGTTATTTTATTATTAGTAATAAAGAATTTGAATTTGAAAGTAGATAGCAAACACTGTGATAAACAGTACCCGCGTGTACATCTGCCCCCGATGTTCAATTAACCGGGACTCGAACTGGCATCTTGTTTTATGAGTGGATGATCCACCGATGCTTGGTGAGGCAATGCAATAGACAGAGGTTACTTACCGCTTAACATCAGGTGGGGCCATCTGCTTGTTTTGGCTGTAGCGGCGGTTAGCAATGCCCTCACAAATCCACTGAGCTCAATTTTTTTGTAGTTCCAGCAAGTGGCCAGCAGCGGTACCGACTAAAAAGAAATCTAAGGTGTTTTCTCGTGGTCCGATTGCTTTCTGTTGTTCTAAATCTTCCATCCTGTATAGAATGATGTAAGTAAAACATTTATTTTTTACTGATGAATAATCCTGCGTGTAGGATGCAAAATATCAAATAAGATAAAAAATTACAGAATAAAATTGCTTTTACTAATTTTAATTTTAAAATTCTAAAATTCTCATTACTTACGCCATACAGACATGGTATGCAGGCTAGTAGGCTAACGGTAACGTTTCTGGGTTTCATCGGCACACGCCTTCAGCCAGACACGCATCACGCCTATATGATCTAAGATCCGTATCAGATCCACTAACTAAACTGACGTTGTGCAATGCAATTATAATGTCACAACTTTTAAAAGAACTTACTGCACTTGTCACTTCTAAATTATTGATATACGCTGTGGTTCTTTAATTATGGGAGCACCTTGTTTAATTAATTTGAAAGAACCTTTAATTGTACAGTTTAAACTTGTGTTGGGTCTCCAATAAAATAAGATGAGTTGTGACTGCACCAGCCCAAGTAAAACTATGTTTTTTGTACTAACTTGACCAAGTTGTAACACTAAAAACTGCAAATCTCTTGCACATAGTTTTGAGTAAAAAAATCAATTGTTCCACTGCCGGTATTTTGAACCAAAATAAGAGTCAAAACTTCCATCTTTCAATAATCCACTCCTCAAATTATGCAGATCCTCAATTCCAACATTAACATGGACGGAGTGCTTCTCTGATTGAAATGTGAATTCCAAAACAGTCCGGACCGCCTTTGACCAGCGGCCGAATCCAGCCTTCATCTCTACACCTCGAACCTTACCTAGTTCAAGAGCCAGGAGTTGGGAAACCTATCGTTATGATTTCAGCATTTTTGTACCCTCATTATGATAACCTATCTAATCCTTTGGGAGTCTCATCTACTGATTCTAATCATTTTTCAAATTAAATAATACATACGGTAATGGTGTTTTGCTGAGTGCCTTCGTCATTTTGGTTTCGTATTTTCTTGCCAAATATTTGGTCTACCTTCACTTTGATTCATTTTGCTACATCCACAAGATTCATGCCATTGCACTAAAAAATAGGCTTAGTGAACGACTCTACAATTTTTCTCACGGTTTTCAAAATATCGTTATCGGAATTCCAATTCATAAGGAAATATTTTGTCAAATAACTCTCAGACTATCATAGGTGCTCCATTTCGGACGCGAACCCAAGACAATAAATATTCATGCGGCACCCGATCCATTACCAAGCTGAAGGGAAGATAATTAACATTATTCCAAGCCATATTTGCGTACGAGCAGGGAATAAATAACATAACGAGTGCACACTCCGATATTCTCAAGATAACGGATACCTGACATTACCAGCAACATGCTAATCTCAGCAAGCTGGGGTACACCAAAATAGAATAGATCTGAACGGTAAAACCAGTTATTCCGTGACTAATGATACTTAATGAACCACGTACTTAGACAACGTACAGCGATAATTAGCGTTGACCAAAAGTGACCAAAGTTTGTTGCAAAAAAAAAGGGTTTATCTCGTTTTTCACTGAATCAGATACATTATAAGAGTGACCAAGATAGAAAGAGCGAGCATACAGTCAGAGTTTTTTTATTTGTTTATTTGCGTTGGACTTTTCTTCATACAAAAATTGCGACTCACTTTTCGCGAATTTACCAAATGAAACTAGACTCGAAGCTCAGTAGATGCATAGTAAAATAAATAGTTTATTGGCTTATGAAGTGCATCTGCTACTGATAATATCGACGTACTCAACCGATTGCAATAAAATAAACGTTCCAACAAGACTCATCTCTTTGCAATGCGGAGGAGAAACAATAAACAGCCAATAAAGGTGGACGTAAATTGCATCTCACAGCTTAATTTAATATAGTTACCTCATTACGTCGTGTTCTTTTTTATAAGAACTACCAAATTATTGGTTTTGAAAGGTAAAGTCCTACGCCCATACCATACTAACGAGTAGAAAGTGAAAATAATTGAAAAAGGCAAAAAAATGTCACATGTTTTGGGGTGATAAAGATTTCTAACTAGTCCATGTTTCGACGTAAGTTTTTACAATTTTTTAAAAAGGTGCAAACCTATAACGCCCTAGTCAACCACCGCACCACTACAGTGACGTCGATTCTGTTTTTACTTTTTACTAACGAACCTAATTTGACAGCGCCAAAATTATAGCCGTCCTTGTCGTTTCAGTTTATGAGAAAGGGAGGCCAATATTTTTAGTGCTGTCTTAGGTTAGGTTTGGATTTCCCCAGGGCAAAAAAAAAAAAGTTACAACATCGACAACAATATCGTATCTACAAAGTAAACTAGCTGTGTGTCCGTCTGTGGCCATTCGCGTACCACCTGAACTTCAATAAACTAATAACAAATTAATGGCGAAAGTTCCTGCCATTCTCAATTAGCGGTGGGTTGTGCCCGAGAGTTCTGCATCCCAGGGTGTTCTGTACCCCGGGGTGTTATGTACCCCGGTATTTTGTAACATGGTTATTTTGTTTACCCCGGAGAGGAATGAAATTTGACAACAGTGTTGTTTGAATGGACTGTAGAGATAATATTACAAAAAAAAATGGAGATTTCCAGATTTGATAAGTTTTGTCATTTTGTAATGTTCCCATAAATATTCAAACTATAGTATTACCTACCATTTAAATTTCTTTTTCATTGCTTTTTTTCTACTCTAAGTAGGTATCTATCAAATCTATCAACGCGCGTAGCTTTCGCCACTCTCCCCCGGAAATCGTGTTCGAGGGTCCGGGCTGTGTCATTGCGGAAGGTTCCTGCGACGAGGCTGTATTGTCCTAGGATCTCGATGTCCGCATGGAATCACTCCTGCGGTTCTAATATTACAACGAATTTGGACGACATTGCCATGACTGGCACGACAAGGTAAACTATAGGTAGATAGAGGGATAGAAACATTTATTTGTCACTAAAACATAAATTTTTACAACGATATAAAGTAAGTAGCTAACTATGTAAGTACCTAAGAATTATACTAAAATAAAGAACACCAGCTACCTACACGTCCGGTGGTCTGTGTCCTGCAGTACACCAAAGTTCCGCAACCACTAAGTTGATTGGTTCGACTTGCTTCAGTGATTCTGTGTATTCTTCTAATAAGAGTATCCGTTAAAAGCATCGTTCGTGAGATAATCTCATTGGATAGTCTGTAGAATAATTAATAAAAGGTGCTGGTGCTCGTACAACGGGTTTAGAACTGGCGGTCATAGTCTCTTTTATTCAATAAAATCACAAGGATCATTTAGTATCGTTTTATATAATTTACTCGGTCTTACTAGGTGATTTTAGGTGCCAGTTTCACATGATCAGAGCCTAGAAAAATGGGCAAGAAACTACGGCCTCGTTTCTAGCGTTTTTTTTTTATAATCCTTTTTACAAAGAAATATAGGTACTTACTAGATATACCCAGTCTTTTCAATCTTTGAAATACAACTCTATAATCACAACGTTTTATTACTTATTCGTGGCGGTATGGTAAACGCTGGGAGCTCAAACGTATAATTATGTAAGTTTAGGATGTGAACCACAAAAGGTGAAAGGATACTGTTATTGTAAGAGCTGAACCGTCGGGATGAAACTGCGATGGTATCGTGGTGCCAGCTTTTCATAACGAAGGTCTGCTAAATATTTTTGTTCTAAAAACTCGACATGGTGAGAGCGACATACAGCGAAGTAGATTTTCTGTGACTACTTAGTAATGAAATGAAATGAGCGAGTCTTTCAAAAATAATGTAAAAAAAAACCTTTTTCAGTATTTTTCACCAACAGCCCCAGAAATAGGATGAAAAGCTACATAGACTACTGTGACAGCACAGAGAAGACTACCTGCTGCAGGCAGTCTTTCTGCATGTAGTTTTCCAAAAATACTACTTATTCGGTCGGAAAAATTTATACCGCACAGCATTTTGGCGCTGTCCACTGCTGCCGAAAATAAAGCTGCAAAGCGTATTTTATAACAAGTTTAGCTTCAACCCACCTGGCCCTTTGTACCGGCGATTACAAACAGCTATTGTCACGTGTATGTGCGAAGTTGGAAGTCCATTTGGTTTCATTTTGAAGTTGGATGGAACCCGGCTGCGGATATTAGTTTGCCTTAACCGCTTATGAGTTCAGGGGTCAGAATAACAGCGCAACTCCAAACTATTTAATAGGCTTCTTGATTATACAAATACCTAGCAGACGAGGCCTGGTTGTGGGTACATTGTGGGGCCCTAACTTTACCTACTATAGCGCGTATGAGCGTAGTTTCTTTGCTTTGCTTAGTTTGGGACTAGAGGGCGTTGTGTCAAATGTCCATGAACTTATATTATAGGATTTATTCATACGAGTTTCATGAATAGCTCATAGGTAAAAAAAATCTTTTGTAAAATCTTTGGTGTCTTGAAGTTTATTGAAATATTTTAGAGACAATAACCAGGTAATAATGCGCGAAGTTTATGAGTAAATCGCGGTTGAACAAACGATAAGGCAGAGGTTTATAGCTTAGGTAGATAATCGGTAAAAATATTTCATAAAACCACATCAGTAGTCTGAACACTCCATTAAACTTAGAATATCAAAATGCTTGTGAAAATAGATATTTATTATCTTGCTTTCTTTAAAAGACAAAGACAGATATACCACCCTCACCCTCGGGAATGGGTCATACCGAACATACCAAAGTAGGTACTATCTAATCAAAAACACAAGTTACGTTGTAAGTAACGTTGGAATTATGTTGGGAACAATATAAACGGATAAACAACGGTCCAAATCAAACTCCCGAATTCTCTGAAAAATCACTTCAAACGAAGTATCTAACCCGACCCAATAGATAAGATTCTGAAAGTTTTTATCTGTGTCGAAGTGAAAAAGTTTTTCAGCCGTGTTGAACTGAAAATTTTCCAACAGGAGCCCATGGTTACATCTTCACGAAGTTCGATGAGACAGAACTTTTAGCAAACAACTGAAATCAACACGATATTATATCGGTAAATAATCATTTGAAACAATAAAACATCGTTTGGGATTGGAACTTGGAAATTGGAAACGACTCTACCAGTGAGTTGTCTATCTTTTTTTCATGGTAGGTACTAATTTTTTTAAATTTAAATATTATATTAGCATCAATCCTATCAAGTGGGTACTACTCATTCACCCAACGAACCCATAACCTATAGTGTTTTGAAAAAAAATGAATTGTTTTGTCAATCTGAAGTATAATAAAAAAATATCATATATTATTTTTGTTTAAAAATAAAAATATGATTAATTACTCCGGTGAAAATCAGCAAAATACACGCGAGAGCAATGATTCCGGGTCACTTAAAGAATGTTAAAAATCTCGGAAACTAAAAATGATAGGTTAATGCAATAAATTGTATTTAATAGACAATGTAATACTCCTTAAATGAAGGTATTAAAACTTCTTAGTTATTGTAAAGTTATATCTTAAAAAAATCAAATTTGAAAAAGGGCCACTTTCGAAGATGGAACTACGAAATTACAGCATTTGGTTTTGCTTTTGTTTGTAATCTGTCATTTATGTGGGTATATAAACCATGTTGATAGTGCTCTATATTCATTATTCAAGCTGAAATTATGTCGCTTACGCCTGAAGAATGCACCAGAATACTTACAATGCTGGAAACCGGCCGGAGTCAGCGCGATACAGCCAGGACTGTCGGTGTGTCGCTGTCAACAGTACAAAGAGTTCTCCGACGTTACGAAGAAACTGGTTCTAACCTACGCAGACCAGGAACGGGCAGAACCAGGTGTACCACAGCACGAGAAGACCGATACTTGGTGAACACCATGCTTCGAAATCGCTTTCTCACAGGAACTGAACTCACAAATCAGTTTCGACGCCTCGGAGGAAGTAACCCAAGTGCATGGACAGTAAGACGTCGGCTTGCTGAATCTAACTTAAAACCCCTTAGACCTGCAAACGGCCCTAAACTGGAGCGTGGGCATCGTATTTCAAGACTAAGATATGCCCAGAGCCACGTAAATTGGAGTATTGAAGATTGGTCAAAAGTTATGTTCTCCGACGAATCAAAATTTATGCTCTACAAGCACGATGGAAGACACAGAGTGTATCGAAGACCAGGGGAAAGATTCAAGCAAGCATGCATCGAAGAAAAAGTAGCCTACGGTGGTGGGTCTGTACTTGTGTGGGCCGGAATTTCTTCTGAAAGTCGCACAGAGCTGGTGATCATAGAAAACGGCTCTTTAACTAGCGTAAGATATGTGGAAGAAATCCTCAATGATCATGTTGGTCCATTTATGGTCAATTTAGGTGAGGATGCTATATTTATGCATGACAATGCCCGACCTCATACAGGTAGGATTGTGAATGACTACCTTCAAGAGATGAACATTACTCGTATGGAGTGGCCAGCGCGCAGCCCGGATATCAACCCGATCGAGCATGCTTGGGACGAGCTAGGCAGATGCGTAAAACAACGAAACCCTCCCCCAATCACGCTTCGTGAGCTCAAAATTGCTCTCACAGAGGAATGGGAGAATATTCCCCAAAATCGTATAAGGAACTTGGTGTACAGCATGCCAAACCGCGTAAACGCAGTAATGGAAGCACGAGGAGGCAATACGAAGTATTAAAATTCAAGTCAAATCGTAATAAAGTTCAAAAATTTCATGTTTCCTATTTTTGTTTTAAGGAGAGATCAGCAGTTTTTTTCTTTATGTAATTTTGTGTTAATAAAATGTATGGTGATTCATATTTTTTTACTTTCATTTAAGGAGTATTACATTGTCTATTAAATACAATTTATTGCATTAACCTATCATTTTTAGTTTCCGAGATTTTTAACATTCTTTAAGTGACCCGGAATCATTGCTCTCGAGTGTATTTTTTAAGTTCTTATTATGATAAATAAATCTTATGATAATCTAAAAATCAAGATTATCATAAGATTAGCTACCCAAAGCTAGCTATCTAGGTACATCTGATTGGTTTCGAATCAATATTTGGTTTTGGAGCAACAAAAGCCTGTGCGGAAACAACTCGTTATGCAATCAATCCAAATCGGAACTTAGTCTGTTCCATTATTTTGTACAAACAACCTTCTGCATCGACTGCGGGGCCCGATCGTACCCCTCCCCCTACTTCAACCTCAAACTGTACAGCCTTGGACACAAAATTATCCGCAAGTGCCGAATAACTGTTATAGTAGCGAGTGTCTGGAATATGCTTCACGCTCTACAATTCAAAAAACACAATCATTTACAACGTTGCTAGCAAAATTTATTCGTTGTTTTAATTCCTTCAAAGAATTCTTTAATTAGACATAATAGTTAAGGAGTAGGTAATCGTGATGTTGTACGGTAATTTTACGACGCAATTTTAAGGCACGATAGAGGCCTTAAGGCGGCCTAAAAACTCCGTCACCAGAGTTGGCCACTCACACATACAGACGAACGAACGAACGGCAATTTTAAGACGTTCTTCTGATACTTAGCTCATACGAAAGCTCCATCTTTCTAGAGGACAAGTTAAATTGAGTGGCAAAACACCGCACCAAGCAAAGGTGCTTTGGCCCCGTTAAAAGCAGATGGCGCAATCTTAAGAACGGTCTCCCCCAGGGTAGCGTGCTAGCCCCTATACTATTTAACGTATATACCAATGACCAACCTAAGTCACCTAACACAGAAAGGTTTATTTACGCAGATGACTTGGCCCTAGCAACACGAACATCCAGTTTCGGAGATGCAGAGATCAATCTCGAGAATGCATTGACCGATCTCAGTGACTACTATAAAAATAATGCACTTAAACCTAATCCATTTAAAACCTTATCCACTGTCTTCCACCTACGTAATAGCCAGGCGAACAGAAAACTAAATATTTCCTGGCGTGGTGCTAATATCAAGCACACTGACCACCCAACCTACCTAGGAGCTACACTTGACCGTTCCCTCACGTACAAGAGCCACTGTATCAAAACCAAGCTTAAAGTTAGTACTCGGAACAACCTTTTACGCCGTCTTACATCTACAAGCTGGGGTGCAACTCCTCATGTCCTGCGAACATCTGGGCTGGCTCTCTGCTTCTCGGCTGGCGAATTTGCATGTCCAGTATGGCACCGATCCACACACGCTCGAGAAGTAGATGTAGCACTAAATGAGACGTGTAGAATTATGACCGGCTGCCTGAAACCGTCTCCGCTATCTACCCTCTATCCACTTGCCGGAATAGCCCCCCCGGAGGTCCGTAGAGCTATCGCCTGCTCTACAGAAAAAACCAAACAAGAGTTGGATAGTAGACATCCTATGTATGGCAACTCCCCTCATGGGAGTCGACTTAAGAGCCGCCATAGCTTCCTCCACTCAACTGAAGCCATAACAGAAAGTAACCCTAGTGAGGCAAGATTACAACTATGGGCTAAAAAATACCCTCCTCCTATTGACTATGTTATGCCAGCAGAAGAACTTCCTGCGGGTAACCTACTCCCATGGTCCACCTGGAAGTCTCTGAACCGTCTTCGGAGTCAGGTGGGCCGCTGCAGGCATAACTTAGTAAAATGGGGGTACTCCGACCAAGCACAATGTGACTGCGGAGCCCCACAGACAATGCCTCACCTCCTGTCTTGCCCAGAATGCACCAACACCTGCACCCGGAAGGATCTGTGTGACGCCACGGAAAATGCCATAGACGTGGCCCGTTTCTGGGCAAAACGGGATATTTAGTAGGTACCTAGGTACTTACTAAATAATAAAAAATACACATGGGAGCCAATCGACTCGAAGAAGAAGAAGAAGAAGAGGGCTTGCGGGTCGCTTCGCTGAGCCACAGCATATAATATTTATATTTGGGTCCAGAGTTGTACGGCCAAGCCTCTCGAGCTTAGAACAAGCGCGCTGGCGGAGTATTTCCATGTAAACAGTGTGCTTCTCGCCGTGATTTGCTGCCCTCTGTTTATTGAACTGTAAAATGTTCACAATCATCGTATTGTCTTTATAAAGCTGACTTACTCGTATGTGTGCGTGTGCATTTGCAGTGTTGTTCTACTTTTTATTTTACCGAGATATCGGTTGAGAACTGAATTAGGTTTAAAAGATTTTAGAATTATGCTGGAAAACTACTTTTGAATGTAAACGGATTTACCAACTATTCTTTATTGAACAGTTAAAAGTATACCAAAGAAATAGTAGATACCTATCTAAGTAGGTTCCAAAACTTATGTGACTTTAGTGACATCCGATTCTACTGTACAAAGTTTTTATTCTCATCAGCACTATCTAAACGGCATAATTTATTACTTGTTTGATAAAATAAGCCACGTAGACGATCCTTCATTTACTGATCCACCTTCAAAACCTATTCCTGCAGTTTAGCTTTACCAGATCAAGCCCTGATGAGTAAATCCAGTAAGCAAAGAGCCTTCGATCCAAATAAAGCCATCACTGAGAACCGGATACAGCTCTCTTTTCCTCTTATTCCCGGGCATCGTCGTTATTGACATTATTTAATCCCGGGATCTCGAAGTCCCGGGATCCCGGGAAAAGAAGGAAGCACGTGACGATTCTATACAGTTTGTGTAAGTAAGGATAACAAGAGGCGCGACGGGAATTCTTTATTATTTTTATAATCGAGTTTAGGTATCGAATTTGTGGCTTTCGACTTTGTTAAACTGTGTTTGCAGCGACTTTTATCTCAGCTAAGGAACAATATACAGAGGTCGATTGTGAAACTATAATTTTCCGTTGGAAGATGAATGTTATGTTGTAGTATTTAGAGTCCATATTTGGATACAACATTTTTGACTGACTAGGGGCTGAAGCCGGCGGTCACAGAGGACATGACCTATAGTGTCAACTCAGTGACGTAGGTTCTCAGTGATATGTTTAAGATCGTCTCTAATGTGAATAAGCTTGAAATTGTTTGTCCAAGTATCAATAAAGTAATTTAGGTTTCTTTAGTCGCGTGAACTCGTATCAAGTTGAGGCGAGCTCGCACTCTAATAAATCACCCGGAGACAAGGCACTTTCGCTAAAGCGAAAAGTCTACATCTATTTTATAGTGCACTACCTTCAACATGCGATTTCAAAGAAAGAAAGAAAGAAAGAAAAAGCTTTATTTGACAACACACCGTAATATAAACATAGAACAAAAGTACCTAGAACTATAATAATATGTTGCCAAAAAGGTGGCAGCTCAGCATAATTGTTGAGTTGCTAAAAAAAGCAATTCAACGCTGATTTTCAGCTGAACCCAAATTTCACTCGCATGATGTCTAAAACCTTTTTAAGTATGGTACTGCGGTAGGTATGTGTATGGTCATTAATTTTATTGATGCCATGAATTTCATCTAATTAATCTAAGCAGTTGTAGTGTGGACGTAGCATGCTAAGAAGTAGCACATAAGAATTTCTGAAAAAAAAACGATTGATACAATCTGCTGCAGTCATAATGAAGCTTCTAACCCGTTCGTAGCACCTCTACGGCGTAGCACAGCGTAGCATCATGTCGTAGACCACGAAAATTCTATTCTTTGTTGTTATGTATAGGCTTATATTATCTGTGGTATAGGGTAGGAGTGTTCGCACAAGCTATTACTAGCACTCAGGTGATTTAGGGGTCCGTGGCCATCACCGGCCGGATATAAAGCGGTTGCGTGTTCCGCACCGCCCCGATTAGTCGGTAAATTGTGTACAAAGAGGTAAGGCTGCATTTACATAGGAAGCTGGTCACTGGTGCCTTGTTGAAGAGGCCTAGACTTTTCATAGTCAAGATCTTTTATTTATTCAAATCACAAGGATCGTCTTAGAATCTGATAGGTTTTGGAAAGTCAGGATATTATTTTCATAGACTGTAGTGTATTTTGCTGAAAATTATTATGTGCATTGTACAATACTTTTGGTTTTGTACTGTGAGGAAACAGGTTAAAAATGAAAACAAAAAAAAAAGCCAAATGATATGTAGATCGTCGTGCCTGGCTTTCTCACGATATCCCCAAAGAGCTTATCTAATAGTATTTTTCATCAGCTTCTTCGTAGCTAAGCTTGTTGGTAAAGTAAGTCCCCGACAACCTGTTTTCGGTCTGAATGCATCCGAACCAGCCACAAGATGTATAAAGTACCTACTTACCTACTCTGAAAACGTGTTCTGAAATTTAAGAGCTTTGGTAAAGGTTTTGTGGCTTTTTCCGCTAAGATCCTGTTGTACGTTCCTACTTACTTTGTGCTAGGTACCTGTGGGTAGGAGACTCAAAGAAAACAATGTGGAACTGGGAAGTCGAGAAGACCGCCTACTTATTCAACTAAACATCAACCCACAACACAGATGATGATTCTACAAAGTTCCAGATAAGTACCGAACTTACCTTCCTATTCGTAAAATTAAATAAATTCTATACCTGCTACTTGGTGGGAATTGTATAATTTCTGACTTGAAGCGGTCTGTATCTAAACGTTTGATACTGCGGCCCTTGTGGCAGCACGATAGATGACTGTCTGTCTGAAACGAAAATGCGGGTTCGATGTGGAATTGGATATAGGTACCTAGATAGGCGCGGCGGCGGCGTGTTGTATTTAGACTAATATATTTGTTTTGTTTTCTTTCTCCTATCCTACTATCCTATCCAATCCTATCCTATCCTATCCTATCCTATCCTACTAATACTATAAATGCGAAAGTTTAGATGTTTGGATGTTTGTGTTTCAATCACATCAAAACTACTGAACCAATTTGGATGAAACTTGGCATATATATAGTTCGTAACCTGGATTGACATATAGGCTACTTTTTATCCCGAATAATTAACAGGATCTACAGGATAAAATGAAAGAAAAGGATTAGCAGCGCCAATTGGCAAGAGAATTTCATTGTAATGTCATGTCACGTCAGTTTGACAGGGCGTAGTACTACCTCTTTGGTCTAACGATTAGCGTTTGACATTCCAGTACGAGTTCGGTGTAATGAGGTGTAATGTCAAGTTTCACAAAGTACCTATCCGCTCGGTACACGCACAGATAATATAATGTACACGGAAACTGTAGACGCGTACGAAGTCGCGGGTAACTACTAGTTAAAAATAACAATTATGTACTTAGGTACATCAGGTACCTACTACCACAGAAATCTAGCTAACTCACCTAATTGATGAAAGATTTTACATTCGAAAGTTTCAGTAGATACCTAACTATTCACAGACCATGATATACCTAATAGGTAGGAGCCAAAGTAAAGACCTACTTACAAAAGTTGTAAGAAAAGACGTCCCACAACTCATTGAAACGAGGCGATCAGTTAAAATGTCACCGCAAACTTCTCTCATTATCTGAGAAAACTGCATTCGAACTGTTACGTACCTACGTAAGTCGGTGCCTGTGACAAAGAACGAAGCGTAGATAGTGTAGTGTACCTACCTACTTAGGTAGTATAGCTTAATGTAGAGTGAGAACCTTTTCACACGTCCCGGTTACCGGGTACCCGATGGCGAAGTGTATGTCAGCGACTGTAAGATTCTGGCTAAAGTGTGTCTAAGTGAATAGAATCATGTTCCCAGCAAACACTAGACTAGACCACTAGCGGGTCCAGGGAGGGGTGCTAAGAGGCTCAAGCCCATCCCGAAATGATCCAGTCTCTTCAAAATCTTTCACAAAACATGTCCTAACCAATTAGTAAAGTTCCAACCGAAGTACATAAACTATTTCACCGCTTAGTTCATTGCGAGACACAACTATTTACAACAACTGTTGTGCAACGGACTTGCAGTTTTTAAATAGGTACTTGCTAACTGCTCTTCCGCTATTTTTCTTAAACTTTGCAGCTTGAGTAAATCTCAGAAAACTCAGTTAAAATGTTGACAATAACAAACTTTGGACGGAAAATCGAGTTTACTTAAAAGTTTGTAGATGAATACTCGTAGTTTCTAGTAGGTAATTAATAGGCACTAGCTGTATACACTACACCGTGTTTGTTTGAGCTAACTACACGCGAGAGCAATGATTCCGGGTCACTTAAAGAATGTTAAAAATCTCGGAAACTAAAAATGATAGGTTAATGCAATAAATTGTATTTAATAGACAATGTAATACTCCTTAAATGAAGGTATTAAAACTTCTTAGTTATTGTAAAGTTATATCTTAAAAAAATCAAATTTGAAAAAGGGCCACTTTCGAAGATGGAACTACGAAATTACAGCATTTGGTTTTGCTTTTGTTTGTAATCTGTCATTTATGTGGGTATATAAACCATGTTGATAGTGCTCTATATTCATTATTCAAGCTGAAATTATGTCGCTTACGCCTGAAGAATGCACCAGAATACTTACAATGCTGGAAACCGGCCGGAGTCAGCGCGATACAGCCAGGACTGTCGGTGTGTCGCTGTCAACAGTACAAAGAGTTCTCCGACGTTACGAAGAAACTGGTTCTAACCTACGCAGACCAGGAACGGGCAGAACCAGGTGTACCACAGCACGAGAAGACCGATACTTGGTGAACACCATGCTTCGAAATCGCTTTCTCACAGGAACTGAACTCACAAATCAGTTTCGACGCCTCGGAGGAAGTAACCCAAGTGCATGGACAGTAAGACGTCGGCTTGCTGAATCTAACTTAAAACCCCTTAGACCTGCAAACGGCCCTAAACTGGAGCGTGGGCATCGTATTTCAAGACTAAGATATGCCCAGAGCCACGTAAATTGGAGTATTGAAGATTGGTCAAAAGTTATGTTCTCCGACGAATCAAAATTTATGCTCTACAAGCACGATGGAAGACACAGAGTGTATCGAAGACCAGGGGAAAGATTCAAGCAAGCATGCATCGAAGAAAAAGTAGCCTACGGTGGTGGGTCTGTACTTGTGTGGGCCGGAATTTCTTCTGAAAGTCGCACAGAGCTGGTGATCATAGAAAACGGCTCTTTAACTAGCGTAAGATATGTGGAAGAAATCCTCAATGATCATGTTGGTCCATTTATGGTCAATTTAGGTGAGGATGCTATATTTATGCATGACAATGCCCGACCTCATACAGGTAGGATTGTGAATGACTACCTTCAAGAGATGAACATTACTCGTATGGAGTGGCCAGCGCGCAGCCCGGATATCAACCCGATCGAGCATGCTTGGGACGAGCTAGGCAGATGCGTAAAACAACGAAACCCTCCCCCAATCACGCTTCGTGAGCTCAAAATTGCTCTCACAGAGGAATGGGAGAATATTCCCCAAAATCGTATAAGGAACTTGGTGTACAGCATGCCAAACCGCGTAAACGCAGTAATGGAAGCACGAGGAGGCAATACGAAGTATTAAAATTCAAGTCAAATCGTAATAAAGTTCAAAAATTTCATGTTTCCTATTTTTGTTTTAAGGAGAGATCAGCAGTTTTTTTCTTTATGTAATTTTGTGTTAATAAAATGTATGGTGACTCATATTTTTTTACTTTCATTTAAGGAGTATTACATTGTCTATTAAATACAATTTATTGCATTAACCTATCATTTTTAGTTTCCGAGATTTTTAACATTCTTTAAGTGACCCGGAATCATTGCTCTCGAGTGTATTTAGTAACTAGACGTCATGTCGGGCATCTTTGGAACTAGTGTGCGTTGATAGACAGTCAGATTGTCATTTGAGTTGGGTATGCTAATTTGGTTGGACCCTAAACGTGATATTTGGAAGACCTATAATAATAATATATTTTTACGTAAATTTAGTTTGTTGTACTTGTAACAACCAAATTGCCACCAATATCTGAATACAGTCGTATATATTTTTTTTAATTCAAAATAAAACAAAAAAATACTTATACTTAAAATATAGCTTTATTTATAACCACAGAGTTATAGTATAAATCACTTTGTACACACAAGTACACATACAACGGACTTACCAACTCGCAAACACATTACAAAGATAAACACCGTTCTAAAAAGCTGTTTTCAAAGTTTCTGCTTATCTGGTAAATTTTTTTTTCACAAAACACTGATGTACTTAATTAATAATAGCATTTTGTAGGTTCAAATCAAGGTCTGAAGGGTTCCTGTTTTGATATTGTCTCAAAAAAAGTATGTACTATCAGCAAAATTTCCGCCTTACCACTTTTGAAACTGTTTCGCTTGCAAGCAGTTAGCTACCTGACCTCGCCTTTTTCTTTTGTCTTCTTATTTTGACCAACCAGAGACCTAAACATCTATTTATTTTTATGACGGCCCATTGTTTTCATAACTTTTACACTCAAAATAATTTGCTTCTATTGGTATTCAAAAATTAACGGCTAGTCAGTTCACAGAAAATGCACCCTTAAGGTGGTAAGGCAGAACTTTTGCTGATGGTACAGTCAGCAACATCAGCCGATTAACAAATTAAGTTTTTAAAATCCATGTAAATGCAGTCGCAAAATGTTAGAACCAATTAGGAACCAATTATAATTAAAAAATTAATTAATTATTTTTTCATTAAAATTGATATAGAGGATTTAACATGTTCCTAAACTCTTGCACAAGTTACAGAACAACATGTAAATATTGAGCATGGTACATTTGATGAAACAAAATCAGATTTTGAATAATTTGACGATAATTTGTTGTACACGGATTTTTTCTATACCATTAAGGACAGCTGGGATTACAACAAGTCTCTATTTACTTTAGGGCCGGCCTGAGCATACTTAGTATAAAACACGCCTACATAACTACACAAGTAAAAGTCTACTGTTACCAAGGATGTGGTTGAAATAAAAAAAATTTGAAATTCAAAATATAGTTGGACAATCTGAAATAGTTAATCAACTCTTATTGCCGACTGTACCTGATGGTACGTCCCATACCCAGGTGAGACAACAAAAATATCGACAGCACACACATCCATACGGAGAGGTAGATCACTCGTCGGGCTGACTCTGACGCTTCTTCTTCTTCTTCTCACTCTTGGGCTCGTCCGGTGCGAGCGTGGAGTCGGCTTCCGACTGTCGCTTCTTCTTCTTCTTTTCGCTTTTTGGCTCCTCCGGCTCCTCCTTGGCTTCCGCTACCGACGTGTCGGCGACCTCCGACTCCTAGGGGAGGAAACCATTCACTTACTTAAGTAGGTAGACTAGGTAGGTAGGTACTGGGAAAATGACAGATTTTAGGTTAATGGGTGAGGTGTGAAAAGAGGCGATTTACTCTTAAATAGGTGTAGTGGAAATAGCGAGTGGTTTAGTGTTTACACTGCGCGGCAAAGATCGCTCGATAGAGGAGCAACGTCGCCGTTGCCGCGCAGTTTAACTCTACTTGCTGCCAAAAGTATTTAGTAAACTACATTATAAATGTAGAGCAGGTAATGCCCAAAACAATATAGTTAATGAAACACAAATTATTTATTCAAAACTGAAGAACAATAGTTTTTAAAACTAATAATATAGGCAGTAGAACAAACTTACTCTCTTTTTCTTCTTTTTTTTCTTTTTCTCTGAGGTGGGCTCGGCTGATTCCTCTTTGATTTCTTCTTTGATATCTATAGATTCTTCTTTGACTTCCGACTTCACCTTCTTCTTCGCAGAACCCTGATAACATAACAACTTTATGAATAAAATGCTGATGAACTCGATTTTCTAGTTGTCCTAAAACCGTGCCTGTAGTCTGAGATTTATTTTGTTTATTTGCGAAAGTGATTCGCAATTTTTGTATGGAGAAAAATAGTTTTTGACTCACAAGTGAAACAAAAACTATTTTCCTCCATACACTTGGGAATCACTTTTCGAAACAAAGTAAAAGTAAGTCGAGGCTCGTGAACTGAGTAGTAAAGCAATAACAAACAAATGAAGCAAATCCAGTATGAACACAAGTATGAACAGTAAGCGGTACACACCTGACTAGTCCCCGCTTCATCATCGAGTTTTATCCGCTTAGGTTTGTTGTCTTCGTCATCAGGTGAGTGCTCCCGCTTCACAGGGCCGGCGGCGTGCTGGCCCAGCGTGCTGTCGCCAGCCACTTGGTAGTTGTGGACCTCACTGTCAACAACACGTTTCTATAAAGTAGAACCTCATTTTTCCTTTGTATAAACCAAACCAACTTGCAACTAACTTTTTTATAGCTACATGTCAACTCAAATCAATATGCTGAAATGTTCATAGTAGTTTGTCGATATTGTCAGCGAGTGCGAGTTCGACACCAGCGGCGCTGCGCAATTTTTAAATTCGTCAGGAATATATTGTTCCATAGACCTGATCAAATCGATTATTTTAAATAGTGTTAAAAAAGTTAACAAACGATAATCTGCTGTAAAACTTATGACTGAGGTATCGAAACAAAACCTGGTAGATACTTTGCATGTAGGTAGACAAGACACCTACCTCTTACTGTGATATTTCTCAAACTTGGCGGCTGCCTTGCCGGTACCGCTGATCCTTCTAAGATTGCCCTCCTCCAGCAGCCTCAGCTTGTTCTCCAGCTTCACCTTGTGCTCGGCTCCCAGCTCGAACGACACATCCTCGCCGAACGCGTCCAATCTCGTCACTAGAGCAGCCTTCGCGGCCAGCATCCGAGACATCTTACCCTTGTTCTTTGTGCTGCATTGCCCGACTAACTGAGCGTGGTAGATCAACCCATACTTCGGAGTGTCTTTTTTAGTTTTGAGGGCTCGGAATAGCGCCTTTTCGGCTCCGAAGATCTGGATCGTCGAGGCGGGGTGCTTGGCCAGGTTCATGAGGGAACCGGCGTGGGAGATTAATCTCGCTCCGATGTGTTCCCCGAGGAGGACGGTTAGGTTGGGAGCCATGGCCATCATCCGAGCCTTGAGGTAGTCGGTCAGATGCGTTCGGTAGTCCGTGATAGCAATGATCTCATCGCATAAGTTCTGGATATTCATGATATCATCCTCAGAGATCTCCGTTCCCATTGAGATTTCAGCTGCCTCCTTCACTTTCTCTTCTAAATCCTCCGGCAGGATGTCTGATAAGTCGGTGTTGGAGGCGTTGTCTCGCGTTCCGACCAGCTTCACGATTTTCACGAACAGGGTGTTATCTGTGATAATCTTTCCTAGTTCAGGGAAGTGCCAGCCGTACCACTCTCGGCATCGCATCACGTAGTTGTTCAGCTCCTTGTCAAGGTCGTCGAGGAGGCACTGAGCCTGGACGATCATAGTGTCAATCTTGTCGGGTGAGAATTTGAGTTTGTAGCGGGAAAGTGAGTGAGCGAGACCGAGGGCCATTGCTGTCATCTCTTTCTTGGGTAAACCAGCCAGCAGACTGTCCATCTGTGTGCGGATGCATCGGAGCAACTCCTGCACATTGTTGTTGGAAACGCACTGAAGGTCAAACTTCTCCCGGATGGCACTGCCGAGTTTGGAGTCCCCCACGAGCAACTGGTCTTGGATCTCCTTGCTGACATACTTTTTGAGAGCTTTTTTCAAGGGCTTGGAGATTTTGCCCTCAATAATGGCAGTGGTAGCAGCCAAGGCTTCGGTTGTGTCTTCAAACTTTACAAAGTTCTTTAATTTTACACTGTAAGTAATGCAATGATCAGAGTCAAACTACGAAACAAAAACACTGTTTCATTGTTTGACAGACAAACAGACAGAAGTACAAATTGGTTGGCTACATATTTACATCTAATCATTCTTTTGTTAATTTGTCTGTAGTTGCAATAGATCAATGAAATTATAGAGAAAATGAAGTTTTAAAAAAATCAATTCATCTAAATGAACTTATTGAAATACCTACCCCGAAATATACAGTGAAGTTATTTTAAATTCAACAAAATCTGCATGTCAGTATCACAGTAATTGTCTATGAACAAAATGTAAGAAAATAGTGTTCAATGCACTTAACCAAGTTATTTCACACCACCTTCTCTCTTCCTAAACTAACCAAAGCTTGTATTGTAGCATAAATGTTTTGTTTGTTTGTAAAATGCAGAAACAAAGCGATAGATAAATAATTTGACTTACACAGCCGATGCACCCTCCGGAGTGTTGAACTCTTGATGCAGATCATCGATCTGAGCCAACTTCGACTCATCCAGTAACTAAAACCAAGCACAACTATAGTACACCAAGTTCTGTTGACATTTTGAGCACAGGACAATGCCACTTTTGTTCAGAACTAGGTCACAACACATTGATAACCCCCAAGGCACAATATGTTTTGTATGTTATTTTACTGATTGGACTGCTAGCTAGCTGAACAGTGATGCTATTGCGTTATTGAAACTATGGAAGGGAAGGGACATACGTTACTTAATGGAAGATAGTGTTATGGTATTGTGTAATGTGTAGATATAACTTCAGACAAACAAACAGTAAGTAAAACACTTTCGATTATGATAACAGAGACAATAATGAAAATTTTAGAAGATATCTCATAAGTAAATTGTATGATCAGTAGCTCCATTACTAGCCATTTCTTGGCTCAAACTATCTACAGAAACATCATTTTGAGGTTAGAATCCAAGACATGTGGGTGTTTACCTTGAATATCGCGTACCCCGCGGGGGTTTCAAATAGCACAAGCATATTTCACACACACCCTGGCATTCAGATAACTGATTTTTTATCAATAAAAACACGAACTTGTTTTATATTTCTAAAAAAATACGGCGCAACGCTACAAAAGCATCGCGGCCTCGCGGTGAGGTGGGAGGTTTTTTTATTTTTTTATGGCAGGCAGGCAGACAGTTGAGTTGACATTGACACTGACGTATATTTGTTTTTACGACACCACATTGATGTTGTCATTGACGCTTACCCCTACATGTCACCAAACACAACACTCATGCATGGCATGGATACCAGATTGGTCACAGAACTTGCATTTTACGTATAGTTAATAAGTAGGTACTTATGCATAAAGGCGAAACGTAAACAAGTACTAGTAGATAATGAATGACTATAATGACTAATAGTAATAACAGTAAATAGCAGATCCATGTTTCGGCTTTGGAGGGGCTTGACCCAGCTATTATGGTTTTTTCTGACAAATTCTGGTTCTCCCTTAGGTAGCTCTTGGAGGAGCATAAGTCCCCTAGGCTAGCCCCCGCTCCCTGGATTCTATACTTATTAAGGAAAAACACCGTTCATTTTATACCTATGTTTGTAATTTCCTTCTACCTAGGTACGCGCATCTACATTAGGCACCTACTCTATCATGCCTAGGATTTAGGTAGGTACTTATCTTCCTCTAGATATTTTAATGTAACAGATTTTTATCCCGCCGCGGCGGCGGGACGCCGCGCCGCCGCCAACGCTACCGGAGCATCAGCTATATACTTACGAAAATTCAATAACTCTGCATAAAGCCATGCATCCACTTGCGAGTGGGTGAATGATTGAGCGAATGAACGAGTTAATAGAATCCATCGAGCGAGTTCGCGCACGTTCTGCGTCAATCGGACGGGCTAGGAAAACGTGATTATTTTGCGTATTGGGTGGTTGAATTGAAAATGTACGGTTTTCCGTTTATTTTGAAAACATTTTAAGGCGCAGGCAATCACTATTGTGGAAGTAGGTACCTACGCGTGGGATTGGATTAAGACGGAGGCTTTTAAATTTGCATTAGATTCGTGCGAGGTGTATGGATGAATAGGCTCGTGTGCTATTAGAACACCATGTCGTCGTCGGAGCCATTCGATCGAATGAGAATTAATTTATAAATCACTCCAAAGTGGCGACCGTTGCTTAGCGTAAATAAATATTGATGGCCCACGCACGCACGACGCAAACAATCATCCGAAATTGACAAGGCCTTGTACAGCTGCTTCATTATTTGTTTATATTTTACATTAGTATAAGATTATTAATGTTATTTTTATTTTCGACAAAGCCCCTATACAGCTACAGTACAATACAAATTTATTAATTAACTTTTAGAGCTCTTTTACTTTTATTGATTTTTTTACTATACCTACCAATTGTTTTGTATAAAAGTGACGTAAGTAAAACTAAGTGTTCTCTATAAGATCCTATGGTTGAAATAAATGAATATATTATGAATATTGAAAGGTGTAGCGATTGTAAAGGTGAGACGATTCTAAATGATCCTTGTGATTTTATTGAATAAAGAAATTTTGACGTTGACTTTGACTTCGTAAACTACGAAATGGTATTTATTTAAATAAAATCTTATCTACCTACCTACTTTTGTTATTGACCGAGCGAGCGAAGCGAGCGAAGCGTCTCAGTTTCCACATTGGCCAAAAATGCGTTTGTCCGGGTGTCTGTCTGTCTGTCTGTCTGTCTGTTCTCCTCTACAGGTCGCATTTTTCAACCGATCTGGACGAAACTTGGTACACAGGTTATATGAATTATTAGATTTTTTTTGTCGTCGGGGATTTTTGATTGGGGGGAAAATAGGGGAGAAAAGAGGGAAAGTTTGCTGTAGCGTTATTTATCGACGGATTTCAATCAAATTTAAGGAGCACACGAAAGATTTCATTCTACACAAGATGGTGTAAAAATATTTCCGAAAAGGGGGACTGGAAAGGGGAAAAAAGGGGAAATTATTTTTTTATTTTTTTTCCCGAAAATTGACTTCTACCAATATCAATGAGACTACACAGTCCTCTTCGCCTTTATGAGACAAATCCGTAGACACCAGATTCGACCTCTTAGGACCAAGGGAACGCGAGTAATCGCTAAAACTTCTATGTTCTCACAGGACAACTAGTGAAGTAGTTAGGTACCTACCTAAAGGAATAAATCGAATAGATACCTAGCTAATTAAGTAACTGGGTACCTATTTCTAGTTAGATAATGAACACATAGGAAAAACATTTGAATTCACACGATTAGATTGAATCTCTCGATGACGAGACGAGTTTGCGGATAGAGCTTTACCGATATTGGCGGCCATTATATATAAATGCGAGTACGCGGGTCGACGCTCGACGGGATCGCCCCGGGGACCGATTAGCGTATCGACACAGAATACATACTAGTTGAGGTACAAGCAAACGACTGACGAGCTTAGGGCAGGACAATAGAAAGCAGCTCTGAAAAAATACCTTTGACTAAGTGGATAAAGTTCGTCCAATTTCAAACTGCACGCTCTACCTAATAAAGTGGCCGTAGGTTAAGGTTTAGGTTACTTGTACTCACCTACCCTTTAACTTATTAATTCTTAACGGAAAGCCATCTGAGTGCAATTTTTTCAAAACAGAGTTTTTTCCTCACCGCTAATTGGCTCAGTGACAGCCGCCGCGCCCCTAGCCAAGCCACAGATCAATATGCTAGCGTAGCGACATGACATGTCGTGTTGCTGCCATGCGTGTGTACCTGCCCTTACATCCATGCGGTGACAGGGGTTTACGAGATAAATAATGTTGTCGTTTAGCCCTCAATTTGTTTATCTGAGCATTTCCACAACGTGTGGTTGAATCCGCTGTTTATGCTCGGCAGCAGCTGTAAAACGTCTTTATTACGATGTGGTAAGAGCTAAAATGCAGTGGTCGGCGGAGCATAAAGTTTGCGAGCCTTAAATGTTGAGTTTCAGCATTGCTGACCGTGTATCGGACCTTATCGTAGTTTGTTCTCCATTTTGGTAGTTACAAGTGTGCCTGTGGTCAGGTACACCAGTATCTTACTCTGCCTAGAGGCTATGTTTCGCACACTAGAGCATGCCACGAATCTTATGGTTTTTATTCATATTGGTCTTCAAAAGCTACGCTAACTGAAATGGTTGCTTTTTCATCTCTTCTCGTCGTCATACAAGTGACAACGACAGAGTATTTTTAAAGCCGCGTGAAAATTACAGGAGATTATGATTAATAGGGGTTACTGTAGACAGCTTTTGAGTAAACAAAATAAGCTGTACTACCTACAAGTACCTAGATGTTTCGGCCCAGTGGGCTGAAATACTGATAGTCTAGAACAGGGAGACCTCCCTAGAGGGATAATTATTTATTTCAGTAACTAAGAAGTTACATTTTGACAAAGTCACACTTGTCTCAACCGCTTCGCGCTACTATTATCGTTCATTCCCATACGTGAATAACGAGTGTTTGTGCACAGCTTTATACGCACAAGCTCAATCTTGCGTCTAGTTCTAGGTCCTTTCCAGATGGTCTGGTTATACACTATTACCTTACGGAGTCTGCGAGCCGTGGTAAGCCTTCCATTACTCAAGACCCGAACATAGCTTTTGTAAGCAATAGTAAGCAAAGCCCACACCACAGACTAAACCATAGCTACCAGCCTCTTTACACAGATTGCTCAACAGTTTGTATAGATTGTACATAGATTGTAGCAATAGTCAGTATAGCCTGAGGCGGTGTTTGGGTTAGAAACTTTACTCATAATGTCTCTGAGCCCACTGGTTAGTTATTTGGTGTTTATTTGCATAATAGCCAGTCTATCGCTAGGCTCCAGACTCAGAGCCTTATTTATTTAACCTCTTGTTACACACACCAACTTGGCAGACATTTTGGATTCTTAGAACCAATAATATGACGTGTAGGTACATAATCTACCTCTTTTATAATGACTATGTAACGTATTATGAAGTTATGTACAGTCGGCTACACATCAACCTATACACTGTTTGAACTTTGAACTATTACCTATAATTTGAATGTTGCGAATCAGGGATCGCAATAGGTGTAGGCGCGTGGCGCGCAAGCAGCGAGTCTCACATAAAAACATATCGTCCCTCTCGCATGATTCGCAACATTCAAATTATAATAGTTCAAAGTTCAAACAGTGTAGGTTGATGTGTAGCCGACTGCACCTACCTACGTAGTTACAGCTTGACAGAAAAGAGTAGAAAAAGTTGAGGGCACAACCTGTATTGGAAAATAAATCAATTTGTTCATTCTTTTGTAGGTATAGAAATGAATGGACAAGTTATTTAGACTTTTTGCCAAGCCGTAGGTAGGTACCTAAGTACCTATACTATTATTGTAGGTAAGTACGTATACAGCTAAAAGTCAGCTAATAAGCCACTCATTCGCTCATATTATTTTTGATTGTAATGTTGTATGAGGACAAACATTATGAAACACGCAGATTACCTGTCTGATTTGAAGCGGCTACCTTTGCAACCACAGAACAATAAATTACTTGATCTGTGTCTGTCATTTCAGATCTTATCTCTACTCAATAACTGGCCACATAAGCAGGGGTTAATTAACAACGACCAGATAAGGGCCCCTTTACACCCCGAGTTCGACCCTGCCTTGTCATTTAAGTTTCTAGGGTTGTGAACTTTAGTAAGTAGGTAAGGTACCTACGCTACATATAGGTAGGTAGGTATTTCAACCTAAATACATAATTAATCACTATCGCAGGATACCTCCTGCGATAGTGATTAACCGGTACCAGGCCTGATCTAATATTTATCAGTAGGTAGGTAGGCACAGGCACCATAACATAAGAATAACATAACTTAATAAATACTTACCTATTTACGGAGTTCTGTTTCATTATTTAGTTGCAGTCATGAGCAGCGAATGAGCAGTGAAGGCAGTTACCTAACAACGTATCTACCGTACCTATATTTGCTAAGATTGCGGCCAAGCAATAATGTCGATGTACCCCGTGTTTGTTCACCAAACAATGACGCCTACAAATAAGCAACTCCACTTATCAAGTTAGGTACTATAGGTAGGTAAGTAGGTACATTATTAGTTGTTATTGGTAGTTCTAAGTATAGAAAGAGATGATCCTAGGAAAAGAGCATAAAAGGTCTAAGTAAGTAGTGAACCGTCTGAACCATTATTTAGTTAGCTCAGAAGTTGTCGTTCCTGTCCTGTACTCCTGACACACCACCCTTCTACCCTCAGATGTTTTATTAAAGGAAAAGTTTAATCACATATTCCCCCTTTCTTTCCCCCATCCCCCCTTGTTGGAAAACTTGTGGAATTTCCGAATTAACTCGTGTGCGTAATGAGACTTGTTTGAGATCTCACAATGCTTTGGGAGGCATCGCTGAGATGTCTCGATTGCTTTGGAGTTTTTGTTTTATTTATTGCATAATACGGGTTCCTGATTTGTTTGGTTTACGACAGAACTTATTCTACCAGTGCCTTAGTTAACTACTTAGTTAAAAACTCGTATTGTACGGTACATATTTGTACGGTACATATTTGATTGTTGTATTGCATAAGTAGATCTACCGACAGCGTAATGTAAAGGTGAGTTAGTGTGTGGCACGTGGGAAAGCTCTATCGAGGATCTGAAACTTTATTTAGGTATAAGTACTTACTGTGAATCTGTGATCTAGCCACTACACTAGTATCACGCGACTACGCCGAAAACTGGGAAGGAAAATACGTGGTAAGGATTTCGCGAAGAACAACATTCTTACACTGTTTCGTAGACACGATGCTAATAGTTACTAGGCCAGCCATCATTCGTCCTAACTATTGATACTTTGCATACCACAAACTAAATATTCCCTCTAGGTATTTCGAAGCCAGTTTAAAGCACATCTGCATATTATAGTGCTTGCAAGATAGACCAGACATCGGTGCTGTTTGCACTACTGACTAGATAATAATATTGGATCGTAACCTTCAGCACGCGATAAAGAAAGCTAATAATTAGCCGCCAAAAGTTACGGTGCGGTGCGCTGGTTCAAATGTTAAAATGAAATCTAGAAATTGCGGTGACCTATGACGCTGCAGAGCTAAAACCCTAGGTATGTAGGAAGGTTTACTCACCAGCAACGCCAACAATCGGGTCCAAGGGGGTCTATATCGAATGCACTGCAATCCAAAATGTCCGTCACAGCACAGAGAAGTTTGTATGATTAAAAGCAATGGCAATCCTTGCGATGGAACGATGATTTATCGCTCGCGATGCGGTTTGATCTCGACAGCAATAACTTAGCTGGAGAACGCGGGGAGCCGAGGGTCTGATCTACGAGAAGACCACGAGAACGATCCACTCGGCGCGGAGGCAGATTACGGGAGCTCGCACCCAGACAATAAACTGCTATAGGCGCGCGATGCGATGACATGAACTTGACGTTTCGTAAGAAGTTCACACTGTTGATTGCCCGCGAAAGTACAAATGCAGCGCGGGAAACCCCATTATAAGATTGCATAGAATTACCAGAGAGGTAAACCAACCTTTTTGTACCTATAGGGATTTTTAACCATACAACGTCAAAAATAATTAAAATAAGTATGAATTACACGCAAACGTGCTGTTGGCGTAACCATTTTCCCCGGCTTGAAAGATCCTACTTTCAAAACACAAAGAAAGTGAAAATATAATAATTGCATATCGTCGCGAAACTCTACCATATAAGCGATGTAACAAAACAAATAAATTATGCTAAGTTATTTTTATATAAGAAATTATAATAAACTGCTAACCCTAACCTAAGTAAACTAAGACAATATTAGTCATTATTTACTGAGTTGGAAGAGGGCACAATTTTACAATCGGTCTGCTCTGAAGCATTCCACCTTGCACTTTAACAGAAGCGACTCTACAGATCCCTTTCTTGTCCGGAAAGATTTCAGTAATTAAACCTAACGGCCAATGCGAGGGCATGATATTATCCTGCATGGAAACTACAACCATACCAACACGTACTGGGTTAGAAGGAGTGTTCCAATTTAGTCTTGATTGAAGGGTGTGCTCATTGCAACACCGCTTCCAGAAAGACTGGACAAGTTGCTCAGGTGATTCATGTCGCAAAAGACGGTGTGAACGCATTTCAGCAGCTTCGCGAGCGGGTAGAAACAACAGCGGTTTCGTATTATGAAAATGCGAAGGAGTTAGAGCGGTAGGTTCCGACGAATACGGAGCGCGGGAGCAAATAATGCTATAACATTTTGTGTGACGAATAATACGTCGCGCGGACAGAATCCAAAAAGAAAACCTTTTGGTGCGATTGTACAGAATTATTTCTGTCAAAAGACTGGAATCTATAACAGAACCAGCAGTTACTGAAGGAAGAGCAGCAAACATTTCCGGCGTATCTTGCGGAATGAAGTGCTCTACCGATAAGATTCCTTGAATCTTAGCGATGCGATTGGCCACGTGAGTGAGCCAGCGATGCGGCGATGCGAGAATCCAACTCAAAAATACAGTTGAATCCGAAAAAGCTACGATAGCCACAATGGCGTATCGAGCAGAGTAGATAGCGAAAACTCGGTTTATCACATTTGATAAAAGGAGTGCGGTGCAAATATCTTGACAAGCAAGCGGAAAAACCTTAAAAGGTGCGAGTTTGGACTTTGCCAGTGACACAGTGATATCACTGGAACAGTCGACTGTCTTCGCATTAGAGTTGAGAGCCACGCGTAACTTGGTGGTTGTCTCGTCCATGCGATAGGCAGAGTGCGGGTTATAAAATGCGATTTCATCTGGAAGAACTCCTTCCAGCAGGGAAGTAAGATTATTTTTCAGAATATCTTGAATGACTTCACTATAAAGAAGTATGAAGTTAGAATGCGGTTTTAATTTACACTCGAGGCTAAGAAACCTACGAGGTGCGGTTTCAGAAATAATTTCTGATGCAGAGACGTCCATCTTCAGCGGCAAAGCAACGACACCCGTGCCAGGGGAGGAGCGGGGGGTGGAGGAACAATAAGACTGCTCACAGTGCTTATCGTCTTCACTAGTTATATAAGAAGCAACAACTTCTTTTGTTTCCCCGGCTGTGCACAAGTCACAGCTGTTAGAAGAGGACGTCGCGAAGAATGACAACGTAGCGGTAGGAAGATTTAAGACAGGCGCTTCTCCCATGAATATATAGCCTAACACAGTCTCTAATGCGTCTGGACATCCAGCTGTGGAGGTAATCGTACTGGGTTGCAATAACTTAGCAAACAGTTTGACTCCTAACAGAATGTCAATATTTCCAGGCACAGCCCAAGTATCATCAGCGAATAAATGCGAGTCGATATGATTGAGATCAGCGACATCTATCGAGCACAATGGAAGCTGTCCTGTTATCTCATCGAGCACTAGTGCATCAATGGTGTACTTAGGTTGCGCACGCAGGCGCGAGCTAAAGGTGAAGTCAACGGAACCACGAACCGGCTGAGAAGTACCACCGATACCTTTAACAGTGACTATAGAATCGTCACAAATAGGTAGCCCTAACATACGGCAACATCGAGTGGTAATATAGTTCTTCTGAGAACCTGGGTCCAGAAGACAGCGAACGACAACATCTTTCCCTTTTTTACCTACTACTAACACTTTCGCAGTAGCTAAAACTTCAGTGGTGCGAGTACTGTTTTGAACCATAGCTGAATGAGTACAAAAAGAAACATGTTCCTCATCAGGGGGCTTCTCTTCAGTACTGGCAGCCGGCGCGGCGTCATCTGACGGCATTTCTGTCGTTTGTGGCGGCAGCGGTTGATCAAAATGTAAAAGGGAATGGTGTTTACCATTGCATGTTTTGCATGTTGTCGTGGATTGACATTTAGACACAGTGTGTTGACTACTAAGGCAATTACCGCACATACGATTGTCTTTTACATGTTTATATTTATCAGTCGCGTTTAATTTTAAAAAGACACCACATTTATATAAGTTGGGATGCGTTGACTGACATAGCGAACATTTAGGTGACGTAGCTACGTACACCTGCGAGACCCTAGAGGGCGCGGCGGAAGGCGCACTATTAGCGCTAGTGCCAGCAGTCGACCGCTCAGGCCGCTGCGGCGCGGTGCGATACAATATCTTTACTTGTTCACGAACGAACTTAACGAAATAATCATAGTCCACGCTTTGAGGATCTTTCATATTGCGAAGCGACATTTCGTAATGTTTTGCAATGTCAGAATCTATTAACTTAAGACCCGTGTACATAAATATAAAATCAGACATATTATCTATTTTTAATTGCTTGAGTCCAGCAACAATTGCGGTATATTTATCAAACACTTTTTCAACATTAGCGGGCGAAGAACCAGCTGACTTCAAAGAAAACAGCTGATTCAAATAGTTTACGGCTAGCGCGCGCGTGTCTTGGTATTTAGCGATAAGCGCATTCCAAATAACACGATAGTTTTCTGCAGCGGGCACAATCCCGGCTGCCACGCCTTTCGCCTTGCCTTTGAGGTGACCTAACAAGTAATGGATGCGGTCCGAATCCGTCAGATCGGGATTTGTGTGAATAACCCGTTTGAATGTTTCATAAAAGAACGGGAAGTTCTGAATGTCACCATCAAAGGTAGGTAGTTCAATGCGAGGTATTTTAATATGCGGGGTACCTGACTTATTTGTCGAAGTATCTGAAAAATCATTTTTTGCGGTTGTGGCTAAAGAACTCAAAGCATTTTTGATTTCGCACGAAAGATCGTCAAAAGCAGACAGTGACTCATAATTAACCTCGTACTTGGGGTTAAGTTTCATTGAAAGAATATTTATATTATCAATCGCAGAGATGTACTCATTACGAATGATATCTATTGTTTTAGCTTGTGCAATAAAAGTGTTCCGCAATTTTTCATTATCTAAGTTGGGGATCAAATCATATAATTTTTGTATGCGAGCAAAATAAGCGGCGCGTTTGCCTTCATATAACTTTAGTTTATTTTGAAAATCCTCCATTTTAAATGATAAGTATTTTTTAACAAATAAAAATCTTTATACAAAATTATTGATTCGGAACCCACTTATATATCCGATGACGGAACCCTAGTACCAAATTAGATACTCGATGCGTAAGAAGAAATATAATTTAAAATAAATTAAATTCTAAATAAATTGTGTACGGAACCAATTTTCCGTCCACGCGACTACCTATTTTCGTGCGGAACCCTAACGGAACGCGCAACAAAAGGAGCAACAAAGATATGATGACAATATGACAAAAGTAGGTACAGGATTATTTTCCCGACCTTGCGGTACCTATCACAACAACTTAGCGAAGGCAAGACAATAAAACCTACAGTAGGTATAATTTGTAAGAACGGAACCACTTTCCGTAGGTAAATAACTTATACCTAACGAGAACTTCTATGGCCACTTACAAAACTCAATACAACCAAACAAATATTATGTATAGGTATGCAAAGGATGCGATGCGATGCGGTGCGAATTACAGAGTCAGTACGGTACGGATATAAAAGTAACTGTACTTCCCGTAGACCATACGAAACCTAAATAACTTATAGGTGTAATTCGCAAGAAAGGTAATTATGACAAAACACAATGTTTTTATAGGTATGGAAATAATATCCAACCATGCGGAACCCTAACACTAACGTAGGTGTAGATACGGAACTAACTTATCCGATCTTACAACCGTAGCGCAAATGTAGGTGCGGTGGTAGTTAACAAAGTTACCTACCTAAAGACAAAATTAAATTCTATAAAGAATTCAATGCGATTAAGTACTTCGAATGCGGTGTGGACTGTATTGCGATTTATTTCTCGTACAATACGAGGCGATGAAATAGGATTACAATTACCTACAAAACTTCTCATAAGTCCAAATACCTAACAAAAGTTATCAATGATCGGTCAGAAATGCAATCCCGGGACATAGAATAGAATCGCTGTTGGTAGGTATAATCCTCAATGGATGCAACAAACGTTGACCAACCAACGCAATGTACCGACGCGACGTGACTGTGAGAACCCCAACCACGTTTCTCGGTGTACACTTGCTCGACCTTGTACCAAGGATTCGTACAACGTAGGTACGTGTATGCCGCGAAACCACTCCCACGAAACTACCCGCAATACATCCAATGATGGAATTTTGATGCGTAGTTCTAGGAAAACACTTATTTTACGACACAAATCACTGTAGTTATAAGTAACGTATATACCTTTGTTAAGATTTAGAAATATAAAGTGTAAATTAATAACTTAAATTCACGAAAAGTAACGGGACTGCGATAAAGAATGCAGACCAATATGGACCTTACGTACAACGCAATAAGGACGAGTTTCCTATAACGATATGCAATTATACGTAATTAAAATTCTAGATTTTTATAGATTATAGGACAAATACTATCCGGTTCGTTAGGACCAAGTGGATCGTAACCTTCAGCACGCGATAAAGAAAGCTAATAATTAGCCGCCAAAAGTTACGGTGCGGTGCGCTGGTTCAAATGTTAAAATGAAATCTAGAAATTGCGGTGACCTATGACGCTGCAGAGCTAAAACCCTAGGTATGTAGGAAGGTTTACTCACCAGCAACGCCAACAATCGGGTCCAAGGGGGTCTATATCGAATGCACTGCAATCCAAAATGTCCGTCACAGCACAGAGAAGTTTGTATGATTAAAAGCAATGGCAATCCTTGCGATGGAACGATGATTTATCGCTCGCGATGCGGTTTGATCTCGACAGCAATAACTTAGCTGGAGAACGCGGGGAGCCGAGGGTCTGATCTACGAGAAGACCACGAGAACGATCCACTCGGCGCGGAGGCAGATTACGGGAGCTCGCACCCAGACAATAAACTGCTATAGGCGCGCGATGCGATGACATGAACTTGACGTTTCGTAAGAAGTTCACACTGTTGATTGCCCGCGAAAGTACAAATGCAGCGCGGGAAACCCCATTATAAGATTGCATAGAATTACCAGAGAGGTAAACCAACCTTTTTGTACCTATAGGGATTTTTAACCATACAACGTCAAAAATAATTAAAATAAGTATGAATTACACGCAAACGTGCTGTTGGCGTAACCAAATATTGAGGCTCTTGGGCTTTGGGTGCTCCAGTTTACCAGCTTCACTAGCTTTATAGAGATCTTAGCAGACTGTAGATATCTATATCAGACTGTAGATATCTATATTGGTGTTTATCGAACTTTGGATAATTATGCAACAAAGATTTATAATTTCGAATCTGATAAAAAAGCCACTCAACCCTTTCCTTGTAATCAATTAATCCATTCAAAAATAAATATTAATTCTACATAGAGCCCTTATCATGAGCACAAGGCGATTAGGACGCTTGGCTTACAGATGCTTGGAACATAGTGGACCCAACTGCAGAAGGATACAAAAAACTGGACTTCTAGCTATTAAATTAAGTATTTTAATCGTGTACTTTGTTTGGCGCATAATTTAGTACAAGTTGGTATTAATTGATTATATTTAGAATTATAAAAAAAATATCAGTCGTGCTCAAAGACAACATACAAGTATGGCGTAGGATGAATAAGCAAACAACATTTTAATTTTTCATTGCAAGCAACTCTGGTAGGAACATTACCTACTGCATACACCACTCTGTGTGATGGGAACGAGTGGGTCGGTGGTCGACGACGTCGTCTGGGCACAACGTCTCTTCGAGTGGCCTTCATCTCTGACGTTATTTGGATGCTGCATGGCTGCATGCAATAACCATCAATTATTCAACGAGAAGAGTCCCAAATGTTTGGTAAAATATACAAAACACCCGTGCATTTCCGAGGGTTCCGAAAATATTATCGCTCCATGGTACTTTTATTTTCCATATAATCCTTGTATTTCATAATGAATAATATAAACTAAGTACAGTTATCAATAAATTGATGCAAGTAAATGCAGTCACAATGTTCTATCATTGAAATTACTTTAGAGATATAAAAATCTACTTGATGCAAGAATTATAAAATAATTAGCAAAAAGCTCCCCTAAATAAAGTTTAAAAATTTAAAATGTTTATAAACTTATGTTACCGACTGTATTAATGAAGTGATAAAAAGAGTCGCATCTGTTAATTCTAGGCACGGTAGATATCCAAAGAATACTATAGATAAACATTTCTCTTCACATTCCTTTTTGCAAACACTCAATCAGCCAATCCTTTCCTGTCGTTGAGAAACTTTCGCTCAAGCAATTTGTCAGCAATCATCCACCCATCCATCCAGCTGATCTGATAGGATGACTAGGCTAGGAACCACAAGCCTTACAGATGGAGTAATTTGTTAGATGCGACAGTTGTATTAGCTCTACGACGCTCGGTCTGGGGTATTGTATCGCCAGTTGCAACTAAATTGCATTTTTGAATTGCACTGCGCTCTGCTATTTGATTTTATCTAGAAGGCACGTGCTGATGTTGAACGAATTTCATATTTCTAAATAAATTTAAAAAAACTCTGACTGTTTGACTGAACATAATGTTACAAATAAGCAGCAAGAGAATGTATCTTGTATTTTTCTTTTATGGTTTTTTATGGCATTTTGGTTGCCTCTGATCCTGAGAGGGGCAACGGAAAGCTTTGGGAGAACAAACCGCGCAAGCAAAGTCACGGGCAATTTCCAACAGTTTTATGAAACCGTGCGTCTACATTTCTGAAAAGAATATTCATAAGCAAATTAAGTACTGTTTTGTTTTTAACTAAAAATTATAATAACTATACGTGGAAACTTGTAATTAGCTTTTAAGTAACCAATGTATCTACCTATACTTCGTCTAGCTGTAAGTTTTCCAAAAATGAAAAAAATAAAAAAAATAAAAAATAAAACAAAATGTTCTGTAATTTTAACAACTGAAACAACCAAAGCACGATTTTGCTAGCACGGTCGTCGCGGCGAGGATTATTCGAGGTAACGACTAAGAATATGGGCCTCGTCTAATACCTAATACGTCTCGTGTCGTGTCGTGTACTTACTTGTAGGTGTCGTGTCGAGTCGATGGCAGTCTGAAAAAGCCTATGCCTGAGTACTCTAATAAAAACTTGTGCCAGACTCGTTAATATAAGTATGGGTTACGCTGTATATCATCTAGAATCAATTTTAGACTATAAAGGCTATTTCCACGTCACAAGACATCGTCCTGCGTGATTTACAACATTTAATTGCAATGATAAGCCTCTAATCCTTCTCCATTACTCGGGTTTAGCGCGTTTCACCGCGTATTAGCGCGTAATAAGAGACACTCGTATTTCACTCCTCACTACGATACCAAGGCCCGAACTCGGAAGCAGTGAACACGTTCTGATTTGATTTATTTTGAGTCTTATCTTTGACCAAAATACAGATTTCTTAAGTCAGAGCTCATCATTAGGTAGACTAGACCCTAGTTTTTCTAATTCTCCTTCAGAATATCAAGAATATTCAGAATATCGTCCTAGCATGTATACTAAGTATTATTTTATTCTGTAACTTCCTTATTCGTAGCACCGTAGCACCGTAGCTCCGTAGCTAACAAGCACTATTCGTAGCCCCTCTACGAACACCTGCAAACGCTGATATTCAATTTGCGCCTCGCACGGAGGCTATTTATTTAACATCTGCATTGGAATCACTTTTGAACAACTCTATGGAGCAATATAAAGCTTTCTCTCTTCTTGTATTTTTAGGCTTCTTGATATTTTATAAGTATCATACTACCTTGTTATGTGCTATTCATCTTGTTTGCTGTCATCAATTCCACTGCAGCTAATGCTTGCTTTTACTGTAGAACTTTAGCTTTACAATGTTGTTTTTATATATATATATATTCGTGGATCAAATAACGCTTGACTGCAGTTTTTGATGTAAAATGGTACGAGTACCTGAGTAATTCATATCGAAATCAGTATTTTTGTAACAATATCTTTTCATTATTTCAACAGCTGTAAGATCCATTCTGAATGACGATTGTCGAAGTATACGGTCGTTACCATTTACCATTTTCACCAAACAGGCTTACTTAAGTACATGATTATAATTACGCAGGAAATTCTCCCGCATTTTTCTTTAGAAAATATACTCGCGTGTGTTTGCTTTCGACCTTTGTAAAAAAATATTTCTTTGAGGACAGAATTATTTCAGCCTAAGAGACTGAAATTATTCTGTGATCAAAGAAATATTTTGGTCGCATGCCTCGAGTACCTACCTCCTTGATGCCTCAGGCAGTTTGTTTGGTCTGTATCATAAACTGCTATTTATATTTTATACCGTTACTTCGAGACCCGCTATGCAAAGAGTTGTTATACATAATGTATATTTAATATCACGTAGGTACCTAGCTAATCGTTTCTCAACTTATGTAATTTGAATATTATTAAATGAATTTTTTGAGGGCTCTTCTGCACGTAGGATTTTTGCCTCAGTCAAACAGTCACATAGTGGAGTACTTACCTACCTAGACATAGACATTTATTTATTTACTACATAGCACACAAAAAAAAAAGTACAAAACAATGACACTACTTAGTGAAGAATAATATAGGTAGGTACATAGGTGGTAGAGTGCCGTTTTTGTGTGCTACAGCAGCAAAACGGCCTCGACTCAGCATGATGCCTAGCCACTGGAAGGTAGCTAGGCGCTGGTATTCTGCCGAGACCTGCGGCCAATACACCTTGTGAGAATATGTGTTGTGTTAAAAAAAACTAAGACAAAAATAAAAACATATTTGTCAACTAAGCAGATAAAGTAAAACAATAACAAAATATCGAATAAATAAATTAAAAAAATAACAGTTTAGGAACATATAAATAAGAAATATTATACCGAGTCGCAATCGAGCTATAAAGTAGTATAATTACAATAAAAAAATACTATCCCCAAAATCTAACAAGTGAACGGTGCACTATAGCTGTTTGCACCAGACAACCCAGTGATTTGTTTATCCAGAAGAAAAGATTTAAAATGTTTTTTGAAAGTAAATTTGGATTTCAATAGTCGAAGGGGCGGAGGAATATTATTCCAGCACTTGGTTGCCTGGTAGCGAAAACTCCCTCGAAATGCCACTGTTTTGAATTTGCTATAGTGCAATAAGTTCCTTGTTGGTCTACGACTGTATATTTTCTTAGGGTGATCAAGTTTCTCGAATAAATACTCCGGTGATTCAAATGTCATAATAGAATGAACTAGTGCTGCCAGGTGCATATACCTCCGTGAGGCCATATTAAGAGTAGACGAGTTATTTAGATAAGGCGTGATGTGAGTTCGCGGAGGTATATCGTAGCAAAACCGACAGCACGCATTTTGTACTCTTTGGACCAGACGAGACGTTTTGGACGTCAAACGTGGGCCATATACCAGGTCTCCGTAGTTTAACCTAGACAGAATTAATGTTTCACAAACTTTAATACGTACGTCTTCTCTCAAATAGTTTCTGATTTTATATAAAAGTTTCAATCTAAAAAAACAATTTTTTACTAAATTTAAAATATGACTTTCGAAGCGAAGTGTGCAATCAAATAGTATACCCAGGTTTCTAGCCTCATGTACTTGCTCAACGCGTTTACCTAGAATGTTTACATTCAGTGTTTGCTTTGTAAACTCAGCAATTAAACGCTTTGAGCCGAGTATCATGAACTTAGACTTAGTAGGATTCAAAATAAGTGAGTTATTTTCGGACCAATTTGATATTCGGGCCAGGTCGTCATTGATTTTATCTATTCCCAGAGGGACGTTCTCAGGGTGCATTGGCAGATACAGCTGCACATCATCAGCATATAAGTGATATTTACAGTTTTTTATGTGCCAGCAAATGTCAGCACTGTAGATGATGAAGAGTAGTGGCCCAAGAATTGAACCCTGTGGTACACCACAATCAAGAGATCTTAATGACGACAGTAATTGTGTCCCGTCTTCCCGAGTTATCCGCACAAACTGGGAGCGGTCGCTCAGGTAGCTGTCGAACCATTTTATCGAATGAATATCAACACCGTAGTATGACAACTTGGAAAGTAGTAATGGAATACTTATTGAGTCAAAAGCACGCGAAAAGTCGAGCAGTACCAAGATTGAACCCAGTCCCTGATCCTGACCAACAAGTATGTTATCGACAACGTCCAATAAGGCAGTGGCGGTTCCCCTGCCCTTGCGAAAACCTGATTGAACACATGGGAGTATATTATTTTTTTCGATAAACCCACTCAGTTGATTGTACACCACTCTTTCAATAACTTTCGAGAGGACTGGGAGTATACTTATTGGTCTTAAGTCTTTGATGTCAACCGGCTGTGTGACTTTGGGTATGGGATTTACCGTAGCTATTTTCCACTGGCTGGGAAAGGTGGATGTAGCAATAGATCTATTTACGATACTGGTTATTGCAGACAAGGCGTGAGGTAAAGTTAGGAGCACCATATCGATAGATAGTCCGTCGACTCCTTTTGCATTAGTTTTAATCGACATAATAATTTTGGCTACCTCATGATCATGAACTGGCTGCAAAGAAAATATTTTATCAGAATACTTATTGAATTCAAAAAATGACAAAGTAGAGATAGGAATTTTAACTACGGGAACATTCAAAAAGTGAGCACTAATATCATCAGGTCTATCAAAATGATCGAGTAGATAATTATCATGGCAAGTGGGCAGGACGTCTTCCTTTAAATTTTTCCAAAGTTTTTTTCCATTATGTGATTCGGAGTTAATGCGAAAGTCATAATACGCTCGTGTTTCTCTGTAAATGCTTTGAGAGACTAAAGATTTTAATTCCTTGTATTGTACCTTATGGTTATCAAGTTTGGTTTGACGGTATCTATCGTGAGCTTCATTGCGACAATTTATCATGGCCTTTACCGCATACGTGATCCATGGGGTGTGCTTATCCTTTAAAATAATTGTCTTTAAGGGTGCGTGCTTGTTAAATAGGGAAGTAATAATTAACGTAAAAGTGTCCACCATCTCGTCCACGGCACCTTTATTAATAATCACTCGCCAATCTATACCCGCAACCTCCTCGTCAAAATGATCACGGTTTATGTCTTTAAGTGGTCGGTATATTATTGTTTTGGGGGGTATTTTATCACGTTTGATATTAAGCGTTACAGTAACAAAGGAATGTCCAAAGGAACCAGTAATGTTATAGACATTAACATTACGAGTGCGGCAATTGGTGCAAATGACATCAATGAGTGTTTCACTATGATCTGTGAAATGTGTTGGTAGTGTTACGATTTGAGACAAATCCGTGTAGTTGAGAAACTGTTTTAATTTGCGTGATTCACAACTATCTGGTTTCAAAAGATCAATATTAAAATCTCCCAAAACAACAATGCCATCATAAGCCGACAAATGAGCAACTGAATCGGTTAGTGCATCTATGAAAATATCAACGCTGAGCCACGGCGGCCGGTAGGCAGTGCCTATCGCCACACGAAATCCGTTTATAGTCATCGACAACCACATTTGCTCGATTTGACCATCAGGATAATTACGAATCGCACGTGCATTGATACCCCGCCTTACGTAGAAGCCTACGCCCCCTCCTCTTCCTCGACGCACATCCAAAGGGCGCGGTTTATTACGAAATCTGTAACCCGGGACTTTTGGCGCGCGCGCGCGCGCGCTTTTACCTACTATATAACAACTATATTACCATGTGAAAGGAATAAATGTATTGAGTACTTTCGTAGTTTTAGACTGGATAATTTCTACGTACATACTTTTCAACTGTACAGTCACAGAATAGGACATACTAAGTACAGAACAAGAGTTCCACTCGTCAACAAAAGCCACTGAGGGTTCCACAAAGAAGGAATTAAACTTTTTCCATTATGTTTAACGGGGCTTAGGCAGAAAGCTTTCCTATTATAGCTTAAACATAACCATGCTTTCGTACGTTATTGTTAGAGTGATATTATTACCTGTTAGATAAATCAACCCAAGCCACTTTTTAAAAGACAAACATCTCAAAAAAAGCTCTCACTAAAACTTTGGTTCCCAATTAAAGCTGGCCTTATTACAACCTTATCCTGTGAGATATGCATTGTAATATGCAGAGATAACCGCTTACCACCAGGTGGGCCATCGGCTTGTCTCATCCCTTTTCTCATAAAAAACAGTAAACCAAAATATGTATCCAATTTATACTAATTATAGATTAATAACCAATTTTAGCAATATGATAGTCTTCAAAGGGGATTTTGAGACTAACCCTTCCTTTTACGCTCATTTCTAAAAGAAAATGGAAGGAGATAAGTGCCGGTCGGAGTTAATCTTGGTAACAAGATGCCGCTGTCAAAACCAATAAAAGTTGTCGGCGATGAGAAACGAGAGGAAACTTCGATAGATCTTGATTGTCTGAAGCATCCGCCGCCGTCGGTTAGTTTCACGATAAACATCGAAGCAGAACTTGTGCTGGAGAATTCAAGTTCAACGTCTTTTGGACAATAAAATTGCTGTAGGAAAAACAACTTAATTGTTAGAATCCAGATGGTTCGCTTGCACGGGAGAAAAAAAAATACGTTAGCCAAAGTACAAATACTTTTTAAAATCTAAATAATCATGCTTGCAGGTGAAGCAATCATTTTGTCCCGCTGTAGGATGCAGCTAGTTTGGGTGTAACTTTTTGGGACCCGTAGAAGCAGATGAATCAGCAGGGGTATGCCAATCAAAGTTGAACTGCAAAGTTTTAAATCATGGTTAGTTCATACTAACTCATAGTTATTCTGTGACTAAATAGTGACATTATGATGTCATTTAATTGGTTTTCGCGCATATTTTGGTGTCAAGTGTCTAAAAAGAATGATCACGTGGTACAAAATTGTACCACATGACCTGAAGAAATTACACTGGGCAGTGAAATATAACTTGACAGCAAAAGATTGGCATACGGGGGCAGAGGTCAACTAAATATGTCACAGAGCTTAAAACTAAGCAAAACGAAAACAAATAAAGTCATTTACACTTCGTTTCAAGGAATAGGCGCGTGCCTCCTTCATAAAAACTCTCCCAAAAATGATGATTCGGTGACATTTTGCCAAATGACGCAGAACCCGCAACATACTCGCCAAGCCTCGTGTGCATCGCTCCCCTCGTAAACAGATTTATTGATGCTTGATTTTTTAGGGTTCTATCAACACGGGATGAAAACGTTTATCAGGCAAAAACCTTATTACTTTACTTCTGACTCCATTATTATAAACTCCCTAAACATTTGATGTCACTTTTTAGATAGGTATCTACTAGCTATAAGAAAGTAAATCTGATATTTTCCAATACAATTCTCCTCTTCTAAAAATAATAAAGTTAGCTTTTGACTCTGAGCGAGAGTGAGTTTATTTGATATTCGTGTTCATTCGTCTTCAATGATTTTTAACACAAAAGGTGAAGTCCGAAGTTCCTGCGACTGTACCGTTTTAAATTAGAAACTAGTTTACAAAAAACGCGTTTATTTCGATCAATAAAAGCAGATTCCAGACATTTATTTCAGGCATTGAATGAAGGAACAGTGTAAAATGCTATAACATAAAATTGCGCTACCGACACCTGCCATGTAAAGATTCAAGATCCATCTAGATGTGAACTAACCATAGAATCTAGGACCAAATCAGGCCACTGAATGCAGATTGCCAGCTAACGCGCATTGACGGTAATGCTGTTAGTGTTTCCAGCGCCAGCGGCCGCCCTCAATCTAATTCCAGCTTGCTTTTATTCTTTTTAAGTACTCTTCTATTGGACGTTTTACAGAAGTTGCTACTAAGCGACTAAATTCGCTGGTAAATTGCTGCGGCTGCATTATTGATAGCGAAGGATTATCGCATTGTGAATAAGCATGTCATTATAATAAAAATAAAAAAAAACAGTCACTTATAGTTTGGTATGTCAACTTGGTTAAAGGGTCGGCGTTTCTATAAAAGGCGTTTCTATAAATTGACAGGCGTCACAGCTCAGTCGGTAATAGCTCTGCCTTCCGTGCTGTGGGTCGTGGGTTCGATCCCCACCATAAAACAAACATAAATGTTTGTTTTATGTCTGGGTGTTACTATCAGCATAGGTGTGGGTGTTACTATGTATTATAAGTATGTATTTACAAAAAAAATTATGTATGTATTCTATCAGCATCTAATTCCCATATTACAAGTTTTACTTAGTTTGGGACTAGAGGGCGTTATGTGAAATGTCCATGAATATTTATTTATTTATAAAGTTCTGTAAAAGCTTCAGTTTAACTTCATACGACCATTACCTAAATCTACTGTGGTATATTTCTTTATAAATGACTTTTCAAACATACCAGCCGCCTAGTTCCATCAACATCAACATTACAACTGTGTGCATGCGATCAAATATAAATTGAAAAAACATACAACCGAATTGAGAACCTCCTCTTTTTTTGAAGGCGGTTAAAAAAGAACTGTAACACAATAAAGCTCGGGACCTTCCTTTGTATACCTTCCATATCCATCATTAATAATGAAATCAATCGTGAAACAAGTCTGTTGGAACTCCATCGATCATAATCAGCGGTCGCGAGTAGCGAGCGAGCGACAAACTGTTTGCAACGTGTTGCGCGGATTAATTAATACATCGATCACGTTCTGAAGCTTCATAATGATAAAACACCCAGAGTCCTCTGTAAACTGGCCTCTAACTAAGGCTATTTTTACACTGCCCCGGACAGGATTTAATTTAGATGATTTATTCAATATAGATACAGCGTCAGGAACCACCACCCATGCTCTTATGAATGAGACACTGCAGTGCACGGCACCTACATTCAGTACTAGTAGGTTTGAAGGGTATGGGAGCCGGTGCAATTACTGGCACATGAGATTACTCTACGTCCCATAGTGATGAACGCAGGGCGTTGCCTCAATAGATTTGCTCTACTTCGCTTTGGTGGGCCAAACAGATTGTTTATCACTTTTTCTAATTTAAAAATCTTGGGATTCTAAATTATTTTATCAATAAACATCTTGAATCTGGAATCTTGTTTATAAAACTAAGTTGGTACCTATTTTAAACGCGTAAATTTTTCAAGATGATAATAACGGAGATTGTAGACCTTAAAAACTCCGTCACTAGAGGTCACTAACTCATACGAAAGAACGGACAAAGATGATAATTTAGCTATCGATATCATATTTCATTCGGTGAGGATTAACGCCAGCGAGCAGTAATAAATAATTCAACAGACGTCAAAGTTTCAGCTGAATCCTCACGTAATCCGGCCAAAGTCACGGGCCAAAGTTAGCCAGGCCTTTTTGTTTTGAAGTAAACTTTATGTCCACCTGAACTAGTTCGAAATATAAGTACCTATAACTACATTTGTCAAGCGGTTATTTCGCACACTTTCGATTTAGATACCCTCGGGGTACAAAGTTCCCTTGACTTGTTAAAAAATGCGGGGAAAACTTGAATAATTTATGTTATTTTGACTTTCATGTGTGTATTTTTTCAGAAGCTTTTAAAAAGCACTCGAAAACTTTTGCGTCATCGAGTTTTCTACCTGTTTTCTCATCTTATCATAATATACCATGTACTTTATTTAGTACCACCATATATTTTAAAAATGGATTCACGGAAACTGAAAAGTTATTTGATTTTCCATAAACCTTAAATAATATTGTTGATCAATTTACAGGGACGTGTTATGTCTAGGTACAGTCGTAAACAGAAGTGCTTCATTTCTGGGACATAAATAACTGAGGGTAGTGTTGCTGAACACTGAAACTGAAGCTTGTAAATTAATGCTGTTTTTGTGCCAGATACAAGGTACCGACTGACATAATATTTCATAAGGTTTCTGAAGCAGGCTCTGCAGGGGTATGCCAATCAAAGTTGAACTGCAAAGTTTTAAATCATGGTCAGTTCATACTAACTCATAGTTATTCTGTGACTAAATAGTGACATTATGACGTCATTTGATGTGTTTTCGCGCATATTTTGCTGTCAAGTGTCTAAAAAGAATGATCACGTGGTACAAAATTGTACCACGTGACCTGAAGAAATTACACTGGGCAGTGAAATATAACTTGACAGCAAAAGATTGGCATACGAGGGCTGGCGGTGTGAAGGTGGCTTATAAATTAGGCGCAATAATAAGTTATCAGTGCGAGTAGATAATGTAACGCCTCGTAATGGAAACCATTCATAAGACGTCCGCCCACACGTCACAGTGGAGATTACACTCAGTAGCAATAGTCATCTTCTCTACCTGAGAATATTTTTTTATACATATGATGGAACAAGCCGATGGCCCACCTGATGTTAAGTGGTAAACACTGCATATAACGATGCATTGCCTCACTGAGCACGTCCACTGAAGGCGTGCCCTGTGGTGCATTGCACTGCGCCCATCATTCTGAGACATAAAGTGATCCTTGTGATTTTGTTGAATCACAATTTAACTTTGGTTGTTCTGCCTTTCCCGCGCTGTTGCGACAGGATGCTCTCTCGGGGCGCTGCGCGGCTGCGCTGTCCATCATAATAAGTTATTATCGTGTATAGGACGCCGGCTGGCTAGCCCTAGATATTGGGTCACGTGCCTGCTGGCCCAGCCCGGTACAAAATACACTAGCGGAAGCTAGACTCCATCCATTACTTAATCATTTATTCCTGTAAATATCCGTTTCTCTACGTTCGGTAACGGGGAGCCGATATTATTTATGCTCGCATCCACAGGAGTCACTATCTATAACCCTGCACGTGTCCCCCGGTGGAGTTACACGAACTATAACACTGCACGTGTCCCCCGGTGGAGTTACACGAACTATAACCCTGCACGTGTCCCCCGGTGGAGTTACACGAACTATAACCCTGCACGTGTCCCCCGGTGGAGTTACACGAACTATAACCCTGCACGTGTCCCCCGGTGGAGTTACACGAACTATAACCCTGCACGTGTCCCCCGGTGGAGTTACACGAACTATAACCCTGCACGTGTCCCCCGGTGGAGTTACACGAACTATAACCCTGCACGTGTCCCCCGGTGGAGTTACACGAACTATAACCCTGCACGTGTCCCCCGGTGGAGTTACACGAACTATAACCCTGCACGTGTCCCCCGGTGGAGTTACACGAACTATAACCCTGCACGTGTCCCCCGGGTGGAGTTACACGAACTATAACCCTGCACGTGTCCCCCGGTGGAGTTACACGAACTATAACCCTGCACGTGTCCCCCGGTGGAGTTACACGAACTATAACCCTGCACGTGTCCCCCGGGTGGAGTTACACGAACTATAACCCTGCACGTGTCCCCCGGGTGGAGTTACACGAACTATAACCCTGCACGTGTCCCCCGGTGGAGTTACACGAACTATAACCCTGCACGTGTCCCCCGGTGGAGTTACACGAACTATAACCCTGCACGTGTCCCCCGGGTGGAGTTACACGAACTATAACCCTGCACGTGTCCCCCGGGTGGAGTTACACGAACTATAACCCTGCACGTGTCCCCCGGTGGAGTTACACGAACTATAACCCTGCACGTGTCCCCCGGGTGGAGTTACACGAACTATAACCCTGCACGTGTCCCCCGGTGGAGTTACACGAACTATAACCCTGCACGTGTCCCCCGGGTGGAGTTACACGAACTATAACCCTGCACGTGTCCCCCGGGTGGAGTTACACGAACTATAACCCTGCACGTGTCCCCCGGTGGAGTTACACGAACTATAACCCTGCACGTGTCCCCCGGGTGGAGTTACATGAACTATAACCCTGCACGTGTCCCCCGGTGGAGTTACACGAACTATAACCCTGCACGTGTCCCCCGGTGGAGTTACACGAACTATAACACTGACCCACCCAAGACGTAAAAAAAAACAGAAATCTCATAACTCAAAAGTCTCAAATCACACGAAGGTAGAATTTAAAATGAGTCAGAGCACACGATGAGCTACCCACAGCTAAGTACATTATTACATTATGCCGGCCCTTTTTAGAATAAATTACTAAAGTACAATCAAACCAAACCCCACTAATTAGTCCGGAAGGATTCCCGTATCTTTGCAATCCAATTATTTCTAATCCCAGAGATGTCGGGCGATCCCGGTGCGTCCCGGGAATCGGGAGACGTGACGGACGCGTGGGGGGTAAGTACGAACAAATCTGACGATCGCAAACGTACCGTAACAGAAGCGTATCCGAGTTACACTGCGCGGTGGCGCAGTAACGTTCGCCAGTCGAGCTGTCGATGACACGCAGTGTGTCTCGAATACACTAGGCCTACGTAACGTGATGATTGTTATATTTATTCGTGCTGACCCTCTTGTAATATATATTTTTGCAAGGAAAATCTTTCTTATTTTTCTAGACGTTATGTGAGATACCACAGCGGCTTGACCTTTCTATACAGTGTGACAGATTGGACGTTTCTTTGACTCCCTCTTAGGAATCCTAAGAAAATCTTCGATTCCAACAGATTTCACAGAATGCAGTCGCTACCAGTTTTCGAAGCTTTATTACCTTTGATTTAAAAATTGCTCCCAGTGATAGGTCGAGAACAGAGGTGCAGCACGACCAACATGTTATGAGTACCTACAGTGAGGTCTTGTACACTTGTGTTTAATCTTTATCGTTTACCAAAATGTCCACAAAATACCCACATCTGTAAATGTCAGTTTTCAGTGGCACCAGTAGATTGAAGGATTAGATGAAGGATGAAAAGCCGCCAACATAACTTTGTTTCGTTTAAAATTACAGCTGAAAAGTCGCTGGGGAAAGTTCAAAGATCCTCTGAGCACTTCTCAAGTGGCGAATCTCTCAAACATTCAACAAGACGCAGATTAATCCACCCGCGATGGTTATAATCCCAGACGTAACTACGAAGGCTTCAAAGATTAGCAAACGTGATGAAATTAACATTCTTTCAGTGTCTCCTCGGATAAATAACTTTGTGACACCGATATTCAAAGTCAATACGATTCCTCACTCTCGAGTGAGGAATCGAATTGACTTTGAATATCTCGAAACCACTCGTGGTTTCGAGTTTACACTACTCTAACTTCAAAGTTAAGTGAAGAATGATAGAGTGATTATCTTAAAATACGGGTTTTGAACACAAGCACTGAAACGATTTAACTTCAACATTTCTCTCGAGTTTTCAACACACAACCTTTAAACTTACTCAAAACTTAATTAAGCACAGATTTTGCGCTTCGCAGAGAAAACAGAGCGTTTTCCATTCCAGTCACGTTCAGGGCCTGATAATAATGAAATTAACTTGATTTATACCAGATCTAAAGAATATGGCCGAGAGATTGCGAGTAGATGAACCTATTATGAAGGACTTACCACTATTACGGTCGCCGAAGTAGGGGCTATTCGGAAAAGTGCTATTATAAGTCTAAGTAAGAAAGTCAGTCCAAAGAGAAGTTAAAGGCACCAAGCCAAACATTCGATTTGAAATTCTGAGAGCTCTTAAAGTATTATGTCAGATGCATGCAAAGCACATCGCTATTCTCAACGAATTCTCAGAATTCAGATTGCTAGGTGATTCTATGAAAAAAATAGAGTGCGATTTTTTTACACGCATCGATTTGTTAATTGACAGATATATTTGTTAAAAATTCTGCTCTACAGAGATTCAAACCTGCACTCGCTAATTATCAATAGTATCGTGCTCTGCTGTTAACAGCATCAATTCTATCAGTTGAAATCGCGGCTCTAGACAAGTGAGTAACGTGGCGTTTAATTAAAGTGTCCTGCACTGAATGATGGCGGTTTCAGCAATTACAGGGTCAATAACTTAAGCACGGGTCTGGGGGACCCCTGGGGTCTAAGGGGCGATACGAGAGGGCGTCTAGGTGCCTCGTTACTGCTGATTGATGGCTGAGCACAAACTAGGCCTTGCACCCTTAGACATGAGTCAAATAAAATATACAGAATTCTTTGATTTTACTTCTATGTCTTAAAAAATTTACGTACGTACGTTACGTAAATAATTATACTCAATACTTTATTGTAATAACATTGTGAAGTGTTATGATAGTAGGTAACAGAAATGGGTTGCGATGTGTACAGTCGGCTACACATCAACCTATCCACTGTTTGAACTATTATTATTTGAATATTACGAATCAGGGATCACAATAGGTGTAGGCGCGTAGCGCGCAAGCAGCGAGTCTCACATAAAAACATATCGTCTCTCTCGCATGATTCGCAACATTCAAATTATAATAGTTCAAAATTCGAACCGTTGATAGGTTGATGTGTAGCCGACTGTACCGTTGGGCATTACTATAGTTAATGGGAGGCAGACCGCGGTTGAACCTATGTAGGTACCTACCTAATAATAGTCACTAGTCAATTTAATTGATTTGAGAATAGGCCACAATCTTTATTAAAAAGGCAATCATATTAGACTTTCTCACGAAGATTGCGGCTAATTCTGCATTGTCATTAGCGGTCACCAGGGGGAGTGGTGACTTAGATGAGCAAAGAAATATCCAAGCGTAGCCACGGGTGCTTGTAAACAAGCCCATACAATTCCAAAATATTGCATACAACCACGTATTATGACTGAAAGAATCCAAATCTGGATGATCCAAAACGAGATCTTTATTCTTTCTGCATTTCGCGCGGCACGAATGGACCAATATCATTCAAAAATTGTAACTTGGCATCGATTCAAACAGAATACACGAGCGCATGCAAACTGAATATTGGAAGTATTTCGCTCGAATGTTGAATCGGTAGCTTTTAGGCTTTCTATTTCGAAACCAATAGCTGGCCCTTGGAAAACCTTAGAAATGTAGGTCTGCTAATATAATCCTAATCTGCGTAAATAATCAAAAATTCTCATTTTTAATTGCGAGAAGTAAAAAAAATTAAGTTTACAACCGCTTATAACATCTCTGTTAAGTATTTGTTAAAATCTAGACAAAGATATTCTAATAATTTCAATTTCAATTTAAAACTTGTGCAAGTCTAAAAAACATTAGGTACTTAGACTCGTTAAAATATGAAAGAACTATAATAAATTACCTTCCGACGAAATATTAACGATCTTGATAATTAAAACTTGAGTCAGAACTCACAACTGAACTTTAACAACGTCAACCTCAAACTACTAAGAGTCAAGACTATAAACATAACAAATCAACAAGTGCAGCGGAAGCGGAAGTGGTGAACTTTCGCAATAAAACGTCGTTGAGAAACCGTATCGCTGGCGAGTTCGAACGAAACTTGTGTTATTGTGTAAACTTATAACAGACTGTTACAGTTGTGGTAAAAGGCGTAAAGTTATCGTTTTATTAGTAAACATTGTCGTTGGCTGTCAGGTCAGGTTGAGGCGATGACTCGATTCAAGTATCACTACCGCGGAGTTTTTATGGATAGGGCGCTTTCTCTTGCACTTATGGAAGTGAAACCACACGATAAGTTTTAGCTGTCAAAATGACTACCAAAGCATTACGGATCAGAAGGTTTTGGAAGCTAAATGTTCTTAGGTACACATCGACTGTAATGTAAAATGCTCTGAGAGCAAAACGTCTTCAATTTAGAATGACTGCTAGTTTTCAGAGCACAAAGTCCCTATTACTGAATGACCGCAATGTAACACGTCATGAGAGCTAAACGTCCTTATTTACTGAACGTCATGAGAGTTAAATGTCCGCAATTTAAAATGTACCTATGTCAGACATTTTTAAATCCTGTCTGCATAAATACTATTTTGAGAATACGTGATACTGAAGGTATGAAAAAGATTCAATAAATATTTTATTTTTATTTTTATTATTAATATTTTATTAAGTTTAGATTCGGTACTTAAAATCTTGGATTATTTTCCATTTTAAAAGATTTCATGATGACCTAACATGCATTTTCAGAACAAATGTCGTCAGCATCGTTGCTGACATATCTATGACAATAAAAATCATACTCAAGATAATATTCTAAAGAGGTTTTATATGAAGAGTTCAACTTATTTTGATTTGAAGGCCAGCTGTATTAAATACTTTCTGAAATTAGGATGACTTGCTCCGTGGTCGTTTTTCGTAATGGACAAATTGATTCAAAGACATAAAGACTAGAGGACTAACTATTGGAAAGGCCATTTAGCTTCCAGTACCATTTTCAATTGAGGACGTTTTGCTCTCAGAGCATTTTACATTACAGTCGATGTGTACCTAAGAACATTTAGCTTCCAAAACCTTCTGATCCGTAATGTACCAAAGCACGATTTCGAGGTCGAGTCGAGACGAGGATTATTCGAGGTTTTAACTGTGTTCATGAGACAACGTCTAATGGGAGAACAATTTCAGAGCGCGGGTAATTTCTGAACCACCATTAGTTATGCAGAAGTCATACACATAACAAATCACTTTAAATATTCAATATCGCCTTTAGCCAACTAACCGGGGGATTACCGATAGCCAAACAAACGAAACTAAATTGAATTCGTACAAGGGACTTATAAATTATGCTGCTCTAATCTAACTAGTCGGGAATAAATCAAACTCGAGTTTATGATTTATATCGGTCTGCGATTTACTATCGGACTTCATGCAGCCGGAATATACTTTTACGTTTTTCATGCAGCATGCATAACAAGCAGTTGGCCCACCTGATGTTAAGCCGCCGGAATTCCAAACCCAATAAAAAATAGTTAAGTATCTCGTCGTGATCTCCGCTCCGTCATACAAATGGTTAAGACCACTTAAGTGATTCAAAACATATATTCCTAAACCGTTACATACACATTGCATATAACATATATTATCCTTAGTATTGTAATGTGGTTTTGAGATATTGGTATAAAATCCCCTTTACTGAATAGTCTTCTGAAACGACTCTCTCAGCGCCTATATCCTCATCAAGTAATAAATAATGTAATGTACACTGGCGGCTAATTTGCTAATGCTCGTAAAACCGGAACTTAACCGGACATTTCCCTGCCATATTTACGGTTCAAATTGCCGTATTTACGACTAAAAATACCGTATTTACGACCGAAATGGCTTATTTAAGGTTAAAATGGCGGTTGACCGTTATCTTTTTGCCGTAAAAGGGGTCCGTTTTGAGAATTTTATTATTATTACAAACATTAAGCGTTCAGTCTATAATGAGGTACATGACTGTCAAGCCCTTTCATCAAAGCACAGTTTCCTCCTTACCTACTCTCAGCCTTTGTGTCTTTTATGTATTATACATCCAGAAGACAACGCGATAGATATGAACGCCGCATTCTAAACGCCTATGTATGTATACCTACCTCCGTACTCTGAGCAATTGTGTCTCATACTAACCTCCCATCTAAAACTCCTAGAAGCGTCTAAGTTAAAAAGAGTAATGAAACTATAAGGGGTCTTTCGTTTAAAAAAATTCAGCTTACGTTGCAATTTCTCCCGATTTCAATTCTACTAACTTAAAACAATTATTCAGTTGCAGTTCCAACTATGGTTCAATTGATCTGCAGCTGAAACATCACTGTGCAGCCTAAAACAGTTGAAAATCTACGTTTCAGCTGCGTTTCGCTGTCATGTTTAATAATCTAAAAACAAATGAAAAGTTACGATTCAGCTGCATTTCGGCTGACAAGCTTTTTAGTAGAACTGAATCCGTAAGCTTTTGTTCCACATAACAGTTAGTGAGAAGTCCGCTGTGTAATCGAGTGTGCGATTAGATCGGGCGAGCCGCGCCGACAATCCGATTACCCACTGGCCCGCTGGATTGAACCACAGTGTGGACAATGCCAGTAATGCTTTCAACTTCGTACGTTTAGAACGACGTCATAAAAGATATGGCTTACTTTAATGGCGTATTAAATGACGCATTTAGTCTACGCAAAACTTAACGACTGTGGCGCAGTGAGATCTTCAGATTGAGACGTAAGAGGTGTGTGCCACTAGCGGATCCAAGCCTCAAGCAAGGAGGCTCAACTTCTTCTTCTTGTTGTCGATGATGCCCTGTTGTTCATTACACTGTGTCCAAGTCATGTTTGGCAGGCTCTGCACGAGGATTTGAAGACATTATCTGTGCATTAGACGCCGCAGCGACGAGCCAGTCTAATGCATTATTAGTGGATCGATGATCCGCGCGGAATTAGATTTGGCAAGCTTCAGAATTCCACTTGATGTATGGAGATAAATACTCGTAGTCTAACAAGCTGGTCTAACAGCTGCACTCAGAAACATCACTTAAACATAAGCATACTTAACGTCATTTCCTCATTGAGATGTCAATAGACTAAGCATTGATTTCTCTTTTGACATACGATTCTGAATGTGGCTGTAAGTCTCATACTAGCATTTGAGACTAATACTAAATCATGACTTATTTAGTAAAAACCTATCAACCATAGTTTGGAAGACCTAAAGTTAAGGTCTACCAAGTCTTACCAAGTAGTTTAGGTCAGTTAGGTTCATCATCATCATCATAGGCAGGTTGTAGTAACCCACTGCTGGGCATACGCATACTCCCTCAAACGCTACTCGTATGACTACTTTTGGCCTTCTACAAGGGTAGCAGGTTGAAAACCATACCGTACATCTTTTATAAAAGTATGCCGCTTTTATCTATCCCACTTTAGTTTAGTGTGAACAGCAGCACATTTCTCTTCCGTTATTTTCTTATTCGTCTTTCACGCAATATTCGAATATAAATGTATGAAAGTATGAAGAAACGAACTTTAGTGCATGGCCTGCTTTTCAAAACTATACACGATAAGATACCGTTCCCAGCCTTGACACGTTCTACAAGCTTTCAACAACACTAACCAAACTGCAACCGATATCCAAACTTAACCTGAAATTAGCCGCCGCGGGATTAAAGGATCCCGCGGGAACACCAAGTTTCGGATCCTCGCCGGAGTGTTGGGATCTTGGCAGATGGTCTGAGGTGTGCTTGGTGAACCCAACACTGAAGCTTCGTTGGTATAACTACTAGCTGTTATGTGTTTAACACATGGATTAGGAAACAAAGTTTTGGTTGTATCGCAAAAGCATCGTGCACTGTTTGTTCACTGCCACTTCTTAAAGTACCCAAGTACACTTGTATATGTTTGAGTAGCTTTAGGTGTACGAGTTTAAAGGCTAGCTGAAGGTTATAACTGTACAAGTCCCACAACAACCAAAGCTTTAAAACTCTGAAAACATACATTCACTTTAGAGTTTTGTTTATAAAACTAAGATGTTAAAAATAGTAAAGTTGGTGAAAACAATACTATAAGAAATAGAAATAGGCAGGATGTCTATCGAGGTCAGAGGGTGCACTCCACGACAAAAACACCCGCGTTATTTATGTTAGTCCGCGACCCTGATAAAACTGTACAAATATTGTCCCGGACGATTTTCCCACCCTCTACATACACATAGATAGGGTTGGTCGCAATGGCCGGCGAACTCAACAGGCATCACAACATTTGGTTTATAAGTTTTCCTTATTTTATGTGTTGTGATATACAAAAGCTTTACTTTGATCTTCAGTATATTTCAGTATACAGATATTTATTGTCATCATTATGTAGCTATGTCAGATCATTTTAATATTTTTTACATGATAACCCAAATATTACAATAGACCTACATAATAGTAGAATTGAACTTATTAAAAAAAATTAAAAGCAGATAAAACCAACCCCACCTAGCATGGGATAAAGGTAGGAAGATTTAAATGAATGATATAGAATTGAAGAGTGTCTATCCAACCTTTATGAAAAAATCAGTAAACCAGTGTAACTACATAAAATCAATAGCCGGAAAATGCAAGGATTTCAGGCAGGCCTACAGACAAACAAAGTGGACAAACGAAGCTATTTGTCGTGAGCTAAATGACGGGTGTCCGGTGATGGCGGCGGGGTACAGCGACCTAATCTCAACTACCTACCTACTGGCTGAACTAATGAAACTGTTTCGATTGAACTGTCCACCGACTGTCGAGTCACAACACAACACAACACTATTTTGATCTGACTCATCGTAGAACTTGGAATAATAAAGCAAACGTAATTATGATTTTGGTTACTGTAAGCTCCGCTAGCAAATATTGCCGTTTAAGTAATGTGAGTGACTAGCAAGAGACACGGGAATATTTGAGAGCCAATTGTGTAATAGTTATTGATAAGTAATTACTCTTGTATTAATTAGTGTAATGGATACCAACAGTTCTAGTTAATTAATTAAATAAATGGGTCAATATAATTCTAAATTTAGGCGAAGCGTCAAAACTAGCATTTTGAAACATTTTTAAAGAATTTTTTATGAAATTTGGTTCTAATTCTCCTACAAAACGTTAAAGATTTTAATACTGTGCACAAATATGTACGTCAGTGATACGTCTACAAGCACTTTAATAAACAGGTCGCGGCGCTGTGGGACCTCACATCACAATGTGAGCGGTACATACATCAGAGTGATTTCATAACAGTGGAATTGTGCGATATCTCATATAGCGAGGCGGGCCACAAGAAAACTCAGCTATATCAAATGGATTGAAGTTTTCATGGGTCTAGGGAAATGCGATAAGTCCATGAAAGTTTTTTTTAAATATAATATAGAATGTCCTTTGGCCACATTCTCACCTGATGGTATGTGATGATGAGGCCGACGATGAAGCAGAACAGTCTAGAAGACTCTATTCACTCTTGCCTTATAAGTATGTTTTGGGAGCCAACGTTGACAGTAATGATGAAAACAAGGAAACTAAAATAATGCTGATGATGTCATTCTGCATAATACCGAATCTATGAACGTAGTCATTTGGTAGATCAATGACAAGTAAAATGCCTTTGAGATGTGAATATTGTAATTTTATACAAAATTACACTCTTGCAATTTCAGCACGATTAAATCACCCCCATGAAGGTGTAGCTTTAACGACGTTATTGAGACGAAGTACCTATTTTCCGAGACACTCGTCAGAAACTAAATGCTACCGTGATGATAACTTAGGTACCTTTTTCTCATCAGATAATGTAATAGAATGCAGATGGCTCTCCTGATGTTACGTGGTACTGTCTATAACAATTAAATGCTTAATTAAATATAAATCCTCTTATATTTTAAAAGCTATTGAATATTCCGCTGTATTTGTAGCCTCGACCTCTCAGACGGGAATTTATGGAATACACCATTTGGGAGACAGAAAGGAAAAATTGTACACACCTCGAGTGTTCACTCTCAAGTTGTTCCCGGAGGGCGTCCGAAATGGCCCCGGGTACAAGCAATGACGTCACTATTGCCAAAACAACCCTCAGAATTTACAACATGTAACGTTCACACGGCAAGAGTTTTACCCGGATCCTATATATTGCCTAGTATTAGTAGCCTACCTTTTGGGACTTGTGAAATTGCATGCACTAGAATAAGCGTACTAAATAAATAAATTTCAAAATTTCATATTCATTCGTGGTGGTATTTTGTTTTCAAGTTTCGCTGAAGTTGGATCAACCAACACGTTATAGTGAGTCATACTCGTACATACTCAAAACATGCGAGCATCTAAGCTTCCGAATTTAGAATTCACTGAAGACATTGTTCGCATAATTCTAGTAGGTTTTTGACTCGTATGCTGCAAGGAATCGACACTGACGCGGACAAGGAATCTATGATTGAGTTCAGCCTTGAGCTAATTTTCAGGTACAAATCAGTGATATTCAATTCCGTGTTTAAAAATGTGATTCCATCAAAGAAAACAAATTGTCGAGTGAATCCATGTGAACAGCACACGCACCTGTCTTCAGGATCGTTCCAAAGGCCTCGCAAATGAAATCCTGAAACGTAATGTCGGGGGTCGTATGTAGTGCGATTTGCAGCGGGCTCGCGGGCTTTGTCAAGAAAGGTTTTTAAACGAGGAAAGATTTGAAGGGGTTCTGTGAAATGTCCCACTTTGCTGCGATTTAGAATAAGGAAAGGTCACGATGTGGAAAAGAAACTAAAGTTTTGGCTTTTTTTAAACTTAGGCCGTGAGGGGTAATCAAATCCCTAATCGTGGTGATAAAAACCCTACCTTTTGAACTACTTCTAAAATCTTTTTTCTCAGTGAGAGATTAAGATTACTTAGTTCAAATAGTGGTTTTTTTTTCAACAAAATCTTTGTGAATACAGTTTGAATAAAATATAAGTAAATAATCATTTCGGTAAGTCGTAATATAAACAAAATAAACAGTCGCATTATGCAACCCCGCGGTGTTTACATAAATCGCAGTGAATGGAGTGCTCTGCATAAGAATCCGCACCTCATTAATTTCATGACGACATGCATTTTTCACTCCCCTTCGCCTTCCCCACTCCCGAAGGTTCTTGCGTTGCTGACATGCTCTGCATAATGACTTCGAGGAAGTCGAGATATGAAGTTGCTGCTGCTGCAACGAGACAAAAGAGCCTTGCTCATTTCAGGATGCAGTGAGTGAAACGTGTTTTCGGCCGAAGTATCCCTATCCCTATTAAAGTTATCCCTAGTTATATCCCTACTTATCCCTATTAAAGTAAAATTTCTGCCAAACTGAGCATAAGGCCTCATTCTTACAATACTTTTTCATATAAATATTACTTTGTCGTTTCCACGTACTCGTAGAACTGTCGCCAAAACTCCAGCTTGGATCACAATTTTCTTATTTTTATTTCTTTATTTCAGTAAACATTAAGCACGTCTTGGTGACATTTTTACTTTTACTTAACACCATTTTTCGTTTCGTTTGCTGCAACTCACATCGCAGTGCACTCACACTCAGTAAGAAAGGGTAGATGTTAGGGTAGTACGTAGGTACTTAATCTTTAAATAAAATAAATTAAAAAGTACTTATACTAGGACATTTCACACCACGCTCTAAGCATTTTTTGTACTATGGAAACTAGATTGCTGATTTTGAATACTGCATTTTATGGGATAAAATAAATCTGAACTAGCTGATCGAGTATTTTAGGAGCGTGCATTGGTTTCTTAAGAGGCTGTTAACAAACGTTTAGTAATAAATGTATAGATACCACCACTTTTAAAAGGTTTCAGGAACCAGAAATGAAAAATACTTGAAGCAAAAGTACCCACTGAATTTCACGATTGATAGTTGGAGACTCTAGACTTCCAGGAGCCTTAGTAGAGTTGACATTCATTAGAATGAATGCACTAGAGCCGCCGGTCGGATATCCCGTCACGCTAGCCTTAACGATATCATCCGCCGGGCTTTTACCAGCGTGAACGTGCCAGCCATTCTCGAGCCGAATGGTCTGCTGCGTGACGATGGTAAACGGCCTGACGGTATGACTCTTGTTCCTTGGGAGTTGGGAAGGCCTTTGGTGTGGGACGCTACTTGCGTCGACACCCTTGCTCCTTCACATCTGTCTAGGACATCCGCTAGGGCCGGTGCGGCAGCAGATTCGGCCGAGGATCTCAAGAGGCGCAAGTATGCGGGTCTCGACAGGGCCTACACATTTGTACCTCTTGGGGTCGAGACTCTGGGTCCGTGGGGTACCGAGGCCCTCCGGGTTTTCAAAATTATTGCAGGGCGTCTAGTCGCAGCGACGCGTGACCCGAGGGCTGGTGATTATCTGGGCCAGCGAATCAGCATTGCTATTCAGCGCGGCAATGCAGCCAGTGTCTTGGGCACGCTTCCGATTGGTACTGATTTGGATCAGTTGAGCTATCTATAAATCGTTTGCAACGGTGTGTAGATAGCTCAACTGCTTCATGTGTATTTTGTACATATTATAAATATTGTAAATACTTTATTAATCGTAAAATATAAAGCATAATAAGTAAAAAAAAAAAAAAAAAAAAAAAAAAAAAAAAAAAAAAATTAGAATGACCTAGCAATTATGCTACCTAGTAATTATTTTTATGACCTAGCAATTGCTAGGTCACAAAAATATAAAAAAATCAAACTGAAAATAATAGAGACATGATACACTTATGACGGCAAGGAGGAGGTAACGGTGTTGGTCATGCCTGGAAAACCGCTAAAGTTTATCGTGAAGAAAATACCTATAACTATTATATAATTTAAATACCTAGGTACCTATGTTATTTTTGATCAGCGAATAGACCTAGATATAAAATCTGTGTGTGAGCCCGTATTTGCAGCCGATGTTTGTGTTAGTCCGACGTGTTTGCGCTGCATTTAGCCGGGATTAAGCGGCACACAGCGCTGTTTGATCAGTATTCAGAACGCGATGAGTGCGCGAACTATTATATCCATTATTTGTACTCTATGCTAGTTTATGAAATTGCTCTAATTTGAAATAAAATGCCTTTACTAGTAGTAAACGCTGAATGAACTGATTTTACCTGATTACGAAGAACAAAATGCAGGACTATTAGCAAACCGGATTTCTAAGGAATGTGGTCTCGTATTATGATGGTCGTGTTACTGATAAAATGTTGGTTTGGACTATCTACTTATTGTAGCTAGGTAATATTAAAAACTATTTCCATACATTCTTAATTTATGAATCTTGTGAACATTATTTCAATGAAAGACAAATATACAAGTCAAAAAATAAATAAGACTTGGCAAATCTATTTCTATTTCCAAACGAACAAGCAGCTAGCACCAAAACAAAATTAAAAAAGTGCTATCCTTGTGTTACAAATTAGTCACTAAGATATTTCTTTAGTGCAACTACTAAGCAGTACTAAGTAGCACTTTTTTCAGAACATAACGTAACTTTTGTCTTTTATCTAATGTAACGTCATTTATCGGTAGCCGCATTCAAAGAGGTTTTAAAAGATAAGGAAGCATCCGTAGGTCATGTTGTATATTGTTTATGGCTGCATATGTCCCGAGAGCGTAGTTCGGTGCACTGTTAGTGCTTGTAAATTCGCTTGTAGCGCTTAAGCACTTGTTACTTACATAGTTTACAAACTCAGGGACGTACCTACGTTAGAAGATAATCAATACTTAGCTAAAAGATATTTTAAGTAATACTTTTCTCATTTCTGGCTTTATTGATAATTATAGATTATAGATTCAAGAATATTTTATTTACCAAGCACATAATCACAAGTAGATAAGAGCTTTCATAAATAAAAACGTAAAGATTAAAATTAAACCCAGCTTTTTCTAGCTGAAAGCAAACAAATATCAGTAATTTCAAAATATTTGATAGTTCACTTAGCTTTTACAACGTCGCTAAACCGCTCTGAGAGGAGATTAGGTAATTCTCAAAGCAATAGTTTGAGAAGTCACGAGCTCGTGAGCACATTTGAAGGAGCATTACACTTCGATAGTGAGGTTTTATTCACACGAATCAAATCCCAGCGTTCACGCGACTCTCGCCTCTTACAAACCTTTTGTGACATAAATACGTCTGCATTCTGATGGCGCTCCTCAATACCTTCAAAGGAATGTTTTCTAAGGAGAAATTCCTACCCGGTGTCTCTGAATTCTACAAATCTTTTTTAAAATAATGCGTTTGCAAAACTCACAAATAGAAAATAAAATGAGAGTAAGAACCAGTAAGAACGTTGCACACTTTAGACTTGATAGAGCAATAAAATTCGAATTTCTAATTTAAAAGTTCGGAAGGTGCGATGACGCCGGCGGCGCGCGAAAACAATACCAGATAATACAGAAAGTTCCGCTATAAAGTTCCAAATTCCAATTTTGAAACAGCTTCCAACAGCTCTGGGGATAGTCCGCAAAAACGTTCTATGTGCGAACTTCTAAATTTAAAAATTTTGCATAACAATCTGGCAACATTTTGCAGGTGATAATCACAGCGCAGCGAGTTGCCATGTTCGTTTTATGCTTGTGTGAATGCATCACAAGGATTGAATGGCTTATTATGTGAGCTTTATTTGTCGTGTGGCTTCGGATGCTTCAGTCTTACTTCGCACTGTTTTGTGGTGTTTGCAGCAAGTAAGTGAGAGGATTACTTGCTTGCTTTTTAAGTATTTTTAAACTAAATACACAAGGATTTTGTGGAATGTTCGCGTAAATGAAATATGGCCGAAACTATGCGGTGTCACGTAAAATATAGCGCAACTAGCCCCTCGACGTGTGGTGCTCAGTTCCACCGCATAATCAATGGGTGGATATTGAATGCACAGTACTTTTAGGGGTGACACTATATTGTCCGTTTCATAGTTTTATAAAATCAATCAGTTCTCAAAAGTGAACAAGCGTAGGTGCTGTGGTACGTGATTGGTGCGGAGAGTGGTATTGCTCTTTAAAAAGCTTGAAAGCCACGTTTGCGGAAGAATTGATAGATTGATTCCAATACATCTTTGATGTTTTCTATTCTCTAGCAATTGTAGAAAGTAGATATATTGTGTGTCGTACGCCTAAACGTACTGTTACATTTTCGAGTGACCTTCAACTTCAAATTAAATTTCAACCGAAAAACTAAATATGATAATTGTTAGGTTAGGTTTGAAGGCGTTGTGTTGTGTTTGTTTGTCTGTGCCCTCGTAGCCTTGAAAGTAGGGCTCCGATTTAAATACGCGTTTTTAAAGAGGCTGTTTGATCTGGATGGTAACTTAGCCATGTTTAGTGAAAATTGGTCCAGCCGTTTCTAAAGTATATGAGAATATCCTTCAGACCTAAAAATCAGTTTTAATGAATCTCAGCCCTATTTGTTGTTTAAAACATACATTCAGATTTGGTGAACTGGAGTCCACACTCTAAGATCTGATGATGATCAGCTATGATGAAGAGAATCTAAGGAGATTTTTAAGGACAGGGGCTTTCAAATCGGTGAATCTAGGCAATCACGAAGTGAAGAAAATGTTTACATGCTGGCTAGACCTAGAGCATAGTTTCACGTAGTGACAGCCCTATCCACGTGTTGGCAGTACCAGCCCTGTCCACAGTCACAGCCCTGTTCGCAGTAACTACCCTGTCCACATAAGTGTATCTCTAATTATAGGTGTGGCATAGTGTGGTGACAGTGAGTGTGCAATCACCAATTACCCGCTCGCTCGCTCGAACATAACTCATCTCCGCTTTACACCAATATTTAACCAGAATAATTTTGTGAAATGATTGCAATATTATTACTCGTAGCTCATAATGAGCTTGATATTATATGACTGCACTAAGCCTAGATTGGTTTTTCGGGAATTTAGCTCAGGGACTAGAGACAAATTATAGTAAAACTGTGGTAAAAAAAAAATTAAAGGTTGGTTTTACCAACTCGGAATAAGGAATAACGCTTCGTCAGGTAAAATAACGCTTCATCGGGTAAAATAACGCTTCGTGAGGTAAAATACCATTCGTCTCTGCTTTAAAATTGTCAAAAACAAAGACGGAAATAACTTAATCTACGAATAGACGTATTAAACCTAAAGGTATTAAACACGCGCCTGCAGGGGTATGCCAATCAAATTTGAACTGCAAAGTTGAACTGCAAAGTTTTAAATCATGGTCAGTTCATACTAACTCATAGTTGTTTTGTGACTAAATAGTGACATCATGATGTCATTTGATTTGTTTTCGCGCATATTTTGCTGTCAAGTGTCTAAAAAGAATGATCACGTGGTACAAAACTGTACCACGTGACCTGAAGAAATTACACTGGGCAGTGAAATATAACTTGACCGCAAAAGATTGGCATACGGGGCCTGCTCTCGCTTCCGCCTTTCCACCGTGAACGTGCCTTTATACTTTTTACTATGTGTAGTGCATAGCTCATTGGGAAAGTTAAGATCACTTTACCTAAACTCACCAAAATGTTATCTTTCAAAGAACTCCACAAGTTTCGACGAAAATCCTTCGCTAGTTGAAGCTAGATGCAGTAAATTCACAATTTAACAAACTAACATGAGAGTACAATACTTGCCCTGTTTTATTTGTGGTGCCGTCAGTTCTATCACAATAGTTGTCTTTACCCCTCCCCCTCCCCCCCCCCCATGGTAAAGGGGTGGTGGAAGTTAAACAACGGCTTCAAGACGTCGCTCTAGCGGTGGCCACGCACACCGCGGGAGAGGACGCGGACGCGGAAACTGACGCAAACACCACTTTAAATAATTTGAAACGATATTCGATTGACTGAAGTGGTAGAGAATAAGCAGCTAAACTGAAGACAAAATATTTGACCGTCGAGTCCTAATTAACTTGACTAAGCTGGCTCTGAAATGGAGGTGGGCGGGCCATTTGGTACGCACAGAAGACGATAGATGGACCCGAAAAACCACTCTATGGAAAGGTCCCTCTGGTAAAAGAAAACGTGGGAGACCAAAGGAAAGGTGGCAGGACGAGATAGTCGAGATAGCAGGCATTACATGGGTGGAAAAAGCAAAGCGAAGAGAAGATTGGAAACTGTTGAAGGAGGCCTATACCCGCAAAGGGGTCCCTAATTAGTAAATATTTTTTAATTTTAATTTTTTTCTTATATAGTGTTTAAACGTTAGAGATAATAAAGGCTTTTTTATTTTTTTATTTATTTATTTTATTAAGCTGAGTACTACCATTTGTTGATGCTGTATCTACCTAATAACCCAAGTAGGCTTTGTCTCTCTGAAGTATATGCGCAGAACCCATATGCCATTTTTCCGCACAACAGTACATGCGCAATCATTTGTTGCACCTAACTTCAGAGGGATAAAGGTTCGTTGTGCGTGCACAAACGTTCGGTAAAATCGCCTCCGCTTATGCCTCTGACTATGGTCCAACACTTATAGCGACGCGCAGCAACTTTTCACTCGCTGTTAAATTTCCGAGGGCATGATAGTTCTTTTGTCTAAAGTGTTAACGAGCTAATTAAATTTTGCATAAACTTTTAAACGTAATTTATGAAGATGAAAAGCCAAAAGGCACAACTTTGCACGCAGATTTAGATAAATTAAAAAAAAATCTTTATTAACATTTTCATCTTTTAGAACCTACTAGACATTACGTAATATAGGTATTAGGTATACCAACAGAAAAGATCTCGAATAGGTATCAATAGAATCGTCCCTAAATTAAAAGTTCTGTAAACTTATATTTAGAATAGGTACCCATTTAAAATCTCACGTAACATTGACGCAATATTATTTTTCATATCAGTGAACAATTTTGTTATTTTATTTTGTTTTAATTGATTCATCTCATCTCATCAAAATGAGATCCCGATCACTTAGAGACACTAAAGAAACCACGAGACACTCAAACAGAGCTCTACGTAAGTTATGGTGACTCATATTTTCCTCAACTAAGTAACATTGACTTTTCAAAACTTCTGTCTTAGTGAGAGAAACTCACTCAGACAGAAGTGTTGAGCTGTATTATATTTTCATTTCTTTCAAAGTAGATTAAGAATGCTAAGAAGAACACTTTCTAAGTAATGAGGACATTACTTAGTTAAATATTTTGCCCCTAATGAAAATGAAAATGCAAGATACTTGGAAGATCAGTTGACACTCTTCCGGTGGTAAAACAAGCTCAAAAACCAAGAATCGTAGATAATTTCCGGTAGTTTTTTGTAAAAGGTTGTCAAGGTAAGTATTTGAAACGGTTGAGGAGCTGGATTCACAGTCTGTTGGACACGTTGGACCTGTGACAAGGCTGTCTGCGCCGACCCCTGTCAGACAAACGCACGTCAAAGTGAAGAAAGCTAATCGACCATTACGAGCGGCCTAGCGAGGGTCGCTTTCAACTCTACAGATACTGATATGTAATCAGGTGTATATAGAGTACAAAAAAGATGGTTAGAGGGTAAGCCTCATAAGGTTCCCATCTAAAAGCCACGCTTGCTATTGCGAGACTGTAAAGTTTTGCTAAAACTTTTCATAGAACATTAAATAACTTTTGAACCACTGAATATTGCTGAACATAATATGGAGTTCATCAATAAACTGCTCTTTTATACCCATATTTTCTCTATTATTTTATAAGTCAACAGTGTTTTCTGTTGCCCTGGTAGGTACCAGTCGGATACAATAACATTATAACGGTTTAGGAAAGGTCTGAAAAAAAAACAGGTTTTATAGTTTACAAAAGGTTTTGAGAATTGCAATACATTTTTTTAATTATTCCTTTTTGTCACTTTGATCTGTCTCACTAAGGGGGAAGATTGGACAAAATAGTCCAATCTGTCTTCTTTTTTGCAGCAGGCTGACATATGAGTATTTTTATACGTTACGCTAGGTCATTCTCGTGATCGAGACAATTTTACCAAATTCATCAAGCAACTGCTACTCAGTAGGATATAAGATAAACTCACTGAGCCAAAAGAATAGACACAATGAAAATCCGGGTAGAATACAAGCCTGTTACTCTTATTGACCAATCATTACAAGATCCTTTGTGCGCAGTCCTAAGTTTCAAAACAAGATTGGTCGTTTCACAATCCAATCTAGAACGCCCTCCCGAAGCACAAATCTAAAAACGACCTTTACATGGCTACCTACGCAACAAAAGCACCGGAGCCCCTACTATGATCTTGGTATCGAAGTTCAGCGCCCTTCAGGGAACAGTGAGAAACAAAACTGAAGTGATAGTCATAATTTCTTTATTCAATAAAATCACAAGAATCATTCGGAATCGTCTTATAGAAGAATAGGCTTACGACAATTACATAAATCTTTTCAAATCAATGTTACCTTATCTTTGAGAATTTAGAGCATACATTTTATTACTCCATTTTTGACTATTTCCAGCATTATAATCTACCACGGTTTTGATTTTTCCCGTAATGAGGAAGATGAGCGTATTTTTTTTTTAATGTAGATCGATAGATTTTTACGTCCAAAACACAACAGTGAAAGAATTTTGGCGATAGCTCAAAAACTGAATTTTCTACGATTTTTTAAAGTTTGGATTTTCAAAATGTGTTTTGAGCCCGGCGATTTCGCGTGTGACGTCAGCCGGTCCGACCGCTCACCCGCGCTTTCTAAGCGTTTTCTGCCTTTACGTTTCTATTTATATTTCTGAAAAATTGGGAGAAAAGTACCAATATTTTTATGTAATATTGTGCCTTTAAGTCCTAAGGACACGTTTAACGCTTCAGATAAACTTTTTAACCACCGACTGAAGAAGAAAGGTGTTCTAAGTTTGAGGCTTTTTTGTGTCTATGTGTCTGTACCTTTCAAGGCTCGTAGCTCCAAAAAATCACTCGTAATTTTTTTATAACTATTCTTGAAATGGAAAGCAGATAAATCTGGCATAGTTCTAAGCCAAGTTTGGTAGAAATCGGTGCAGCGGTTTCCAAGTTATGAGGATGTTTATCAGCCCTCGACACGCATTTTGAAGGGTTCTCAGGCATATATTGATTGTAGTTTGAAACATTTGGTTCTTATACCAGTATAACGTGAGCTACTATTTCTTAGTGTTTCATTGATTTTGTATATCAGGTAAGACTGGTAATGAGCAAGATTGTGTTATCGACGTGATTAGCAATGTTTTTAACCCCCGACGCAAAAACGATGGGGTGGTAAAGTTTGACGTGTGTGTGTGTCAGTGCGTGTGCGTGTGTCTGTGCGTGTATGTGTGTGTGTGTCTGTCGAATGCGCGCGTTGGTGCGCGTGCGGATGCGGATGGTAGTAGTCTAAGTCACATTGTCTACTAAGGACGTGCCTAGTGAGACATTGTACTGTCAAGTACAATGCCTCACTAGGCACGTCCTTAGTAGACAATGTGACTCGCTAAGAAGAAGAAGAAGAATGTGACTTACACTAGGACGTGCCTAGTGAGACATTGTACTGTCAAGTACAATGTCTCACTAGGCACGTCCTTAGTAGACAATGCCTACACATACATATAGTGCAATGCCTCACTAGGCACGTCCTTAGTTACGAAGGACATTGTACAGTAGGTACAATGCCTCACTAGGCACGTCCTTAAGCAATGCATTGCTAATGCCTCACTAAGCACGTCCTTCGTAACTAAGGACGTGCCTAGTGAGGCATTGCACTATATGTATGTGTAGGCATTGTCTACTAAGGACGTGCCTAGTGAGGCATTGTAATTGTACAGTACAATGTCTCACTAGGCACGTCCTAGTGTAAGTCACATTCTTCTTCTTCTTAGCGAGTCATATTGTCATTGTCATGTGACTTAGACTACTACCATCCGCATCCGCACGTGCACGTCCTTAGTAGACAATGCCTCACTAGGCACGTCCTTAGTAGACAATGCCTCACTAGGCACGTCCTCAGTAGACAATGCTTCACTAGGCACGTCCTTAGTTTCTGAGGACGTGCCTAGTGAGACATTGTACTGTCAAGTACAATGCCTCACTAGGCACGTCCTTAGTAGACAATGTGACTCGCTAAGAAGAAGAAGAATGTGACTTACACTAGGACGTGCCTAGTGAGACATTGTACTGTCAAGTACAATGTCTCGCTAGGCACGTCCTTAGTAGACAATGCCTACACATACATATAGTGCAATGCCTCACTAGGCACGTCTTTAGTTACGAAGGACATTGTACAGTAGGTACAATGCCTCACTAGGCACGTCCTTAAGCAATGCATTGCTAATGCCTCACTAGGCACGTCCTTAGTTACGAAGGACATTGTACAGTAGGTACAATGCCTCACTAGGCACGTCCTTAAGCAATGCATTGCTAATGCCTCACTAAGCACGTCCTTCGTAACTAAGGACGTGCCTAGTGAGGCATTGCACTATATGTATGTGTAGGCATTGTCTACTAAGGACGTGCCTAGTGAGGCATTGTACTTGTACAGTACAATGTCTCACTAGGCACGTCCTAGTGTAAGTCACATTCTTCTTCTTCTTAGCGAGTCACATTGTCATTGTCATGTGACTTAGACTACTACCATCCGCATCCGCACGTGCACGTCCTTAGTAGACAATGCCTCACTAGGCACGTCCTTAGTAGACAATGCCTCACTAGGCACGTCCTCAGTAGACAATGCTTCACTAGGCGCGTCCTTAGTTTCTGAGGACGTGCCTAGTGAGACATTGTACTTGACAGTACAATGTCTCACTAGGCACGTCCTAGTGTAAGTCACATTCTTCTTCTTCTTAGCGAGTCACATTGTCATTGTCATGTGACTTAGACTACTACCATCCGCATCCGCACGTGCACGTCCTTAGTAGACAATGCCTCACTAGGCACGTCCTTAGTAGACAATGCCTCACTAGGCACGTCCTCAGTAGACAATGCTTCACTAGGCACGTCCTTAGTTTCTGAGGACGTGCCTAGTGAGACATTGTACTGTCAAGTACAATGCCTCACTAGGCACGTCCTTAGTAGACAATGTGACTCGCTAAGAAGAAGAAGAATGTGACTTACACTAGGACGTGCCTAGTGAGACATTGTACTGTCAAGTACAATGTCTCGCTAGGCACGTCCTTAGTAGACAATGCCTACACATACATATAGTGCAATGCCTCACTAGGCACGTCTTTAGTTACGAAGGACATTGTACAGTAGGTACAATGCCTCACTAGGCACGTCCTTAAGCAATGCATTGCTAATGCCTCACTAAGCACGTCCTTCGTAACTAAGGACGTGCCTAGTGAGGCATTGCACTATATGTATGTGTAGGCATTGTCTACTAAGGACGTGCCTAGTGAGGCATTGTACTTGTACAGTACAATGTCTCACTAGGCACGTCCTAGTGTAAGTCACATTCTTCTTCTTCTTAGCGAGTCACATTGTCATTGTCATGTGACTTAGACTACTACCATCCGCATCCGCACGTGCACGTCCTTAGTAGACAATGCCTCACTAGGCACGTCCTTAGTAGACAATGCCTCACTAGGCACGTCCTCAGTAGACAATGCTTCACTAGGCGCGTCCTTAGTTTCTGAGGACGTGCCTAGTGAGACATTGTACTTGACAGTACAATGTCTCACTAGGCACGTCCTAGTGTAAGTCACATTCTTCTTCTTCTTAGCGAGTCACATTGTCTACTAAGGACGTGCCTAGTGAGGCATTGTACTTGACAGTACAATGTCTCACTAGGCACGTCCTTAGTAGACAATGTGACTTAGACTACTACCATCCGCATCCGCACGCGCACCAACGCGCGCATTCGACAGACACACACACACATACACGCACAGACACACGCACACGCACTGACACACACACACACGTCAAACTTTACCACCCCATCGTTTTTGCGTCGGGGGTAAAAACATTGCTAATCACGTCTATAACACAATCTTGCTCATTACCAGTCTTACCTGATATACAAAATCAATGAAACACTAAGAAATAGTAGCTCACGTTATACTGGTATAAGAACCAAATGTTTCAAACTACAATCAATATATGCCTGAGAACCCTTCAAAATGCGTGTCGAGGGCTGATAAACATCCTCATAACTTGGAAACCGCTGCACCGATTTCTACCAAACTTGGCTTAGAACTATGCCAGATTTATCTGCTTTCCATTTCAAGAATAGTTATAAAAAAATTACGAGTGATTTTTTGGAGCTACGAGCCTTGAAAGGTACAGACACATAGACACAAAAAAGCCTCAAACTTAGAACACCTTTCTTCTTCAGTCGGTGGTTAAAAAGTTTATCTGAAGCGTTAAACGTGTCCTTAGGACTTAGAGGCACAATATTACATAAAAATATTGGTACTTTTCTCCCTATTTATCAGAAATATAAATAGAAACGTAAAGGCAGAAAACGCTTAAAACGCGCGTGTGAACGATCGGACCTGGCTGACGTCACACGCGAAATCGCCGGGCTAAAAACAGATTTTGAAAATCCAAACTTTAAAAAATCGTAGAAAATTCAGTTTTTGAGCTATCGCCAAAATTCTTTCACAGTTGTCCTTACAATCTTCTAGACTTTTGATTTAAGCTATAAAAACAGGAAAAAATGCCTAACTCATCTTCCTCATTGTAAGCTTTCGAAGTACTTAATCCGGGTTTTACTCTACCACAAAACTACATATTCCCATTCTACCTACATAAAATAATAAATTGTACCACGTACGAGTAAATAATTCACTGAAACTGATTATGATTTCTGAGTTTCGACAATAGTACTTAGTGGTGTTCAGACCCTTCCGAAGGTTTGTGAGCATTGAAATCGAAATTTAGCTCCTTAAGGTGGTCTGGGCGGTCGTCAATTTTCTTGTGTAGTAAACTGGCCGACTGGAAGAGATTACCTACGTGTTCGACTCAATACCAAATCCAAACAATTGAACTGAATTCGCACAACATTGTTGTACTATTTTGCAGTACACAATGGCAAAATGTAGCAACTATTGTGTTGAAATATAGCTTTTCTGTAGAGTATTAGCATTGCAGCGAGTCCATTGCAATGATAATAAAACTGACTGAAAAAAAAAATTGGCATTAAAAACGTTAATTGTTGCCGCGTCATTGGTTAACCTCATCCGAAACTATAACAATATGTCCAAATAATCTGCAGGGGTATGCCAATCAAAGTTGGACTGCAAAGTTGAACTGCAAAGTTTTAAATCATGGTCAGTTCATACTAACTCGTAGTTATTCTGTGACTAAATAGTGACATTATGACGTCATTTGATGTGTTTTCGCGCATATTTTGCTGTCAAGTGTCTAAAAAGAATGTGTCTACAAAATTGTACCACGTGACCTGAAGAAATTACACTGGGCAGTGAAATATAACTTGACAGCAAAAAATTGGCATACGCGGGCAGAGCAGTGTTTACTTATTTATACAAAGTGCCATTGTGCAGCAATATTGCATAATTGGAAGTTAGGAAGCCCCACCTGTGCCCGCCCGGATATGAGCGAATAGGAGAACTATTCGAATAGAAATAGGTGTCGCTGCAAATCAATTGCAAACTATGAATAGGAGTATTTCACATTCACACCCAAGTGTGACAGAGTAATGTGTAGGAATTTCGCGTCATCAAAATTATGTTCAAAAATGTATGTTTGTCTTGAGACTTGAGCATTGTTTCAACATACGAGTCTACCTTGACAACCTTTGCAAATGTGCCATAGCCCGATTTTAAGTAGGTTTCTACAGCTTATTATATTACTTTACCTTAAACTTGAGATATTAGCACCAGCCTAGTACTTTGATTAATTCAAACACGTACCAATAAACTTCATGTTCGACGCTGAAAAACTGGACGCATCCCTCAGATCAGAGATCTCGATCACACAGTTCAACTTTCTACTTTTTGGAGAAGCGGTAGAACTTCACTAACCCGAAATAGCTTTTCCCCGCGTTCCGGCCGCATATGAATGGTGGCGGGTGCTCTTTACGCTTCTTTAGATTGGAAAATTGAATGCACCAATCGATGCCCCCCCTTGCTGAGTCCGGCAGTGACCTGAGTCCGGCCCTGAGACGCATCCGCTTCACGTGCACTTGTGGGGTTCCGAGAAAACTTCGAAATAGCTTACTCAAACTAAAGGTGTAATCATAATCATAATCAATTTAAATCACAAGAATCGTCTTATAAAACTAGGTGATACTAGGTGCCAGTTCCACGCGACCAGCTCCCCTATTCCAATCTCTTGCTGACAAGTTATATTTCACTGCCCAGTGTAATTTCTTCAGGTCACGTGGTACAATTTTGTACCACGTGATCATTCTTTTTAGACACTTGACAGCAAAATATGCGCGAAAACAAATCAAATGACATCATAATGTCACTATTAAGTTACAGAATAACTATGAGTTAGTATGATTTAAAACTTTGCAGTTCAACTTTGAGATTGCGATCGGGCCCCAGAGCCTAGAAGAACTTATAAACTGCTAACATCGCGATGTCTTGGCTATAGACAGTTACTCGAAATTCTTTTTATTTTACATTTGATAGACCTTCCTTTGACTTCAATCTCACTTGATGGAAAGTGACGACGAAGCTGACGATGGAGAAAGAAGGTCTAAAAGACCTATTCATAGACTATTCATTCTTGAAGAGATGAAGTGATGAGGGTCACATCATAACCCCTGATAAAAAGAATAACTACAGTAACTGGTACGACCGTTACCCGAAGTTCCATTGCGTTTTTTCTTAAAACGGAACCAACATTAATGTTGCTTCAATGTATATATCCCCAACACGTGCGGCCTGCGATTAGCAACTCCATTTGGCTTGGCTCGCCGCGGTTCGGATCCTGTTATAAAACTGTTCCGATTCTGTTATTAACTTTTTAATGGGTTCTAGTTCCGAACAATTTCGTAACTTTTCGAGACGTGTTTTAAAAATGTTATGATTGTGTTAACGAAACATACTGCTGTGAAAATAATTAACCTTTGTTTACATTGGTTGTCTTTAGCTCATCTTAAAACTGCAAGCTAGCACACTTGGTAGGTACGTAACCTAATCAAAATATTTATGATTTTTTTGTAAATTATTTATGCTAGGAGGACGTAATGCTAAGAGCGTTGTGTACCAGTCTCCTAGACCAGTCCCATGCAAAAATATGGTGGATTCACAAACATAAAACAAACTAACGAATTTGCATAAAAAACTAACAATTCAGACAATATTAGCATGCAGTATGTCATAGATGCTATCCCAAACTTATGCATACCAATATTTCATTTCCTGTTCTGTTTGATACTGCAGATCCAATTAACTGCACAAAAAAGCACACCGGAAACATACGTAGGGCCTGTTTCACCCTCTCTGAGCAACGCTACCCGACAGTTAAAGATATTTCTATTTGTTCCCTAACGCTGAATAAATCATGTAAATTAAATGCCTATTTATAGTAGTGTTTTCGATTCGATTCAAGTTCAAAACAAATCAGAGCACCTATCTGTGCCTAATTGAGTTTAAAATAACTAATTACTCAACTAATTCGTTTGAGCGCTTCTGAAACCTAAAGTAACTTTACAATTACACAATGGCGTGTTGCACTAAACAAATAAGTTAATTTACACTGGGGTGAGTTAATTAAATGACTGCGCAAATAATATTTATATTTAAATCCTTCAATTTCGATGGAATACAGCGTTTCAGTCTACTGATTTCAGCTGAGCACGGTCACACATAAAGCAGTTTCAATCTTTTTTTAAGTAAATTAAGAACCGAAAAAATTACAACTTTTGGTTGAGTGAATACGAATGTCAAGTTTTTTGTAATTTAAATGCTGTCAAAAGCACATATTATCACAGAAAAAATATGAAAAATACATACCTACCAAAGTCAAAGTCAAAGTCAAAATTTATTTATTCAATAAAATCACAAGGATCATTTAGAATCGTCTTATATAACTAGGTGATTCTAGGTGCCAGTTCCACGCGACCAGAGCCTAGAAGAACGGGCAAGAAACTACGGCCTAGTTCCTAGCGTTTTTTTGTATGATCCCTTTTACAGAGAAATATACATAGAACAGAAGAATAGCACTGACATTGCAAGTCGAGTAGTTAGCTGTCGATGGGTGGAGCGACATCGGGCCATGCAGTTTTGTCATTAATATAGTTATCTAAGGTATAATATGCTTTCTTCACGAGATAGAGATATACCACACGAATAAAGTATTATAGTAATAGTAGTTTATTCCAGAAATACCCCGCCTATAGTGCCTATTCCTCTTTCAACTTTCAAGATTTCCCTCAAACAACAGATTTTTATCCTTTTGAAGTCGGTACTGTTGTGCGGAAAAAATCACATTTCTACAATTTGACCCAAAAATCGGTGCTACGCAGATAATTCAAAGATCCGTTGTGACTACTATTATATAAGGTAGCTTATTGTGTAAATGCGTACTTTGTTTTGGATAATTATAAGGGCTTCCGTTGTTATCGAGTAGCCAACAATTAACTATTATTGTAACAGGTCAATGACGTGAAAAGTGGTCCGTTTAACGGTCAAACTTAATTTCAGTTCACTATGTGAAAATTACATGGCGATAACACAACTCTTGAATCGTATCCTACTAATATTATAAATGCGAAAGTTTCGATGTTTGGATGTTTAGATGTTTGGATGTTTGTGTTTCAATCACGTCAAAACCACTGAACCAACTTAGATGAAACTTGGCATATATATAGTTCGTAACCTGGATTGACATATAGTAGGCTACTTTTTATCCCGAATAATTAACAGGATCTACAGGATAAAATGAACGAAAAGGATTAGCAGCGCCAATTGGCAAGAGGATTTCATTGTCATGTCATGTCACGTCAGTTTGACAGGGCGTAGTACTACCTCTTTGGTCTAACAACTAGCGTTTGACATTCCAGTAGGTACGAGTTCGGTGTAATGAGGTGTAATGTCAAGTTTCTCAAAGAGGTATCCGCTCGGTACACGCACAGATAATATAATGTACACGGAAACTGTAGACGCGTACGAAGTCGCGGGCAACTGCTAGTTTATTATAAAACTATAACTAGTTATAAAAACTATATTCATTTATCACAGAATAATGTCTAGATTGATTAGAGGTCTACTGCTGAAGCGCTAATCCGGACGGACTCAAGCATATTTTGGACAGTCTTGTTCCCATGATCCACTTCAAGATAACTGGGTGTTCCAGAGGATATTTTTCTTGCACCCGTATCAACGAGGTAGCACGTGTAAAAAACAACAGACTAAAAATACCAAAAAATGGTTCGAAAAAATGAAGAGTAACGAGCGCGGTGTGTTGAGTGATGTAATAGCATCGGGTGTCCGTGCAGAGTAGATAAATCACCGCGATGACGTCACTAGTACCTACTCCCTCACTATCGGGTGCGGACACCATGCTTTGGGACTCCGATGGGAAATAAGCGTCTGCTACCGCCGAAGGTGACAGAAGCGATGCTCAAGGAATTGTCTGCGAGTTTTTGTTAGTTGAATATTTGCAGTAATTCTTTGTCTGTAAAGCTTATTGAAGTATACCGATATCGTAGAACAGTAACCATTTTGAATACCTAGTTATTTTCACATTAATTTACTTAATTTGCGCTGACCAGTCAAATAGAAAAATTTCAAGCTAGCTACGTAGTTCATAATTTCCACCGAAAAAACATCGAATAATATAAGTTAATTTGGCACGGTTTTGTGAATTTTCCAGAACGAACGTAAAATACATCAGCCCGTGAACTTTTAATCTAATTCTCGAGCGATGGAATTACATCCGCGGGTTTGTTCCAAAATTTCAGTGATTCCATGAATTTTTTATCGTCCATTTTACGGTCAAATAGTTAATGTATTAAATAAAATGATATCTGGCTCACAAAGGGAAGTAATTTGTGCCATTTTCAATATTCATCGGGCGACGGCTCTCACAATGACAGATTTTTATTGAAAAAGATTGCATTAACGTGAAATAGGGCAAGGTATTCAATAGGGTCATTCTGACAATGTTCTATGATATTACCAACTCATGACTCTAGCACCTACGTTCATAAATTACCTACTGTAACCCAACACGCGAGCACATGATCTACGTTTTTAAAGTAGGTAAATAAACGGAAACGGACGCCTTAATTTATCATTAAACTCCAAGAATAAAACAAGAGCCTTCAAACGAGTATAAATTGTAAAAGGCGCTATAAAAGTTTCCCTTAGAACTCTTTTAGAACAATTTCTCGAAACTTCCCAAATGACAGATCACCTACATTGTTGTAACGAAGTGTCGTTTCAGATTTATGACACGACGGTGATTTGACACTGCATTGTGCCCTGCAACAGTACGCTCTAAACCGTTGTGATAGAGTGCTGAATGAAGTGGAAGCTAGTCCTGATGGGTTTTGGACATTGCCGCGCTGTTGAGCGGAAGACGTTACTTTAAAAGATCGACGATTTGATGGTAAAGGGATCAATTTGAACCCCTGTTTTTCAATTACCGATCAACTTAATGTACAATTGAACAAAAAAAAACATAGCAGACATGCTAAATAGTTGGTAAAAATGCTACACATTATCTTATTTTTTATTTTGCCTTCACCTCATTTCGTGACCTTGATTACAAAAAAATATATTGAAGCCAGACGTAAATCAACGTTAACAATAGTATTTCATATTACTCGGCGGGTAGGTTCATGAATGTTAGGTATATTTTTGTATGTTTGATTACCTTATAAATGATTTTCAGTCGCCGACAGACCTCGCTTTAATAACAGAGGTTTTAAAAAATTGTCTGGGAATATCTCTGCTCCGCAGAATTTAATAATGTCCCTCAAAAGCTTAATGGTTCCAGAAATATTCCATTTCAGTGTTCCGCGCTTAGTTTGGGATTTTATATAGGGTGTAAACGACACCTATTAAAGCTGAAGTGGTATAGGGAGAATCAGAAATGCCTCATTCTGAAGTCGTCTTTATGATGACTGGGCTCTGTTATAATGAGTTTTGTTTCTTTTTATGCTTTGCATAAATAGGTATATATTTTTAGTCATTATCAGTCTATGAAGATTAACCAGTGTTCATATTAGATGTGTCTGGATATATCAGTTAAATTCACCGCACAATACATAACATTTTACGGCCTTTGAGAAGCATGGCGGCATTACCGCGCCCATCTCTCATGTAAACGACCCTTTGTGCTTGTGAGCCTACTTCCACTCAGAAGGAAAACACTAGGTGCTTAGCTTATTCGCAATTGAATTACAAACTGAACCCACGCACACATTCATATGCCACAATCGATCTTTGTCTCTCCGAACTTAGCCGCAGGTAGCTTTATAGACCCTATTCTTGACTCGGATTGGAGGAAACTGAGAAGTGAGTTATAGAGACAAAGAACGGCTGTGGTTGCTGTGCTCGTGTGATACACTCTCACGCCCATAAATAAGACAAATGGCAATGATAAAAAACCAAACACACTCACCTATACCTGCAAATACTGTCTTATTTACCTATAAGACTCTATGGTAAATTATCCCTCTAATACAATTATAGTGTCTCAAACGTACTTAAAGCTCGCTTGGATGCTGTAACTGTCGTCCACCACCACCACCACCACCAACCCACTCACAATTGCTTGTGAAACGTTCATTTAAACGCAACATTTAGTTTTGTATGACTTAAATGTGATTTTATCTATTTTTAGCTTTTGACTAACTTTACTCAAGTAAACCTTTTTTTTCGAATAAACTAAATTCTGGTGGTCGTATGACGACTCTTACAGCGCTACCGAACAGTGATCCAAAGACCAATGGATGATATTCGGTACCTATGTTCAAACTTCGTGACTTGTAAAGAAAGCATATTTTACCTTAGAAAACTGCATGGCCCGATGTCGCTCCACCCATCGACAGCTAACTACTCGACTTGCAATGTCAGTGCTATTTCCGTGTTCTATGTATATTTCTCTGTAAAAGGGATCATACAAAAAAACGCTAGGAACCAGGCCGTAGTTTCTTGCCCGTTCTTCTAGGCTCTGGTCGCGTGGAACTAGCACCTAGAATCACCTAGTTAGGTATATAAGACGATTCTAAATGATCCTTGTGATTTTATTGAATAAAGAAATTTTGACTTTGACTTCGTTTGCGCGATCTAGGATACTTCTCATGTAGCGTGCTAGATGGCGCTTCAATTCCATACATTAGGTAGGTACCTACTAACTAAGTAGTTTTCTATCCTCTAGCGATCCCGTCTATCTCAGTAGGATTCTTAGGTTAAAGTAGATGTTTTATAAGTAATGCGTCTGGTTCAAGCACTGGTACGGCTTAATTTGGTTCTGAAAGACAAGACAAGGACCCCATTCCATGCAAATGAGCCGAGTGATGGCTTACTGCTCCGAATTATGGAGTTCGGAGACTTGGCAACGACGCCAAACTTAATTAAAACCAAATCGAAAATAGTTTTATGTTGTAAAAATAATTTTAAATTTTATTTAATAGTAATGATAAATTTTTGTCAAGTAGGTATTGCGTTTTGTATGAACAGCAGTTTTTCGGATCGGTTTTGTAACACCCTGTATACAAGGTGATTCTAATCCAAGTTCCTCGTGACTAAACTCTAGAAAAAATGTACAAGAAATTCACATATTCTCTACTAGTTTTCAGAACGAGTTTTGCAACACATTAAACTCTTTCGGCGGCGGTTGTAAATCGTGACGTCAGCAATGCCAGAGTAAGATGTACACCGCTTTTAATAAAGAAAATAGTGTACAGCACACGTATGAAGAAAAGCCCTAAATATGAGCAAGAAAGTAGGAAAGTTTTCTACAATATATTGCTAGCAAAGTTTATACGTATTTACTTGTTTTCTTCAGTATTTTCTATACAGGGTGAAATCGTATACCACCTATTTTAGATTGTATTATTTTTGGTATACTACTATAAAATTAGCTTCATTAACGATTGAGACTTTCAATAATCACACTTTTGGACATGGTTTTGTCGTTATTATTTTTGGTTTAGACATCTTTGAAACCTTATCTGAAAAACACCCTGTAAAGTCGGACTTTAAAACCCACCATTTGTAACTTTGCTACAGCGCTACGCTTGTGCTACAAAGTGCTACGAGGTGCTACGTCGTAGCAAAGCTCTTTACCGATGAGAATAAAATGACTTAAAAATCTTAAAATCGAATAATGGGTGATAGGTTAAGACGCGAGTAGTGCGGGTTCGATCCCCACCTTAGGACAGATATTTTTACTTTATTACGAGATGGTAATTGCGACAACGACCACCTAGTGCCGCTAAGTGATTTAGTTTTGGTAATCTATCACGATTATTTTAGACAAACCGTAAGTCTACTTAGAGCCCTAAATATCTGACGGCATATTCTCAAGTGTTTTATTCAGGTCACGAGTGCAATACGTTTGTCCGGTCCGTCTGTCTGTCCGAGTGAGTACTCGCCAGCTCGACTTATTGGTTTTTCATCGCGGAAACAAACAGACACTCTGTTTATTTAAGTATGAATGTTTTGTATGAACAGTAAAGTTAGGTATCTATTCGTGGAATAACTTGGAAGTGTTATTTGAGATAGAAACTGCAATATTACGTAGATTTTCAACTTAATGCAGTGCAACTTTATACTTATAAAATGCTTTTACCTCTTACTAAAAAACATGTGTTATAAGTTTGTGATCATGTGTCATTCCTTACTTCCAAATATATTTTTTAATACTATTTGCGACCGCATATTATCTGGAAATATGAAATTCCGATTTCAATGCTGATCTAATAGATACAAAGTCTATAGTGCGAGCGATTGATGGCAATAAATCATAGGATTGCCAATGTAGTATTTCTCTTCAGTAAAGCCGACAGCACAACACAGCAGTCGCAGCATGTCGCAGTAAGTTGCCGCATCGATTAATTTTTTATTTGTCTATGGTTGCCGTAAGCCAATTACCGGGCGACGCCGCCGGCCAGCACAATTACTCTTCGATGGACTCCCAATTAGACCTTCTTCCTGCCAGCTTTGCGTTCTCTGTCTTCAAGCCAACTCGCTGCTTTATGCTGTTATTTGTTACTGAAAAAAATTTATAACCTAAGGTAACGGCACCTGTTTCCGTGGTATTTTCACTAAAACTCGAAAGGATTTCAAATATTAAGCATTTACTGTACCTTTCTGAAGGTTCGGTTTCTGTTATCAGAAGCTCTAGTGTTTTTACTTTCGGAAACTACTTAAGTTTTGACGGTCCGACCTATATTTCTATTTGAAATTAAATAAAATGTAAATCAAGTCGAAATTGCCCAATTCCGAGGCAAAAATCCTTATTCCGTGGTATTTGGTACCTAATTGCGTGGTATGAAAAATGTATACGAAACGACAGTAACAAACTGATAAAATAATGTTAGAAAGATTAACTTGATTGTTCTCTAGGAATACAGGTCACTTTTGGTGGTAGTACTATTATTATTTAATAAAATTTTAAATGTGGTTTGGTATAAGTGCCATAATGCTATTAATATTATAAATGTAAAAGTTTTTAAATACCTCTTTGGATGTTTGTAACTCAACCTCTCACAGGTCAGCAGCGTCAACTTTGCTATTATCTTCATCCTGTGATTGCAAACCCGGATAAATACACAAAGTGCTGATAACGGGAAAATGTCCTGTGTGATAAATTAAAAACCTACTTTTGCTGTTTCCTAAGCACACACACACACACATACACATATTACACATACACATACACATTACACATTATTAACATTATTATAGTATTCCACATTATAAATACGACATTTCGCGAAGAAATAAAACCAAGCGTGCAAATGGTACAAATATCACCGCAAGACTGAAGCGTGGTAGACGCGTGCAAGGCAAATGAGTGTCGGTGCCGACAAAGGAAACGCCGACAAAGGAAACACCGCCAAAGACGCCGGCGGCGCGTCAAAGACACCGCCGCCGTGCGTCGCTTCGAGGCGGTGTCTTTGAAACTTTTGTCACTCGTGCCGCCGCCGCCGCATTGCAATTCGAAGGGCGACTTTGCTTTGACGGCATTTACAAACCGCCCGTACGTGCCGCCTAACCCACAGCTGTGGAGACTAAAAAATCATGTTTTCTAATTTCCAGTACCTACTAAAAGTAAAAATTTTTAATATACCTATCATTATTAATGTTAGCTGATGCCAAATTGTTAAAACTTTTGTTAAAGATTATTTTCTTAATAAAACATGCAGCCAAATGTGTGGAAAATAAATATTTTCGTAACATAATTTTCTATACAACCAAGAAACAAAATACATGAGTAGGTTACTTTTGATGTGTTATAACTCGTAAAGATTATTAAAAAGTATACCTCGAAATAAGGTTTTAGTCTCAATCGACTATTTGATTTGTCAAATCTATCGTTAAAATCACAAAAACCTAATCCCAGTTTGTGAAATTCAAAAATAAAAATAGGTCTTTCAAATTGCTATTCCGAGGTAAATTTTTCACATACCTCGGAATTTGGTACTAGGTGAAATATTTGACTCCTAATGCCGTGGTTTTTTCAATATGTAATTTTACCTTATTATAATTAAAAAACCACTTAAACATGTATTACATACGGTAAAAAATATACTTCTTTCGAAAATTTAACACTAAAAATCATAACCTAGAACAGAAAAAATCATAATAACCCTTATTTAAAAAAGCTTGCTACTCTCGTGCACAGAGGCAAAAATGTTAGGAGAGTGCACTTGAACCAGCCACCGCTACGAATTTAGCCAATTATTTTGGAATGTAAGCCCGTTCTAAGTCTCGTTTTTAGATTTATATATAAAAAAATATATTTTCTAATGACAAATAACTTTTGCAACAAAAAAGAACCTAAAATCAGAAGTAAATGCTGTTTTTCTAAATACCACGGAGAAAGGTGCCACTTTTGGAATACCACGGATTTGGGTGCCTTTACCTTACTGCTGCATGCAGATTACTGCTGGAATTAATTAGGTCTGCGTCAAAGAAAGTAGAACTCCGAAACGTCTAATAAACTATGTAAAACGCCAGTTCCAAGCAATCAAGCCATTTATTATAGTTACATAGCGTTTTTGTGTATGAACAGCGACTACTAAATACTGACTGGCAAACTTCCGGTGATTTGAGTACAGCGGTCGTCAATGTCGAAGCCTAAGCTTTAAAGCTCTTGTACCCAAGTTTAACTCCTTTCAAAATTTTCATTTCAGCGGTTTACGACTAATTTAAACAAAATCTCCAAGTATGCCTCCAGGAATTTATCAGCCCTAAAAAATTATGCAAGCGTCGACGGAAAAATGAATATTAAACTTTTTAATGGTTTCTCTTGATCAGATTGTCGGAACACAAAGTTGTATTGAAGCAATCTCTTTCTGGTCGCCGAAGAATAAGATAGAAATCTAATCAACAACAAAAATGGGCTCCCTACGAAAAAGTAATAATTAAGTAGATGTACGTAGATAAACCAGGACCAATTTAGACCACCCTAGTCTCGCTTAATCAGAGATTGGAATTCTTTCCCGGTGTTTGGTAGGAGTTTGGCAAACATAGGCACTTATACTTACAATCTGAATGTTTTAAAAAGAAGAGCGAATAGGGGTTTTTCAGATAGGTAAACGTATAAGTAACATGCAGCTTATGCAACTATATGTCTTGAGACTAAGCTGCACTAAAAATTTAATTAAAAAAGCACTGATAATAAAATAACTAACTCCGAAACAGAACCTTAGCTAGCGAAAAAGGTGTAGTTAACTGAAAGTATTTTTAAGTACTAGATACAATGTCATCTGACAAGAAGTTGGTAATAATTTGCATACGTAGTGCAGCATGCGGATCTCAAATGTCCCAGCTGTAAAGGAGCGTAATTTAGAAGTGCACGGGTTTTTGTACCGCACTGCCATCTCGAGAAGGGTTTAAAAATAAATAATTTGATGTTGCAAAGTAATTTATTCTGATTTTGATCTGTGAACAACTTTTGAATCCAGACTGCACTTGATGTTTCCACAATGTCAGGTTTTTTAGCATCTACTACAAAATTTTGACTTAGTAACTCTTTGATTCTACGAAGATACAAAACAAATCAAACATGAAAACAATATTCCTCGTAACATCAGGCGAATAAACACTATCATAATTTTCTGTCACTGCAGCGCGTACCGAATCCAGTAACTTCGTTATTTTTCAACGAGTTGCCCATCATAGAGCGACATATTGTGTTAAAGATCCAATCGCGATTGCCGCGTTTTCAATTACAGTGCACAATTTGCCGGCGTCTTCCACCAATCAGGGACACTATACGGAACCCGTATCGATGCCAATCGGAACATACTGGAGAAGGTATCTCAAAACATTTCGTCCAAAAAGTTTGTATACAACTGAATGATGGAACAAGCTGATGGATGGCCTACCTTATGTTAAGTGGTAACCACTGCAGTGCATTGCCTCACTGAGCACGTCCCCGAAAATGTGCCCTGTTATGCATTGCACTGCGCCCATCCCTCTGAGACATAAAGATGCTAAGTCTCATGTTTCTGTAATAAATCTTTATGTATGTTTTTGGCTTCTATATTTTATAAAGTATTTCATAAAAATAAAAAAACACATCTATTCACATATCACAGCTACTCAATGTAAAGACGAGTCTCAATTTATTCAGAGCCTTTGTATTTCATTTTAGATTTTATTTTTATACTCTCAATTCTATTTATATTAAATCTGTATGTATTCCATCAAGTTTTTTTTTCATTAGTGTTGCTCGATGTGATTTCATGTTTAATTTTATGAAACCTCATCACTCTTTGTTATTTAGCTGCGTGTTTAGAAGTACCTAGGTATATACTCATGAAGAAGACTTGCCTCCTCCATATTTCTCAGAGCAAGAACTTCTACTATTCCCGATAGTCTGTTATGATTCGCCATCGGCCATCGCCGTCGGACTCATTTCCGACACAATAGTCACACGAGAGAAATAAACGACGTATAATTGATTCGTTCCTATCAGATCGAGGCTACAATTTCACATTTCACGTTATTTGGAGGCCTTCGAAACAGCTGTGGTAGTTCAAAGGTTTCCTGTGGTTGTGGAAATAGATATTTAGAGCATTGCATTTAATTTTTTATTATAGTTTTTCATATTGTTTCAATTGGGTCAGCCCCCGTATGCCAATCTTTTGCTGTCAAGTTATATTTCACTGCCCAGTGTAATTTCTTCAGGTCACAAAAAGTATATAGGTATTCTATCAGCCATCTAGTTCCCATCTCACAAGCTTTGCTTAGTTTGGGACTAGAGGGCGTTGTGTGTAAAGTCCATGAATATTTATATTTATTTATCTCGAGTACCCTGGCCACTTATGGATCCAGGGAGCTTTCCTTTCCTTTCAGAATTTTGTACCACGTGATCATTCTTTTTAGACACTTGACAGCAAAATATGCGCGAAAACACATCAAATGACGTCATAATGTCACTATTTAGTCACAGAATAACTATGAGTTAGTATGAACTGACCATGATTTAAAACTTTGCAGTTCAACTTTGCAGTTCAACTTTGATTGGCATACCCCTGCTGGTCATAATACTCAGTCGCATAAAAGCCTACTTACTAATTTAGAATTTTTACTCGAACGAATAAAAACAATAAATGTAACAATATCGACAAGGTAAGCATTCTGTAATCTGTTAGATCTCGTTTTTAAGTATTTTTTATAAGAAAGTAATGGCGCCAATCTAAGGGCGGCCTGCACCAGAATCGCTAAACGTGTTTAACTATTAAATAGTATTAGTGAGTTGTCAAGTCATATAAATACGTCAGTTTAAATCTATTTAGCTGTTAAACACGTTTAGTGATTCTGGTGCAAGCCTCCTTAAGTCAATGTAAATGTCAAAAGCATATCACATCTTCATCATCTTCTTATTCTTCTTCTTCTTCTTAATCACATAGATCTTAAGTCGTGACTTTAGAAAAAGAAGACAGTACGAGTAGGTGTTCATTTTATTTCCCCACAATAATCTGTCGAGGCTTCGATCGTGTCGAGGTGATAAACGAGCATTCCGTCCCGAGCTGTTTAAAAGCATCTCCTCGTTACAAAGCCCTGTTTATTACACACTCATCATGATAATGACACGGTACATCACAACCAGACCGTGAATAAAAAATTAAGCATTACAGCGGGAAGTTTTAACAATTCGTACATTGTATGTTACTCACCCATAGGGCTGGTAGCGTTTACGTTTATGCAAAGGTTGCCTGGTTGAAATTGCTTCACACCAAAAGACCGTAATACTTTTAGCTTTATGTCTTTCATTTGTGTTGTATAAAGTAGGTATTTTCATTGCCTACTTCGTTGGTTTGTTTTTCCGGCGCTTTTGTTTTTCCGGCCAACTGAATCAGCCGATGTTTTACACCAAAACTGAAAATATTGTATTGGCATCACGCTACTTATTTCTAGTAGGTAATTTTGTAAAAATAATTAATAATGTACCTAGTCTAAATTAAATATACCGTTAAAATTAACCTAGCCTCAAAATGACTGGTAGTCATTTAGTTTTTAAAACTTTGCAAAGATTTGAGCCTGGAAACCTAAAACGGTAGAAATAAAATATTTGTCAGACATATTGGATTACTTCTAGGTGTAATACAATTTTCCGGCTAAGTCATACATCCTTATTCGCGGCTCACGCCTCGCGACGGTGATAATTCGTGAAATTCACACTTTACGAGTTACGGGGTTATGCTCCTAGCGCCCGGCCGCGCAGATTGTGGGATTTTTCATTTGGTTACACGAGATTTCAGTGTTCAAATTACTGTTGTAATATGAAATTTTTAATTAAACCAAGCGCACTTTGTTTTTTGTATAAAAGGGCCTTAACAATAACAGTTAGGTTTTATTTACTTGCACTTTGGCACAAGATTATTTTTCGAGATTTGATGTTTTCCTCCTTCGCGTAGGTATTTGAATAAAAACTAATGATTATACGCCCGCCATAAGACGTCCGTCGGTCGGTCGGTCGATTTGGCTAAATTGATTGGGGAAAATACACACTGTAGAGCACGTACGAAGATCCCTGCTGTTTTTTAAATCCCTAAGCGTTAAATGAGGTCTGCACCTCAACGTAAGTAGATTAGCAATCAGTGCGAGGTCCGCAGTAATAAAATCAGGAGATTACTTCATAATTGACCCGTGACGCGACCCCCGAGTGTAATTGACTGGTTCGCAAACCTTTTTTTTACTGTGTAAAATATTTATTAGACGCGATTTGTGACACACAAAGTAATAGAGCTGCGACTGTGACCTGCCTGCTATTGTGTATGGTAATTTAATATTCTTAATTGGTTTTCGGTGTTAAAATGTAAATGGTTGCAGGCATGAGCAGAAAAACTAAGTGAAGAATTCACCTCGTTGCGAAAAATGATTTAACGATAATGTGTCAAAAACCTTTCATCTCCTGGGATTACCCGTTATGCCCATCACAAAGCACTCAATAATGCTTTAAAACGGCGGTCGATGTCGCAGTAAAAATCTAATTGCGACGAAATGGCGCAAAGCTTTCGACGTGAAGTGCCTTGAGATGTTGTTTCGCTGCACGAAAGGGCCCTCGGGAAATCTCTTGATTTATAGAAATTTACGTAAATACCTGACTTTGCTCAGCTAGAGGACTGCTCAGCAGGAAGTTACAGATAATGTCAATATAGTTTTATTCAATCAAAGATAATTTAGAGTCCCTTTCAATGATAAATCACAGAACCCTTGTGAAGCCCGACCACCTCATCCTGCTACATTATATAGGTATTCTATTGTTCAGAATGATCGTATTTCATTTGCCACATCGTCATAACGTTCAAATTGGGCAATCATGCATCACTTTGAACTGAAAATCTTGGAATAAAAGTCATATTTCAGCTCCGAAAGGCATTAGGCGCTCCAATAAAGTATCTCTGGAACGCGGACATAAAGAAGACGGTACGACGACGCAGGGAAATCACCGACCACCTTCCTACTGCGCTTTGCCAGATGAAACTGAACCCTGTGACAAGGGGTTACGGTTGGTGGTGACTGAAGGTGGAGAGTGTAGGGATGCGTACATTGCCAGGGGAAATTCTCGGGCTGGGTGTTCCGACGGATGTGTTAACGCACACGCGCGCCACAGTAGTCGCCCGCTATCTACAGAAGGTCAACTTGTAACCCTCTACAATTTTGAAACTATTTTCTGTGAGCCTAATATTGGAACTGCCTGTAAAAAGAACCAATGAAAAGTGAAAATAATCACTGAACCCAATAATCCTCAGAATAAGCAGACTATAACAAAATCACCCCGTGCTGAGTTTTCATGTGTAATAGGTACCTGGTACCTACTACTATTTACTTACTGGTAGGTTAGGTAATACTACAATACCTAGTGGGTACCCTTATGCATCTTACAGCTTGGGTATATGAGTTTGGGTACCACCTAGAGTCAGATATCGTAAAACGAAATTGAAGAATATTTTTATCCAAGAATTTTCTTTACTGGCCTATCTCACCTGTGACTTTCCTAGAAGTGAGGTACCACCTTTATATTCTTCTCATTGAAAAATCTCAGTTTACGACGCGAGTGCGTGACACAGTTTAAGGATACAGACTTCGGCGACTGGGTCGCGTCGTCAGATCAACTCGCACACATGCGGTTGAATTGATCAGCTAAACAACAATGCGCCTGTTTTATGACAAAGCTCTAGGTAGGCGGCAACCTACTTATCTATTTTAGGGTACCATAGTTCCGAGATCAACTCGAATAAACATAATGAGGAAGATGAGCGTATTTTTTTTTTAATGTAGATCGATAGATTTTTACGTCCAAAACACAACAGTGAAAGAATTTTGGCGATAGCTCAAAAACTGAATTTTCTACGATTTTTTAAAGTTTGGATTTTCAAAATGTGTTTTGAGCCCGGCGATTTCGCGTGTGACGTCAGCCGGTCCGACCGCTCACCCGCGCTTTCTAAGCGTTTTCTGCCTTTACGTTTCTATTTATATTTCTGAAAAATTGGGAGAAAAGTACCAATATTTTTATGTAATATTGTGCCTCTAAGTCCTAAGGACACGTTTAACGCTTCAGATAAACTTTTTAACCACCGACTGAAGAAGAAAGGTGTTCTAAGTTTGAGGCTTTTTTGTGTCTATGTGTCTGTACCTTTCAAGGCTCGTAGCTCCAAAAAATCACTCGTAATTTTTTTATAACTATTCTTGAAATGGAAAGCAGATAAATCTGGCATAGTTCTAAGCCAAGTTTGGTAGAAATCGGTGCAGCGGTTTCCAAGTTATGAGGATGTTTATCAGCCCTCGACACGCATTTTGAAGGGTTCTCAGGCATATATTGATTGTAGTTTGAAACATTTGGTTCTTATACCAGTATAACGTGAGCTACTATTTCTTAGTGTTTCATTGATTTTGTATATCAGGTAAGACTGGTAATGAGCAAGATTGTGTTATCGACGTGATTAGCAATGTTTTAACCCCCGACGCAAAAACGATGGGGTGGTAAAGTTTGACGTGTGTGTGTGTCAGTGCGTGTGCGTGTGTCTGTGCGTGTATGTGTGTCTGTCGAATGCGCGCGTTGGTGCGCGTGCGGATGCGGATGGTAGTAGTCTAAGTCACATTGTCTACTAAGGACGTGCCTAGTGAGACATTGTACTGTCAAGTACAATGCCTCACTAGGCACGTCCTTAGTAGACAATATGACTCGCTAAGAAGAAGAAGAAGAATGTGACTTACACTAGGCACGTCCTTAGTAGACAATGCCTACACATACATATAGTGCAATGCCTCACTAGGCACGTCCTTAGTTACGAAGGACATTGTACAGTAGGTACAATGCCTCACTAGGCACGTCCTTAAGCAATGCATTGCTAATGCCTCACTAAGCACGTCCTTCGTAACTAAGGACGTGCCTAGTGAGGCATTGCACTATATGTATGTGTAGGCATTGTCTACTAAGGACGTGCCATTGTACTTGACAGTACAATGTCTCACTAGGCACGTCCTAGTGTAAGTCACATTCTTCTTCTTCTTCTTAGCGAGTCACATTGTCATTGTCATGTGACTTAGACTACTACCATCCGCATCCGCACGTGCACGTCCTTAGTAGACAATGCCTCACTAGGCACGTCCTTAGTAGACAATGCCTCACTAGGCACGTCCTTAGTAGACAATGCCTCACTAGGCACGTCCTCAGTAGGCAATGCTTCACTAGGCACGTCCTTAGTTTCTGAGGACGTGCCTAGTGAGACATTGTACTGTCAAGTACAATGCCTCACTAGGCACGTCCTTAGTAGACAATGCCTCACTAGGCACGTCCTTAGTAGACAATGCCTCACTAGGCACGTCCTCAGTAGACAATGCTTCACTAGGCACGTCCTTAGTTTCTGAGGACGTGCCTAGTGAGACATTGTACTGTCAAGTACAATGCCTCACTAGGCACGTCCTTAGTAGACAATGTGACTCGCTAAGAAGAAGAAGAATGTGACTTACACTAGGACGTGCCTAGTGAGACATTGTACTGTCAAGTACAATGTCTCACTAGGCACGTCCTTAGTAGACAATGCCTACACATACATATAGTGCAATGCCTCACTAGGCACGTCCTTAGTTACGAAGGACATTGTACAGTAGGTACAATGCCTCACTAGGCACGTCCTTAAGCAATGCATTGCTAATGCCTCACTAAGCACGTCCTTCGTAACTAAGGACGTGCCTAGTGAGGCATTGCACTATATGTATGTGTAGGCATTGTCTACTAAGGACGTGCCTAGTGAGGCATTGTACTTGTACAGTACAATGTCTCACTAGGCACGTCCTAGTGTAAGTCACATTCTTCTTCTTCTTAGCGAGTCACATTGTCATTGTCATGTGACTTAGACTACTACCATCCGCATCCGCACGTGCACGTCCTTAGTAGACAATGCCTCACTAGGCACGTCCTTAGTAGACAATGCCTCACTAGGCACGTCCTCAGTAGACAATGCTTCACTAGGCACGTCCTTAGTTTCTGAGGACGTGCCTAGTGAGACATTGTACTTGACAGTACAATGTCTCACTAGGCACGTCCTAGTGTAAGTCACATTCTTCTTCTTCTTAGCGAGTCACATTGTCTACTAAGGACGTGCGTGACTTAGACTACTACCATCCGCATCCGCACGCGCACCAACGCGCGCATTCGACAGACACACACACACATACACGCACAGACACACGCACACGCACTGACACACACACGTCAAACTTTACCACCCCATCGTTTTTGCGTCGGGGGTTAAAACATTGCTAATCACGTCGATAACACAATCTTGCTCATTACCAGTCTTACCTGATATACAAAATCAATGAAACACTAAGAAATAGTAGCTCACGTTATACTGGTATAAGAACCAAATGTTTCAAACTACAATCAATATATGCCTGAGAACCCTTCAAAATGCGTGTCGAGGGCTGATAAACATCCTCATAACTTGGAAACCGCTGCACCGATTTCTACCAAACTTGGCTTAGAACTATGCCAGATTTATCTGCTTTCCATTTCAAGAATAGTTATAAAAAAATTACGAGTGATTTTTTGGAGCTACGAGCCTTGAAAGGTACAGACACATAGACACAAAAAAGCCTCAAACTTAGAACACCTTTCTTCTTCAGTCGGTGGTTAAAAAGTTTATCTGAAGCGTTAAACGTGTCCTTAGGACTTAGAGGCACAATATTACATAAAAATATTGGTACTTTTCTCCCAATTTTTCAGAAATATAAATAGAAACGTAAAGGCAGAAAACGCTTAGAAAGCGCGGGTGAGCGGTCGGACCGGCTGACGTCACACGCGAAATCGCCGGGCTAAAAACAGATTTTGAAAATCCAAACTTTAAAAAATCGTAGAAAATTCAGTTTTTGAGCTATCGCCAAAATTCTTTCACAGTTGTCCTTACAATCTTCTAGACTTTTGATTTAAGCTATAAAAACAGGAAAAAATGCCTAACTCATCTTCCTCATACTTTTATCATCTCAACTTTATTATACAACTAATAATGGAACAAGCTGATGTTAAGCGGTAACCGTTGCCTATAATAGTCATTAGTCATAGTTATGATTTCTTTATTCAATAAAATCACAAGGATAATTTAGAATCAATCGACGCATTGCCTCACTGAGCACGTCCACTGAAGACGTGTCCTGTGATGCATTGCACTGCGCCAATCACTCTAAGACATTTTCCACAGATCTGTACAAGTTGTGGATTTAGTTCGCTATCAGTCGCGTGCTTTGGTCGCGCTCAACTTAACACCAGGCCATGGTCGCCGTCAGCAAACTCCACCTTATCTCATACAGGGCATACGTATTCGCACTTGTGCCGTTCGCTATGATTTGCAGAGAGAATTGTGAGTCGCTGATTGTGGCATAATTCTGAACCCGCGGGTGATGAGCTTTTTTGATCTGGGGGATTCTTGGATATTGCGTAGCTTTCGCGTAGCGCACCTACGCGTGCTACGCCGTAGCACGTCATAAAGAGGGTGTTAAAACAGCTAGTACCTACATGGTATAGGGTGCGGTAAAATACAGAACCGGAATGTAAACTGTGTAAATTGAAGGTACGTTGTTACTTAATGAGATCTTATGTACCTAACATAAATAGGTTTCTTTGCTTAGCCTAGCCAGGTAGGTACAATAACACTGATGACTTTTGCTAGCAGCATTTCATCTATTTCTGCTGAATCTTTACCCACTCAGCTTTGAAAACAATTAGTCAAAACACCTTACTGAAAACTTATAGTAGATAAAGTACTTATATAAGTAGTTGAAGACTAATTATTTCGCTATTCGGTGTTGCCATCACTAAAAACCCACATCCCCGAGTCAACCACAAACTTCGACCAGAACTCTAAATTAAAATTACCGCAACGAGTTATCCGGCAGTCGGGCGAATCAATAAACAAGATTGAGCACTTTCCAAACTTGCGCGGATTAATTTTCAAATGTTATTTTTCCGATTTTATCAAAAGGTTATTAATTTAGAGGCGTGTGTCTGCGGTGATTTACCGGGAGACGAGATCGACCATTTGGTCGAGTCTCGTATCTACTTCTTAGACGCATAATGCACGCAAATGAGACACGGAGTGGACGTGACGAGACGGACAGGTTGGCTACAAAACAGTTAAGCATTTCGCTGTAATTTTTTTTATTATAAAACATTGAGCATCACAATTTAATAACATGCAAAGCTAAGCAAAGTAAGGTATTCGGGGCCTTGTCCACATCTCGACCCATTCCGTCGTGTCACGCCGCCGTCACGTCGTCGTACCGTCACGTCGCGTCGTCACCGGTAACCTAAGATCTGATGTGTTGAATTCAAAAACCGATCACGTACCTAGCTAGAAATGAAAAAATATGGGGTGGCATGTGTTACAACCCTCGACTTGACCTTACGCCTTACGTTTCATTTGAATTTAGATCAAGGAAAATTTTCTGCGGATATTGGGAATATACCTAGACGAATTATTTTCGATATATTCCAGAAATCCCTACTGGAGGGGATTGCAATATTTTTCTTTGTAGGTACTTACACAGTCCAATAGCTTCAATTATAATTCAAAAATATAATTATAATTTAATAACCTACCTACAGTACCTGATGGCTCTCCGCAATCAAGGTCCGCTAATGAACCAGTAGTCTCCTGATTCACGACCACTCGATACGGTCTAATTGCTGCCGAATCCGATAAGTAAAAATAAAAAAAGTAGATAAATAAGTAGATGCCTGCTACGAGTTTATTAAACTCTTGCTCCAATTATTACAAGTGAGCTTTATTGTTCAAAAGTGAGTTTACCGAGTAGCTAAATCGAGCGGTTCTGAATCAGGGGTCAGTAAAATTACATTATCTACACACGTTTTTAGCAGTTTTACCTCTGCTCCGTCGCTTTCATACTTTTAATTGGTAAAAAACACCCGTGACTCTTTTTAGCGAACGAGAGCTAAATTGCACGTGAAAAGTGGGGAGATTTTCACTACCAACAGCCAAAAGTAGGTAACCAACCACATCTAATTTTAATTTCGAAGTGTAGCTATTCTACAATGTGCTACGAGAGTGCTACGAAAGTGCTACGAGGGTTTAATTAGAAAGCCCGAAATAGTCTTCGAAAAAAGGTGGTAAAGGAAAATTTGTCATTGTGGCTTGTTCGCGCGGCCAATGTAATTACGGCATCCGTACAAAGGATCGCACACCGATCGCTGATTTCCCCCGGGGAACCTGCTTGCTTGCCAAATGTGAATGTTGCAAGAAATTAGGGTTCCTCTTGTCTCATATTTACTTTAGGTGACAAACTGTGACCTATGGTAGGTAAGAGTTCAAAGTGAAGATACCTATCTTATAAAGTTTCAAGTAGGTATCTAGAGACCTTTGCAAGCAAGTCTAGACCCCTCACCGTCAAACCCTGACCCTCTGAGCCAGCAACATAGGTAATTTGCATACAGTGTCACGTCACATTAGCAACGTGTTGTACTATTGTCCGGTCGAGGCGCCCCCTGGCGGCGTGCGGTCGGCTTCCTCCATTTATCAGCAGCCGATAGGGAACGCTATGTCTTGGAGACAAAGTAATTACTACAAGGGGCAATTCGAGACAATGGAAATTGCGAAACGATGCATGGGCAATGGACTGCTTATTGCAAAGGCATAGGTACCTACATTGTATAAATTAGCCGGATTTGATAGGTACCTAGGTGTCTACGCTAACTAGGAAAAGGAAAAATACATACTTGTAAGTACCTAGGTACCTACGGCCGACAGATATTTTAACATCGTTTTACTCGAAAAAATAAATAAGAGTAGGTAGATGTAAGTATTTCAATTTTATTTACTTATTCAAAACTTAAAAATAACTTTACAGAATTTTATTCCAAAGTGTTATCATAATAATATTATGTACACTTGCTTTAAAACCTACTGCTGCCATCTAGCTACATTCATTGAAGTATGCATGGAACCGGACGTGGAAGTATAACGCGGAATAGCGCTTGGAACGAACGGAATTTATAATTTTTAATCTGTGAGTAACAAACAGCTGATGTAATGACAATTAATGACATTGACAGAATGACAGTGACAGACCTTTGTGTATAAATTCCAAAATAAAATCCTCAGATGTTTCATTTCGCATTCGCATTCGCAAACAACGCAAAACAAAACTTAAACTTGCGAAAACATAAAAGAAAAGTATGGCTTCAAGTTATTTTACTGAAAGCGAAGCGCCGCGGGACTTCAGAGTTTCTTCCACAGAGAGCGATGGCCATTACACGAAGTGCCTTTTGTGCTACACTGTGAAGAGGAACTTTTACTGCTCGGAATGCATTCGGACGGGGAACTTCGTGCAGTCTTCCATGCCCTACTCCGACAGGTAACTTTCTTCAACACTTTTCTACGTGTATCTCTAATATGATGGATCAGCCTTCTGGTTAATGACTCCTCTAGGCACCCAAATTAGTGATCAAGAAATATGTAGGTAGCTTAAATTGATTGTTTTGTAAACAGATGTTCATTTTGAATCTATTATGTGTTCAGCTCCTAGCTGGATAAGGGGCCTAAAATAGCCAGTAGGAATTTGAATTTTTTGAATGCAATAGGCATTGCAATAGGCATTGAAGGTAAAAAATCTAATTATATTGTAATTTCAGATACTCAGAAAAGCAAGCTAAGTTACTCAGACTCAAAGCAAACAGGAAGTACATTCTAGACCGATGTGAGAAGCTTTTATTGCCAAAATTGAAGAAGGATACTTTGATCACAGAATCCAAGCAGTCTCGAGACAGACTAGACCTGCTGCGACTGGCTATTGAGCAACGAAGAAGCAATATTGAAGAGAAACGGAAAGAACTAGCTGACTTAAAAAACCACAATAATGATTTGAAACAGAAACTACCCCGTTACCAAAAACGGGTTTCGACTCTAAACAAACACGTGCAAAATCAAGGTATTGAGCTGCAGAATAAACTGAGCTCGTACAATGAACAGGCAGAGACATTGGCAGCATTACGGAGATCTCGAATACGACATCTCACTAAGTACATTTTTCCTGTTTACATGACTTATGATACCAGGTAAATATTATCTAAAATCATCTTTGACGCGAAGAGAGCTACAACAAGAATATTTTTAACTTTATTTTTAATTTATTAGTTTTTTAAACTTTAGTTTAGTTTATTTTTAAACTTTATTTGAGTTAGTCATTGTGCTGCTAACCCACTTCCGTAATTAGCATCATCCAATTAGTCTATTTAGTTTTCTTATCAGTGTTTATTTGCCATACCTATTGGTTTGTTCCTGCTATTTTTACAACAAAATTAGGTACCTACCCTACTTGTTTTCAAATGAAAAAAACTGCTGTTCTGTACAAAAACATACAAACTAATTGAGAACCTCCTCCTTTTTTGAAGTCGGTCAAAAATGCAATAGGTACCTACTTAGCAAACATGTATAAAACAGCAAATTATTTGCAGTGTTGGCAGTGTTGTAAAAGTTGTTTGTATTGATGGGCACTTTATTTACCCCTTTCAGTTTTTAGGAGTGGTATTATTTCAAAGTCAATTTGTTATTCAATTAAATCACAGAGATAATTTAGAAAAATCTTATTATAACTAGATGATTCTGGGTGCCAGTTCCATGCGACCAGAGTTATTCATCCTAGTATCTATAGCCTTATAATTTGGATGACGGTATGAATCTGCCAAATATTTATTTCATTATGATGAAAGGCACAAGCTATGGGGAGCTCAACAATAATGTCTGCAATTCCAGTGACAGTATAGAGGACTTGGAGTTTATAGGCTCTGATACGGAAGAGGAACCTCCAAAGCGGCCGCAACTACACATAGTCACCCCCTGGATCAACACGGACACTGACTTCTCTCATATCCAAGCGTGGAACAAGGATGCCGCGATGTCTGCCAGCCCCGCCTGCACTGCTTGGCGACGGAATAGCGCGGGGCTAGCGCTGGCGGCTCAGCTGTTGACCTTACTCGCGTGGGTGTTGGACAGTAGGCTGCCTCATGCGTTGTCGCTCAAGTAAGCATAGATATAGGTCGGGAACAACTGTGTAACTTCCACCAACCATATAAATTGACCAACTGAAATATTTGTTGTGACTGTCTGTCCATGATTGCCATTCAAATCCCTTATGAAACTATATGCCATGTCTAAGTGGTTTCGTAAATAACGACTCAATTTTGTCAGAGCTGTATACTGTACATATAGTGTGGACTTTTGACGCATATACCACAAAGTTCGCGTAAACTATATTTTGTATTGGTTTAGATGTAACAGTAGATTTGGTTGGGTTTATAGTAAATATTTGTTTGTTACAGTGAGTACTGCAACTGGCGCGGCGGGGGCGGCGGCGGGGCGGGCGCGGGGCGTGCGCGGCGCGTGTGTGCGGCGGCCGCCGCGCTCGCCGTGCACACGCACGCGCACACGCACACGCACGCACACACGCACGCGCACGCACACGACGGCAGCGGGCCGCATCCGCTGGAAGCGCTGCACTCGCTCACTATAGCCGCGGCCACCGACGACCCCGCACTCGGCAGGTAACCTGCACTACACTACTCGCAACTACCGAGGGATAGACACGTCAAAGTCAAAATTTCTTTATTTAATAAAATCACAAGGATCAATAAATATTAATACAAATACAAATCTTTAAACATTGTTTTCTTCGGCTATAATTATTTTTCAGGATATCTGATTTTTTTTTGGTTGGGTTTTGGTGTGCTGTACCCCCCCCTTTCGTTTTCGGAAGTGGTCTGGTAACACCATGTATATAGGCCACAGTGACGTCAGATCTGAAGATACATTGGACATTGCGCAGAATTGGGCTGACAACGACACTTACTAACTTTCTGACAGAATAGTAAGAGATTTTTCAAACTCAAGTAACTCAAATTAACAAGACTGTTGATTCCGATTGTCACAAAACGCTCATAGCGTATGTGGTACGGTAACGGTTGAACCTTTCAAGATTAGCGCGATTGGGTCCCAGTACTTGTATGCTTTGAAGGATTGTTAAGAAATAATCGTAACAAGTGTTGTGATGTGATGTAACACTGCAGCGTGTCGCGATGGTGCAGCGCGCCCGCGGCGGAGTGGTGCGCGCGCTGGGAGGCGCCGCCCTCCGACCACGAGGACGTCGAACCGGAACATCTGCACTGGCCAGACACCATGGAGGTAACCACCACCTTCATCTCTGTGCGAATTCAGTTAACTAAGGTTTAGAATGAGGGTCTAGAGGACACCTAAGTTTCAATTGAGAGTTTTTTTATGCAACTAAATGATGAAACAATCCGATGGCCCACCTGATATTAAGTGGTAACCACTGCCTATAACGATGCCTTAATTGTCTAACCCTATTTCTTTAGTAATACAGCTTAGTATCTTTTCCAGTTGCCGAGCGAACTGGGCGGTACTGGTACTCCCCCCTCGGCCCCCCCGGCGCTGCCCCCGCCCCCCGCGGCGTCGCTCGTGACGTCAGCGGCGGCCTCGCTGGCCTCCATGTGGCGCGGATGGACCAAGTGATGACGGATCTAGTCGTTATACAAACAATACTCACACTAGATCTGTGTCTCTCTGAACTTAGCCGCAGGTGACTCCGCAGGTATTCTTAGCTCGCATCGGAGGAATGGATGGGAGGTGTAGTGCTTAACTTCAGAGAGATAAAGAACGGCTGTGACTATTGTACTTCACAGTACAGAGCATGCGGGAAACTACGGATTGGTTGTTAAGACAGAGCATCATTCACTCTCACATCTTATAATAGGCAATCCGAAGGCGTATACTCTGTGGCGGTCCGGCAGACTACCGGACAGTCTGGGAGACCTGTATTCCCTATAATGTATCAATAACGTAGGAAGGAAGAAGACGAACAAACTCACAGTAAGACTCTTTATGAAAGAGTCATTTTACACTTTATATTTTAGTAATTAGTACATGATAGCACGTGCGTACATCTCGGCGCATCGCTATCTCGATGGATTCATAAAGACATCATCAGTTAGTGAGAAATATTGTGGAAAATCTAATCAAATATTTTCGCCAGTGGATCTGATGCATTCATATCAAATTAACGAAGGTTCAATCGAATTAGCACTAACAATGTAGTTGTAGAACAACCATTCCAAGCTTTTGCTAGATTTAATTACTTAATAGTTCTAAAACATTGAATAGTTAAACAATAGTTTAGGGCCCCGTAACCGATCAGTGAGACGTATATTTCCCCCAAATTACAGTATTTAAATACGCAAGTCAAGGCATTAGTACGGATAAGGGTATTCGCATGTTGTTATTCGAGTCAATAAGTTACAATTTATTCTTTTTATATTCAATCGTTTTTGACAAATAAACGTACTTTTATAAATAACATTTTTTCATTATCAAAATAGATTTGAATCCTAATACATATAAAACAAGTCAGTAAATAACGTAATATTTAATAAATAAATTATACTACGAACATGTAAAGACTAGCAAACAATACTGTTTTTAACAAATAAATGCATAATGCAAAATCATACATGTTCCTACATTTTGTAACATTTTGTAGCTGTTCGATCTTTAGCTGAACTATGCGGGTTCATTTTGTGTGGTTGGTATTGCCATTGCGATACGAGTAGCATGTTCAGGTGCGAGGCAATGTCCCGTGCCTGCTCCACCGCCGCAGCGAGTCTGCTAGGGCTGCGCCCGCGCCCTCCACGCGAGCGAGGACCTCCTCCACCGACCCGCCGAATACTTCTCGCTGGGGACAAACCACCTATTCTATAACGATCCAGGGCGGCTACGGGGGATCATTAGTCAGGGAAGAACCCTACAGGGTCTGCTGGGACGCTGGACACTCGCCTCTCGCGTAGTTGAAGACATGTATAGTGTATAGATAGTTACCGGCACAGGATGCACGTGGGTGCAGTGTGCACGCGCACAGGCGCGCGAGGCGCCGCTGCCGACGCTGTGCGCGCCGCCGGTCGCGGCGTCGCGTCGCACGGGACGCTGGACACTCGCCTCTCGCGTGCTCGGCGAGAACACCTGTGTTTAAAAAACTAAATCAAACACTGCTCATTTCAAATAATCGTTGTGTTGACAGCCCCGAACTCAAACAACGTAGAGGAGAGGCTCAACCCGTCTCTAGGCTTCGTGCGCTCGGGATTTCTATTAGCTTACCCTATTTTCACAAAAGAACCGCTTCAACCGCGCGGGGCGTTGCGGCGGCACTGGCGGCGACGAGCTCCCAATTTCACTCGCACTCGTCTCCAACGCGTCCTGCCGTCCCGCTCGCGCTCGCGAACTGCCCGACGTCCAACTACCCTCAATTGGTGGACATTTTGAACAAGACGGCTCTTCGTGTGTATTTCTTCTTTCAAATGAAGTTCGACTCCTATTATTACTTCTTTCAAAGGAACTGATGGATCTAGCTGAAGTGCATTTGGTGCATGTTTCGTTCTCGCTTCCTCGGGTAAGAGTGGTATCGTTCGGTCCTTGTTCAAGCCGTAGTTCTAGGCGTCTGATTTGTGATTTCTGTTGCTTGATCTGTGTTTCTTGTTGTCTGAAAAAAGAAGATGAAAAAAAGCTTGTAAACATTAAGTATATTTGCTGATAGTGTTGATTTTTTTTTGGTAGCACAATGTCAACGCTTTTGTTAATACCATTTTTAGAGTCCCTAGTTCCCTTCACCGGTTCCTGATTTTGTTTGCGGCCTTGCTATGTCCGGTCTTTACACGGGCTTCACCTGTCTTCCTTCACGTGGAGTACCTGCACGTGACGCGAGACATACCTGTGCGAGTCCTTGCTATGTCGCGTCCAGGCGCGCACGCTGCGCGCGGCTCGCTTGGCTTCCTCGCACAGCGCGGCGCCGCGGGCCTGCGCCTCCCACAACGCAGTCTCTAGAGCCTTCACTTCTGAACTGGAAATTGAATAATGCATTTCTTATAACCTCTAAAGGTTTTCGCATTTAAATAGTGAGGTATAGCGGAACGAAGTAAAATAGTCTTGGCATTATCTAAGAAAGGGTTTAGAAATAAGGAGAGCTACCGATGACAAGCGTCCAGATGAGCGCAGTCCTGCAATGCCTTGGCGAGGTCAGCGCGCAGCGCGCGCACTGTCCGCTGCGCCGCGCACGTCGACCCGCGGAGCGCGCAGTACTGCAACCAATACAAGTGCACACGATCACCTACCTACTGTATGTGTTCAGGACAAAGACCTACCTCCTACTATCTTTTCTCTTAAAGTTGATCTGAGATGGGCAATCTGATATGACCCAAGCCCTAATGATTCAAAATGCTCGAGACTTCCAAGTCGGTTACAAATTGGAATGCAAAGTCAAAGATATTTTAGTCAATAAAATCACAAGGCTCGTTTAGAATCGTCATAACTGAGCTATTTAAGTGCCCGTTCCATGGACTAAATAAACGAAAGGCAAATAGTCAGACAGTGGATTTATTGATGGTAGGTAGGAACCTACTAGAGACTTTGTGCGAGTAGTGCGATAATCGATGTATGTTTGATAATCCTCGATAAGTGTTTCTGGAAATTATCGTTTCAAGATTGTGCTATTTTACTAAACGTTCACTTCTATTTCTATGTGTTTTCGAATAAATGAATATTCTATATTTGTCTATGTCTTTTAGTGTCGCTGGAGAACTATGAGTGGGCAATAGTGACGAACATCCGTTTAGAATATATTTGAAGATGGTTCATACCTCTTTGCTGAGGTCCTTGGTGTGTTCCAGTTCGTCGGTGAGTTGCCGGATCGTCTCCTCGTGCTGTTGGCAGTGCGCCTGCACTCGCGACAACTCTGCCGTTTTATCCTTCAGCAGCACTGCAAGAACGATCACAACTTATTATAACTTCTTCAGCTTTAAAGTTATTGCTCGTCCACTGCCGTTGAATGTAAAGCCTGCGCGATGTAGTTTATTGGATAGTGCTGAGTATGCGTCGTGCGTAAACCTTTACAAGATCAACCTATTTGTCTTCCTAACCTAGGTTCAGTTGTTCGTATTTTTTGTACGAAACTACTGGACCGATTCTAAAATGTTTTTGTCTGGTAGATAGCTAGGTACATTATTCCTGAGTGCCATGGGCTATGTTTTATTTAAATAATATTGGGTTTTAGTGCGTTATCTCAATATATGTAAAACCGGTCAGCTAGACGTCGCTTTAATTGTAATGCTACGCAGATGTAAGTTACGTTTACGCTACGTAACGCGTAATGGCGTCAGTTGCATCCAAAACGTACCTGGAGATGATCAACATACCCTGTGTTTGATGAAGCTGCACCTTCACCGTTTCACAAGTCTGTCCTCTTTGTCTGGTGTCGCACTCCACTGCGGACAACTGCTGCCGAATCAAATGCAACTGAAAAACGATCAACTTATTAGTTCTTCGTCATTTTTAACGCATTATGGCATTTGGTTTATGATCTGAATTACCTCGCTTTCCTTTGCTCTGATTTGTTCTTGATGTTGTATGTCTGCTGCGTCTTTATTTTCTAGAATGATCTCCAAATCGGCTACTTTTTGTCGAAGGTCGTCAATTTGCCTCTGTAATATAAATAAAGCTTATTATCTTTTGACCGTCATATCCAAGAAATCTAGTAACGACAATGTCATTCCGCTGCTGGTCCTTTCATGGGACTTGAGGTATTTCACACTAACCTCTAACATTTCATTTTTTTGCCGCAACCCTCTATTTTCTTCTTGCAATCCACATGTACAGTCTCCCTGAAAAGCAAAAAAATATTAACACTCAAGAATATACCTCCACTATTTCAAATAGCTACTGAAATAGAGAAGATCATCATGCAGACATGGCATTGTGAAAAACTATGATAATATCATTTTTATAAGAAACATCAAAACTAGAAGAATACAAACACAAATTGAAAGCAGGACATTTTACGCATTCCATAAAAAATACCAATATAGAAAACTAACTGAAACAAACACACCACACGTGTGAATACTGACGCCACATCTATGTCAGCACACATGCTCAACAAAATGTTCCATGACATGCAAATTGACACAAACATACAGTAAGTAATTCCCTCAGCCTGAGCAGTTGTCCCGCTATGTCGTGTAAGTCGTCGCTCAAATCTCCCGCTAGCGACTCCTCCCACACCCCCTGGGGAATAAAAACCTCGATACAATGTTATAATATCTTTATTAAACCTGCCTTTACAATGTTGCAGTAAGTTTTGTTATGAGTACCGAATCGTTGTTCGAGCTGTTTAAGAAGTTTGATATCTCCACTTTTAAGTTGTCCACGTCTGATGCTATATCCTGTAAAAAGAAGACATTTTTGCTGAAACTTAATGACAGTAAAATAACTATTAATTGTCTATTAAGTGTATTAATCTATTGCATATTTTTGATTAAAAGTGAAACCGTTTTTATTGTAAATTATTTAAAATTGAGTTTTTCATACCTGACATTCATCGAGAGACCACTTCTGAGTGTTGATCACATTATGCAATCTGCTAATCTGGTCCGACTTCTCCTTATCCATCAACCGAACATCGAGGTATGATTTACGCAGCATTTCTATCAGTCCCTCTTGTTTTGCTGTCTAAAACACAATCATTATTATAACCCTTCACTAGGATATCCCTCAGCTTCATTAAAGGAGAGGACCACTCACCTCATAGAAACACTCCCTGTATAGTTCTTCTATAACACCTAAATTGCTTTGAAGTGTAGTCACTATATTTTTCTGATTGTCAATTTCCTAAAACGACGAGCATGCGGTTTTAATTCACGGTATAATGTTTACTCCATTAAAATACGGATAATAAGACTTACTTGAATTTGTGCTGTGATCGAAACATCGCTTTTCGCGATTCTGCTTTTTTGTATTGTCTCGCGGAGTGTTTTCAGCTGTAAAAAATACAACTCATTTATGAAACCATGATATAAAATTATGGGCCTAAAATGGATCCTTGAGTTACACTAGTCAATAATTATTTATTCAGTAAAATTACAAGGATCATTTAGTCATCAATTACCACATTTCTCATCACACATCCATAACTCATATTTAAACGCATAAAACGCATATTTCTTTATTAACTATAGAAACTAATAACTTTTTGCGAAGTTACCGAATCGGAAGCTTTACCTACTAATATCAGGAAAAGGAACCCACCTCACACCCTTTCCGCTCAATGTCTCGCTTCAGGTCGTTGCTGCGCGCTGTCAGAGAAGCTATCCTAGCCTCCGCCACCGCCAAACTTTCTGTTTGAACTCTTACAGTCTCTTCCTTATTTCGCAGCTAGAATTAATCACATTATACTTTGGTTAATATTATTTTTGACAAATAACTTGCTTAAGAAAACAAGGAAATAAAATCAAGGAATATGAAACCAATATGTTGAGGCAACTTACAATTTGTAGGGTAGCGAGCAGTTTGTTTTGATAGTACTGCGCACGCGCAGACGCGCAAGAGCTGCTCGGGCTGTCTACCTCGCTCGACCTGCCGATGCTCTCCTGTTAAACATAGACCACTTAGTTTTAGGTAGGTAGGTATGCTTGGCTGTTTAAAAGTTTACAACCGCTAAATTTATGCCCAGCTAAAAATATTAGCAATGAATGGTTATAATTGCTAAGAGGGTCCTAGAGAATAACTAAAACGTTTAAAAAAGTTCAATACGAGAAACCTATGTGATTAGCGGTTTTAAGTCAGTAGTAGTGATCCCGGTTTTTTACTAACATTCTATAGAACTTTGTTCATAACTAAATTTAAATTATTTGTTGTTGTTTTCATCCGTTTATTTTGCACAATCCTGTGCGATCGAGTAAAAGTCAGAAAAAAACTGCGTTAAATAGGAAACTAAAAGAAATTCATTAGTTTCTGACTAAAAATCAGAATAATCGAGGAGCAAACCCCCGAAAACAATATACTCTACAAGTTGGTAAACAAACACGCACCTTCGTACAATCACTGTCCGAATCCGTACACATCACTAAACCGTTGAACATCATATTTAAACTACAACTGTTGTATTCACTAGGTAGGTACTGTTCATAAATAAGCGAATGTACGATACACACAGATAGTAGCAGTATTCAGCACCGCGCGGCACGTGTTTATAGTTTGTAGCGAATGGGACGGGATGGTGAGTAGACGCGTCAGCGTGCCTCGAGAGGTGTGCACCGAAAGTGGTGCATCCAGCTATATTTAGACGTTTGGAAATAAGCTGGAGCAGGAAGGTGTTCTACTTGCCATGGCGTCCCGTGGGATGCGTTTGCGCTGTAAGCGGGTAACGGGGACATGTTCTCAGATGGCTGTTCGCTGTGACGTTACTGTGTGGTAGAACATGAGCTCAAGGTCACCTATTCGTATCCCGTGACTCGATACAGTTATGCCTAATCCACAAAAATATTGTCATATTTCCTGTGCACAATGTAGAGTCACCAAAGGAAGACTTAATTTTACTTAATTACAGCCATGAACTTTAATTTTGGATGTGGAGGAACTGACTTCAATAACCACAGACTTGCATTCAACATAATATTCTCAACCCTTCATCAGCCAGATTCAAACTCAACAAGAATATTCTAAGGAGCTCTGCTAGACAACTTACTGCAAGCTTGTCGGTGCTGATAAATACACTGGTCACCTGCTTTCTAAGCAAACGCGGTTGTAGATGCATGGTGTTTATTTCTGGTACTACTTATGAATGGAGAGTGCTTCTGCTAGTTATTGATTGACATCAAAGCAAACAAACGAGTGCATCGGTATCTTATCGTAAATTAGAGAACCGCACTAAATATGGCTTAGCCGATTAGTTTTGAATTAGTAGAGTAAAGTTATTGAACTGGTTATGTACTGTATGTCTGGTGACTGATTCTATGAGATCAATAGCCAGGTCAATAATCACACTGCAACTGCTCCTCCGATTTGGATGAAACTTGTAATATATTTAGTTCGTAACCTGGATTTACTTGACCTGGACTACCTACAAACCCCTTTCGGGACAAAAGGGGTAGGTTAGGTACCTAAGTATCTTACAACATCCTGTAGATAGTTTTCGTAAGTTCATTAGTGACAAAGACAGCAGTTTCCGACACGACGTCCGCCCGTTTCGACACGCCATTACTAACGTCATGCATTTACAACTCATAACACGGGACATAAACCACTTGTAGCAATATCAAAACCAAACAAGAGATGGTGAACCTCTTCTGTCTGAGCGCTAGGTCACTACAAGAAGGTTTTAACTAAGTTATAGTTCATAGTAGGTAGTTATAGTTAGTCCGAAGTCCGAACTAGAATTCGTGTCCTCTACTTAGAACCTAGGCTAGGCTTGATGCTCGAACTATTTGAATCGAGTCGACGACTTGGAAAATTCGTGATTACTCTTTGTTGTCTGTGTTTTTAGAACACTAAAGATACCGGCTAGTTAGACTAGTTGTGCTAGCTATAGGTGGAAACTGACTAATGGTAGGTACTCGTAGGTATGTAGATGTTCTACTTCTACTAATGATAGATCTAGGATGGGTAATTTAGGAAGCGGAAACGAGTGACTCACATGCTCCTTTGGTGTCTCGCGTTTGTGTTCTGACTTGACTTTCCTGAAACAAATTAGCACTTTGAAGTCTGAAAGAAACTGTATTTTTGTTTTAACGAGTTTTAATGGTACCATCGGTTTGTAGATAAGGGTTTGTTATGGTACTGAAATGCTCATTAACTGGTCTTGTCTACCTAATACACCTATTGATGTTTTCGCCATAGATCACGAGACCACAGATATATTTTCATATAGATAGATTTTTTTATGTGCTAAGATAGATTTTCATATCTCAGCACATGGACTGTACCCAGTGGTACAATATAATGTAGTAGATACCTATAGGGCAAACTTACAGAGGACATCGACTTTGAAGCGTTGATGCTGATTGTGACTGCAAAGAAAATAGTGTCAGAGTATTTTTTTTTACGTTTTAAAATCCGCTCACTAACTATATCCCAAAGAAAATAAAGGATTTAAAAAGAAGTCCTTCCGGGATATCGTAGATCCCGTATTGTTTAACCTATTTTGTGCATCAATAAATTTGTCCCTCGCGCAATAAATGCACAAGCCTACTATGCACATGTCTTTAAGAGCGTATACTACTCCAGCTCAAATCCAAGTTTCACGGCCCATTCGTGCAGTTACCGCACCGCGCACTCGCAGCTATCTCACTCGCACAGTTCATCACGCAGCGCAGAGGTCACGAGTCGACCGTACGATAGAGTAAATGTAAATACACAGTTATTGTACATCTAGTACCGAGGTATGGAAATAAAAAAATAAATTATTGTACAAATATACTAAAGCGCCGTAAGTACCTAGTTATGATAGGATACATACACTGTTATTGTACACCCAGTAGGTATGGAAATAATGTGAAAGGAATATTGCAGAAAAGTGGTCCACAGTTGGCCATTTTTTTCTAAGGCCTGTGGCACGGCTCCTAATCATACTAAATGTTGTAATATGGAATGGACTTAGTAGTAAAAAACAAAGAGAAATCAGAAAATTTTATTGTTTTTATTGTATCTCAAGGAGAGAGATTTCAATTCGATTGTATTTTGTTTGTTACCTCAGAACACCGTTCGCTTCTCTCACTCGATCAATTATTATTTTAGCGGTAGGAACAAAAGAGAAGTAGGTAAAGAATCCCGGTATTTGACGGCATTTCCTGGGACCTTAGTAGGTAGGTATGTATACAGTAGGGTCCCAATCCCAATCTCAGAATCCTGATTCTTGCAAGATCCGGGAAATCAAAATCAAATCCCGGGATTTTTGTACAACATAATTTTACATACTTATCACATGTTTTCAAATGTATTATTTGAAATGATTTCTTGCTAAATGGTTGACGGAATACTTACCAGGGTCTAACTATGGATTAAAACTTACAAAAACTAAAACTTTTTGGTAAAAAAATATATCGCTATGTGTAGCAATAAAATAAACGCAATATTTTTTTAACTCCCGACGCAAAAACGATGGGGTGTAAGTTTGACGTGTGCGTGTGTGCCTTGTGTGTGTGTGTGTGTGTATGTCTGTGTGTCTGTGTGTCTGTCTAAGGGCAACGTAGTTCCCGAACGGATGAACTGATTTTGTTGAATCTTGTTGAACCGCCACAAGATGGCAGATGACATATTTTTTCACAACTCCCTCAATATGGGTATCAAAAGAAAGGGCTTGACCAGTAGAATGCTATATACACTATGATAAATTTCAAATACAACATGGCCGCCACCATAATATACTCAATACATTTATTGCTTTCACATGGTATTATAGTTGTTACATTGTAAATAGGTATCACATATGAACTATGTTCAGGGGTATTGCAACAGGAAAGTAGGCAGACCGAGGTTTTGTTCACGTCAATTTTTCAATTTTACGAGGATTGATTTTAGCAATTTTATAAATAGGGTCTCAGATTAGGCTTCTTTCATTTGTTCTGGTAGTTTATTATATACCTGTTGTTTCTGGTAAGTATTTTGAAGGATCATCGAAATTAGAAGTAATTAACAAACTAACAAAGAAACGAAGTACTTTACTCCTAACACTAAAGCTATAGCAAATTGTCACAACAAATGACGAGAAATAATCAGTTTACACAAAAAAAACATACTGTGTAACGCTAGGAAGCAGGCCGTAGTTTCTTGTCCGTCCTTTTAGGCTCTGGTCACGTGGAACTGGCACCTAGAATCACCCAGTTTTATAAGACGATTCTAAATGATCCTTGTGATTTTATTGAATAAAGAAGACTATCACTTTGACTTAAATTATCGATTGTCACTTTGTGTAATTAGCTAAACGATTTAACTAACTCCGTAACTGATCATCGCTACCGACCGATCAGTGAGTCTCGCACAATAATTAGCAACTCTAGAGCGCCAAAAAAATATGTGCATCGGACGAAAGTCCGACTGAGACTGCCCTGTCGCTCCATTTGCCCCGTCTTATGTAGGAGTGAGTTAACTAGTGTCGTCAGCTGCATGTGGCTTGCAAGTCACAGATGCGTCAGTAACACGTAAACAAGGTCAAATCAGGTTTTTTTCATTGGAAGTACTGGGATCCATACAATCCGTTGGTTGCATTCTGTAACAACAAATCGTCGGTGTTACGCAGAACGGCATCAACCCACAGGTCGGCCATTTTGAGACACAACCGTTTTAAGTTTTTTGGGTATAAAATATGAAATTACTCTAAAAGAACGCTAAGTATCGAAAAATCATTCATTACTAAGTTAGAAAACGTGTTTTAGTACATTCCAGTGCAAAAATTTTAACCAAATGCAATGTTGTTTGGCAAGTATCCGTAATTAAAACCAGTGATGTCGTTTTGCTTTAATCTTCTATCAGTCGAAGTAAATCGCCCATTTACTCCAAGTATATCTCCGAAATGAAACAAGTAAGCTCACAATAGTAATCCTCAAGTAACGTTGACGTTCTTTCCAGTTACTAAAAGGGGTAGTCAGAGGTACGAGTTCAAAAATTGGATCGTTCGCTACCACTAAATCTGGCTGCAATTTACTATTCTACTGCATATACTATTCTAATGCTTGGACGTATCTTTGACTACGAAAATAAAAGACTTGGACCCGGATATTCTTTTTATGACAAAAGCATTGACCCGCCCGATGATGAGTAGGAAGATAGATAGAAGACTCACCGGATGAGAAGCGGTAACGTGATCTATAGATACCCAGAGCACCAAATGTAAAGCCCACCTGATGGGAAGCGGTTAACGTGGTCTATAAATGCCCATAGCACCAAACTTGGCTTAAGCTTAGGCTTTTCCATCATCAAACAAGTGTACTACCCAGCTGATGGGAAGCGGTTAAAGTGGTCTATACGAGTATATACTTGCAGCACTAGACTTGGCTAAACTTAGGCTTTTCCTTCATCAAACAAATGTAAGACCACCTGATGGGAAGCGATTAACGTGGTCTATAGATGCCCGCAGCACCAGACTGGATTCATAACGTGTTGTAAGATATGACACCTTTTTGCGTATTTGTGATTTCAGTATTTAGATGATTGTAAAATGAATTTATTCTTTATTAACAAAAAGACAGTATAGAAAATATTTTTAAAACAAGCTCTAAACAGAAGAACATAAATTTTAATTAAAATCAAACCTACTCTGGTCAACCCTTTAGAAAAGAACACTTCAAAAACGACATTGTCAAATATTTGAAATACAAAATTATGTTGTCCCAAAAATCCCGGGATTTGATTTTGATTTCCCGGATCTTGAATCGTCTTCAAGAATCGGGATTCTGGGATTTCCCGGGAATATACCCTACTATACATACATACCTACTAGGATCCCGGGATATCCCGTCAAATACCGGGATTTTCGGGATTCTTTACCTTCTCTTTTATTCATATCACTAAAATAATAATTGATCGAGTGAGAGAATAAATAAATAAATATTCGTGGACTTATACTTATATTAAAGAATACTTATATTCTTTTTTTTTTTTTGTAAATACCTACTTATAATAGGTACATAGTAACACCCAGACATAGGACAAACATCTATGTTTGCCACGCACAAATGTTTGTTCTCAGTGGGGATCGAACCCACGACCTCACGAGCTCTGCCTTCCGTGCTGTGCACGGAAGGCAGAGCTGTTACTGACTGAGCTGTAACGCCTGTCAAGAAGCGAACGGTGTTTTGAGTTATCAAACAAAATACAATTGAATTGAGATCTCAATCCATTTTTTTGAAGTTGGTTAAAATGTTTATTGTAGAAATTCAATTCACTACAGATATACCTACCTCGTTGGTAGGTACCTAATAACCTGTGCTTGCTTTGCTTACCCTATTTTCAAAACATTTAGTATAATCTATGAAAGTGTGAAAACATAGTGAAAACATAACATTGACAGGCGTCACAGTTCAATCAGAGGGGTAATCACGAACAAATCTGACAGTCGCCGCGTTACGTAAACCTAACGTATTCAAGTGATATTGCGCGTCAACATCAGCCCGACTGCCGAACGTTGTAGCGTCACCGCGCAGTGTATCTCGGATACGCTAGCGTTACGATACGTTCACGATTGTCACATTTATTCGTGATCAAGGCACAGTAATAGCTCTGCCTTGCGTGCCGAGCCTTTCAGTTGTGGGTTCGATCCCCACTAAGAACGAACATTTTGTGTGTGCATACATAGATGTTTGTTCAATGCCTGGGTATTACATACTATGTGTAAGTATGTATTTACAAAAAAGAAATTAGGTAAGTATTCTAAATAAAATAAACAAATATTATTATTATTAGGACTAGAGGGCGTTGCGTGAAATGTCCCTGAATAATGATATTTATTTATTTTATTTAGAATACTTACCTAATTTTTTTTAGATACTCACGAGCACGGGTCCACGTTCGGTAGGTACCTACATTTTCTTTATTGCGAATATTTTTTTATTTCTGAAAATGAAAAATGTTTGGGTAGGTACAATTATAATTACGTAACAAGGTTTATCTACTTTATTTACCAACTAGCTGTCTGCCCGCGACTTCGTCCGCGTCCCGTTTTATCTTGTTGATTTTCCGGGATAAAATATAGCCTATGTCACCCGCGAATAGTGTAACATCCCAACGGTGAAAAAATTTTTTAAATCGGTCCAGTAGTTTCGGAGCCTATTCAATACAAACAAACAATCAAGTCTTTCCTCTGTACCTATAATATTAGTGTAGAAGATTGCAATAATCAGACTCGGAATAATTAGGTCCTAACCAAAATGCGTACCCGCGGGCACCTAGGTAGGTAAAAAACATTTTATGATATGACTCTTTTTAGGTACTTACTTCAATATTTTATTCGTGTTTTTAGCAATTTCTTTTCTCCAATCCCTTCTCTTATTTTTTCTTGTACTGGTTATTTAAAAAAAATTATATAATTATAGTTATAATTTAGAAAAAAGAAATATAATTTTCTCTCTAATTTTCGTATCTACGTAGGTAGGCGTGCGAGCAAGTGACGCGGGTTCCCTGTTCGACTGCCGGAGCTAGACTGAATCTGAGCGGTTGCGACGCCTCACGCGCAATATTTGAGAATTTAATTTCTTAAAATGCAAAAAAAAACATTATAATAAATCTAAAACATATGATGTACGGGTATTGCTAAGTTGAATTTATATACAAAGTTTCAATAGTATAGGTAAAGTATTGACTGACTTCTGTGGTTTCTTAGATTGATTCAGAGGGAAGTTTGGGATTTTTTTCTATCGAGAAAATTTTTAGTAATCGTGTTTTCACAACATATGATGTATCACAAATATTCTCAACTGTAATATATATTTTTTTCAAAATGATTGATTCAATACTTTTAATGATATGCGGGATCAAAAATGAGAAATTGAGATACTATAAGCTCTTAAACATACACCTTTCATCAAATCACAAATTACCTCGTAAACGCGAGCCGCGTCGACGCCGCGCCTGCAAATATAAGACGTGGTCAATGTTAGGACTACTGAGCAATGGATTCCAGTTCAGTTGCATGTTTTACGATTCCATAAAACTAATCTAATTTTGCTTTAGAGATGTTGTTCTTGTGAGTAGGTAGGTACTGGCCTTGCGTAGGACTGCCCGTGACACGTTACGTTTCAAGGACCCACCGACATAGGTACTAAGTATTGTTTGTGGATTCTAAATAGGTGATGAATTTGAATAAAATGCCTGAAGAAAAGTTCAATGGAAGTGCAGCGAAATGAGACATAAAAAGGCGAACTCATTTTTATTGTCCAGAGATTTAATTTACTGAAATCTCAGTCTTTCAGCAAACCAAAATGTTTCAAACGAACACAAAAACAAGCCGTTAACTTTAACGAGGTCCTTCACCCGCGCAGATTAATTAACAGTATGTTCATAAACTGTGTCAGATTGTCATCAGTTATAAGCAGAGGTGTTGAAATACGCGAATGAAATCGTGTGGGGTTTGGAACAGCTATTAAATGGAAAGAACTAAAAGAAATTGGGTTAAGAAATTGGTTCCATTTCCGACGTATTGCGAAGTATCATCTAAATTGTGGAATCGTGCTTCAGAAAACAGGCCTCGTCGTCCTCGGTCCGACTACAGATTTAAATTCTAAATCAGAATTTGATTAAAAAAACATAGGTACCACCGAATTGAGAACCTCCTCTTATTTTGAAGTCGGTTAAAAATAAAATCATTATAAGAATAAGAATAAAAAGCATTTATTACGACACGAATTTCAAAAACTAAACAAAAAAACTTATACTAAATAGGGTTACATAAGGTGCCGTAACACGTACCCTGGCTCAGCATAGGTTGGTTGACAGGCAACCAACGCTGGTCTTCCGCCAGAACTTTGAAACGTCTAAAACTTTTTATGAGAATAACTAATGACAAGCGAATGGCCTACCTGATGTTAAGTGGTATCCTTTGCCTATAACAAACGTCAAATGTGTAGAAACTTCTGATACCGTGACACCAGAGGCTTACAAGGAATGACTTGAAAACAAGAGTTGGTCACTAGTTGCGCTGGCATTCCACTAGATTCAACAGCAAACTCACCCATCATTACAAGCACTTCCAGCATCCTCGCATTTGAAAAACAGTTCATCCCCATCTTCCCCGGGTACTTGGATCCTCACACACTTCTTACAGCTCCTGGCGTGAGAGCCCGTCACATGGCCAAGGGAACATTGTTTGAGGAATGTCTCCTCGAGTCCCGCGATCGAGGGAGTGGAGCCGGGCTGGCTGTGGCCACATTGTTTGAGGAGGTTGTCCTCGATTTTGGTTATCGAGTCGTCTGATATGAGCATCGGTGCTGGTGTAGGCTGAAAGGGATGAGTAGCTAAATAAATCTCTTACAGTCCCACTCTAGAAAATTCTAAAACCGCTCTGGTTTTTACCCCGACTAAGGCAAAGGAAAAAGGAGGGTTATGATTTTGACCAGTATTTGTTCATGACTTTCTGTCGAGAAAAACAGAACCTACAAGCACACAACACGTCCTGAAAACTGAATTCCAGAAAATACAATGCAAAATATGTTTTATTTTGTCCCGTAGCGGGACTCAAACCTGCACCTCTGAATTTGCTGATGATTTATAGCTGCCTTAAATAGTAAGCCATACCCCATTAACAAGCAGAACTTGCTAGTTACGACTCGAAATTCCTTTCTTAGTCGTCGAAAATTAGGGGTAGTCTGCCTAAATAGGCATAGTGCCCATTTGGGCATTTTGGGCACCTAAGCAGCAGTCGTAGATGATGTCTTTATGTGGCATTTACGTTACATGTGTGTGCGAGTTGTGTTGACTACAAACATAAGATAAGCTTGTGTTACCGGTTCCACCAATATGACGGACACGTCAGGGCTCATACTACTATCGGTCAGCTCCACATAGCGAGTGACGTTTGGCGTCGAGGTCTTGACTTCCACGAACACACCAGAAGGCTGCACAAATTGCAGAAAAGTTATAAAGTAAAGTGTAACTTAGTAGGTTTTGGTCCAAACACAAAATTAGAGGTACTCACAGTTGACACTCATTTAGCTGAGAAAAGAAAGCTAATTTGAACAAATATATCGTTATAATTAGAAAGCACAGCAACATATTTAAGAGCATAGCTAATTAAATAAATTTCAACTACTGATGGTCATTTTGATCCTAGGTACATGCGTAAGTAGTGTTCCATTTCTCCCAAAATAAATCTATTTTTGTCATACACCCAGCCCTCACAAGAGTATGTTTGCCCTTGTGTGTAAGTCTCGTATCCTGTTGTCTCTGAACTGATCCATAAATAACTCCCCAGGGATGAACACTAGCACATGAATCTTTAAGCTGTCAACTGCAACAGGCAGCTGGCTTCCCCAGTAGGTATATTTATCAATCCGGCATAACGGACAACAGATCATCTCTAGATAGAACAAGTCGCGGGCTGCGACAGTCGTCCGATAAAGAAAGCGGGTTGTCGCGCGACCGACGCGGTTGGTCGCGAACGCACGCGCGACGCGGACTGTCTCGCGAGTCGCGCGACTTTAAGCTGCCGCTCCGGCTAAGAACCTCCGATACTTCTTTGGACTGAAACAATAGTAGACTTTATTACATGGGATTCAAAGGTGTTTTTACGATGAGACAAAAAAGTAAATCGTGAGCATTTAACAGCTTTCAAGCACTAGGGATGTTTAACGCGCGTATAATGTAAACAACAGGTGTTTGTGGTCACCTTGCTCTTAGCCTGTTTGAGCTGTCGCCTCATCTCCCGTATGATGTCATCCTTGAACTGGTCCCTCATGGCGTGCGTCTGGCACTGCTGCGCCAGGGCTGCGCAGACGCCGCGCAGGCCGTGCAACTCCTCGCGCAGGGCGACGTTGGCGGAGCGCAGAGCTCGCACGTCGGTGCCGCTCGACTGTTCAACAACATCCTCGATACATTATACTTCATACTTCACATTACGTAAAAACCAGTCTGGGAGCGGTGGCACCTTATCACCCTTAAAATTATGATGTGATGTAAAAAGGTCGGTTTCACCTTGAGCTTAGCCTCCACCTTCTGTATGCGCTCCTGGTAGCTGACCATGTCCTCCCGTAGGACTCCCACTGCGCTGCATTCCTTCACCGGCTCCCAGTCGCCGCACTAGAATGCACAACTCCAAGCAATTGCTCGCAACTACTTACCTCCCGACATTTGACATGGCATGTCCAAATATAAATTACAATACTAAAGTATGCCATATCAATTTGCCGTTGTTACATTACTGTTAAAAAATGATGAATAAATACTTAAATGTTCATGGACATTCTACAAAACGATGATGAAGGAGGTGTGGAAAGGTAATTGTGTTTGGACCAAAGCAGTTTTGACAAAATTACCTCAGCTCCTGAACAGCATATTTCAGCCATCACTTCCGCATCTTTTTTGGACACGTCTCTAAAATATAAAAAATAATCTATGTCGATAGGTAAGGTGATATACTTAATGACAGAAGAGAAACGGATGAATGTTCTTACGGTGTGTGATACTTCACAGACGATATTTCGTTGCGCAAACTCATTATCGTTTGTTCGTATTGTTGCACGTCTTTATTAAGTTTCCTTATTTCCCTGTTCGATAAAAAAAACATTTAAGTAGTTTATGACCTTTTTCGTACTAAAAAACATTACGAAATATTTTGTACATTTACCTGTCCTTTGCAACGTTCTCCTTGTACAAGGATTCATTCATAAGTTTTAGATCGCTGATATTTCCACATGAAGGTTTCTTTTCTCGCTAAAAAAAATCATATTAATATTTTTTATTACCTACCTACTATTTTTTACAGCAGGCCAAAGCAGATATTTTCTACTAAAAAAAAACAAACAAATACTGTTTAGAAAAAAATATAAGTTTTCAAAAAGCAAAAAGTATTTATCAAAATAAATAAATTTCATTTTCATAATCGTCTGTGTCTATTGCTTTTCGCTGTGTCTTGTTTAGAAGTGTGTATGTCTCCTTGTTCCAGCTTTTTCTTTCGCCTAAAACAATGAAAACACTGATGTACGTATCTATAGGTAACAAGAGAGGGATACTGTGTTATATCTAAGAGGCAAGTCACTTACATATCCAAATCACCAAAGATGTCAGTCTCAGAGAGTTCAAAGAAGTGAATTCCATGTGTGGTGCAGTTGTCGAACTCCCGCAGCCTCCGCAGCACCTCCAACAGTCCTCGCAAGTCCGAGTCCTTGCGCGCGAGGCGGCGGCGCAGTGCGCTTACCTCCGCTCGTAACTCCATCACCATCTGGGACCAGAGATTTGTTACCTGAGAATCTTTCAATTCTAGAGATGCCACTATGAGAAATATTCAGATATCTAAGACGCGAACGAAATACCCATGAGTTTTGGTCTAGTAGCACCGCTCTCGTCTTTAGAGGACGTCAGACATCATGGTAACAAATCTCTGCTCGCGAATTGGTACAAAGTTCACACCCGCCCAAATAAACACGCACCTACCTATCTGGGTACATTACAATTTACCTATGCCCAAAAATATGGCCGAAGCAAAGAATGCTAAATAAACACAAAGATCCCAATCCCCGTTGCTGCCATACTCTTCTCTTGACATTCATATTTCACAATTTTACTCGTAGGTATTCTATTCTAAATGATCCTTGTGATTGAATCTGAATTTAAAACGTAAAAAGGTAGGAGGTATGTTTGCTTAGGAGTTAGGTCCTTTCACTAACCTCGCTATGTCTCCGTCTCTCCCGGAACAGCTGCATGGTGGCTTCCGCCTCCAACTCCTCGACAGCTCGCACGAGGAGCGAGTTCTGTCCCACCAGGTCCCCCACCCACGACCTGAGGACTTCCACTTGCATCTACAACGGACAGAAAGAGTTAAACTTCAACTTTTTTTATGTGGCTCGTGTGGCTAATTGGTCATATAGTATATCTGTTGTAGGTATGGGTAATGTGGACAATGAACGATTCGAAAGGAGCATCCATTTGGATGAGTTACCGTTCGGATTCGTAAGGCTCCCTAATATATTATGTGCAGAAGAGTTTACAATAAATGCAACAAATAAAGCCTTGGCAAAACTTCTTAGCAACCCTAGTGGAATGGCTGGTAAAGCTGAGAGTTAGAGGATCATTTAACTTTACCTAAAAAATATTCTAAATATCTTACTTGTACTTTTTTAGGAGCAGGCATTTTTTCAATGACCTCCATTCGTTCCTCATAGGCCCTCTGGACCTCCTTGAGCACGTCCAGAGTGGGTCCTCCCTTGCGGCCACAGAGGTCTGTATCCCTCTCTGCTAGATCACATTCTATGAGGTTAGAATCCATGCCGTTACTAATTTCAGTTATTTCCAATAGTTATTGATTCTTAGGGCTATTTCATTGCAAATAAAACTAGGTGCGCGCAAATTCAGATTTACGAATGAATGACATTTATATTTGACAAAAGAGTTTTTGAAGATGTTATACTCTTTGGTATCTGCTTCAGGAAGGAGTTTCCTTCTAGAATTTTAGAAAAATTTTCTTCTAGAAAAAAGTTTTGTTGGTCTCACTAGGCAACTGTTCTCGAGGATCAAAATGATTGAAATAGATTCTGATACCTACCTAGACCACGTCCTTTATTTTACCCTCATGTATTTTTCACTTATGGGACCTTTATTTGGACTCTATTACATTTTCAAAATCTTTGCCTAGTCCTGAATTAGGATCAGGACTGTTAATAACATTAATTGTACCTAGTGACTCTTTACGATAAATAAATAAATATTCATGGACATGTCACACGATAAATCTTACAATCAAACATGTGAAGCGTTTTGGGTCAGCAAATAAAAAATTCTTTGAAGTTTTATTTTATTTTCCAAATATTTTGGCTACATTTTCTTCTATACAAGCAGCTATTGTTAACATTTGACACACTGCTTAAATATGTTGTGCTTTCTACTGTAGCTAGATATATAGATAGTGTAGTGTAGGCAGGTTTATACAGGGTATCTCACTAAATAGTGTCAAGCGGAAGTTTGATGGTGGAGCAAAAATCTCGGAACAGAGTGAGTGTAAAATTTTTTCTTTGCATCATTAGTAAATGATGAAAAAGACAAAGTTTTAAAAATGTTTTGAAAACTAAGAACTTCCATTTTCTTTTTCCAATTAGAATGCAAAACTCTATCCTAAAAGTACACAATTTTGAAATTCTGAAAAAGTGATCTACTTCTGATACTGACAGTACGTAGGGTTTTTCGGGTGCCCTTCAGGTGACACTATTCTATGAGACACACTCAATGTAAATACTTTCTGAGTGTATGTATGTATGTTCTTTCCGTAATTTCTTTCTTCTGTGTGTAATAAAGTTTTTATCTATCTATCTAAGAGAAACTTTTTTTACTCATCCATGCGTATACTTATTCTAATAAGTTACACTTGAAGTCCCGTGAAGATTATAAATGCGTATTTCTAGTCTAGTATACATAGAATTTTTTTACAAATAAATGTCAAAAATAACTTAGGCATCGAATTCAATTCGACAGTAAAAAAAATTGTAACGATTACAATAGTTAACAACAATGCTACGAGTATGTTCACAACAATAACATTTTCACTAGAAAAATACTCAAAAAAAAAACAATAATTTGAATACACAAAATAAATATTTACAAATTGTCTACTTATAACTAAGATATTGGACGCATATACACAAACACCACTTCAAGTCAAAGTTATTTATAAAGTTCTTATAAAACATGGCAACTGTCAATTTGTGTCATAATTTTCCCATCTTTAGGAAAAACATATTTTTTACGCAAAAAGATAATCCCTATTGACTAATTGGCATAACTATTATTACTAATAAAATGCAAAGTATTTGATACAAAATGCTTGTGCACATACAAGATGTGATTTCTTTATAATTATGTACTTAGATGGTTTTTTTAATGACAGTAACGAAAAGTACCTACTAAAGTTATTTATCCACGAGTGTTCTCTGGATCAAGCGCGTACAGTCTACATTCTTCTAAAATCTATAAACCACTCAAGAAAAAGAGATAGTTTCCTACTAAAGTAATTTTCATAGTATTTTACTCATCTCTTCTCAATTAATCTCAAATCACCACCCTGTATAGATTCACACCTCACTCCCCACTGAAACCCCTTTGATATTTATTCTAAATCGATTCTTAGACTACAACGAAAATACCTAGTCCCGTTACATCTTGAAAAAAATATTAAAAAAATCTACATGAGGGTTTCTTTAACCATCAGTCACGCAGTGAAAGTTACTTTTAGAAGATTAACAGGAACAATACAGTTTTAACTTAAAACTATTATATTGCCTTTTAGGCTATATTTCTAGAAAATATATTTACATATTATGTTTTGCTAGCGTGCGTATTCGTACGAGAAACTACGAGCACGGACAAACTTGCGGATTCTGCCGTTTTGTTTTGGCGCCGAGTGTACACATAGTAGTTATTAGACCACTCAAATAAATAGTGTAGTCACTACGAAGCTTGCCTCTACATAAGTATCCTGTGGTCTCGTGTAAGATCTGGAATATAGAAACAAAAAGTTCTTTCGTATTACACTAAAGAATATTTGTAATCAAAACAACAGTAGGTACATTTAACAGCAATGACAAGAATGGTTCTCAGTTGTTTGGTGTAAATTTGTACAGCCGTTTCCAAGTTATGAGAATCTTCATCATCCTCAAAACTGTTTTGAGAAATCTCATCTCAGGCATAATTGCAGTTTGAAACTTTGGTTCAAACTCCAAGGTCTAACGATGAAGAGAATCTAGGGAGATTTTTTGATTAAATTTTTTTGTAAAATGAACTCTAAAGTATTAGCTTTTAATTCATGTCTCACTCATAGATCAGATCGTCCATCCAACCGCTGCCGACCGTCGCCGACCGTCGCCAGCCGTCGGCAGCCGTCGCCGACCAGGCACTCCGGCTCTAATGGAACTGCTTGAGCTGCTCGTACGTGAGGAAGAAGATGATGTTCCAGGGCCCCATGCGCAGCCACGTCGGGATGAACCCCTTGTACAGTGCCGCGGGACCCTCGTTACGAACCGTCTGACAATATTATAATAATAATAAATATTCATGGACATTTCACACGACGCCCTCTAGTCCCAAAGTAAGCAAAGCTTGTAATATGAGAACTAGATGCTGATAGAATACTTATATACTTTTTTTTGTAAATACATAATACGTAGTAACACCCACACATAGAACAAACATCTGTGTTTGCCACACACAAATGTTTGTTCTTGGTGGGGATCGAACCCACGACCCACAGCACGGAAGGCAGAGCTAATACCGACTGAGCTGTGACGCCTGTCATAGTATAAATGTACAAGTAATTCAACAAATAACAAACATTCGTGAATATTTCAAGCAGCGCAAAGAATAGTAGTCACGGGACATTGGACGCCGAGACTGGAATCGAACCTAAAGCGCAGCAGGCAGTCTGATGAGGGAGTGAACATGCTCGTACCTGCATGAAGCAGTCTATGGTCCCCCTGTATATCCTTTCCGTAGGGTTCGCGACTTCACCCTTTATCTTTCTTTGGTTCATCAGTCTCGTCTGAAAATAAAACCTTCTTTTATTAAGTACACACGGCTACAGGTCAGGTTATACACCCAATATAACCATCACTATGTTGGAATTTATCGACAAAAACTAGTGTTTTGCTTGACGTATAACCTTCCTAGTGACATCTATCAGTTTGGCAAAGATATTTGATACGAGAAGATGCCAAGTATTGTGGTTTTATTTTACAATATTAAATAGAGAAATCCTACCAACTACGCTACATACAATGCAGAGAACCGTCGGGGCGCGAGGCCAATAGGCTAGGGCGCGCGCCGCGCTCGCAGCCCGTCCACATCAAACACACTGTCGTGTCTAGACCACCATGAGCAACGTTCAACTTGTAATAGTTGTCCAAACAGTATAGGTAGACGTGTCTTCGACTGTAAATACTTTCTAAGTTAGCAAACACTACTATAAAGATGTTCTTTCATACAATATTTCATAATAGTAAATGAGACTCAAAGATCATCGAAGAAACATCGCGGGTTTTAGGTTTTTTTGTATACTTTATAGCAAACGTTTGACCACGATCTCACCTGATGTTAAGTGATGATCCGGTCGACGTACCACATTTGCCTAGAAGAAATCTATTCACTCTCCTCTTGAAAACTTTAAAAGCTGTAAGTGGCAAGGTATTCCACCTTTTGACAGTAGAATATGACAGAACAGCCAACGCCGACAAATAAGTGAAACTCATACATCTTAAACCTGGTAAGAATAGTTACCCTAATGACGTCAAGTGGCGTACTGGCTACTGCACTGCCCAGACTGGCCAGCGCGCTGGAGGCCAGGTGGTTCAGCGGAGAGTCCCCCAGCGTGGGGCGCAGTCTCCTCTTGCAGCCGTCGTAGACGGGGAGCTCCACCGCCGCGATGAGCGCCGCGCGCTGGCTGGTGGGGCCGACGCCGCGCCACAGCCCGCGCCACCCTTCCAGCCGGTGGATCTCCACGAAACAACGGACCAGGTTGCGCTTCTCGTCGCCAACCTGGAATAAGCATCCGTCATCTATTAATAATATAGATAATGATGGATATTTCACACCATCCAGCTCCAAGCTAAGCAAGTCTAGTATTAGGTGAACAGGTTGGTATTGTGGTCCAAAAAAGCTGAACTACCATTCATGAGCTTCAAAAGAATATACGCACCGAATGTTTTCTGGAAATTGCTTAGAAATAAAGCATTACAAGTTATTTTGTGTAAATTTATCTATTGAATGAAACGAAGCATAGTCCATTGCTGCATATAATTTTGAATAAGGCTTCATCGTATCCACCATAAAAATCAACTGCTGGACATAAAACCTTCATATATTTCCAGAACAAACAATTTTATTATTTTCCATTCCATCTACCAGTTTCCCGCGATCTAGCATCGTCCGGCCATCGAATGAAGAAAGCCCCTACAATTCGAAGACATCTTACCTTAGGTCTACAGCCGTAGTTCTCTCACCTGCATCCTGACTTTGAGTACATCAGTGGGGTTGGCGATGGCACTCGACAGCCCCCCGGCGAGCGCCGCGCAGAACGTGTTGGTGGGCACGTGCTCCTTGCTGCCTCGGTCGTCGCGGTACTGTGCCAACGCCTCCTTCAGCGAGTAGTACGTGCCAAACTTTATGGTGCCGTATGTCGCTTGTCGGAGCACTGCCGGCCAGATGCTGGAGAACAAACGCTCATCATCATCCTAATCGTGGATGCACGAGGTTGTGCAGATGTAACGTCATCGAGATAACGACTAACCGAACAAAATAGAACTTGAAAACCTGTTATGCCGACCCATCCCACATAGCTCCTAAGCTACGTGCATTTCAATAAAGGAAGATGAAAGTACAATACTCCAGGTTCTAGTTCCAAAGCACAAAAATAGGCCTGACTCTAGCCTCTTGGTTTAGTACCTAAATCACATGAACACTACCTATCATAATAAGTTGATGTTTGCCGAGCGTATGGCGCGTAATTTTGCGATCAACATAATATATCTAATCTGTTTGCGTGCCACATTCTAATTTTGTTTTGATGAATTTACAACTACATTCATCACGTCTTTTATCCAACTACATCTTGACAACGTGAATTATTACAGTTATGCAGAAGCTTGGGTACTTTGTGGAATAACCGCTTTACCTTATGATTTTCTTAATAAATCCTAATTGAACATAAACCATCCCGACCGAGCATAGTTTGTAAAAATAGATAGATGAGGATACTACTCGTAATATACTCGTAAACTACTTAGTAAGTTTGTATCTCGCAAGCGAAACCGCGGTCAAAAACATACTTAGACTATTCCATGAGAATGTTATGTTACATCCGTCTTTGTTGATAAGAAAGTAGCTAGGTGCCTACCTAATGATGTACTAACTGTTATTTCTCTGTGGTATTTAATCTTGTTATTGTTTGTCCCGAACGAGTCTGAGTAACAAATAGTGGCTATTACCCAGAACAGCCGCATCGAATGAATTGAGGATACTGGGTCAGCCAGTCAGCCCCTACCACAGAATAGTACTCTATCTCTATTTCGAGAGACCACGACTAGACGCTATGAAATATAAAATGACTTCTGACGATATAATAATATCATACCATGAGTACCTCCTACAATCAGCATCATAAGTAAATTAAAATTTAACAATGACTCAAAAATATCTCACGTAAGTAAGTATTAAAATTAGTAGGCGATAGTAATGCCAGTTTAAAATCATTGATGTAAATTTTGTTTGTATTGCTGCATACAGTTTACAAAAACCATCTTATTTTCCTATTTAGATTCAAAATATGTTTTGGTATACTATTGCACTGAGAAAAATGACATTTTGGCATAATCTTAAAATATCGTGACGTTGGTTTAAAATAGATGCGTTGTCCTAAAATATGTTGATAATAAGTCAATATTACGCTAGAACTGAAATGTGTAAAGATGGAATGAATTGTTTGGGTAAATAGTGCAATAATATGATACTTGTCATCGTAAAAATTTGTAATTTTAAAATAACATTGTCTTCTCCAAATAATAACACTATGTAATAGAAAATGGTCCACTGTCCCATAAATTTGTATGATAATTATAAATAAGATTTTAGTTAAAAAACACAATGACAGTCACCGTAATCTAAATAGACTTCATAGTTTATTATGAAGAAGTATCTCTAAAATTACGATGACCTCCCCATAGTGTACAATAATAAATTATAATGCTTTGACCTTATATTTTTAAAGTAAGCATCATTTTTTAATATTACAGTCATATTATTTTATGTGAATCCTATGTTAACACGATTAAATAATCTCATATTTTTAGAGTAAGCATCAAAGTTCATTATTCTATTCATATTATTTTAAGTGAATCCTACTAAATTATTAATATAGAAACCCATTTATGAGTAACATCAAATTTTGAATGATGTCCTACAAATATAAGATGACTGAATTTTTGAGCAACCTTTATCTATCTTCTTCTCTCGGCGGGCCGCGCCGCGCCAAAGCCAAGCCAACGCGCCATTTTTATTTTAGTTCTACAGTCAGCCGGTCACGCACGACTCACGACTCGTATAATTATTAAATTAGGTAATAAGAATTCTATCAGTGCCAGTGAACGGGTTTGATCAGTGCACCAAATGGATATGGCTACGCGTGATCTTTGAAGAAGTGGAATTTGGACTTAAAGAAGGTAACTCCTTTTCTAGGCTTTTGTTTTCAGATTGAATTAAATTATCAAGAACGAAATTAGTGAGAAAAATATCTGAATTACATTAAGTTTTCATTACAAATTATAAAAAGCTGAATTTAAGAACCGTTATTGTTATTGTACTAATTATTAATCGTTTTAATTTTTGTGTGCAGGTGAAGTGGAGGACGTAGCGTCAGCATTAGAGCAGCTGTCAAGTCCTTCAGCTGGTCCGTGGCAGGAGGTCAGTGCCCTCTGGCGGGAGACGGTGCGAGCTCGCCTCCGGTACTTGCACTACGAGGAAGGGACATTACAGGAGTACTTCAATAAGTATCCTATCCTGAAGTCAAGTGATGGATGGCGACTCCTGACGTATGACTACGAAGCACTGTTCCCTGATAAATCCAGGGGCCTCGACGCCTTGAATGCTTCATCGGAAAACATACTAAAAGCTGCTCAGCAGAAGCTTAACACCACAAAGGACAAGTTTCTTCGTCGAAAAATAGCTGACACATTGGCAATTTGTGACGGTAATAAATGATTCAAGTATAAGGTTCTTCAGTTTTTTTTAAATATTGAGCTCACACCTGGAATAATATTTAAAAGGAAATAACCAATATTGGATACTTAACAATAAGGGGATCATGTAAATCCAGTGGCGCCCTCAATAAGAGGATTGTGATTTCTAATAATCCAAACAATTTCTGTATAATCCACCAGTGATTAGTTGTAGTCCTACTGATGGAGAATGAGTAAGGACTACAACTAATCACTGGTGTATTATAGAGATATTAATTGGTTTATTAAAAAACACAATCCTCCTGTTGAGGGCGCCACTGGACGATCGGCGACCTCCGTAAGGTAATAGGATATAACCAGAGATATGAGGAAATAGTAAGAAAAGTAAGAGGACCTAACCTAAAATACGAGGAAGTTACCGAAAAATAGTAGGAAAAATAATAGAATGTAACTGCATATATCATTAAGTCATAGAAATATTGTATGACATAACTGAATATCTGAGGAAGTCACCGAAAAATAGTAGGAAAAATAAAAGAATATAACTGGCTATATGAGGAAGGCATCGAAAAATAGCAGGACGTAATTGGATATCTGAGGAAGTCACCGAAAAATAGTAGGAAAAATAGTAGTACGTAACTGGATATATGATTACGTCACTGAAAAATTGTGGGACATATTATTATAATGTATGCTCGTCCTACTAAATCCATGGTGACACGTCATCTTAAATGCTGTTATCATCAACATCAGTATTATCATCGTTCTTTTTGGTGAATCACTATGCTCCGTCCTTGGAGTGAATTCATCATACTTTAAGCTGAATTCACCTCTTTTATGATTGCCAGTTTTCTCAGTGTGCGCGCACACGACTTACACGCGCTCTAACAATGCCGATAAGACAATGGCTTCTAAAAACATCAATAGGTATTAACTTCCGCACCTACCTATACTTTATAACTATAATTTACGTGTACCTATACCTACCCCTGGGCCCAGGATAAGGTACAGTACGCACAACGGATCTCTATCCCCTCTGAAGTTGGTGCAAAAACGATTGCGCATGTACTGTTGTGCGGAAAAAATTGTTAGCTCCAGTTCCACCCTTCCAAAAATATCTTCTGCGCAGATACTTCAGAGGGAGAAGGATCCGTCGTGCGTAACTACTATATAATAAACTAGCAGTTACCCGCGACTTCGTACGCGTTTACAGTTTCCGTGTACATTATATTATCTGTGCGTGTACCGAGCGGATACTTCTTTGAGAAACTTGACATTACACCTCATTACACCGAACTTGTACTGAAATGTCAAACGCTAGTCGTTAGACCAAAGAGGTAGTACTACGCCCTGTCAAACTGACGTGACATGACATGACAATGAAATGCTCTTGCCAATTGGCGCTGCTAATCCTTTTCGTTCATTTTATCCTGTAGATCCTGTTAATTATTCGGGATAAAAAGTAGCCTATATATCAATCCAGGTTACGAACTATATAAACTACTCAAAACAAAATAGGGCCCACCCAATAAAATATGATTTAAATTACAATAATAAAAAATACGTACAATTTATGTCTAATTTAATATAAGGAATAGGTTAACATATTCAGGATCATTAAAAAAAACATTACAGTACCTTATTTTTGCCAAAAAAATTGAAGAAATGCGCGTTTTTACGCATTAACTTAAAATTACACGGTTTTCCAAAACAATGCGTTCAAGACGCGAGCACATTTTTTTTAAAACAGGTTCGTAGGGTTGCTTTAATGCCCTATGTTTAGTAACGCGTAGGTCCTCCCCTACTGCGCACACACTCTCTGAGTCGGTTTGGAACACTCTCTATGAGGTGGGTGACGTTTTCATCTGGAATTTGCTCCCAACACACTTTTAAAGCAGTTATCAACTCCTGTCGGCTATGAATTTCAGTGTGGTTGTCTTTAAGGCTTCTTTTCAACTGGTCCCAGATATGCTCAATCGGATTCAGGTCCGGACTCATGGCAGGCCAGGGTAGAACTGCGATACCAGCTTCGGATATTGCACTTTGGGTCACTCGGGCAGTATGAGGACGAGCGTTGTCTTGCATCAGAATAAAGTTAGGGCCTACTTGCTGTGAATATGGGATCACATGAGGTCGGATGACCTGCTGAACATAGCTGGCAGCCGTTACATTGCCCTCATCCAAAATCACTAGCTCGGTTTTGCCCATTATGCTAATCCCACCCCATACCATAATACTGGGTCCACCAAAGCGGTCAGTTTCACGAATACATGGTTCTGTAAAACGTTCCCCAGGTCGTCGCCAAACTCGTACGCGTCTGTCATCATTAAAAAACTTTACTTTAGACTCATCTGTAAAGAGCACTGTCCTCCAATTATCCATGGTCCATTCGAGGTGATCACGTGCAAACCTTAATCGCGCTGCACGGTGAGCTCTGGTCAATTTGAGCCGAACTACTGGCATTCTGGAACGTTGTTGGTCTTCATGAAGTCTGTTCCGAACAGTTTGGTCACTCACTTGCGTTCCAGTGGCGTCACGTAAGCGGTTTCTCAATATGCGTGCAGTTACAGTTTGCTCGCGACGTGCAGAGAGTCGGAGGTATCGGTCTTCTTGGGAGGTTGTGGCTCGGGCTCTACCTGAACCACGCCTCCTACTCACACTACCTGTCTCTTGATGACGTTCCCACACATTTCGAATAGCTCGTCTGGACACACCTAAGCTTAAAGCTACCGATCTTTGCGAATTTCCCTGCTGAAGCAAAACAATGGCTCTTGTCGCGGATTCTGTGTCCATGTGACGTCGAGAACCAGGCATTGTTTATGCAAACACTAATTTAATCGATAATTAAAGGCAAGGTTACAATAACTTCTTCATTAGACACAACAAACACAACTGAGCAACAATGTAATGGCACTCAAAGATTCTGCGATTTTTCGAGATTTTTGTTTTTTTGTCTACCCACTAAATAACCACCCTAAACTTGGCGGTTAAGTGTTAATTATGATCAATAAATATGCCTACTTAACATTCCCATACTTCAGTTTGCCAACAACTCACAAAAAAAAAGTGTCGGGCAAAATATCGGAATATTTCAAGTGGGCCCTATTTTGTTTTGAGTAGTTTATATGCCAAGTTTCATCCAAGTTGGTTCAGTAGTTTTGACGTGATTGAAACACAAACATCCAAACATCCAAACATCTAAACATCTAAACTTTCGCATTTATAATATTAGTAGGATAAACTATTAGTGTTAGTAAAGCTACGCGTAGATTCCAGGCGAAGCTCGATTATCCTACTGGCGCTCAGTTTTGAGATAAACAATGTTTAGAAAGTAGGCAGATTGCAGAGCCTTTTTTGAGAATGTTTATCGCGGGAAAAATAATCTCAGTTCCTCGAAAAAAAAAAAACCGTGGATGAAACAGCCGGCGCAACCTAGTACAGCATGATTGACAACTTTGACAAGTGATGTGAGTAAAGCCCTTTATATTTCTGTAACACGATAACAATACACAGTTAGGTACCTAACCTACTAATAAAGTCACTTTCACATTTGACGCAACTTTTGTTGTTCACAGTGAATAAATACAAGAAAGTGAATAAATTCCTTGATTTTCTGTTACTCCTAAATTGCCCTGGATTTCCCTGTCTAGGAACCACAACATTGACCGGACTAATATCAGAACGGAACGCTCACCTTAACACAAACATCGTCTATGAGAGGGAGCTACCATGACTACGGCATCAGACAGACAAACACACAAGCAGCATAACTAATAACGGAATTCCGAATGAGTGTCTGTTCACTTGAAGATTTGTTGTGTCGTTTCGACTTACACTGCGCAGCGACGCGATGCTGCAACAGCGGCTACTACAGCAGAGGTCATCGCGCACAGCGCACAAGGCGACCGCGCAGTGTATTTCAAATGTAGCGAATCTTCGTAGAAGACGACGTGTTTACGTATGCTCGTGTTACATTACATTACATTACGTTCAAATGATAGTCAGTCGCGCCCTTATGACCACACGTTCAATATCACATTACGCTAATGATCGTGCGATGTTTTCGCGTGCTACCGTCCTATCAATAAGCTAATCTTACTTCCTAAGACCTTCAGTATCGGGTGGTATCAGTCTGAAGTATTCATAGTATTCTGTGGTAAAGAGTAGGTAGGTAAGGTACCTACTAGGTACTATGAAAAACTTTACAACAGCGAAATTTTTATCATTTACACTTTTTTAGTTTTAGTAATTTTGTATCAACATCAATACCTATATCATATTTCAATGTTTAAATTTATCTTCATTAGAAATAATTTGTATCCTCACCCACAATACAAAGCTTTGACTCCTTCCTGGCGCGAGGTCTTGACGAAGCAGTCCACCATGCCGGTGTATCGGAGCTCCACATGACGCGGGTCTATTTTCTGGCCCTGGATCTGAAGACGGGTCTTGGTAGTGTCGATGGGGAATGTGCCTAGTTCAAAATATCAAATATTTATTGCTAAATTGCTATATAGCTAAATGAACCAAGGAGCCCTAAAATAAAAGAGTTCAGTTTTTTGTTTTCTAAATTCGTTTTTTTGAGACAGTAATGCCCGAATACTGATATGATACTGGAATTAATGATTATTGCCATTTCTTACCAATAGGTTGTAGGTAAAAGAGCTAGGGCAATTTCAAGTGTAGTGCTTTTTGAGTAGTGTTCGGACGTAACATTACAATCGGTAGATCACTGATGTTTAAAGTCTAGGAGTTCCAGCAAGGCAGTTACCCAAACCAATAAGTTTGTTGTATGAGTTAGTTGCCAACTCCAGTGACAACGGAGTTTTTAGGTTGTTTTAAGGCCTAGTTAAAAACATAGTTTGCTAATCAACCTATGCTTCTGGCTATACCTGAGACGCTGGTGAGATGATGGATAATAGGTTTCATAAAGTAGGTTGACTAACAAACTGAGTGTACCTAATTTATATTGCTGACTGTACCTTTCGGAGACAGCTGATTGATAGGTTTCCAGGTTAGAATTTAGGTATATTTTTTGTAGGACTTACCGAACTCCGCAACGATCGACGCCAAGCCGCCGTAGATGAACGGTCTCCAATCACTATCTCCCATTCCACAGGAATTGATTCGGTACAAGTTCTCGGTCACAAACCGGCGGAAGGGCCCACTTCAACAACTGACCGAAGACAAGCCCATATAAAATATGATACAATCACCAAATTATGGCGTGCTTTATATAATTACGAATCTAAATCGGTCTGTCTGGCACTTTACGATAATGTGGGTTTTTTAATTTTTCATAACAATTACCTCGTCGTCACAATCGTCACTCACACCAAAAAGAGAATATAAATACTTTGATAAATACCTACACTCACGTCGCACACACACAGCCACTCACTCCCGTTTTTTTTTATTTTTTTTCTGGCGTTGGATGCTAGTCTTTTTGCCAAGTCCTATTTGTATACTAGTGTTTCCAAACTTTCAGTTTTTTATTTTCTCATTTTTCTTTGGAACTTCCACGTCAAGTTTTATTTTTTTCTCCAAAACTCCGTGCGAGTTTTTCCGTTGCTAGCAGACGCGATTAATTTTATTCAAGCTAAGTTCGGCACATAAATTCACCGCTACAAAATTGTTTCAAGTATGTACTTAAGTACAAATTTAAGCTGAACTTGATCAATACACGCATTATCCTTTTTCCATTGTTGTGTTTTGCTAGGCTGGGTATTTTATGGTTGTACATTATCCAGACAAAAGCAGCTCTTTTTAATATTTTTTTTTAATACTTTGACATTTGACAGTTTTGACAGTTAACCAAAAGGTCATGTCAGGTAGGTTTGTTGTTTGTTGGTTTGTCAAAATTGTCAAAAATGCCGTAGCATCCTAATCTGTGGGAATCGCCAGACGCCGAAAAATTTTATTTATTTCAATCGCCAACAGTCAAACAAATTGGTTTTAAACTAGAGATTTTGCTATCCTGTGCGATCTAAGCGTAATGTTCGATAACTATGGAAATAACCAGGCTTCACAGCCTCAGTCACCACCTGCACCCACGAAAATAGTCAGATTCGACAAGAGCTACATACAAAGCACTCCAGGGATCCTCAAACTAGTACAAATTGTGAGTTTCAAAACCAAAATATGTCTAGTACAAAACAGTTTCTTGAAAAAAACTAAATATACTATATACCTACCTAACATTTAGATATAATTATTATCATGACAACATTCTAGGATGAGATCAGCATGTATTTAAACTTAAACTATCACTTCTAGTGACTATACCTACTAAATTAATAACTGTGGGGCTAATTAGGTGACAGGAAAAAGTGTGGGTTTGAACTTCAAACCCACACTTTTTCCTGTGTTTTGTGTGGCACTCACTATATACTGATAACATAATAGGTGTGTATTAATATCAGTTGGGATAACGACACGCATCATTATCCTACTTACTAAATCCAACTGCCTCTTTATTATAGGTATTGTATTGTAATGTTAACATTTGATGCACTTTCAGGTATGCAACCTAGTTGGATTCGTCTGCATAAAGGTGTCCCCGGCCTGGTTCTCAGCTATCCTCTACAACTTGTTGTACTGGGTCGGCAATGTCATCACAATACTACTACTGCTGCTGTACACATTCCACTTTATCGAGAAGTTTGACCGAGTGCCATGGCTTAAGTTTGAGTTCTTCTTTTGTGGAGTCATGGTCTTGACCTATATCGGCTGCTCAATATTTGCGACAACGATTGGAGAAAGTGCCGGCTATGCTGTTGGAGTAAGTTAAATATTTTTAAACTTCTATATGAAAATATACTTAAAACTTAGGTACCTCTACCTATATGTATAGTGTGTAAAAAGAAATCAAAAGCCTAATAATGACTTTTCTTTATTTCAGTTTTTTGGCTTCTGTGCTGTCATAGCCTATGGATTGGATGGATACCTAAGATACAAGGCTTACAAAAGAGGTTTACCAGCTCAATAAGATTGAACTATTGTATTAATAAGTTTAAGTTAATGAACTTTGGCTACAAGTGCAGGCGAAATTAACAAAGCCTACTAATGCCTGTAATTTTTGATATTTTAATTAATTAATCATGATGTGGCATTTACATTTTGCCAACATCAGTTTCAATAGTCTAACTAATGCATAAACTAAGGAGTGAAAATTACTCAGTTGAATGGAGTTTAAAGCCAACAACACTCCTCAAAAGTTTTGTATCTACACATTTAAATAAACTAGTACTAGGCATTAGATGCAAATGTAGCCAATCTATAACAAACAGGTTGTTTGTGTGAGTCAAAATGTACCACCACAAAAGATATTAAAAAGAGTATTAGTCTCTCTGGGGGAGACCTTTGCCCAGCAGGGGGACGAGACAGGTTAATTAAAAAAAAAAAGGTGCTTTATATCACTACAAGAATTTTGATGTAATATTGCCATAGGTATTTTCTTTTAATAAAAAAATGTTACAGTTTAGAATAATAAGATAATTTGTAATGTCTCGACTTGTATAATGTGCCTTTTAAACGACTAATGCATTTAGATAAGAATTTAAATTGAATGGATCTGTATTTTTATATTTATATAGGAAGGCTAGACTTGCTACTTATTTTCTATAACAATTTATAATCTTTAAAGAAAATATTCATATTTATAAATATTAATTGATAATGGTCCGGGTCCAATAAACCTTTAAGTTTGGTTCACATCGTAGTTTTTAAGATTGTTATTGTTATCAATGCTAACTTTAAGTTGTTTTATATTGTCAGTTATACTTTGTACCTACCTACCATATTTAGATACACACTAAAAGCGCCCAAAATGTACAGTCTGGAAACTATGTAACTTATCTATTTAGTTATGGGTTTTCTTAAGTTTATCGGGTCAGTATTACCTACTTACAATAATTACTGAACTATTAAGGTTCGAGCACATTATGCCGGGCCGCAGCGTGTCGGGGCGGGCCGCAGCGCAGCGCAAAATGTTTACCTAGCACATAAGTGACGGGCCGGGTCACAGTGCATTGACGGATTTTGAGTTCAGAGTACTGCCAGAATTTGCGTGTAACTGTACGTTATGGATAGCACCAATCCGCTAGCTATAGCACACTGTTGACGGGGCGCAGCGGGGCGGGGCGGGCCGCATCGCACGGACGAGAATCCGCCTCGCATTAATGCGAGCCGCTGCGGCCCGGCACAGTGTGCGATAATTCATACAAATTGTATTAAAGCGATTTGAGCGGATTTTTGCGCTCCGCCCCGACACGCTGCGGCCCGGCATAATGTGCTCGAACCTTTACTAGTAGTTCACCTCGAACTGAGATCTCGCGCCTCATAATCTTACCAGTACAACTTAAGAGTACTATCTGTAGACCTGCCAAATTGTATGAAGATCGAAAAAGCGGTTCGAAACTTCGAAAGTTATGCTCTAACCTTAGAATATAACAAAGTATTACAAAGCCGATTAACCTAAGTTTCATTATGACCTCACTCGATCAATTATAACAACTGTATCATAGATGTAGGTACAAATAAAGTAGGGTAAGTCTTATTTTAATAAATGTTCATAAATCAAATAATAATAATGTTCACATTTAAAGCTCGTTTATTAAATACACCTAATAAATAATATCCAGTTGAACTGGTACATAATTACAGAAAACTTAAGAATATAATTTATGGGACAGTACATAATTGAATCGATATAAAAGGCATAAGACAGGCTAGTTTTTTGGTAGTTCTAGCTGAAATGTGACCAGAAATACACCTACTCGCGGCACAAAAATTGCCATAAGTTGAGCTCATAGTTGGAGCAGCAATGAGCAGATACTACGGTAATAAGTTAGTTTATTAAAAGTTATAAAAAATGTTCCAAAAACAGTGAGCATTACAAACATTAATAGAATAATTTAGTGATTTGTGTAAAGTTACATAAAGCAGGACTTTGCATTTAGATGATTTATGGAGACGGGGCACTTTATACCCATGCATGCCCCGATGTACGGGACACTGGTAGTGTCTAGGACATGATTTTAGATGGGAGTATGCTTACCCAGCACCTATACCATCCACTCAAACTAGTCCTTATCTACAGAAAAGACAAAGTCAATACGTGCGGTAATTTTGTATAAAAAAATTTCAAATAGAAAAATCCATTGATACGCAACCTTCGACAACCAAGGGTCGGAAGGCAGGGTTGCTATTACTACACCACTGGTGTTTGGTTACATGTTACCACACCACTACCATGTTACATAAAAATCAATTAAAATGTGTGAGCCACGTAGTTTTTTAAAGATTATTTAGGTAGGTACTAGTGAATTTGACACAGACATGAGCAAAATATTTGGACGGTAAAACAATACCTGTAAATCAGTTGAAAAGATACAGAAAAAGATTGAAAGATAAATAGGTGAATTCAGTGACAGAAATAATATTATTATTCATCTACCTATATTAAGCCATCCAGTAATAAATTGATTTCATGAAACCTTTTAGGCTTTTATGTATTATTTTTTCGTTTAAACAATAATAATGGTAAAAAATATAAAATAGGACACAAATAATGATGTTCTGTCAACCCTTTTCGCATTGAGAAAAAATCTAAAAAATGCACGAAGACGCAAATACCAGTGCCGACGTCGAAGAAACTGCAAAAAAGGTTCACAAAACATAATTTAAACCTAAAACAAGGTAAAATTAGACACAAAACTTAAACAAGGAAAATATCACTTAGTTACAATATTATCACAAGGAGAATCTTAATTCTACAGACTTAAACAACTGAGTTAATAAGCACTATGTAGGTTAAATAAGTACATAAATGAGGTACATAGACACAAAAAGACTGGTGCTAAAAGTTGACATTAATCTAGGCTTCATATTCAAGTTTAGTCTGTTGTAATAGTTTGTTGGTGAAGTTTACACCAAATTAATTTTTATTGATGTAACCAACATCAAAATTATCCTGTTCGACAAACAATACAGCCAGTGGTACCTATGCTTAAAACTAAAGAGATTTTTTTTATATTGAAAGCTTGTGATGAACCTTACATAGTAGTTCCAAGTTATTCCAAAATAGTTTTTTAAATAAGTGGGTGTCAGAGCACAAGATATACCTAAACATACTTCTTGTGCTTACATACAAAGCAACACAATTTTTTATTTTTAATATTTGAAATTTTTAAGTTATATTAATTATGGTTGTCCTCTGCAGTTAGATACTTAAAACTATGTTCAATGTTAGTCAAATAAATAATCTTAAAATTATTCTTTGTAAATATTCGGTCCCCTGCATAATCAAAAGTAGGTAGGTATAGCAAGTGTTCAATACCTACTTTCGTTCACTTCCATATACTTAGAGCTTAGATACATTCAGGCGTTTTTAGCCAGAAGTCTTCTCGTTTCAATCTCGAAAACCGGAATGCGAAGGTTTCCAAACAAGATCTCTAAACTCTTAGATACAAACTTGGTACTCTGATGACGGAAGTGCATTGGATATCGGGACATAAAACATACACTGGGTTTTGCTAGGCAAGTCGAGATCGAGAAGTCAAGAATACGTGCCGTAACCATGGCTTCGTGGATCAAGGTCCCGGCCTCGCTGGCGCGTGCTTGAACTGCACCACTTGTCCCTGCGCCGGCTCGCCGCGACTCAGCGCGCGCGCTCGCAGGAACGCTTCCGCGCCGTACGACACCATGCACAGGTACCCAAAGAACTGCAAATATTATAATCCTCTTCAAACACACATAAATAGTGAACACTCCAAGCGCTACCACTGGAATGTCCTCATTGAGGATGAACGGGATCTTTATGTTTAGTAAATGTATACTGCAGCTGGGTAAAGGTTTATTTGATTATTTTAGGGGAAGTAAAATACCAGTCGTCGTCAATATGAACATTAGTGGTTATGGAAGAAACTGATCTGGTACAAGAGCCTGGACAAGTGGTAGCAACTCTACCTTGCGATCACAATAGGCGCATGTAAGAGTAGTTATTCTGAGTCCACTTTACGAATAAGCGGCAAACCTACACAATTCCAGGCGACCTATGTTATTTATATATAAAGAAATAATAGCTGGTGAAGAGTAAAAGCTCACCCCAGCAGCAGAGTAAGCAGCAGATCCAAACGCCACAACAATAGTTGATGTTATCATATTCAGAACCACCAGTGCTGCAGCAACTCCAAGTTCTATCTTCAGCCACCTCCAGTTATTGTATTTCTCCACAGCGTGGAATGTGTATGCATACAGTATCATCAGGGTGTACAGGAGGCCAGAAAGAGACACTACTGTGAAAAACACTCCTCTGCCGTTACTGCTGAAGGATGAGCAGGCTATGCAGATTGATCCGATGGTATTTAGTACCTGAAAGTTTAAATTCAGGTTCATGGGTGGAGTCCCCAAACATGTTAAACATCTGTAGATCCCTCGGTAATTATAATTATTATATACTATACATTATTTTGGACAAGGAATACAGAGCATACACAGTAATAGCTCTTATAGTAATTTGATTGACTCATGATTTTCTGGAATGATACTATAAATTAGGTACTTTTTTATATACTTACAGCAATGAGCGTCCGTAGAATGCCTATTGGAGTAGTCAGATATGACAGGTCCATTCTCATGCTTGTGTTGAAGGCTACATTTGTGGAGCTTACATTCTCTGGTGGAGGTGGTGCTGGCGGTGGGTTTGGGTACGCCATTGTTTATGTTGTGGTGTGAATCTACAATCAAAACACAGGTATTTACAGGAAGTAAATGGGAATCCAACTAGATATTGGCACAACATACCTACTTATTCTCGAAAATAGTCCTAAATTGGATATATACACAGGGGTCTTCGATCAAATGTTTGAGAAGGGAAACTTTGCATAGCAAATAGATAGAGATTCCATCTTCCTACCGACATTGTGGTGGGTATTGGTTATGTTATGTCTTGCTTGACACATTTTATGAAGGTACCAAAGGTATTATTGTACTTATTTAGTACATGGGTCACGCACGGTCCCATTTCAGAACCTATACCTCCTATACAAAATGTAGGTGATAAGTGGTAGGTAGGTACCTACCTACTTTGTGGTGCGCGTACGCCCCAATGAATAGTTGTCAAAGAATCTCGAACAAGTTTAGAGCACTCACTCAAAGAGTTATTTACATGCAAAAAAGGTGTAAAGAATTAAAGAAGGCTAATTTTGAAAATACCTTGTACTGAGCTTGTGAGTAGGTAGGTACTATCTATTTATTTATTTTACCTATTTGTCTTGACTTTTCACACGACGAAGGTAGGCTATTTTGCATTTAAGTCAAGTCACACGCACAGAACAGCACAAAACAAACAATTGTAAAACAGTACAGTACAATCATAGAATAAATACAAAAGTAAACAAATAACACACCATCAGAGCATTTAAAAAAATGGATGTTGGGGTGGGGTGGGGTGTTTTACGGTAGCTAACGGTAGGTACTAGGTACCTACCATACCATGGTGGATGTCTGTCAAGTCAAGTGTTAAGTCAAGTTGCGTTTATGCTTTTGTCAAAGTATTAGTGGCAGTGTTCGTTAGTGTCATTTTTCATACATTGTTGGGTGGGATTCATATAAGTGTTCTGTGGATTATAATAAATAGTATTTTGATTTTGTCACCTGATTATCAATTTACCACCGCCTCTTTAGATTTTTGTACTTTTAGCAAGTTACGAAAGTTATTTGGATTAGCAGTTTACGTACCCAGGTCCTAGGTAATGTGTTTTTTGTGTTTGTTTAGTAAAACCAAGCAAAAGTATGGCTGGCTGTTTATTGATATTGCTCAACCTTGCTATTTTCGGTGCTGACGGAGTCCCATAGAAAATTGTAAACGTTATTTCCTAGTAGAAGGGCAGGCTTGAGCATTACGAGCACTGGAATATACGAACCAGCGTTACTGGTTCCTATCCATGCTCTGTTTTCAAGTTTTAATTACCTACCTACTTACCTATGGTTGTGTTGAAGGGTAATAAGGCTGGGTCTGGGGTCCAAGTACCTACCTAACTATAGGTTTTAAGTTACAATGTCATAAATATACATATTTCAGCTTTCAGCAGGACTGTTTCTGCAAAGTTATTGAAACTGTTGTCAAATTAGTCTTATGTGGATCCCTAGGACTTTTATTTTGCTGGAAAATTAATACAGAATTCAAATTATTCTGAACACAAACTCAAGCCAAAACCGACAAAATGTTGATAAGGTATCAGTTTCTAAAATGAAACTATGATTCATCAAGTACCATATCACCTGTTATTGTTAAAATATAGATTAGTGGTGAATAATAGTAGGTGTACATACATATTTAGATGTTTAAGAGTTCTCATCCATACTTTAACAATGTGACAGGCGTCACAGCTCAGTCGGTAATAGCTCTGCCTTCCGTGCTGTGGGTCGTGGGTTCGATCCCCACTAAGAACAAAGATTTGTGTGTGGCAAACATAGATGTTTGTTCTATGTCTGGGTGTTACTATGTATTATAAGTATGTATTTACAAAAAAAAAGTATATATGTATTCTATCAGCATCTGGTTCCCATATTACAAGCTTTGCTTAGTTTGGGACTAGAGGGCGTCGTGTGAAATGTCCATGAATATTTATTTATTTATTTTATTTATTTCTTATTTAATTAGCTTCATTCCTTTGTATGAGTCAGGGGCCAATTTAATTGGGTTAATAATACTCTACTGAGTGACTGTGTAGGTAAGGTACCTCTACTGCATTTTTGACACCATTTGTAGCAAGTGGTAGTATCCTAGCGTCTACTTCAAGGTTCACATAATCATTGCTCGCTGAAGAATAAGGTGCTGTAACTCTTTCAAAAAAGTTTGATAAAACTAGCACGAGTTTTCTGTAATGAGCTGATTCGTATTGGCCATTTATAAAGGCTACAGAATTATTCATCCGCTCAGGAGTAATCTAAGTACCTACTAACTACAGATTGTTTTAGTGTAATACATAAAAACATTATTATAAATTTACCTTACATAATATATTTCTTGCAGATAATCCACCATGGCTGATGTAGGTTTCCCCGGACAACACACAACAACTACAACGGTGACATCCAGTACAACAGTACAGACAAACATTCGTTTTGATCCTCTTTACGTGAGGACCTTGCCCGGGATACTCAAAGTTGTACAGGTGGTAAGTACTTTCCACAACATACAAGCTACCAAAAAATTATCTGTGCTGTAGTCTTTTTGTTTTATGTAAACACATTTCAAAATAAGAAAGAAAATACATTTATTTAACTAACAGGCTTGGCACTTTTCACAGGTAGTAACTGCTAGATAAATTATTTAAAACAATTATGCAAGTTGTGTAGCATTTTTTCAAATACATAATGCAAGGTTCAAAATTATTCTTGTAGTTGGTCTCCTAGTCGTCTCTTCAAAAGGCCGCCACAGTGAAATCTGCAAAAAAATAATATATATGAAATGCAAAATAAATTATAAGAAAAAAAAGTCTTATATTTTGGATGTGCCCTTCGGGTTGAGTATAAAGCTAAACATAATTATAAGCTGGTAGGTATGGAAATAAAGAAATAGCTCGACGTCCTTGACAAGGTCCGAGTAACGATCCAATTTAGTACCTGCCTACCTATCGTTTTATCGCAAAATTTATTACACGATATAGCGCAGACTAATTAATAGTTTGTAGGCAGACCCATGAACAGGGACTGAAAACCCGGTTCCAAATAAGGGTTCGGTTCTCTTAAAGGTTCTCATAAAGGTTCCAATAAAGGTTCGGTTCCTGTTCCGGTTCCGGTTCTTTTCGGGTTCCTGGAACCGGTTAATGAATTTATGCGTTTAAGTGGGGTCAGAATTATTTTATTTGCCTTGAGTTTCTGGCGCTTGTACTTCACGGTCACAGATTAGACCACTGTTCGCGCACTGCAAGCAGATTGAGATTAGACGCGACTTAGTAGTACGAATAATATGGATAATAGTGAGTTTACTTACCTACCTACCTACTTACCTACCTATCTACCTACCTAGGTAAATTATGTCTTTTTTTGCCCCGTTTGTTGAATATTTGTTCGAAATATTCGAACGTTGATTTTTTTGAGTAAAGTGATAGAAGTGTCGTTTTCAGGATATTTTGGGATGCTGATTACGGAAATGGTATCCATTTTGAAATCCAAGATGGCGGACATCGATTTTTTTTTAATAAATTGATATGGGTGTCGTTTTCAGGATATTTTGGGATGCTGATTACGGAAATGGTATCCATTTTGAAATCAAAGATGGCGGACATTGTTTTTTTTGAGAAGATAGATATGGGTGTCGTTTTCGGGATATTTTGGGATGCTGATTACGGAAATGGTGTCCATTTTGAAATCCAAGATGGCGAACATTGGTTTTTTGAGAAAATAGATATGGGTGTCGTTTTCGGGATATTTTGGGATGCTGATTACGGAAATGCTATCCATTTTGAAATCCAAGATGGCGGACATTGTTTTTTTTGAGAAAATAGATATGGGTGTCGTTTTCGGGATATTTTCGGATGCTGATTACGGAAATGGTATCCATTTTGAAATCCCAGATGGTGGACATCGATTTTTTTAATAAAGTGATATAGGTGTCGTTTTCGGGATATTTTGGGATGCTGATTACGGAAAAAGTATCCATTTTGAAATCCAAGATGGCGAACATTGTTATTTTTTGAGAAAATAGATATGGGTGTCGTTTTCGGGATATTTTGGGATGCTGATTACGGAAATGGTATCCATTTTGAAAGCCAAGATGGCGAACATTGTTTTTTTTGAGAAATTAGATATGGGTGTCGTTTTCGGGATATTTTGGAGTGCTGATTACGGAAATGCTATCCATTTTGAAATCCAAGATGGCGGACATTGGTTTTTTTGAGAAAATAGATATGGGTGTCGTTTTCGGGATATTTTGGAGTGCTGATTACGGAAATGGTATCCATTTTGAAATCCAAGATGGCGAACATTGGTTATTTTGAGTAAAGTGATATGGGTAATCTTTACGATGGCTGAGGAGGACTCTCAGATATTGATTTCGAAAGCAATCGATTCATAAACAAAAACTTCAAAAAAGATAGGATCCATTTCCATAATCAGTACTTTACTTACCCCAAAATATCCTGGAAACGACACCCATATCACTTTACTTAAAATAACCAATGTCCGCCATCTTGGATTTCAAAATGGATAACATTTCCGTGATCAGCACCCCAAAATATCCCGAAAACGACACCCATATCACTTTATTAAAAAAATCGATGTCCACCATCTTGGATTTCAAAATGGATACCATTTCCGTAATCAGCATCCCAAAATATCTCGAAAACGACACCCATATCTATTTTCTCAAAAAAAAAACAATGTTCGCCATCTTGGATTTCAAAATGGATACCATTTCCGTAATCAACATCCCAAAATATCCCGAAAACGACACCCATATCTATTTTCTCAAAAAAACCATTGTCCGCCATCTTGGATTTCAAAATGGACACCATTTCCGTAATCAGCATCCCAAAATATCCCAAAAACGACACCCATATCACTTTATTAAAAAAATCGATGTCCACCATCTTGGATTTCAAAATGGATACCATTTCCGTAATCAGCATCCCAAAATATCCCGAAAACGACACCCATATCTATTTTCTCAAAAAAACCAATGTCCGCCATCTTGGATTTCAAAATGGATGCCATTTCCGTAATCAGCATCCCAAAATATCCCGAAAACGACAACCATATCTATTTTCTCAAAAAAACAATGTTCGCCATATTGGATTTCAAAATGGACACCATTTCCGTAATCAGCATCCCAAAATATCCTGAAAACGACACCTATATCACTTTACTCAAAAAAACCAATGTCCGCCATCTTGGATTTCAAAATGGATACCATTTCCATAATCAGCATCCCAAAATATCCCGAAAACGACATCCATATCACTTTACTCAAAAAAACCAATGTCCGCCATCTTGGATTTCAAAATGGATACCATTTCCATAATCAGCATCCCAAAATATCCTGAAAACGACACCTATATCACTTTACTCAAAAAAACCAATGTCCGCCATCTTGGATTTCAAAATGGATACCATTTCCATAATCAGCATCCCAAAATATCCCGAAAACGACACCCATATCACTTTACTCAAAAAAACCAATGTCCGCCATCTTGAATTTCAAAATGGATACCATTTCCGTAATCAGCAATCCGAGCACCTAGATGCCTACCTAGAAAACTTAAAAGTAAAATTAAAAGAAAGAGGTTGTACCTACCAGCAGGCGAATGGCCACATTACATTGTCATATAGTTACATATTTAATAAGAGGAAAACGTTACGTAAGTAATTAAGCATATTATAAGTACCAAGTCTTCGACTAACTAATGAGAGGAATAAAAAAGAAAAAGGTATATGTTTACTGCGAGCATAAATAAATAAATGATGGATCAATTTATAAATAATTTTAAAACTATAAAAACAAGTTTAAGACCTAAAAATCTATCGATCAACATTAAAAAATAAATACGCTCATCTTCCTCATTGCAGCGGGCACCGCTCGCTCGAGCGAGGTTCATAATTTTAGCTCCTACCCGCCACCAAAGCAAACAAATCACCTTAAATTTTGCTCAGGAACCTTTAAATAAAGGTTCTTAAGGGTTCTCATAAAGGTTCCGGTTCCTGTTCCGGTTCTGTCCAAGAACCTCTAAGTACAGGTTCCGAACAGGTTCTTTGGAACCCTTTTCAGTCCCTGCCCATGAATTATTGAAACTGTGCACGATAAATGTAGCTAACCCAAGAATAACATTTATAAAGGTTCACACAGACCAAAAATTTTAAATTTTAATAGACCTTGAAAATTAAAAAAACATGTTTCGACAACAGTTGAAGAGGGCGTAGGGAATCAACCACGTGGGTTAAACTCCTTCGCATATTTTCAGTGATTGCAACTAGGTTTTTAAACACTCCGTCTATGAATATTTATTTATTTCTTTATATTTCGTATTTATTTTTTCTTTCGACATGTAACATGCTCTTTAGAAAATACTTTATTTGTGAAACCTAAAAGAAGTGAACTTTATGCTATATCATCATATCAGCCTGATGGTCTGTAGAAGTCCACTGCTGGACGTAGGCCTCCTCCAGATCATTATTATTTTGTCTGTCGGTTAGTATACAGAAGTATATCTACATTACATAACTATTAAGTAGGTACCTACTAGCTACCTCCTAGCAAAGGTCACACAGTCACGCCCCTTAGAGTTACGATGACGTGCTTTGCAGTTATGTTTGACGTGGAATGATCTAAAATATTGCATCATCGAGGCCATCATTACAGCAGACAAGGTGAAGCCTAGCTACTAAGTAACTATCAAAGCACCTAAGTACCTATATCGTTTGATAATTTTCGATTCCTGACTGCACTTATCAATTTTTTCTGCTACAAATGGGGCGCATTTTGCAGTACTTTTGGTATTTTTCGTAACAGTTTCCTATCCCATCACCGCAGCGGCTACTAGTTAGTATACTGATTTCCTCGCGATGCTATCTTTCACCGGTTCGAATGCACACATCAGAGATAAAAAATCCATTGATGCACGACTACTGGCTTGCACCGAACTCATCTACATTTTCCACAAGGATCATTAATTATGTATTAGACGATATGATCCTTGTGATATGTATAAATAATATAATCAGGCTTTTGCACTAATCTAGATTAGGTGGAAGATTATTATTCTGATTCTGGTGTCAGGACCCGGACTACCGGTGATCGTCTTCAATGCATTAAGCTTCTTTATTTGTCCCGGTTATTTTGTAAGCGATCGATGCTTGTGATTCTCCTCCGACTGTTATCGTACAGCACTAAAGCACAGAGCAGGCTTTGTTTATACGACCTCGAGGTGTTTATGAAAGAGGTTGGTTGCATACTTATGTGTTAGGTTTATCCTCGCATGCCCATGCTAGTGGCCAGCGCTATGACAGTGCCGGTGGCCACGATGCCCGCGAAGGACATGGCTCCGGCGGCTAACGACCCCGCCGCTATTCCTACTGCTGTGAATCCGAGTAGAGTTAGACACCACAGCCCCTGAAACAAATATTAAAAGTTATTACACATATGAAACGTTTGCTGGTTGCCACTTAGTATCTAAGTACCTATACGTCTGTATCGCGAGAAACGAGTTTATGGTTCACAGAACAACCAGTAGAATGCTGCTAGTTTAATTATTGTATTGTATTCATTAGCATTAACAAATAAGATTTAGACCTAGCTACCTAGGTGCCTACTTATTAACCGACTTTAAAAAAAGGAGGAGGTTCTCAATTCGGTTGTATTGTATGTTTTTTTTTTTTTTTTTTTTTTAATGTTTGTTACCTCAGAACTCCGTCATTTATGAACCGATTTCAAAAATTCTTTTTTCATCTGAAAGGATATACTTCCAGATTGGTCCCATTTAATTTTCATCAAAATCGGTTCAGTAGTTTGGGTTATAAATAGAAATAACTGAAAAATATGCCAAGTTGCGGCGTAGCGCCTATCATTTTACTGCTAGCAACGATGCAATATGCCAGGTTGCGGCGTAGCGCCTACCATTTTACTGCTAGCAACGATGACCCTTTGTAGTGCACACCTAAATTTTTACATTTTTCTAAATTTGTCAATAAACCCAGTTCGTACATTCAAACCGCATTTAATTGGAGAAAAGCAAAAACCCACCAGTTGTTCCTCTAAAGAATCAACACCAACCACGTGCACGAAATTGCGTATTTTGCTTTCCTGTGACTTTTATGTGGTGTTTATAGTGACTAGAATATTCCCAATGAACTGTCATCATCATCATCATCATCTGATGATGAAACTGGTAGTCGAATTGAAGTCGGTTTTTCCAGTTTTTTAACTTATAAATTATTAAAGTTAGCTGCACCAAGTCGTAAGATGTTACTTTCACTAAACGTGCTTACGGCACTGTCTCACAGAGCACGTCCACTGAGAACGTGCCGTGCGACGTACATTGCGTCCATCACTCGTAAAGGTGTGAAAAAAGAAAACAAAATAACCCTCTGCGAAATGGGTATCTGTTTGAAGCGATGGCTCTAAGATAAAGCTTACAAGTGGGGAAGTATTATTTATACTGTTTTTTTTTTCAAAATAGCATTAGTTTATGTGGTAAAACTACGTGTCTAATTTCTATCCACAAAAAATAAATACAAACCCGGCCTGTGTAAACTACTATTCCTCCAATACAGTTCACTAAACACGATGCCAACGCTCCAAAACACATTTTATGAAGAAAGTATTATTATAAATTCAATAATACTGACGGATAAATGCACAAAACGACTGTAAAATTACTATTTTTACTTCACGGTAGTCCAACGTTGCGAAGGAAAGTATTGCAGTGCTGCGTCGGCGTCGAGGACGGTACACTGACATGCATGGAGTTTGTTTTTAGAACTTGCTTGCTACCTTTTGTAGCTTTCTTTCTCTTTTCTGTGTGCAGCTGTGCAGTGCACTGGGCCTATGATTTGATGCCGCTCGGTTCGGCTGAGTGTTCAGTTGCATAAAGTAACTTTTTATTGTTTAGTTGCTTTACGATACGTGAAACGTCTCGGTTACAATTAATTGCAAATTAATATTAGGTCTAAATGAAATTCGTACGTTTTAATAATCATTTCCAACTGTTTTTAATTTTTCTAGTGGGATTCGAAGTTAAAAAAATGCAGTTTTAGCTCTTTTATAATTTTATATAATGATATTCAAAGGCATACATTTATTTCTTACAAGTTTTATTGTCACTATTACGATGAAAAGTTATTATTAGACAACCGTAAACCATTTTGAAATTCAGAAAAGTGATTAACTCTTGTTGCTACCTGTAGGTATACCTACTTATCTACCTGTTAAATAACTCGTACTTAATTAATGCAAAGGGAAATTTATAATGCTGGGGTACAGATAGGGCGAACGAAAGCATGCGAGAGAAGGCTAGCAATATTTTTAAAGTGCGTAATGTAAGGTTACTTTTATCTTGTCTTAAAAATAAAATAGTCGAATCGACTGATCTTGAATCGGGGGCCAGAGTAGTTGAGCATACAGTGAAGTACCCACGTGAATAAACAAAAACGGGGCGGTCGTCTGCGTGTACGACTATAGCAGGGGATTTCCCCGATAACCACCGCCATCTGATGATGACCACAGACTAGAAATTAGTTCGCGTATCGGTGCTAGTATTTTATCCCGCGAAAATAAAATACTTTAAAATCACACGCCCGTTCTTTTTTCTCAGACTTATTAGACCAAAGTCAAACCGTTGAGCCAAAGTTTCCAAAATAGACTACCTATGTTACTTAGAACAACTCTGACCTCACACATTTAAATTATTCATGGACATTTCACACAACGCCCTCTACTCCCAAACTAACACAGCTTGGTTACTTATAGAGGGACATACTTACATGTACTTACATATTTTTTTTGTAAATACTTAGGTACATAGTAAGTAAAACCCAGACATAGAACATACATAATTAGTTGAATTATAATAAGTACTTTGTATTTGGTCCAGGTATGCAGTCTGATAGGCTTCATCTGCATCCAAAGCTCGTGGTTCCGCAGCGGAGGCAAAGGCTCCTACTTCAGCTTCATATCGATGACTGCCTTCTGGTTCACGGGCATCCTGCTCGGCTTCTACTTGTTCCACATCGTGGAGAAGTTCTACAAGATCCCCTGGCTGAGGATCGAGTTCGGGTTCTGCGGGCTTTGGGCCATTCTGTACCTGCTGGCCAGCATCCTCGCTGCGACCGTCCGGGATAATCCACATTCAGCTGCCTGTGTAAGTTGCCCTTTCATTTTACATTGGCAAGAATTTTTCTTCTGAGGGCGTGGATGACTGACTCGCGATAGTTGCGGATTCGATTCCTGTGACGGGACAAATCACAGAATAAAAACCAGAAACTAGGTACACGGAAGTCATGGTGTAGGTACTTATTTGAATACAGGAATTTACCACGTGCGGGATTACAATGCCTTATTATGCCTCTAATATAATAAGAAAGTTAAAGGCCCACCGAAGGTTAAGCGGTTAAATCTGCCTATAACAATTGTATCACTCATCGACATGAAATACTTAATTGAAACCGGAACACAGCAATGCGTGTATCAAGCTGCCTAACATTTATTTCTGTGGGAAAGTACTCGGAAGAGTTATTTCTCGAAAAGCCCTGCTATTAAAATTACTTACAAGTTTTTCTTATCCCCGATAGCGTTGTGTGAGGTTGTGTGTAGGAATGAGTAGGTTTTCTATTTATTTATCTCCCTGGTTTTCCCATAGTTATAGTCTTTGCTTTGGGACTCGATGCTGTTGATTTTGATTTCACACAACACCCTCTAGTCCCAAACTAAGCAAAGCTTGTGGGAATAAGATTTGACAGAATACATAATAAACTTTTTTTTGTAAATACATAATACAGTAACACCCAGACATCGAACAAACATCTATGTTTGCCGCACCGACAGAAATGTGACTAAGTGTACATATCTCCCCAGTTCTTCGGGTTCGTATGTACGGTCGCGTACGGCGCGGATTGCTACGTGAAGTGGCGCGGCGTGCAGGCCGGCGGGCTGGCGCAGGGCTCGCGCGTCGTCAAGCAGACCACGGCCACGGTGGAGTCGCCGCGACCTGTCGGCTACTAGCCACACTACTCTACTACCACTTGTGCCACTCTCTAACAACTTCATGTCTGGTAAGGCACTGGTACTGATACTGCAGCTTGTGGGGTACTAAACCTTTTGCAACTAGTAATTTACAGAATGTAGGTGCTTATGAGGTGTGGTGCGAAGGACCCTACGACATGTGGGTTAATAACTAGATCATTACGATCCGTGGGGTTCTAGTGTCCAAAAACATACGTGTGGGAGTAGTTTAACCCTACAACTTATCAAGTACTGGGTAGGGTCATCATTACCCTACCTAGTACTTTATGCCGGGATATGTGCACCGTTATTAGTGCTCGGTGATCTTTAGGGTTCTAAATAGCTACGATGTGCGTACTAGCACCTTGTGCCCTGTCGAGTACTAGTGCACTAAGGCGTGTGGAGTCCTACGACCTTATTAAGTGGTCTTTTGCGTTTTTTGACAGATTTCCAATCATAGTGTCTTAAACATGATTTAAACTGGCAGCATTCGAGGTTATTAATAGAATCCTAAAACCTGGGGTACTAGCCCTGCGTATTCATAGGATGTTAGGCCCCATGCCTACATTGGTTTGTGAGACCTAGGACGGTCTCACAAACCAATGCATTAGGTAGGTACTTAAATATTGAAACTAATTCTGATTGACAACCGCACTGTTGACTGATGCATAGTGCATCTAATTTCTATGAGAAATGCACGTAATAAATATTGCAATTTGTAAAGATAATTTAAAAAGAGGATAAATCAAAACTACCCACTCACCTGGCTAACATAACAGGAAGTAATCCACATTTTATATTAAGTATTGATAATTTTTATGTAATTATTGTTACTGCACAACGATTGAAGTGCTATTTTATAACTAAGTGTTCACTTTTAATAGTCAAAAAGACATTTTAATTCACGACCATCAATCTAATCATAGGTTAAATCTTAATTAAATATTTTACAATTTAAAATCACTATAATTTAGGTTAAGTTTGATCAAAAACGTACTTTATTATTTTATTTGGTCAATGTGCAGTACAGTCGATAAAACAAGTCTTTATTACACGGATGACTTTATCTCTGACAAACAGAGTTCATAATACTGTCGAACCTACATTGTTTAAAAAAGTTTTATCGACCGAATTGTTCCTTTGTATTCTTCTAACTTGTATGTTTAAGTTTGAAGTGGTCTAACCAAAGATTTATACCCTCAAAATGCTCGCCAATTTTTAAATCTATTTTTATCTTATAAGTATCCACCTACACAAATGGTAATTAATACCTGTGGTAGGTAGGTTCTAGTACTCTTGCCCTCAGACTATCTTTACGCAAAAACCGTATAAAAATCCGTTCAGTTCTTCTGTGATCTCGTTCAATGCGCAATAAACTCTGTACCTAGTAATTGGCGATCGTTCTGTAGGTAATATTAATATTATGTGTCTATGGCTCAATTTATATAACATGCGATCTGATGAATTTATCATGACATTCTAAAGAATTTATTTTATTTTCTAGAAGTCGAAAGTTAGTGCACGCAGCACAAAATGTCAATGTATTTTGGTACACTTTACAATAGCATAGATTCTCACGTATTTTTGTATACAATTTAGATGACAATTTGAGCTACACTTGTCCATGATTATAATGTATTTTAAGAGCCTGTACACAAATCGGTGCCTTTTAGGATAAGCCGTATTTTTAAAATAACCGAACTTTGAGCACACATAATGTAGCTATTTTTAATTATTATTTACTATGCTAGTGTTATCTGCTTAGTTTTTTCTTGTACGAGGGATGTATACCTTCGATAACTAAAACGGCTGATAAATCCGTTGTATGTCATGTCAATTGGTGAACAAAAGCCCTAATAAAAAAACAGTAACTATGACGGCGTTTAATTGTTATTGCATTTGAAAAGACAGTTTTAACAGGAGTATGAAAGAGTAAGCTATAGGTGCTTGTACGAGTTGATAGAGCCCACACACACATTCTTGTACTTACACATCAAACCGTCCAGCACACAGCCTAGCATACTGCTAACTAGGCTTTGTTCACTGTACTCTAATTCTTATTACTCTGATAAGTTACAGTCACATACGCTTTTATAACGTTTAATTATTTTATTCATGTTAATGTTTTGAAAAGTTTTATCAATAATGATAGGTTAATTTTGAGACTAAAATGCTATAAAAATAGGCTTTTAAGGTGTTATCGTTACTCATATATTTAATTCTTTATTATTGTTTTAATTTTATCAATTAAATTTATTTAATGAACTAAAAACTGATTTTTATTGAAATCAACACAAAAACAAATACTTGTAAGGTTTGCGATTATAATTTATTTCATATAAATTAATTTTAAATGCTAATAATTTTACTTAAATAACAGGATGAGAAACTACAGTTTCAGGCGTTTGATGTCTTCTATTTTGAAATCCACTCTGAAAAGAAAATATATTCAGAGTTATTAAATACTAGTTTCAACAAATAACAAGTAGGAAATAAGTAGAAATAGATGGCGGTTGGATTTTGTAAAAAGATAGTCGGCGTGATCGATAATAGTCACGCAGAAATGTTAAAGTTGATAATACACGGGCGATTCCATCGACACTGGCGCAATTGTGACAATAAGTCACAAAAGCCATAAACCAAGAAGTTGAAGGGTTGCGAGTTCTGTCATTTGTAGAAGGAACATAGCACATTTATTTCTTGGTGTTTTTGTGAGTAATATTCTTTAATTTTAGTGGAATTTTAAACAATAATACTTGTGGTCGTAGCATAAAGTGTGACCCATCTAAATAAACGTATTTTTATTTGATGGAATTCGTTTTCAAGTCTTGAAGGGAAAATCCGCGATTATGGGCGGCTTGCACCAGAATCGCTAAACGCGTTTAACTCTTAAATAGTATTTAGCGAGTTGTCAAGTCATACAAATACGTCAGATTTAAATCGATTTAGCTGTTAAATACGTTTAGTGATTCTGGTGCAAGACGTCCTTATTAGCCTTCAAAACAAATGACAGCCGACTTGACAAATGAGTTGAGCGATGGCAGACAGGAGGCAGTCGCTCACCTCCTGTGCAGCAGGTCCCGCACGTCCTGGTGCGAGAGCCGGGCGGCGGCGTGCAGCACGTCGGCCGCGTGCGCGGGCTGCTCCAGTGCGAGCAGTGCCGCTGCAGTGGCCAGTCGTGCCACTCGCTCCCTCCCGCCGCCCAGCGCCCCGCCCGCCCACGCCGCCAGCCGCCGCGCGCGACGCTCCACTTGCAAACCGCTCTCCTGCAAACCAAACCACGAACACTACTATACAATACAATAGAACCACACCGCACCTACACTCGACGATAGAAGTAAACACCCTGTATGACAGGGTGCAAACTGACAAACCTAGCTTATTCTACGTACATGTAGGGTAGTCCTTTTACATTTCGCCTGCCTGTCATGTTCATCGACCTATGTCAGTGCAGTGCTGGCTGCAAGGCTCCCCCGCGCCGCACCACGGAGTTGTTCGGCTCTTCTCATCGAGCGTTTGCGCTACATTTCGCAGATTGTCGGCCCCTTGCCATCTCTCTTTAGTAGAGTAGAGAATGAGTAAGTAGCACAGTAGGTACTAACTCTAGTGTAGTGGTAGTGCAACATGAGGCGATGCGCTCGCGCAGTGACGTCACGCAGCGCGGCGTGCAGCACGGCGTCGAGCGCGCGCGCAGACACGAGGTGCTTGCCGGCCTCCAGCCACTGCTCCAGCGCCTGCGGGAACGCGTCCGCGTCATCTTCTATTTCGTCTGAAAACACCATTTCATTGAGCATCTATTCCAACATAAGATTTACCAATTCATCCTGGTAAGATTCTCTAATCTGATCTTCGTGAATATTGAACTTTGACGTCCCTTGCCAGTGAGCAGAACCAACAGACAAGAACCTTACGGCTTGGTTCATAACGTTGTTCTGAGCCCAGCTCTCGTTATACCACTGTCTCGCTCATACGTGTACGTATCTCTCTCTCGCACCAGCGTGCAGTAGTTACCAGGATGCGTGGTCGGTGTGGCGATGAGGTCGGCCCAGGCCGCCAGTCGCTGCTGCAGGGCGGCCAGTAAGCCCGCCCTGGCGACGTCGTGCGCCGCCCTGAAGGCCGCGGCGGCGGAGGCCAGGCCGGCGGCGCACGACTGCAGCTTGTCGCGCTCCGTGCGCGTGCGGCACAGGGGCTCCGCTTCCGCGCACGCTTCCGCGGCGAGGCGCTCCGCCCACTCCGCGCCAGACTCCGCCTCGTTCATGTGCGCCTGGAGGAAGATAATGAATATTGCTCTAATTCTACATGTAACCCAGATAATATCAATTTTACTAACTCACCCAAACGAATTTCTTTTAAGTATGGAGTTGCACAAGGTTCCAGATTTATTTGATCATTAAACAATCCAAGTTGAATAGATTTTTATGGACTCCTTCCGAAAGCCGCACCGCGCATGTTCCGTCCCGCGTGCGCGGCGCAGGCGCAGACGAAGGCGCGTACAGTACGTACGTCTCGCTCTGACTCACCAGGTAGAGCAGCCTCTGCGCGTCCAGTTCTCTATTGAGCCTGAGTGCCATGGCTGGCTGCACGTCGGGGTGTGCGCGGGGCGCGGCAGGCGCGGGGGGCGGCGCTAGTGGCAGGGGGTCGGGCGGGGGTGCGCGCAGGTAGCGGCGCAGCGCGCTGCAGACGTGGCGCTCCAGCACGGCGCCGGCTTCGTTCAGCATGACGCAGGTGCCGTCGACGCTGCCGCTGCACACGCTGCGTCTGTACAACAAACATTATTCAGAAGGTGCTTCCACTAAACTAAGCAGTTGAAGTTACATCTACCGAGGAATTACTCCCAATAAGGGCATCATCTATGATTTACTACTAAAACTCTTATAATTTCTGAAATTCTTCTACTTGGACTCGACAAAATATTAGGAATTAAAATTCAAAAATAGTTAAATATAGGTACAGTACGCAAAACGGATCTTTATCCCTGTGAAGTTAGGTGCAACAATGGATTGTACAGGCACGGAAAAATTAGCTTACCTCCAATTCGATTCAAAAATGGGTTCTGCGCAGATACTTCAGAGGGACAAAGATCTTTTGTGAGTACTACACTCATCCTGTGACTTGTACGTATGTATTCACCGGATAACCTTCCTCGCGATGAAGAAGACGTCGTCCACGAGGCTGGAAGTGGTGACGCCGGCTTGAGGAGTCGCCAGTTTCAACGCCTTGTTCACACTCTCTTCCAAGAAGTATCTGCAACCACTCACATATTATGTTTTATACAATTACTTACTTTATATCTCTTTACAAATAGTAACCTAACATGTTCTATAAAATGTGATAACTTTACAACTCAAATTCGACTGGTTTTTATATTCTGGTGATGATAATGATGATATTTTTGTATTCTACGCGGATCATGACACCACGGATAATCTGACGTCACATTGCCTACTGTAATCTGATGTCGCATTGCGTAATGTAATCTGACGTCGCATTGCCTACTGTAATCTGACGTCGCATTGCCTAATGTAATCTGACGTCGCATTGCCTAATGTAATCTGAGGGGCAATCACGAACAAATCTGGCGGTCGCCGCGTTAATTAAAATCTGGGCGTCGAAGGTAAAAACCTTTTTTTACCTTTCCAATTCGAGGTAGTGTCCCAGTAGATCTTGTGCCGTCCGCATAAGGTCGCATTCGCTAATGATTTTCTCTACCGCCTCGGAGCAGGCCTTTTTCTTAGCATCGTCTAACGTGGACGCATCGGCCTGACAAACAAATAAAAAATTCGGTAACTTTTCAAAATGAGGATTTGAATTCAGCTTGGCAAGATGACTGCATGTAAGAAATAAGTAGTACAGACAACTGTCAGAAGAGAGTGGAAAAGGAAACTCCATTGTGGCAACTTTACTTAGCAACAGAACATTATGTATTTTTTTAAAACAAATAAATGATGGAACAAGGCGATGGCCCACCTGATGTTAAGTGGTAACCACTGCTTATAACGATGCATTGCCTCACTGACCACTTCTACTGAGCCCTATGATACATTGCATTGCGTCCATAACTATGAGACATAATGATATTAAGTCTCATATAATTGCAATGTATTGCTGAAGAACCGCCAGGAGTCGACCACTTGCCATCCACCATGTTTCTCCATACATTTCTAGAGCGCCGATCTTGACCGACGCCTAACAGATTACAGCAATCTTTTAAGTCATCTAACCAAACTATGTAAAGATTCCTCTGGAGGCAGGTTCAGGCGGCGCGTCCACTGAATGCTGGTTCAAATTGGGGGGGTTGTCACCTCAGTCTTTCTCCGGAGGAAGTTGAAGTAAAGCCGCAGCCTGGAGTGCGCGAGCGCGAGCTCCGCCAGCACGGGCTCGGCCGCGCGCGCCGACGCCGGCGCCGCCTGCAGCCCGCGCGCCGCCACCAGCTCCACCGACACGCGCCGCACCCCACTGCACACCTGCCAAATAATTAACATAGCATGCTGTTGCTTTTTATATTTAAAAAATAAATTTGACTGTAATTGTAAAAATGAAGACAAGATGAGGATATAATGTGTTTCTTGTAAAAAAAAAACCGGCTTTTTTTTTTATTTAATTTAACAGGAACCTATAATAAATAAATATAAATATTCATAGACATTTCACACGACGCCCTCTAGCCCCAAACTAAGCAAAGCTTGTAATATGGGAACTAGATTGCTGATATAACACTTATACTATTAAAAAAAAAACTTGAGAGGTGTCAAGGGACACCCGGATGGAACGAAGTTCTATAAGAGAGAGAGAGAGACAGACAGAGAAACATGCGACGCCGCACAGCTAGCAAAAAGTGTCGTGACAACTTTTCGTAAGAATATTTTCCGTCCAGCCCCCATTCACAACGCGCGATAAGGAACTTCGTTCCAATAAGTACAGTACCTGTGGTTGAATAAGAGCGATAGCGCGCGGCAGCAGGCCGGGCGCCACCTTGGCCGCGTTTCTAGCGCGCTCCACCGCCGCGCCGCCGGCTTCCACAACGCGCGTGATCGCGTCTGCGAACACGGCCGCCTCGCTGTGCACTTCCGCGACCACGCACGCGCGCCGGATCCTACCTTCAGCCTGGCGGACGTTACAATATCACTTAACAAATGTTCTTGGTCACTCTTGCTATTTGTATTGTGAATTGGTAGATAGATAGATAGAAAACTCTTTAAATATAAATAAATAAATATAAATATTCATGGACATGTCACACGCCGCCCTCTAGTCCCAAACTAAGCAAAGCTTGTAATATGGGAACTAGATGCTGATAGAATACTTACATACTTTTTTTTTGTAAATACATACTTATAATACATAGTAACACCCAGACATAGAACAAACATCTTTGTTTGCTACACACAAATATTTGTTCTCAATGGGGATCGAACCCACGACCCACAGCACGGAAGGCAGAGCTAATACCGACTGAGCTGTAACGCCTGTCACAGTGTCTTTATTGTACTGCACCGGAAATTAGATGTTAGACATATATTATTTTATATTAAAGTGAAGTACAATGGAATTGATGGGTTACTTAAGCGCTAATTTTACTTTCGAGTCGGCGCCGCAAAGGCCCGATAGAGGCATATTAGCCTCTATTGAGTCTTTATTTTATTTCGAGTTTTATTTCGCTTCTACTTAGAGAGGAGTGGAATTCCAATACCTAACTATCGATGTGCATTTCATTTATCACTATATGCAGCTGGAAGAAGTCTAAAAGCACTGTGCATGTGTGCATCTATTCCTCGTACGGGCATAACGTCAAAGAATGCCTATTGGCACTGGCTCTCATATACTGCACATCGATACACAGCAACTCAAGTATGCCATGCATTCCATACACAAGATCACATCTACATCGGGTGGTTGGAATAGCGGCCGCTAACCATCACGCAAAAAAGGGTTCATCATTTTGATTAGGTACCTGTCCAGCAAGATACTTGGCCAGTAGATCGACCCCCTCCTCAGCCCGTCCGATCTGAGGGAACAGTTTGAACAGCCGCTCGATGCTGGCTTCATCCTCCTTGCGAGCTGCCTCTTCAAACCTACAATGCAAACATTTGATGACAATCATCAAATCTTTTTGAAGAAGTCAACTACCCCATAGATTAGCAGAAGAAACGATGTTGAACCTTTGCCATCTACTTCTTGATGTTGAGACACGATTTTAAAAAACAGTACAAGGAAAAACTAAATAAAACTAGGTAAGTAGGTAAATCGCACGTATCATTTACAGTACAGCGGCGAGTTAGATAGCTGTAGTCACACTGTGCAGCAACGACGACCGCGAAAAATCGCCGCGTCGCGCATTGTAACTACACTACAATTTTCACAAACTTTGTTAAAATGTGCAGGCAACTAATCAACTAGCTAGAACTTGACTTTATGCAATAAAATACCCGCCTATACATAGTATACATATAACTGGGTGTTACTGTGTATTATATGCATGTATTTATAAAAAAAAAGTATATAAGTATTCTATCAGCATCTAGTTCCCATATTACAAGCTTTGCTTAGTTTGGGACTAGAGGGCGTCGTGTGAAATTTCCATCAACATTAACTCACTTGCGAACAATATGCTCCCTGAGGGTATTAGCAGCTTTCATCATAGCATCTCTGGGGTCGGCTGCTCCACGAGCCTGTGCAGCCGCTACTGACCCAGGATCCATACTGAGGAACCTGGATACATGGCCAGCTCCTAAAATTTACATTTAAATGCCTCTCATATTACATTATTTTGATTAAAAGCAGTGTGTTTTTGTAGCTAGAGTTTTAGTAATATGAATATCTAGCAGGCATAAGATATACTTACTACTAGGCTTAGGCATAGACCAGCTTTTTTGTGTATCAATGTATTCAGCAAACATCCAGATCTAGTTATCATTCCAGTACCTGTCTCATAGTCATGTGCCTTTATGGCAGCTTCAACTCCAGCACTGCAGAGCTGCAGGTCTATCAGGTCATGCACTCGGCGTTGGCATTCTGCAACCCGTGACTGTGAAATGTACAAAAATTTTATATTGTATGATAATTCTGAGGTTTTTAAGTATGCTTATTAAATGCTAAGATTTTTTGACTGCCTAAAAATCTATGATCAAGCATATAACAGATAAATAATTAAATTAATGAACGACTTGAATATATTTAAAAAGTTTGTAATAATCAAAGTCCCTTATTTAACTTTAGCTAGCTCAAAATATAGTAAAGCAAGTAGCTTACCCTGGCAAGGTCTAGCTGTCGTACTTTAGCGCTGACATCCCTCGCCAGGCCGGCAGTTTTCTCAACCATATCGGCGGCTGATTGCGCGTCTGCTTTCACTTCTCCGAGCTTCGTGTAAGCCTGGCTGGCAGCACGGAGGCGCCCTTCTAGAGTACATGCTTTGGACAGAATTCCAGACAAAGCCTCGTCCACTTCAGACTAGAAATAATTATATTGTAGTTATTGAATGTACCTATTGTATACCTCTACCTACGGATATTGAGAAAATCGCTTATGTAGGTACCTACCTCTTCTTTCTCTATTTCGCCAAGAGCTTTCTGCAAGCCTTCTTCAGTAGACACATCGTATTTTTCAAGCAGAAGACTTATCGACATGATTTACCGGGTTGGGCTGGCTGGAGTCAGAATTATCTTTTTTGGTTTATTTATTTATTACATACACACAAGACTATGTACGAGACCTACCTACTTAGAAACAAACAAAACAAAAATACACGAATGCAAATAAACGTCGAATGATCAAACAAAACAAATGTCAAAAATTTTCTGACATTGACATTGACAGTCAACAGTGACTGACAAATATACATTCCACAATACTATGAAGGTACGTTCAGAACTTTTAAGTAATTTTTGTACATCATACATAGTGTGATAGTGTACATTATGTGTGTATTGTATAAAATATGTGAAACTAGAACAATTAGTATTATGTATTTTCATATCGTTAATATTATGTTGATACCTTTTACGTGATTAAAATGAACAAATTTTATCAACTTCATAGGAAAATATCGCTAATTCGATGCGGCGAACGCACTTTCATCCAGCTAAATTGTTTTTCTAGTGACAGCAGAGTTGAGTGTGTATGTGTGTTTGTGTGTGGGTGTAGTCTGTGGAGGAGGACGATGCCTGCCTGAGACGTTTTGTAAACAATAAAAACTTGTAAAATTGGAAAATCGATGTGCCTTAGCTGTTTTACTTTCCTCTCTGCTTGGGACGTTACATGAGAGCAAAACGCTCCGTCCTCAATAACTTTTCATTTCAGTGTTGATTATCAATCTTCAAAGGTGAGGCTCGCTTGTCATTGCATAAATTATGTTGTAATGGATTGTCTGGATTGGTTTTTGTGTGGAGGTACAGCTGGGGTGGTTTGGTTTGCAGATTGACGTGTGGGGTTGGGCTTCGCCCCCGCTGCGTTTGCAGCTGGGTAACGCACGCGCCCACAAAAGGTGAGTGAACTTTTTATCTAAACTAGAAGTACCTACCTACCTGTCTACATAGTTGGCACGGTTCCTACGGCACAAATCACTGGTAGGCCTCTCAACTGGTTCATGTCTTGTAGCTACGGAGCTACCAGTCCAGAGGCTATGTTTTGTATAAAGCCATCAGCTGATTTATGACAACATAAACAATTTATCTTATCTCAATGTGAACTACCTGCTGTAGCTAATATCTTTTGTTGTATGTACCTACCTATTATTGGCAATACCCTTTCATTGATGTAATTTTGTTTTCATTCTCTCAGATTGTGTTAATTTTCCAGAAATAAGTCCATACTTACTATTCATTGAAATCGGTTAGAAGTGTTTTATATTCAGTTCACTTAATTACCCAGATACTGCACATTAAAAATTCATGAAAACTGAAAACAACATTACAAAGAACTAATTTACTAGAAGGTATGTAAGTTTGTACATAACTTGCAATAATTTTTAAAAACTAATGACAATTGCTGAAAATACATCAATATTTTAAGATAAATGTGAGTTATTAAGAAAATTGAGGTGGGTCCAACCAATGGTAACCTTTTGGTTTGTTTACTTTCTATTTCACCGCGGCCTTCAACATTTTTAGTGATGAAAGATATGTGCTCCATCAATATTAGATTTGGAATGCGTTTTGCTGTTGTAATTTGCTCACTTGACATAAAATTGCTTATACTTGTGACTTTGAATACTTTTTATACTTACTAAGTTTTCAAATACTTACATAAATATTTTTGCTGGTTTTAAGTTAGTTTTGCATACCTACTTGTGGTGTTTACAGTACTACAATCACACCAGGCCACTGTGTGACACACTACCTTAATGAGGATATTAGTAAATTGTGTGTTATTGACCATGTGCAACTAGTACTCATTGCAAAGCTGGTTAATAATGCATCTTAATATTTAGAAAAAAGTTATTTGAAATCTCATCTGGTCAACAATAGGAATATTCTAAAAAACCAATGGAAGCAGATTAAATGTTTATAATATGGTTGTTTTTGATAATAATTAATTGGCAGTAAATGGGCAGTTAATTGTTATGATCTTCAGGCAAGTAGATTGTTAGATACTTCTAAATCCTTGAAGTCACATTCAAGGCATCATTTGAATGTAGCCAAAGTTTATGTACCATGAAAACAATTAGTAAGTTATTAATTCATTGTTGCGACTCATGCGTGTAATGGTTAATTATTACATGTTATTAAACTTTTTATGTATTATTAAAAGTTCATAAGTAATTCGTTAACCACAATCTCACGTGTTTTGTAATGTGTCTGTGGGCAGTGTTTGTAAATGCAAGGAAATCTCAATAGTTATCTGGCCCTGTGATAGTTTACATTTAGCTTACTTATGAAACAAAAGTAGACTAAACATTAGACATAGGTGGTCTGAAGCACAGCACCAGAAACTAAACAATTCCACATGTCGCCAGACTCGCCAGGTAGCAATATGGCTTTATTGATGATGTCAGCTGTTTTCTGTTTTTGTTATAATTGTCGTTTGGTATGACAATGAAATAGCTGAGAAATATAAATAAAGCTACACTTTTTAGGGTCATCTGGTTATTGCGTTCAGAATTGGCACAAAAAGTCAGTAAAGATTTTTATAGAATTCTGTCTAAAAATCTATGCTATGTCTTGATTTGTACAAGGCCTAGAGAGGAAAGTGTGTTGTGTGCAGGATGGGCGAGGGCGGGTCCCCCGGCGGCGGCGGCGCGCGGCTGTCGCACACGTCGGAGAAGCACCCGCGCGCCATCCTCGCGGAGCTGTCCGCGCTGCGCCGCCATCGCGAACTCTGCGATGTCGTGCTCAATGTCGCCAATCGGAAACTCTTCGCGCACAGGTACTATGCGCGATCACAGACCTGAGGCCTTATTCTCACTGCGGCAGAGATTTTACTCTAATAGGGACGACGTCAAAATGACATCGAAAACTCGTTTCATCCACGGAACAGAGAAGCTGTTCTGTGGTTTCATCAGTGAATGAAACGAGTTTTCGATTGCGATATCACGTCATCCCTTTTAGAGTAAAATCTTTGCCAAACTGAGCATAATGCCCCTGATAGCGATATTGCACGAGTCAACTTAAGGAATACCTACTGAACTCTGACATTCATTAGCATTGCATATTCAACTTTCAGGGTGTACATACAGTTCATGAAATACATAGTACAGTCAGTAGGCAGATTACTTTTAAACTTATAAACGCTGACTAACAAAACTTACCTACACGTTTGCATGTAGCATCACAATATACAGACTTGTTTAGCTACTGACGCTGCATAAATGATGTTGAGTACCTAGTGCAAAGGTTTGTTTATTTATGAATACTGTGTAACATTATCGACAGAGTGATCCTATCAGCATGCAGTCCATACTTCCGCGCGATGTTCACGGGCGAGCTGGCAGAGTCGCGAGCCACGGAGGTCACCATCCGGGACGTGGACGAGCAGGCTATGGAGCAACTCGTCGAGTTCTGTTATACTGCTCATATTGTAGTCGAAGAAAGCAACGTGCAGGTACCGTTTACTGGGTTCTATCGCACAGTTCATACTTCCGTGAGATCATAAGGCCGTATTGTGTAAAGGAAGCGTTACTCATGCATACATTTTCGTACAAAAATTAATGTGTCCAGATCGGTGCTCGAGCAATAAATGCAAATACGCGTATTATTATCGTAGCGTATTGTTTCAATTTGACTAAATTGAAATTTTTGACAAACTTTCGTCGTCGTAATCATATATCCATGACATAGGTTTTTCGCCCGCTTCAAAGCCATCAAACAACCATTGATCTAGTATTCCAAAACGTTGCCTAGCGAAGGATTAAGGTGATGATCGCATGTTCCAGGCGCTGCTCCCAGCAGCATGCCTGCTGCAGCTGCAGGAGATCCAGGACGTGTGCTGCGAGTTCCTGAAGCGGCAGCTGGACTGCTCCAACTGCCTCGGCATCCGCGCCTTCGCCGACACGCACTCCTGTCGGGAACTGCTCCGGATCGCTGATAAGTTCACACAGCAGAACTTTCCAGAGGTACTGTCATCCGTAATTTTGTCAGAGATTCCATGTTGCTTCTTTTCTACAGTAACTTATTCATAGATCGAGCGAATGTAGCTGAATCTCGGTAAATCGGCGTAGGGTATGTTTATCGGAGCCTAAGTTTCAAACTGTTAATCCGATCTGCACCGTACTCGGTACTTCTACAGGTTGTACTGCCAATAGTTACTGGTAACAACATGAGCTACATTGGCGAAGAGATTGTTGAAATATTTTGGTCCAAAAAAAGGGTAAAATCAAAGCCCTGCTTATTACATGTGTCCAGGTGATGGAAAGCGAAGAGTTCCTCCTCCTCCCCGCGGCGCAGCTGATCGACATAGTATCCTCGGACGAGCTGAACGTGCGCTCCGAGGAGCAGACCTTCCAGGCCGTCATGTCCTGGGTCAAGTACAACGTGGCTGAACGACGCCAGCATTTAGCTCAGGTCAGGATATACGTAACTGGTTCTAAAGATGAATTGTGTAGCCGCTGACTGATCTGTATTTTGGTACTAAGTATTCCTTCTCCTTCCCAGGTTCTACAACATGTTAGGTTGCCGCTCCTGAGTCCAAAGTTCCTAGTGGGCACGGTGTCTTCGGAACTGCTGATCCGGTCGGACGACGCGTGCCGCGACCTGCTCGACGAGGCCAAGAACTACCTGCTGCTGCCGCAGGAGCGGCCGCTCATGCAGGGCCCGCGGACCAGGCCGAGGAAACCTACCAGGCGAGGTATTATCAACATACAACACCTTATAAACCAGCTCTATCACACTTTTTAAGGACAGTGCAAGCTGTGTTTGAACAGCTTGACGGTGGTCATGGCGCTCGATCGCTCATGGAACTATTTAGCCGAGGTTGTTGGTTGTTCCAGGCGAGGTGCTGTTCGCGGTAGGCGGATGGTGCTCCGGGGACGCCATCGCCTCCGTGGAGCGCTTCGACCCCGTCTCGGGGGAGTGGAAGATGGTGGCCCCCATGTCCAAGCGGCGCTGCGGCGTGGGGGTCGCCGTGCTGCATGATCTCTTGTACGCCGTGGGGGGACATGACGGGCAGAGCTATCTCAACAGCATCGAGAGATACGATCCGCAGACTAATCAGGTGAGATAACTTACTGGCAAAATGTAGCTCGCTTTACTGCCTAAATGTAACGGCAGTGTAACAACAGTAACTCGGATATATAAGGCTTACGTTACGTAACGATTGACAAATTGATCGATGCTCGCTCCCTCCTGCTTCTTTAGCCGCGCTGACGTCACCGGTCCCAGACTCCCTTTACACTGTACAGGTATAATATAGGTGTGTTGTTGCAGTGGTGCGGCGCCGTGGCGCCCACGTCGTCGTGTCGCACGTCGGTGGGCGTGGCCGTGCTGGAGGGCGCGCTGTACGCGGTGGGCGGGCAGGACGGCGTGCAGTGCCTCAACCACGTGGAGCGGTACGAGCCCAAGGACAACCGCTGGACCAAGGTACCGTGCCGTGCACCTTGCGGCGCCGTGGCCCGCCGCCGTGCGCGACGTGCCGCTACAGCGCGCACTGTATTTCATTAACTTAGGAGTAATATAGTTGACAGTGGTTGGATACCTCCTCTTAGGTATATAATACCCTGTATTAGAAGCACTTCCGTAACGTAAATTTAATCTATTAACCAATCAACAGTTACAACAAACATTTTAGAATATAATTAGTTAAGCAAAAATGATGATGAAAAAATGATGATACATACAATAGGTTTAGGGCAGGGTGTAACATAAGTTTTGTAAGCAGGTGGCGCCGATGACGACCCGCCGGCTGGGCGTGGCAGTAGCGGTGCTGGGCGGCATGCTGTACGCAGTGGGCGGGTCGGACGGACAGGCGCCGCTCAATACTGTAGAACGCTACGATCCCCGAGCCAACAAGTGGACGCAGGTACATGTAGGGCAGTCCCGCGCGCGGTGCCTGCCACCACCTGCATGAGTGCGCGGTTTGCCTCAACTCGCGGCTGCGTATGAGAGCCGAGCGGCAGCTTCGAGCACCTCTAGCGAGCCGCGCGGCTTCACTGACAAATACAGCTTCTGGCAAAGTGAAAACTTCTTTTGCGTATGATAATGGGCGTGGCCGTGCTGGAGGGCGTAAACAGGACATAAACCGTAAGTAACGGTTTATGTCCAGGATGGCCGAGGTGTGACGCTTCTATCGTCCTGCAGACAGCACCCCGTTTTATCTTGGTTTAGAATACTAGCCTTGGCTATTATTGAACCCTTGCGTAGCCAAGGCGGCGGATCCATTCAAAAAATAATATAAATTATTTAGTAAATGTTGCAGGTAGCAGCGATGTCCACGCGGCGGAAACATCTCGGCTGCGCTGTTTTTGATAATCAAATATACGCGGTCGGCGGACGAGACGACTGCACCGAACTATCCTCCGCTGAAAGGTCACTATTCAATATATTTTATACTAGCAGTTACCCGCGACTTCGTACGCGTCTACAGTGTCCGTGTACATTATATTATCTGTGCGTGTACCGAGCGGATACTTCTTTGAGAAACTTGACATTACACCTCATTACACCGAACTCGTACCTACTGGAATGTCAAACGCTAGTTGTTAGACCAAAGAGGTAGTACTACGTCCTGTCAAACTGACGTGACATGACATGACAATGAAATCCTCTTGCCAATTGGCGCTGCTAATCCTTTTCGTTCATTTAATCCTGTAGATCCTGTTAATTATTCGGGATAAAAAGTAGCCTATGTGTCAATCCAGGTTACAAACTATATATATATGCCAAGATTCATCCAAGTTGGTTCAGTAGTTTAGACGTGATTGAAACACAAACATCCAAACATCTAAACTTTCACATTTATAATATTAGTAGGAAGTAGGATAGGATTTTTCCGATTTTTAGGGAAAGGGGGGTAGGAAAGGGGCTTGAGCCCCCCTAGCCCCTCCTGGGGTCAAATGCTGATTACCGACTCCATTGTCGTTGAATACACTAAAACGTACTATTTAGTGCACCTCCTACCCGCGCATGTCGCCCTCTCACGTCAGTATGTGCGTACACAGTAGAGATGGTTGGCTATGGTTGCAGATACGAGCCGAGCACCGACACGTGGTCCCCCGTGGTGGCGATGACGTCACGACGGTCGGGCGTGGGGCTGGCCGTCGTCAACGGACAACTGTACGCCGTCGGGGGGTTCGACGGCACCGCCTATCTCAAGTCTATAGAGGTAACCTAACCTTATCTACTCACTGCAAGCCTATTCAATACCAACTCTAATCTATAGAGGTACCAGACAATTGTATATCGCTACTCCTTCAGTATAATGTCGTGTTGCAGGTTTTCGACCCCGAATCAAATCAATGGCGTCTGTGCGGCGCCATGAACTACCGACGTCTCGGCGGCGGCGTCGGCGTCATGCGCGCGCCGCACCACGACAACCACTACATCTGGTAACTAAACCACACTCACACCATGTCTAACGTCGGCGTCATGCGCGCGCCGCACCACGACAACCACTACATCTGGTAACTAAACCACACTCACACCATGTCTAACGTCGGCGTCATGCGCGCGCCGCACCACGACAACCACTACATCTGGTAACTAAACCACACTCACACCATGTCTAACGTCGGCGTCATGCGCGCGCCGCACCACGACAACCACTACATCTGGTAACTAAACCACACTCACACCATGTCTAACGTCGGCGTCATGCGCGCGCCGCACCACGACAACCACTACATCTGGTAACTAAACCACACTCACACCATGTCTAACGTCGGCGTCATGCGCGCGCCGCACCACGACAACCACTACATCTGGTAACTAAACCACACTCACACCATGTCTAACGTCGGCGTCATGCGCGCGCCGCACCACGACAACCACTACATCTGGTAACTAAACCACACTCACACCATGTCTAACGTCGGCGTCATGCGCGCGCCGCACCACGACAACCACTACATCTGGTAACTAAACCACACTCACACCATGTCTAACGTCGGCGTCATGCGCGCGCCGCACCACGACAACCACTACATCTGGTAACTAAACCACACTCACACCATGTCTAACGTCGGCGTCATGCGCGCGCCGCACCACGACAACCACTACATCTGGTAACTAAACCACACTCACACCATGTCTAACGTCGGCGTCATGCGCGCGCCGCACCACGACAACCACTACATCTGGTAACTAAACCACACTCACACCATGTCTAACGTCGGCGTCATGCGCGCGCCGCACCACGACAACCACTACATCTGGTAACTAAACCACACTCACACCATGTCTAACGTCGGCGTCATGCGCGCGCCGCACCACGACAACCACTACATCTGGTAACTAAACCACACTCACACCATGTCTAACGTCGGCGTCATGCGCGCGCCGCACCACGATAACCACTACATCTGGTAACTAAACCACACTCACACCATGTCTACCGGAGCCCTAGGCCCCCGTGCGTGGAGGGTTCATTATGTACTTCTACCGGACCAGAGGGGGATTGCGAACAAATCTGACAGTCGCCGCGTTACATAACCTAATAAATAAATAAATATTCATGGACTTAACACACAACGCCCTCTATTCCCAAACTTAGCAAAGCTTATATATGGGAACTAGATGCTGATAGAATACTTATATACTTTTTTTTGTAAATACATAGTAAGACCCAGACATAGAACAAACATCAATGTTTTCCACGCACAAATGTTTGTTCTCGGTGGGGATCGAACCCACGACCCACAGCGCGGAAGGCAGAGCCATTACCGACTGAGCTGTGACGCCTGTCAAAACTGTCTGCCTGTCAGCTCTACTACTAAATGTGTTTAGTGTTGTGTATCGTAGTAAGATGTGCTCCTAATCTTCATACATTTCTTGCAATTGATGCAATCATAAAGTTTATTGCTCCCCTTATTATAAACTAGCAGTTACCCGCGACTTCGTACGCGAGTACCGTTTCCGTGTACATTATATTATTTGTGCGTGTACCGAGCGAATACATTGAGAAACTTGACGTTACACCGAACCCGTACTCGAATGTCAAACGTTAGTCGTTAGACCAAAGAGGTAGTACTATGTCCTGTCAAACTGACGTGACATGACGTGACACCATCCTCTTGCCAATTGACGCTGCTAATCCCGTTTGTTCATTTTATCCTGTAGATCCTGTTAATTATTCGGGATATAAAGTAGCCTATGTGACAATCCAGGTTACGAACTACAGCCAAGTTTCATCCAAGTTGGTTCAGTAGTTTTGACGTGATTGAAACACAAACATCTAAACTTTCACATTTATAATATTAGTAGGATTGTCCCACCGAGGTAACTTGCTGCGCGCGCGCAGACTGACCGGCGCGTGCTTGTTGCAGGAACCGCAAGGACTCCGTGGTGTAACCGCCGCAGCCTTACATTGCCACACTCTCGTATTAAGTCGTTACTCATTTTACTTTATTTTATTGTTAAAAGCTATATTAAATGACTATTTATAATTAATGAAAATACAAAAATTAGAATTATTATTTCATAGTATTTATTCACTTTCAATTAATGTACTTCATTTTTACTTTTTTAACAATAATTATTATCACAGCGTGTCTCTTAACAAAGATAGATGCATGCGTACTACGTTATTCAATTTTGTAGACTAAAACAAAGTCAAAGCTATCAAAAAATTATGCCTCTAAATACCCAAACTAAACTCAACACTCACGTGCCCCCAATAAAGTTACAGACAGAATGTCATTGAACTAACCTCTATCTTAGTAGTAATAAGCCTTTTAGTACAGAGTATAGAAATCACTTCTATAGTAGTAAAAAGTGGTAGAGGTTTACATTCAGCCTCTACGCCTGCGGCGGCGGAGAAGTAGCCTTATCCACTCCCCCGCTCTCATCATCCCCGTTGTCCCCCTCCTCGCTGCCTTCCCCCTCCCCTTCGCCCTCTCCCTCCCCCTCGTCTCCATTCTCCCCCTCGTTGGGCTCCCCCTCGCCGTTCTGTTCGTCCACGTCGGTGCTCTGTTGCTCTGGAACTGAGTCCTGGGTGTCTTCTTTTGAGCGTTTTCCCTGAAAAGTTATTTAAAAGAGTAAATTAAAGCTATTGTGAGTCGATAGAATACAAAATATCGCAAAAGTCGTTCAATTTTTATCATGGAATGTAAGGAATAAAGAAGTAAAATCTACTCGTTAAAGAAACACTCCCAAATGATTTTATGACATGTATGCGCCACGAGATTACCTCATTCTACAAGCCACGTTCAACATTAATCTGCAAAGGAATGACCAAAAAAAGTAGATACAAACTTCCCAATGTTTGTGAATGTTATGCAAGTTCCTACCTTCTTCTTTTTCTTCGACTTCTGCTTAGGTTTCTTCTCCGGCGCGCTGTACCCGGACGGAAAGAACCTTAATCCTTCTTCTTCTCCTTCCACGGCGTCTCCGCTCACGTAGAGTGGACCCAGCGCTAGCAGAGTGGGGGGTGGGGTCGATGGGGGGATGGTTTCAGGTTCAGCCATGACAGGATCTGCTGCACCGACCGCTATGCAGAGAACAATGGTCTCGTTGCTATAAAGAAGAGACTAGTTTAATGCTATCATTGATATAGTTGGGCAGCAGCGGAGAAAACTTGCGCAGGACCGGAGCGACAGGCGTGCAGAGGCGGCCTATACCCAGCAGTGGGTGCATACGGGCTAAATAGGTTGATCCATAGAATGCTTGGAGTATTGTGCAATTGTGTGGGTTGTCAATTGGAGTATCAGTATGCACCGTAAGTGAGAAAAACACTTTCTATTTCCTTGTTAGCAAACCCATTCCTTACATTTTGCTATTTGTAAGAATGGTGTCTGTCTCCGTACTTCTGGGGACCTAGTATGCTTCTAATTTGGAAATGTATTTAACCTCCTTCGGCAACGATACATGTTTGATGAAACATGTCGTCGTTATTGACGATGTGATCGAAATACTATCTCATCTCAAGGTCCTGGTACTCACTAGTCCTTTTCAGGTCGAAGTTCATACTGATCCACGTTCTTGCACAGAAGCTTAGGCTCTTTCACACTCGCGTCTGCGTACAGCCCGTAGCGTAGCAACCTCGGTGCGATATCCGGTGCGGCTGCACTCGCTAGAACCGCCCTACGCTGCCACGCGCCGAACATCATGACGATGTGAGGTGGTTCCAGAAGAGCTGGTGGGTCTACCACTGCCTGTACCATCTGGAAGAAGATTCAGTGAGGAACACAGCCGGAGGATGTTGGTAAGTAATCTCATAAATTCAAATGTTCAGATGTGTGACACGCGTAAGCTGTAGATAACCTGTAAGTAACGGTGATATGTTCTTGTGAGTGAATCCACCAGGAAATCTAAGAACAGGAAGCTTATGAGCATTCATCTTCTGAGTCTAACTTGGTTGAAAGCAAAAAAGGAAACTGGAAAAAACGGACAAAAGAGTAGGTAAGTAGGAAAGTTAATCTGACGAATGCGGAATTTGAACGTATGTGAAATAAATCAAAATGCTAAAGGTTGATGTGTTTGGTCTCTGGCACTAAGTTTTGTTACCACCAGTTAGTCCTCTCGTACTCTACGGCCCCTAACCCCGTCCATACAGATTATGGGTGGCATTAGGCACCTTAGGGTAGAGCAGATCCAAAATGGCGGCTCTTTTATGTCGATCAGATGGAATATAGATTCCAGGAATGTTGTCGGCCTTCAGCTCATCCGCTGGCAGTTTCTTGGGTCTTTCATCGTCTTCTAAACCATCTCCAAAGATCGCTCGACGGCATATTTCTGTAAACCAACAAATTAATTAATTTCCTATTGACTTTTTTCCATTATAACAGCTCATACTAGCGCATACTAGTTATTTTTCGTTTCAGCTCTCCTCTGTTCACAGTTTTACTTGATCTGGTTTGGACATACCAATAACACATCCCTCTTTTTCTGGCACTTTCTTGAGGAGTAGAGCGAGTGAGGGTCTTTCGATAATGACGGCTGCCGTAGCTTCCTCCCCCATCTCAGGGTCTTCCACGGCAAGGATCCTGGCGCCTTCTTTGCCCAGGAGTAGCGGGCATTTGTCTGCTACCAGAACTCCTATGGTGAAGGAAAATATTGATTTGCAGCTGTTTTGTGAAATAATTCACGATAGCATTATTTTTGGAAATCTTTGAATAAACTGTTATGTGACTCCATTGTCGTTTACCTTGTGGTTCTAAGGCGTCCGATATCTTCCTAAGATGTTTCTGCGCATGCGGCATCATGAGTCCGGGACAAACATCCGCGAAGTGAGCCTCGATGCGCTTCGCGCGCAGCTCCCGGCGAGCTAAGCGAGCTGCTTCGACAGCTGCCGCTTCCTTGAGCCGTCTCTCTTCAAACAACTTCTCTGCAGCTGTTGCTAATTCCTGGAAATAATGTGTTTTTGGTTTAGCGAACAATATTTACGAAAATAAGATAGAAGGTATAAGACATTTTCAAAAGCAAGCTGAATTGCTGATTCAGCAATTTTTAATTATTGTCATAACTATTCAGATACTTAATTTACTCGTATCTAGGTGTTTGAGAAACATTTGTAAAATGGAAGAACGTGATGGCGAACGTCAGCGGTCTTGATTTGACCATCGCGCTCTGCCTGCCACAAACGGTTCATTTATCTTTTTGTTCGTGTGTTACCCATTAAATCGTTGCGTTGGTTGCTCTCTTGAATATTTATTCATACCTGTTCTGGAGGCGTTAGTTCGTGCGGAGCTCTCTTTGGCCGCTCGAGTTCGCCCTTCTTTGCCAACTCCTCATTCCGAAGCTCCTGCTCTATGGTCCTGGACAGTCGTGGAGCGTCGGCTCCGAACACGACGTTGAGCAATTGCCCTGCCTGTGGAGAATTCATGAGAGAAGTATTGGCGAAGGTTATGAAGTGCTCTACTCAGGATAACATCACGTACAAAAAACTCTGGTCGACTTTTCGACAAAATCAAATCCTTCTAGTCTGTTGTATTGAAATTTATTGGACGTATTTAACATAAATACGTTAATCTAGGAGAGATGCACTTCGGAATAAGTTACAAACATTGCATACCTAACCTATACCTACGTTTAGATTTATTTACTTAGATAGTTTTTGCAAAAATAGGGAAAGTTCTAGATTCACCAGTGAATATAAAACCTCAGTGCCAAAGGCTTTTACAAGTGTTTGCCCCACTTTGTAGGTATGTCTAGTCATAAATACCCCGACATTCTTCAAGTTAGGAAGGTCTCGGTGGCTATAAACATACGGTTTTTGCAGTTTGTTCGATATCGCTGGCGGTGCCATCGCACAAAAGCTACAAATCACCCTACGCTACATATGAGTACCTGTCTACGTAAATACGTCGACACCCTTTGTGGAAAAACGTGATTATGACGTAAAAAATTCAATACATTTCTATGAAAGGTATTGAATCTAATGAACAGATTGAACAGAACAGCGCGAGTTGAATAGTAAATTAAAAAGTTACCTGAAACAATATTGAGTTGATCTTACCGCGATGAACATCCAGGTCGGCTCACTGCGCTTCCTAAATCTCGACAGAGCAGTAATGGTGTCTGACTTTGCCTGTAAAATAATATTCCATTAACATTTTATCAAGAAGCTTGGAGTTCCGAGCAGTTGAGACCCGCGTAGAGTGCTTACCACAGCAAGATGTAAGTTGTCACCTCCTATCTCTACCTTGATTTTCTTTAGATTCCCCACCATTCCGATGCATGGTCCGCACCATTCCGAGTACACGTCAATCACTGAAATAAAGGGAAATTGTGTTTTATATCGATATATCGAGAAGCAAAAATTTGACAAATACTACCGATTATAAACCAGTACCGGTTTGAGCCCCACTAGCGCGATTGCATGGTGCTTTTAAGATCAACATTCGCTGCTGGACTGGACACCACTGCAAAGCATTCATGTCATGGCACTAGTTAGAAGTAATAAAAACAAGACTCACCCAGCAATCCATCTCTCAGCAAGAACTTGTTCCATTCATCATCAGTGTTTAGTTCGGCCTGCAATTGTACTTGCGCGGCCTTCTTGCCTGCGCCGGCCGCGGCGGCGGCAGCGGCAGCGTTGGCGACCGCGCTCGTCAGAGCCATGCCGCCGAGTGATGGATGTGATCGTACCATCGTGTGGGCATGCCATTGCGATGGGGTGCAAAGGGTGGGGAAGCCGGCATGCGAGCAAATGTGCATGGTAGGCAGGTTGCCAAGATGCGGGAGTAGGGATGTGAGTTGGCTGCTAGACTTGTTTTTTTAATGTGGAACAAGGCGATAGCTTACCTTATGTTAAGTGGTAACCACTGCCTACAACAATGCGTTGCTCACTGAGCACGTCCATTAAAGACGTGGTCTGTGATGCGCTGCACTGCGCCCATCAGCCTGAGACATATCTAAGGGTGTCGTGTCGAAGAATCTAATTAGAGACACTTTAGTCAATGCACGAGCAAAAACCTTGTTAGTAGCGGATGGTCGATGCTGATCATTTGACAAGTGGTAAAGGTGGTTATACGAAAATACAGGTAGGCATGGTATGTGTAGCTCGGCCCTACGGTGGGTGGTGTGATGGGCGTCCTTGTATGACTTTATAAATAGGTCGTAAAAGCGAAGTGAAGCCAGATCAATTGGATAATCAGGTAATAAAGAATGTCAACTTTCATGTGAGCGCGAGCCTCGTAATGTGGTATGTGTGACATGCAACATTGCCCAACTAACCTCAGGCGATAAGATTAAGAGTTATAGTAAATCTATTAGAGCGCTAACCAGATCCTGAAGTCATAAACAAGTGTTACGCATTCGGAGTTAGAGCGCGCTCTAACTCTACTATAGCCCCGAAATGGGCACACTTTTTTATTACCCTAGGTTGTTTAATGGTGGTAAAGCAGAGTTACAGAATGGGTTAAGAGGTACAATAAAGCAATAAGAGAGCTATTATAGTGATAACTGAAACTAGAAGGGATAAAAGCGTGGTAAATAGGTAAAAATTAACTCCTTTAGTGATATAGTAGAGTACAGTATCGTTTATTAACTCTTTGGGCGCTAAGAGGGCTGCAAATAGGTGAATACTAACTCCTTAAGCGGTACAGTAGAACTACAACGTCGCTCATTACATCTTTAAGCGATAAGAGGGTGCCAAATAGGTTATTGTTAATGCTTTGAGTTCTAGTATAGGTCCGCAAAGGCTAATAGCAACAGCCTCAGGCGCTAAAATTTTTTACATCAGGATTTTTTTTCGTTTCATCAACAAACTTCTTATTTTTATGTACTCGTACAGTGCGTATTGTTAATATATTTATCGGATCCAAAACGCCGCCATTCGTTTGTGAAAGTGAAATAAAAATAAACATTTTAGTTTCGACTTAGTGGACACAGAAGTTGACTTTTTACTGCGAAGGTAAGTACACTGTGAATAAGTATATGTATTATCAACAAATTATTGAAGCGCCCGGTGTCTGGTTATCTATTTGCTGAAAATAATATTTTATTAGATATGGAGTAACCTAAAACTATTGTAATAATCTCATTAAGTGCTGCCTATTCCAGTTTATAGTATCGTGCTAGTAGTATTAGAACACAATAAAGCAAAGTACTTCAGTTAAACCGTGTTTTCTTCTGTTTTTCTAAGCTTAGTCAAATCAATTCGCAACATAAACATGGTGGCCAAATAAATTTAGGGATCCGTAGTAACTGCCCAAAATCAATACAACCAAATCGAGTATGTACCTACATAACTAGTTTTAAGCGTAGGTGCCTACAATTTCTTTTGTTTATTAGATTTTACATTAGTTATTTTTTTTTTCAGTATGCAGACCAAGAGAACTCCCCCGTATGTTGTGAACCTTTCAACCAAACCGTCTTCACTGTACCTGATAACTCATCATCATCGGTAATTACTGCAACTAATGAAGTCAATGAGTCATCACAAATTATTTTGACGTCTTCAGGTGACGGATTCCTGGGTACCTTCTGTTCTGAAGAATGCAAACAAAAGAAAAAATGCCAAGCTTGAGAGGTCATCAACGACACTAAAACGTGTAAAAATTTAATATTTTTAATAAAGTTTTTTAAAAACTTAAAATAATTGTCACTATTTTCTTCAATATCAATCCTCGATCCACATTTTCACAAAGTACTTCCTCATGATAGCTTGTAGTTGTAGCATTACTTTCACACACATTTTCTGAAAAAATCATGTACGGAACCCAGATCCATTTTCACAAGAAACTCTCGCTTGACTACTTGTAGTACCTACCACTACCGCTCACAATAAATTTTCAAACAATGAACAAATAAGGGGTACAGAGGTGGTAATAAGCTCTATTACTCTACTTAAACTTATACAGAAATAACATGAAGCACTAGAAGTTCTATGATAGCGAAAAATGTTCCTCCAATTCGACTTTAAGTAACATATGAGAATTTTGTACCTCTTTAGGCATTTGGTGCTATGAAAGAGTTTACGAGCACCACTGTAGATCTGGTAGCGGTAATTATTGCTTTTGTACAACTTTTGGTTCTTAGGAAAGTTTGTTATCGCTTGCATAGCACTTTGGGGGGTTGAAGTCAATGCTTGCTTTTTATTTAGATTTTATAGTTGTAATATTCACTTATAGCTTTAACACAAGATGCTTAGCCTGTATAGTAGTGTTAAAAATTGCTGCTGTATATCTTTAACCTTTATACTCACACTGTTAGCGCCCTTGTAACTCTGTGGTATAGCTCTAGGGAATTATTTTGCTTGTCTACGCTTTTTTGTCGCCAAAAGTTATAAGGTCTGCTGCTGTAGCGCCTTTATATTTCGTTAAGTTCTAAAACAAGCTCTAATTGACGCCTAAATGTTTGTTGGGTGCAAATTGCCTTTAGTAAAATCATAAGATGATTTGATTAGGGCTGGTGATAAGAATAAGAATTTTGGAATTTTGTGTGACGAGATGGGACCTCTAGTTGGGTTTTACAAAATTTGAGGGATCGAGGACATTATTGCATGAGTCTGTATGGGTGATTTGTTTGAGAGGTGTCTAGACCAAAGCTATTAAGTAACACCTATGAATCTTAGCCTAATTATAAAATGGAAGCAGGCAACTTAGGTCTAGTAAGTATATTCTAGCAAAATTTTGAAAGCAGTCTTACCAGTGAATATGAGAGAAGTTGTCAAGGAGGTTGTTTATTGGTTTGGGATATGTGATGGAGGATAATAAGCTCTAGTATCTAGGGTTGATATTACTTGGATCGAGCTCGATGACGACCGCACTCGCCAGCGCCATGGGAACGAATGCCAGACATTGGCAGACGATGCCGTGAGGTGCCATGTGTGTTGCTAAGGATATAGCATGGTGGACGTGGCGGGGTATAGGTGTGGCGTGCGAGAATCTCATCCGTTTGTAAATAATGTGATGAGTGAACTCGTTGACTTTCAATGTAAAGTCGGGGTTCTTGAAGTGCTGACCGACTTGACCGAGCGATGACGGATAGACGATGGTGAAACTTTTGAAGCTATCGTGTTGTCTGTTTAGTTTTGTAATGTTTGCATGATCATAATGGTATTTATTTACATATTTAATAAGGTGGTTTTAATCTGAAAAATATGTGAATAATCCGAGGCTACAAATTCTGTGATGATCAATAGTACGTACCTATCATACTTATGGCACCTGTTCCTCTTAACCATTTTGTACCGGTATTCTTTTATGAGAATAAGTGATGGAACGAGCTGATTGCCTACCTGATGTTAAGTAAAAATATAAATATTCATGGACATTTCACACGACGCCCTCTAGTCCCAAACTAAGCAAAGCTTGTAATATGGGAACCAGATGCTGATAGAATACTTACTTATATACTTTTTTTAAAAGTGGTTACCGCCTTTGCGGCATTGCACTGCGATTATCAAGTCTCATGTTTTTTACTTGCACAGGCACTCTCTTCAAAACGAATGAATGCTTGGCGGCAAAAATAGTTACGGTGGCCGTTTTCCCCGGACGAACTCTTAGGTACAAAAAGCTCTACTTACTACTACTAAAATACGGTAAAATATATAAATTACGACCGGAAAATGACGGTGGTGGTCGTTGTAGTCTAAGAAAAACGAGCAGGCGCCGCCGTGCCTGTCTGTATTCATGTGGTACACTATATACCTAAGACAGTAGAAAGTTTTAGTTGGTGGTACTTAGTACTAGGCTACCAGCAACCACCCAGCAACCCACCGACTGAAATTACTATATTAGAATGATTCACATTCTACATGTTATAGATAGCAAGTATTGTAGAACGTGCCCCTGACACAAGAGGTCAAGTTCAAATCCATCATATTTCAAATTCCGAAAAAGTGTAAGAATCTGGAAAATGTTAGTAACTTTTTATTCTGTCTGACTGTATTATGCAAAGAGAGATGTGCAGTGCAGACTGCACATCTCATAAGGTTAGCCTATTCAGACAACCTTACGAAGCAAGCTTTATATTATTAAATTTATGTAGGTAGGTACCTTACCGTCACGCCATCTACCACTGCATAAAAAAACTATTCAGCTCCATCTAGCGTAATGGCACGAAAAGATAGTTTTGGTTACTAGACGCTACGTGGCAGCACCAGGTTAGCTACTCGCCCACAGATGGCGCTTTTATAAAACATGACGGAGAACGTGTAGCTGAGCTGCCTCTAGACACTAGATGGCGCTACTTAGAGGTCTGTAAAGACTTGACTGGTATCTAGTAAGTGTATCAAGTGGTCGGAATTTAGTTCTGAAATAGTGATCTAGCGGATTCTAGCTTATAAAACTTCTTCTTTCTGAAATTGTATGGCTTACGCTAAATGCCAATGATCGGTAGACATAAGGTTTTAGGTAGGTACCTAGTTTTAGATAGGTAGGTACTTTATGAGAAAATCAGTTGTAATTTTACTGCCCAAAAAAGAGCGATATTATGCGCATTGCGATAAAGTTAACTATAGGTAGGTTAGCATAATAATATAACAACAATAATGGTCTTCTTCAGAGTTGAGCAACGAATGTTAAAGCAAAATGGTGGGATCGCATGACGGAGGCACAGAAGACTTCCTATTGCAAAACTCGTAAATTATCTTCTACGTCGTAACTTTTGCATTAACCAGTCGATTCTAAAATATATGGTGGATTCGTTTCTCATTGTGTGCGTTACTTTGATCGGTATATTTATCATCATCATGATCACCCCCATCGATTTCCAGAATTTACAATATTCCCCGAGATCTGGGTCGTCGGTCCATCGGACGGAGGACCGTTGCCTTCCGATTCGTGGTTGCCTATTCCCCAGAGCTAGTATATTCATAGTCCATTTATTTCGTAGAGCCCGTTGCTACGATCTTTGCTTTTGCACTACGCTCGTAGCCGCTTCGTAGCTCCGTAGAGCTCGTGCTACGACAGACCCGGATACCTATCGAACTCAAAGAACAAGGAAGCAATAGAAACGACCTTTTGTAACCCCAATAACGGTAACTAATCGCATCATAGTAAGTATATTCATTTTGTTTGTATTCCTACAATATTATCACCGAACACGCGAGCTTCTGTTTTTGTAAAACTTTGCGTTGTAATCGTAGTTACAGAAATTGGCATAGTTTAGTAAACTATTGCCGAAAGTAGGCTTTTTAGGTAAGTGAAATATGTAAATGGCACCTCGTGCGTGTATAATACAGCTCGCGAGTGGGACGGGAAACTTGTTGCTTATCCACTCTATCTAGTGAACCATACAAGTAGTCGCTTGTATACTAACAATTCTTATAAATCTTACAAAAGGAAAAGTAAGACGGAGCCCCATAATAGTAAACAAAAAACTTGCGCGCGCGCTGCACCACTCGCGTACCTAAATGTTACTTTAAAATCTTTTTAAATAAATCACACGATTCAATAGATCGGATGGGTTATAGTAATTTTCAATAACAATAAATAATGGTATGCGTGAAATGAATTGTTTGCGGTTTTACGTATTATCGTTTAATTCCGCGCACAAACAGCGGAACCAAAAAGCTGGTCCGCATAAATGATAAAAATTATGCCTTTTGAATATCCTTTGAAACGCGGACAAAAATGTAAACCGCAGCGTGCGGAGTGTGTATGAAAATAGAATATTTTCATATTAATACGAAGGATGTACATCCGGTGCCGCGTACATAATTAAAACTCGCATTAGGTTAGCCGGCCCCACTGCCCACCGCCCGCGGCAAAGGCTCCGCCTGCAGGAGCGAGCGACGCTACAAGCGCTAGCGGGTAGCGACTGTTTCAACCAGTTAATTCATAGGTACTACGTACTACCAACTATGGTCACATAGTTTTCAGGCCGTATTAAAGCCTCCACCATGATTAAACAAGCAGAGATGTACAAAATGGTTTTAAAAAAGCATTTAAATACAAAATGCAAAATACTTTTCAGATTTACTATTTCAAATGCAAAATACCAAATAGTTTTGCGTTTTGTATTTCAAATGCTAAATGCAAAATAGGTATTTTCAAAATACTTTTTCAAAATAAAATACCTTTTTACCAAATTTCAGATATTTTTATTTATTTTAGGTATTTATCATGAGAAATAAAGACACAATGCCGAGCCGAACAAAAACGTCTAATAACATGGCACCTTATGCATGACATTTTGGTCATATTTATCAGTACGCGTATCAATAAATTGTTATGTTATTAATAATAATAATAAAATATAAATCCGTGAACTCAAATCGTCGGCGTCAGCGGCGCGCGGCGTTGCGTTTCATAGCCATAGATAATGTTCGTCGTTTTCTTTTGACATTGACACTAGTGACTAGTCAGACATAAGGTGCGTACTCTGACCAAAGAAGAAAAAAGGGCGCGCATGGCTAGCAGGCGCCTCTATCGGTCAAATTCAGCAATACAAGCGTCATTCGTTCATTTCATTTTGTTTGACTGGTGATGTTGACTAAACTTAATCACAAAGTATTTTGCATTTTGAAATAAATATTAAAAATGCAAAATACATCTCGAAATGTATTTCAAATAAAATACAAAATGTTTTTTACTAAAAGGCATTTAAATGCAAAATACAAAATAGGTATTTTGCATTTTGTATTTGCATTTTAAATAGAAGTATTTCAAATAAATCGCATCTCTGTAAACAAGTGCTATAGCTGGGATAGGTGCCTCCTAGACCCACTAACTAAAGTAAAAATAGCAAATTCAGGGTTCTACAGGCTCGCGACAGCCTTCATACATGTCATAGCTGTCGCCATATGGAAACAGGATTAACTGCAGTGAGAATTCTGAATCTCCCTTTTGCCCTAGCCATTCGTTGTGCCCCATCATAGGTGTTCTGTGATAACCGCTGTCCGCTCCGCTTATCACACAGCTCGCACCCGCCTCCCTAAACACGCCCGCGGGAGCTCGCTTTTAAACCTGCTTTGAATTATTCTAACACATTTTTCCTTAAGCTCTGGATCAGTATTTTTTCTGTTGTGTATTTTCTTATTTACATTTTGTTACATTTTAAATATTTTACTCAATCATATTTACAATATCCTCATTGATACATTTGTAAAAAAAGTATAGTACACAAACTTATTTGATTCATGTGTCCAAAATGAAATAGCGATGCTAAAAGGTGCTGAGAAGTGCCATATGGAAATGGTAATGGATGAAAGTAGAAGAAATGAAATGACGTGATTATACGATTGACCATTCCTTTGTCTAATATTAAGCCAGTATATTTCTATAAGCTCATGAAACCTAAGTTACAAGCCAAGGTACGTTTTTTACATGCCTTTATGTCATTATGTCATGCACTTCAAATTCTTCTACACTTTCTTCAAAAAGTCACTCAAACGAACGATGCCCTCAAAAGTAAGCCCTAGCTACGCACCTGTACTGACTTGTTATAAACGAAAGCAAATACTGAATTTCATGTGCAAATAATTCTACGTTACTGACGTGAAAGCCTCATCCTTTGATATGATTATGTCAATATTGGTTCTTCATCGCTTCAAAATTGATCGAAGATCACTGTTTTCAAAGCACTTCTCAAGAAAAGTTTCACTTTCAAACTTGTCTACTCGATAATTCAAAATCGCTTTCAAGTGTCAGTAATCTGTTGCCTTCGGTCAACCGTTTCCCCCCGCGCCTTCAGATGCGGTCTCAGGGACTCCAAAGGGAGGTTCAGACGGGCCGGTGCCGCGCTGCCGACTGCGGGCCCGCAGGCCAATTACACCTGCTATTGCAGAACAAGTAACAGTACTCAACTGTAGATATTTCACTCTAAAACGACTGCGATATTCGCAGTGCTATACGCTACATAGTGCATCGTTTGGAGAAATAAAAATCAGTATGTACCCTGTCATCAGGATCAAAGCTGCTCGTATCCTAGATAATTAGGTGATGTAAAACCAACAGCATAAAGCTCATTTTACATTGCAAGTGGATCGGAGTAACTCAGGGCTGTGTTTGCGGCCCGCACGCGATACTCCTTCGCGATATTACCGAATTTATTACTGTTTTAACTGATTTCTGAATTACGGTGGGTACCGATCGTAATTTGGCATAACTAATGTTTTGTGACTGCCTTGAAATACAGGTTAATGTAAAGATTGTGAAATTAACCGAAGTAATTCAATGCATTTGTCATTAATTTCTTTCCATTACCCCATTACCATACTTTTCGTGATGTTTCTAAGAATGTCTCAACTCATAAGCTCACGTAGACGAATTCGTGGTTTTATAAGTCATCATCTAGCTATGTAAAGGTTAATAAATAATTAAAACGTGAGCATATTTGAATAGAAACGGTACAACCTGACCCTTTGTATTTAATCTCATTCAGTTAGCAGCTACTGTAATCCCATAGCGTGTGATTACAAATCTTTTCAGCGCCGATATGAGTCGAATAAACCCCAAATTAATAATTAAAGACTGCCCTAAGGGCCCAACGGGCTCCAGGCTCGAGTGTGGGCCACAGGATTATAGCTTTCTTTGCATTATGAATTCATTTACAAATCAATGTTAGAATTACTTGAAAGCTGTTTTTGTTGATGTTTATGATGTTCAAAAATTAAAATATCTTCATGCAACTTTTAGGTGAGCTTGACTTTTATTTGTATGATTGGAAGCTTCTTTTCACACCAAGAATCAATTCTAGCAAAACTTTAAAAGCTGTAAGCGCCTTCGAATGGCTAACTGATGAACCAAGCTTTTCTTTGGATTTCAGCAGCTTCATTTAGCTAAAGTTTATGTCTCATCATTGGCTATTCAAGCTCAATTGTATCTACTTTCTCTGCAAAACACAGATCTGCTATTGCAATATTTATCAAGAAGTCTTCAATCTGGTAGAGCCGTCCACACAGGCAGCACCTAGTCGCATGCAAGCCATCAATGCATCACGTCTGCCGAAGTCACCGCTTGCACACATTAAATACAGCAATCAAAGCAGTCAACTCCACTCAAGCTGGTGTGCGTTCACACAAAGCTGAAAACACGAGCACATGTTGTCGTTATGACACTGTTCAGTTCATAGTGTTCATGTAAATCATAAAAAATTAGCGATCTCATTTATTTTAACAATGGAGCTTCGAAAGTTCTCTGAAAAAAAAAAACACTGCCTTTTGTGGTTCAAATGTTTATTTATCATTTATTTTAAATTTTCACTCAAATAGGTAGTGTAGTGGTAATGTTTGTGCAATATTTACAAAATAAGAAAGAAAATACCTTTTCTTCCAACGATTTTACAGAAAATTATTTGAATTACCATGAATTTGATCGCAACAGCATCAATAAACCAAAGATGCGCTATTAATCTAGTCAAGCACTTATTTCGATAAACATTCATGAGTTGACAAATTACTAGTAATTTAACAGCATATTCATGTCTCTACGGCAGACTACTAAAGCGTCTAGGTCTTGGAGTTCTGATGATTGATGCCCAGCTTAGGCACATGTACACCTATCTAACCTATGTCTAGTCGGGCGGGAAACTTGGCTAGTTCAATATTTTATGGGCAATGGGGCCAACTTAATACATTCGTGTACGTGGATGGCGTATTTTTTCCAGTTATTTTGATTTAATAGCCAAGCTACTGAACCAATTTTGATGATTATGGGGTTAATTTTAAACTATCCGTATATCCTGTTTAGTTGACCGAGCGAGCGAAGCGTCTAAGTTTCGTCATTGGCCAAAAATGCTTTTGTCCGGCTGTCTGTCCGTAATCGCCTACAGGTCGCATTTATGAACCGACTAGCAGTTACCCGCGACTTCGTACGCGTCTACAGTTTCCGTGTACATTATATTATCTGTGCGTGTAACGAGCGGATACTTCTTTGAGAAACTGGACATTACACCTCATTACACCGAACTCGTACTGGAATGTCAAACGTTAGTCGTTAGACCAAAGAGGTAGTACTACGCCCTGTCAAACTGACGTGACATGACATGACAATGAAATCCTCTTGCCAATTGGCGCTGCTTTTCGTTCATTTTATCCTGTAGATCCTGTTAATTATTCGGGATAAAATGTAGCCTATGTGTCAATCAAGGTTACGAACTATATATACGCCAAGATTCATCCAAGTTGGTTCAGTAGTTTTGACGTGATTGAAACACAAACATCCAAACATGTAAACTTTCGCATTTATAATATTAGTAGGATTTGGCCGAAAATCAGCACGCATATTCCTTGATTTATGAAAAATTTATGCAAATTTTTGATTTTTGATTGGGGGGAAAATAGGGGAGAAAAGGAGGAAAGTTTGCTGTAGCGTTGTTTATCGACGGATTTCAATCAAATTCGAGAAGCACACTAAAGATTTCATTCTACACAAGATGGTGTAAAAATATTTCCAAAAAAGGGGAGTAGGAGGGGGAAAAGAGGGGAAATTATTTTTTAATATTTTTCCCGAAAATTTACTCCATCCAATATCAATGAGGCTACACAGTCTTCTCCGCCTTTACGAGACAAATCCGTAGACACCAGATTTGACCTCCTAGGACCAAGGGAACGCCAGTAATTGCTAAAACTTATACCCCTATTTTGCTCAAAAGTCTACATAGGTGGCTTATTAGAACATTCAAGTTCCTGAAATTAGATTTAGCCAGGGGAAAAGAGAAAGTGTCGGTTATTGCATGGTTATTGTTCTGTGATTATAAAGGCTCGCGAGGTCTATGTTCTCATAGGACAATTAGTTTATAAATGACGGTGTTATGAGGTAACAAATATAAAAAAGTACAACTTAATTGAGAATCTCCTTATTATTTTGGAGTCGTTTTATTAAAGAAATACTTATGTGAAAATCTTGAATAGAGCCTACTTTATTTATTTGGATTTTTGCCACAAAAGATTCTCGCCCTACTATAATGTTTGTCTAACTTGATATACTAGTAGTAGGCAGCTCTAGTCCATGAGCCTACAGTCACACTTTACTGCTAAACTCACTACCATAGTGCTGCAAACAGTACATTTATGTGCAGTAGTCTGTACGTCCAGTTATTGATAGTGACAATAGTTCATTACGGGCACTCTGGTCGTGGAGGAGCCCAGTGCGGCCGTTCCGCCACCAGGGGGTTGATTAATGCACCGCTCGGGGTTGCTTTCACAAATCATTATGAGCTAGCTTTCTATTTTATAGAGCCATCACGACTGAATAAAAATGGTCAATTGAGAAGTTTATTTCATATTATTTTTAAGTCAAAATCTATGAGCTTTTTCCGCTCTTTCGTAGCACTTACTACGAAGTTTTTGGTATCTGTAAAGCAAATTGAATTTAAATTGAATTGAGTTGAATTTTATTTTTCAAAATTGGTAGATATTTTTATTCTACTCAAAGTCAAAGTCAAAATTTCTTTATTCTATAAAATCACAAGGATCATGTAGAATCAAAGTAGTTAAAGTTATAATTCTTTTGTTCAATAATCATTTAGAATTGTCTTATATAACTAGGTGATTCTAGGTGCCAGTTCCACGCCACCAGAAGGCATGCATGCTAAAAATCACTAGTGTACGAATCCTGTCTTCGTTCTGTTCGAATCCGAACATGCACTAAATAGCTTCTATGGACAATGAATAAAACAAATATTTTAACAATACTTGTACAATTTTGTACCAATCTAAAGTTTATTGATGGACTAGCAAGCTTTAACCCAAAAACGATTATTATAACCAGTAGACCGCAGACCAATGGCGTCCGTTTGCCAAATCGGCGTACGTTGGCAAAGCTGCCACTGCTAAAATTGCTGCCAATGGCACCATGCATGAGGTAAATGCGTTTTTGAATATTTGCCTAAAACCTTTTTAGACCATAATTATATTTCATACTTGTTTACTAATGCTTTGGTATGACAATACTATTTTTAATGGTTTGGAAACATCGAACTGAAAAACGCAGTGTAGTTACAGTACAGTACGCACAACGGATGTTTATCCTTCTGAAGTTAGGTGCAATTAACGAATGCGCATGTACCTACTGTTGTGCGGAAAAATACGCTCCAAATCGACCAAATATGGGTTCTGCGTAGATAGTTCAGAGAGACAAAGATCCGTTGTGACAACTTGACCTCTCTATTTCCATTCACTAGATTAAAAGATCGGATGAAAAAGCTATAAGAGACCGTCAGCAGTGAACGACGAAATACTCGTAAAATCATGATGAAAATGTACTATGTATATTGTATATTGTAAATTGTAAATGTATATTGGTGGCTATCTGTAACTTTAGAAAATACCCATGTCTATAGAAGCATGTATCAAGGTACTAACCTACTTTAATCGTAACTCCGACATGGTTAGGTGGGGGGAATCAACTGGAAGGAGAGGGGGGGGGGGGGGTTTCATGAAGGGGTCACTCACAGGGTCGAGGGTTCTAATCTCTGCCAGTGACAGAGCGACGAGACGGCTCAGCGTTCTCCTTATCCGGCGTAGCCTAATATCAACTTTGAATCATGCTTGTAAGATTTATAATTGCGTGGCTGAGAGAGATGCAATTGTGGTCCGTACATTCAGCAAGAAAAGTGAGATGAGTTACAAAGTTTTATTATGATAAATTGGAATAGAAAAGTACAGTCACAGCGGGTTTATAAAATGAAAGCACATACCTAATTCATTTTATTTAAAACATTGTTATGGGAAAAGTCGCATTCCAGAGGAGAGTATTACCTAGCAATTATTTTAGGTTTATGTTATATCAACCTGCCTAGTTTATTATAGATGCGTACCGAGTGTTTGCGTACCTACCTACTTGGGTTAATAAATTTGTTTTATTCCTTTTTTTTGAAACTTATTTACACTTTTAATCTGAGTAAAACACAAAAAAATCAATTCAGTTAATAGCTTTTTCAAAATTGGCAGGTTTCGTCGATAACTGTACTGTAAACAGGGCGTAATCGTGGAGGTCTACTCTGTAGAACGACGAGCTAAAGGTTACTTGGTAACATTTTAGTTACATTGCGTGGTAAAGCGGCAAAACTCCGTGCGCCCTGAAAAATTTACAAGGAAAACGGGCAGTGTAGCTCTAACGGTACCTAAGGATCTGCGTCTATTTTAGGGGCAGTAGACCCTTGCAGGAGGCTGTATAATTAGGTATGTGAAGATTACGTGGCGATTTTTCAGAGAGGTTTATAATTTACCGACAAAACAATGTCGGCTGACGAGGGTTGGGATAATTAGTTAAATATTTTGATTGTCGAATTACTTTACTAATTATGTTGTTTTGATGTTAGTAATTATTGCCTTAATTAGTGCTAATTCATTTTCATAACAAAACATTCTGAAAGTACCTATCTAATTAGTCTTCTATTTGTACCTATCCTCTAGGTACGATAGAAACTCCCTTAGAATAAGGGAGGTCGGGATATCGCGTTTTTTGCCAGATTGGACCAAAACATTGAACATAATGGATCATAGTTGATAAATTTTTTTGTTTTTTAAATATTCACGGACATCGCACACAACGCTTTCTAGTCCCAAACTAAGCAAAGCTTGTAATATTTATTTATAGGCCTTTCCAGCTAAGTTATGTAAGTCAAATTTATTCGTCCTAATCAACATACTTACAACATGAACATGTAAATATGGTAAATCGACACACTACCGTCTACCACACGGCTGAGTTATACCTAAACAATGCGATCACATTCATCGCGGCATTGCCGTCATTTATCGCTTACTTACGTACTTGTACAGACAGCGTCAAAAAGATATCTACAATTTTTTTTTCCAAAATATCTCACGTTTCTCCAAATGGGAGATCCACAAAACATTTAACCAAAATGGACACAGTTAGTTGACCAGTTACTTACATTTAAATTCTCATCGGGAAATCGTGTACCTACCGTATTACCTGAAAATCTTTTAGAGATAGAAAATAGAAATAAATAGAAATTATTTATTTTACGCAACACACAATAAGGTACATACTTATTTACTTAATAATAAAACGATAACATGCGTAAAAAAGGAACCCACTCAGCAAATGCTAAAGATGCACGGTGGCTCCTTTAGCGCTGGTTTTCAGATTTCAGTTTTTTAGAGATGGTGGTTAGAGACAAATTGGTAGGTACTCTGTTTTCTTTGGGCATAAACATTATACACAACGTGTACACAACACATTCTGCAGTACCAACGTATGTGTGTGTTAGTTCTTACTCTGTTGTATTTGTGTGATGTATAAAAAGAACTACCGTGAAAAAACATGACACGTGTATGCGAGTGTCATGTTACAAAATGTTACACAATTGCAATATAGAGAGGCTATCTCACAGAGGTCACAAGCGTTAAGATATCTGTTGCTTAAGTACTGAATAATAAACCAATGTTATTGGCCCTTTACTAAAATGGGTACCTTACTTATTATAAAATACTTTTTAATTATATAAAGTAAGGTTTGTCACGGATCTTGGAAATTTGGTATAAGTCTCCTTCTGACATTAATTGCTTGGTTCTGTTTTAGTCGCTATGATCTTAAATACCATGTTTGACAAAGTTTTTTTAAACAACATTGAACAATTTGAACAAGTCGATAGCCCACCTGGATGCCAAGCGGTAACCACTGCCTATAACGATGCATTACCTCACCGAACACATCCAGTGATGGTCACAGTGCTGTGCATTGCTCTGCGTTCACCACTGACACATGTGCCTATGATTAGGTACTTAAGAATATTAGGGTTCTAAATATAATAACAAATAGTTGCTCAAGCAATTTATTTCGTATACCATTGCATTTGCTTAGCAATAAACTTACACCGATCACTAACCGTCACACATTCAGTCTCAGAAATCCGCTTGTAGAGTATTATCAAAGAATATGAACAATGTCCATCGATGGCTGTTTACACATTGCCAACGATATGATATCGGAGTAAAGTTATTTAAATTAATCTTATACATTTAGTTGGTACACTAGGTACCTAGACGCCAGAATCAGAATTGTAAGATTATTGTCTTATTCATTAAAATCACAAGGATCTTTCAGAATCGTCTTATGCTACCTAGGTGATTCTGTGCGCCTTCACGTGATACAAACGTGTTAACTTAAACATTAATTGAAACTAGTTCATTGGCAAGAGACGGTCATAACCTAGCATTGCTTATTTTTGACAGACTTTTATAAATACTTAAGTAAATACAAAGCCGAATGCGTTTTGGAGCACAATACAAGTTTCGTTTGTCGAGAACATCTAAATGCATGAACCGTGCATGACATGTTTCATGCATGGTCATGCAATTGTCTATTTTCTAGACGAGATAATCTTCTTATTAATAAAAAATAACTAACCAAAATTACAGTACTCAACTTTATTTTAAGTCTACTTTTGAAAACAATAAAACGTTACGGAACTGACATTTGCGTTATATTGCGCGTAAACACGGTACTTTCGACGAGACTGCGCGCAACAGCGAGCGCGCAGTGTATGTCATACGTTACTATAGTCTCATAATTATGTCGTTTTGTAGACTCCGGAGTCCACTTATTGATAAAATCTAGTTCAGAGACAAGCAGGAGATCTTAGATACTACTATTAATTAAATATATAAATAAATGAATTACAATACAGCTTAGAAGATAAGACTAGTAAATAGAGTACTCTGTACTCGTATCCTAAGCGTGAGTCAAGAATTTTTTGAGTTGCTCATTCAATCACTCATTCTGACAGGGACTTGCGTTAAGTTTATGTGAATTATTGTGTAAATTACACAGGCATAAGTACGAAGTGGCGAGTTAAATAGCTGTGGAATTACACTGCGTGGTAACGCGGTAAGGCTTCGCAGTAGAGTGTAATGCTGCCTCTACTTAAGAGTGTTTAGATCATAAGCGAGCTTATGAACGAGAGTAAAAAACTGAGTGGCGCAAGTTTTAGACTGCCAGATGTTGGAACAGCGTTGAGGATGTTCTTGACTCAGGCTTAAGAATACCAGCATTGTTTGCTTTGGCTATATAGACTTGACTCGGCAGCGGGTCGCGGGTCGACGATATCTCAGCTCTGTAAACAAATGAATTAAAATTTTAATTAGGTAGGTAGTTTATTTATTACAAACTAAGTTTGTTTTTAAGTACAAGTTAGCAAATATGATTTTGTAGAAGCAAATAGTTCGTGATCTGAGTGTTAAAAACGTTTTATGCGGTTCTAAGTATTGCAGAAATCTTAAGCGTAAGGTACCAACGTATTCTATAAATATATAAATGAAGGCGTTCTATCGAGTCTCACTAGAAAAGGCAAGTGTGACCGAATTGCTGCCCTATTCCCAGCCTAAATGATTCTAAATGATCCTTGTGATTTTATTGAATAAGGGCCAGGTGGAAATAAAGTACCCAATGGGCAGCGTAACAATTAAATCGATTTATTTCTGACTTTGCAGTGGTTACTCAACAAAGTATTTGTCTGTTAGTTCAGTAGTATTCAGTGGTGTAGATTGAACACGATTTACCGGCTCGAATTTCAGGTAACTTTATTACCGGACGATAACAAAGTTGCGGCGGAATTTTGGTAATTTTCAATGCATATTAAGTACCCATTCACACAATAAATAGGTTTTGGTTTTTGTATATAAAATTATTGATATATTTTTACACTTAAAATTGAATATGATTTCGCTAACGAAGTATTTCAATTATTTTAGTTGATGTTACGAACGCGTTATCGTTAATATTTATTTTAGTAGCTAATATCGCAGATTTTATAATACTAGTAGCTTGTATTTCCTTCGCGGTGCAACTCTGGGCTCTACATTTTTTGATGTGGAGTCATAAAAATTGGTGTAAGCCATTTTTTACCGTTTTGCTACTAATTTGTCTAAGCTATCTATTTTAAGATTTGTAAGGTCAAATAACCAATTATCCACTGACTCTAAAAACTCGTTATTATAATAATAACTAGTTAAAGCTACCAGATGGACAGGTTATAATGGTTAAATAATTATTTTAGAGTGATTATCTATCATGTTGGTGTTCCGGGTTCAGACAAAAACGATAATAATGTCTATTTCTTTTTTTAAAACCGATGTCTTTCTTGGCTTATAAAATTAGTCATGGGCTGAGTGTAGTCAATACTGATTTAATATGTAATAGGTATTACTAGGATCATTTTAGAATCGTTTTACACGAGTTCTAGTTCCTCGCGACTAGCGTAGAAGAACTGGCAAGATACGGCTTGACATGTTTGTATTTAAAAATGTTTAATAACATCACAAGGATCATTTAGAATCATCTTATATAACTAGGTGATTCTAGGTGCCAGTTCCACGCGACCAGAGCCTAGAAGAACGGGCAAGAAACTACGCCTTGATTTTTTTGTACGATTCATTTTACAAAGCAATTTATGTACATAAGTTTTTGTATGATGAGGTATGATTATTTGTAATTTTTGTTTGTGCTTCATAATTACTATATTCAATAAAATCACAAGGATCATTTAGAATCATCTTATTTAACTTAGTGGTTCTATTACTGATGTAAGACTTTATACTAAATACTGTCTCCTCTTTCTATAAAACAGAGAATTGAACTACCCTGTAGTCTTTGTCAACATGCAACCTTCTCATTTCCCTGTAGATGCAAATACCAATTACCCTATACAATGTGATGCGGTTTGTTACATGCAATACCTAGGTTCATAGGTAAACTAGGTAGTCTAGGTATTCTGTTACAGATTAGTTTGGTGCCGGCTTCGAGCTGGTACGGTACATTATAATTAGTCTGAAGGTACTAAGCTGTGCAGTGAGGTTGAGTAAGACGTATTTGGGAAGGTTTCAAACGTCTTGGCACAGATCCAAATTATCGCAGAAACTGTTTACTATAATTTTGTTTGATAGTTTTTCTTGCGTTTTTGTACTTCTTTTTCATACTAGGTTCTTTTTTGCTGAAGCAAGTAGGTATAATTGTAGTCAGACGTTGATCACTTTTTCGAATTTCAAAATTCTGATTTTTTTTTTCAATATTATGTCATAATTTATTTATCTTAATAGGTAGGTACTTTACAAACAAAAAAAAAAAATGGAATATTCCTAGTTTTCGGTCATAAAACATATTTTAAACCTTGTCTCATCATCATCATCTAATGATGCTGACTGTAGATACCTAAAGTGTGTCGCGGACAAGAGGATAAATAGAGCGAAAACGTGTTTGTATGTAGGTTGTCTGTAGGTATCTGTACCTATTAAATATTGACTACAATAATGGGAAGAGATCTTCATAAATATCTACCAATTATAACTTACGGTCCAAAATATTCAACTTTGAATAAATAAATAACTAGTCAAAGTACCTTGTAATCCCAAATAATCGCAATCAACATTACATTGAGATTTTTATGTTAACACGTATTTTATGTTTATGCTAAAGTTTCTTTTTATGCGTGTTTAATATTGTAACTAGAGAAACAATTGAATTGTTATAACAATGATAGAATTTTAAGAACTATTTTGGCTTCTGCGCTGTCACTTCACGGCCGGTACGTAGCGGCGACCGTTTTGTAAAAAAGCAAGGTAGGCCTAGTTACGAGCAGCACCGCCAAAGATTCCAATTCAACGCGCATCCGGCACGGCCCACGGAATTCAGCTCGTTATTGACTCATACCTTCACAAGACTGCGTGACTTTGCGAATAAATACTACTTAGGGATCATTGGAATAAGGGCGGCTTGCACCAGAATCACTAAACGTATTTAACAGCTAAATCGATTTAAATCTGACGTATTTGTATGACTTGACAACTCGCTAAATACTATTTAAGAGTTAACGCGTTTAGCGATTCTGGTGCAAGCCGCCCTAAATAATTAAACACAGCGTTGATCTGCTAAATGTAGCTGTCAAATACTAGATGAGAAGAACGGGAGACACGGGATGACCTGGGAGAGTCCGTCCGAGCTGGACGGTGTCGCATAGTGGACTAGCAGTAGTAGATAATGGTTGATAGTTATACGCCCCAACAGTATCATAGCATCCAACGCTAGGATCAATATCTCGCCACACTGGAACTCCAGCATTTAACTTACTTATCATTCTTTGTAAAAAAAAACATACAAATATACGCTAGGAACGTCTGTAGTTTCTTGCCTTTTAGGCTCTGGTCGCGTTAAATTGGCACCTAGAATCACCTAGTTATATAGGACGAATCTAAGAATAAGAATGAGAATTTTTATTTGCTTGAAATAGGTACATACATGGTGGTAAACAATGTCGTCACTAGGCCCATTATTTCGCTAGTTTAATTATATAGCATGCAAAATGTATACAAAATAGATTTATTAACAATAATTTTACAATTTGAACTCCATGAATTCTCGAACAGTGTAAAACCCATGATCCAGCAACCAGGAGCGTAAAACGCTAAACGATCCTTGCGATTTTATTAGGTTAGGTTAGGTTTATAGACATATATATTCTTAAAAAAGACATAATATGCCACTTACACACACACACGAATACCCGAATTCATGAACAATACTTGCCTCTACGTATTAGCAAGAGCATATCGGGTGTTTACATATACCCTCACACACACACACACATATTACTGCTTAGAGGACAAAATAGAGCTTCCTAACTACCAGTACCTATAGCTCTAGTACTTACATCAGATGATATAATTCCGTCCCGCCACGCGGCGTCCGATCGCGAAGGGCCAAGAGCGCGCGCGCACTGCCGCGGCCACGTCACCACGCAGCAACGCCACCACATCGTCGAGGTAGCGCAGCGCGCGCGACTCCGAGGTAAGTGCACGCGCGTCCGCTGCGCACCGACCAGCTCGGACCGACTGAGCCTGAGGAAAATATGTCTAAATGTCAGTAAAATCACAAGAATTACCTCTGAACTAATAGCTACACTGTGCTGAACTAAGAAGCGTTATAATTAAGCAGTGTCGCATGAGAAATGCTCTGGCGCCTATTTCTCAGTTAAAGAATTTCGTAGGTGAAATTTTTTTCGTTTGCTTTATGATTAGTCGGTGGAATTAAGAATTTCTACCCTTCACACGACCCCTTTTTGTCTTTTTTTTCTCATCCTCGTAGTGCCGAAAGAAAGAGGAAGGATGTAATAGCAAAAACTGTTTTATTTACTAAATATTCAGGTGAGTACTTTTAAAAATGAATATACACTGTAATTGTATACGTTAAGATTAGTGAAAGCGGTGGGGTACCGGACGTAGACCGTCGCCGAGGGTCTACGTAGGGTCTACAAGGGTCTAAGCGGGCCGATGGTCACAAAATTAATTATTTACTTCTCAATAGTACAATTCTGCCATTGATCCGAATTTATCGGAATTGATCCGATAAATGTATATTTTTTTTATACAACTAAATTTTTGAATAACACGATGGCCCACCTGATTTTAAGTGGTAACCACTGCCTAAAACAATGTATTGCTTCCCTACGCACGTCCACCGTGGACGTGCCCTGTGTTGCATTGCACTGCGACCTTCAATCTGAGACATAAAGTATATGAAGTGTATGATTTTCATATACTTTATGAACATAACATAAATATGTTTAACGAATAAGTAGGCTAGAATTTAAAACTGAACTATTTTGTCCAGACCACTGTGACCAGCAGAGGTATTCCAATCTCAGTTGAACTGTAAAGTTGAACTGCAAAGTTTTAAATCATGGTCAGTTCATACTAACTCATAGTTATTCTGTGACTAAATAGTGACATTATGATGTCATTTAATTTGTTTTCGCGCATATTTTGCTATCAAGTGTCTAAAAAGAATGAAGAAATTACACTGGGCAGTGAAATATAACTTGACAGCAAAAGATTGGAATACGGGGGCTGCAAGTAATTTATGAGTATGACTCACATAGAATTCTCACTCACATAAACATATACAACTCACAAAAACAGGAATTCATGCAAAAAACAAATCGTCAGTAGGTACTAGGTATCACCACGCGGACTAATGCTATTGCACAATTATTGAAATCATTAGAGAATAGTTGTAAAATTACACGTGAAGTGAACGGTTCTTGTGGTTTGTTTTCAAATAGAAAACAGAGAAAAACTAAACTAATTACTTACATAATAAGATCGATTGTGAATTTTTCTAAAGTAAATAAACTAACTGGCGATCCTAGTGTTCAAAAAACAATCTTCGAATTTGGTGTAAAATTGTTGTTGCTAAGACACGCAAGAAGAAGTTTTCCAGTAAATATCAATTAATCAAAGTAATGTCAGACCGGTATATTCACATTTTTACTAAGTGAAAGTAGTTAGATTGAAGAAATAATAATTACCTAATGGTAATAAAATTTAAACGCAGCAGTGGGGTATCAACACTTATCTTTGTTTACGATTATTGAACTCAAGAATATGAATAATATCAACTATAGTTGGTATGGTAAAAGTGCATCCGTTACAAGCGGCTATCGTGATAACGGACAGCATCCACCGAAATGGATTCAATCTACATAGTATCATTCTATTTGTACATATTCAAAGTCCTGACTGTCTTCATTCTAGGTTAACTTACGATGTTTTTTGTTGAGTAACTGATTATTCTACACGATCACCGCCAAGCAAGTTCTCTACGAGAACAAGTTACTTTGCATGCCTCATAAGAGACATCGTACTGGGAAATTCAGACTTGGAGGTTAAGTATCTAAAAAGAGCTAGTTAATTGACTCGATCGTGCGAGATTGCCATCACCAAGTGCGGCCAAACTAACGCGTTGGTGCATCCCTACATCACATGGTACCAACGCGTCAGGAGTCTGTGCGCGCCAGGCGCCGGGCCAGCACCTGCAGGTCCGCTTGAATGCTGGCCAGCTCGGCGTGCAGTGTACGTGACTCGGCCAGCAAGGCATCCAGGCGCCGCGCCGCCAGGGACAGCCCGTTGTCGATTTCATCCTCCTCCACCGAGAGCGCCAGCTTCCCTAGCCTCTCCCGCTCGACTGCTCCCATGCCTTCCCGCCTAAACAGCGCCTCATGCCTAATCCCACCCGGATGCGCTTCTTCTTCCGCTTCTCTCAACTCCTCCGCCAACGAGCGCTCCGCATTAGGAGCCGTTATCTCCCCTGCTGGTATCGGTGAGTCCGGTGGTGAGGATTCCGATGATGACGCTTCGAGCGGCGTGAGCCGAGGCTCCGGTGTCGTGACAGGCGAGAGGTACGGGCTGGGAGAGTGCATCGCGCGCTGTAGGAACCTCCGAGCATCCTCATCCAACGGCCGTTGGAGACGCCGCGGCGCGGGCCGCACGATGGCCTCCAAAGCATCTCGCCCCGGGTCTCCATCGCGCACTAACTCCAGAATCCTCGCCCGCGGCGGCGAAATACTCGCACACGAATCGAATTTCGCCACTAACTTTCCCTTTGTCGAGGAAGTATTCACGTCTCCTGTGGGCGTGTACGCACGAAGGTTCTCTGTCAGCAGCCGGTAGTTGCGCAGTTTAACGTTTCCTTCGGGCGGGAGCAGGATGGAGGGGCAGTCGGCGGGGTCTGGCTCCACGATCTCGATGAGCGCGGGGCGCGCGGACCCCATGTCACGCTGCGGCGGCGCGCGCAGGCACACTGACTCTTATTACCTAAACTCCTGCGCCGATAGCACAGAACCAAATATAGTAGGTAAACACAATATAATTCTCACTCGTAGCATTAAAACTAACACTATGTTCTAATCTGTGCCACGCAATTAGTGCGTGACTACAAATTTCATTCAGCATGCTCGCACGATTTGATTCCACGCATGCGAGCCATATAGAATCTTATCTCTACATGCTAAAGATGTTTAGCATTGAATTCCGATTTCAATGGCGAAGGCCTTGATAGTGTGAAACTCAACTCGGACGACAACAATCATTTCCCGCGAAATGAACTCCGGTTGCTAATTGGCAGCGTGAGCGCGCCGCTCGACTGGCGCAGCGCTACAACCGGCAGCGGCTGGTTGCAAATACCCTAATCCAATTTGAGGCTCAATCACTGCGTGTGTTCAGTCCTATTAATAACAACATCAACACATTGTGCACGGACAACGAAGAATCGACAGCTTCGAACGTCTACTTTTAATGCATTGCATTGTCTTGACTTACAGCCCCCGTATGCCAATCTTTTGCTGTCAAGTTATATTTCACTGCCCAGTGTAATTTCTTCAGGTCACGTGGTACAAAATTGTACCACGTGACATTGACAATCATTCTTTTTAGACACTTGACAGCAAAATATGCGCGAAAACACATCAAATGACGTCATAATGTCACTATTTAGTCACAGAATAGCTATGAGTTAGTATGAACTGACCATGATTTAAAACTTTGCAGTTCAACTTTGATTGGCATACCCCTGCAGGCGTTATTCTATAGTTTTGATTGTTTTGTTTGGCGCGCGCACCCAATTATGGTCCGTTATCTGCCAGCTTTCAGCCGATCTGTGATTTGACAAACACACAGCATACCTAACGTTGCCTTTCTAGCAGTAAAACGTGCAGTTGAGCTCTGTTTCACGACACCTCATTAATTGCAGTTTGTTGTGAGAGATGCGTTCATTACGCGGAACTCTAGCGCTTAAGTAACTACTTTGTAAGTATTATGGTGGCTTTACAAAGACGCTCGGTCTCGTTGACGAAACGTTTTGTTTTTACCGCATTATTTTAAGCTTTTTTTCAATTTTTCCTCAACTTATTCTTAAGTTACCTTTAATTTTCCTTGAGGTAAGTAACTTGATATTTTGACAGGCATCACAGCTCAGTCGGTATTAGCTCTGCCTTCCGTGCTGTGGGTCGTGGGTTCGATCCCCACTGAGAACAAACATTTGTGTGTAACAAACATAGATGTTTGTTCTATGTCTGGGTGTTACTATGTATTATAAGTATGTGTTTACAAAAAAAAAAGTATATAAGTATTCTATCAGCATCTAGTTCCCATATTACAAGCTATGCTTAGTTTGGGACTAGAGAGCGTCGTGTGAAATGTCCATGAATATTTATTTATTTATTTTCTTGAAACAAAAGGACACAAACCTCATTTATTCTTGAAAGTTCTTGCGACTTTCAGATACATCACCCTTGATTCAGGCTCAAGCATTGTAATGGAGCGAGCTACAGTCCATTTCCTTTTATGCAAATCTGCAAAACAAAAGATCTGAGTAAGATTGTACCCAAGGTCCGGTATAGAGTGCAAAATGGCTCCATGCGGTGATCGATGACTGCCATATTTCACAGCCTAGATTTATTGATCATCGGTCCCCAAAATCAAGTCAAATTACGGAAGACTACCACAGCGATAGCTGACCAAGCATTGTCAACAGTTTCTCTAAAAGTTACACCATTTTTCAATCATCTTAGATAGCCATGTAATCTGTACATAATAACAATAATGTAAGAAAAAGTAAAAAAAGCGTTTATTCAATAAAATCACAAAGGATAATAAAATTTAGAATAGGGTGGGTATACACCCATCGAATTGGCATGGGGGCAAATTGGTCCCTGTCTCAGCACGCTGCACTATACCTAAGTAGGTACCTGAGGGGCGAGTACGAGTTGACAATGTAAAAACCGGTGTCAAACGTCTGACGCCGAGCACACCGGTGTGCGCTGCTTGGTATGGAAACACTGAGCGGATTTTTTGAGAAGCTTGGTTTCGTCAAGCTCCCGCTCAGTGTTTCCATACCAAGCAGCGCACACCGGTGTGCTCGGCGTCAGACGTTTGACACAGTTTTGTACATTGTCAACTCGTACTCGCCCCTCAGGTATAATACCGCGCTGGTTTTCAGACGCGACCTATCTTCGACCTATTTCTGCACTCAGTCAACCTAGTAATTCTAGGACAGACAATGTTTCTATACAACTCTTGTGATGCAAGGCCTGAGTTCGCTACCTGCTGTTGTAGCGTTCTGTTGAACTAGTGTCGGGTTTCTGGACATCGATACTTTGATAGTTACTGATTGGCTAGACGCTGCGGACAACACCACAGGGTAAAGAAATCAGACCCGATCAATAAATTGATATTAGTTTTACTGTATGCAATTGATTAAAATTCTATTGATAGAAGTCCCACTAATAGATGTAGCCGCATAGATTGCTGAACGCCTACGTTGAACTGGGATCAGCCCCCGTATGCCAATCTTTTGCTGTCAAGTTATATTTTACTGCCCAGTGTAATTTCTTCAGGTCACGTGGTACAATTTTGTATCATGTGATCATTCTTTTTAGACACTTGACAGCAAAATATGCGCGAAAACACATCAAATGACGTCATAATGTCACTATTAGTCACAGAATAACTATGAGTTAGTATGAACTGACCATGATTTAAAACTTTGCAGTTCAACTTTGATTGGCATACCCCTGCTGGAATGCCAATATTTTTTTATTCAACTAATGGTGGAACAAGCCAATGGCCATGGCCAAATATGTAACATATTTGTGACTATATTTAAAGTTTAACACGCGAGCCAAAAAGCCCGCGGTCCCGGGATCTAAGTGTTCGAACACCACTTGACTCATAACTTTTGGGATGTTATAAAAATCTTTGTTATTTTACTTAGCGCAGGATAGCACTAGTTTTCAAGATACAACAAAGCTATCAAAAAGTTTTTGCTGAGTCAGCATTTAACATTGCATCGACTACGTACGTCGCGTCGCATCCCTACCCCGACCGCAATCAATACGCACTACATAATTCGAGTACGCTATTTTGATACAACATCTATCTATGATACAAGGTAGATACTCGTTTATACAGGGTGTCTCAGCATTATGGACATAAAACTGGATTATGAGACATATTTATCACGTTTTCATCGGAGCAATAAACATGTTTATATAGGAGGTTAGGACTTTTAAGATCTAATTTTAAAATTTTGTAACATACAAAATACAGGATACATTTATTTGCCGAAATAAGTGTTACAATTTGTTCTTATGCTAAAGTCAGAGGCACTTTAAAACTTATTCACCCTTTTCAGGTATCGTAGGTATCTTTTCAGGTAACCTTTTGGTAGTCGCAAATAAAATAAACCCTTTGATTTATTTGATTTGATTTATAAACTATAGCATCCTGTATATAGCACGAGTGTGTATGATTATGTATTTTTGTCGGAGCTGCGCGCTCAGCCGAGGCGGCACGATTTCTATTATAGCGTTTGACAATTACGTAACCAATCACTGCTAAACGTGTGCTGAATGCGTTTAAACTCGGAACTATTATTAAATTTTGGGAACATTTGAATAAGGATACATTGGGCTCGTTGTTGTAAGGATTATAACCGTTATTGAGAGTAGGGTTGAAAGTCAGTGAGCACCTTTTGCTAACAAAGGACAGTGCTACCTTTTGCCCTAGTTTGCAAAGGGTTATTTACACTACACACCTACATTACTGCCCTCGTAGACAACTTGACATTCTACAGTCGTTAGAGACTATAAAACTACTGAAATTATGGCTAAAGTAGTTCCAATACATTTTAATTAGTTTTAAGTATGTTTGCTCGATTGTAAAATTTTGACTTGGAGCGATGCAACCCGCACATGCATCTCTCCTAAGTTGAAATTTCGAAGCGCAGTGACCTTTGTTCACGTGGCGCTTAAATATAATGCCTTTTTCACATTACTCTCAGTAAATCGAAGTTATTTAAAAAACTCCTCCATTTTTGATACTTGAAGATATTTACGGGGTTAATAGAAGAGCACGTCCTTACATAAGACATACAGTTGTAGACAAAAGATCTATATGTTCTCCACCTGCTAAGGATGACTGACAGAAAATGCCTTTTGCATTAAGCCCTCAAAACTTTTACCTTGTTCTTTCTTGTATCAAAACTTTTTTTATATAAGATAGAATATCCTTGGGCAAGTGACAATAAAGCCGACGATGGAGTAGGACAGTTTAGAAAACCCCTATTCACTCTTTCCTTCAAAAGACCCAGATTGTATATCGTTGACTCTTGTTTGTAAGGTATTAAATAAATAAACATTGCCCATTTTAATCCTGTTAACCGCGAACTAAAGAGGCGTATATTGCAACAGCTCGGCTCAATAATCAAAAACACTTAAATTGAACACCACAATGTGTTCGTTGCTCCAATTACGTCACCCGCAGCCCAAAAACCAATTACTGAACACACAGCCACTGCTGAAATACACGCCGTAGGAAATTAAACATCCTGCCCCTATTAGGATAAACCTGCCAGTCGGTACTTTACTAACTATTACTGTCAGTTTGTTACGCGATAAGGCGATATGTTCTTGATTCGAAGAATAAATTCTTCCCAACCATTCCACTGACAGCACTGTCACAGAATGTAAAGTACGCTGACGGAGTCGATGCAACGTGTCCCATCACTTCGATGTTCCTACCGATACCGGAGCAGATAAATAAAATAAAATAAAATAAGTATGTATAAGAAAATGTCCATGAATCATGGACATTTCACACAACGCCCTCTAGTCCCAAACTAAGAAAAATAAGATAGAAAGTCTATTAAAGCGCACCTTATTTTTAGTTGAATAAAAACCGTTGTATCTTTTGAAATGCAGTAAATATTTCTTACAGTTCTATCTCAAACTTAAAAGTTGGCGAACAACAACTACTTTGACTCTACATTTTCACTTGCGTCCACTTCTCTGAGGATACGAGTCCGTTGGTCTCCCTAGCTAGGGTAGGTGATGAATAGTCCTTTTGATTACATCATCAATGGCTTTGTTCATCCCTTTGTAACTCACTACATAGTCCTTTGAATATCTTATGAACTCGTCCTTGGTTACGATCCGTCTTGTAAGCAACGGCTTAGAAAAATAAAAAGTAAAGGCGGCGAAAAATAGGATTTGTAGTATTTTTATTGTCTTTAATCTTAAATTACTAAATTTTTTTCAACGTCAAAAAATTACAACACTCGAGTCGTAAAATATACTTCACGAAAACTTCGATGATCATATTACCCGGGAAATGCAGAAAAAAGCAATTACTTAAGAACCGCATTTTTTTATTTACAATGTTTTAGGCTTCCTTTACTCTACCTGCTCTTAATGCCTAGAAATAAATATTTATTTATTTTATTTTGCGTCGTAACATACCTATTAATTGTTAACGTACTTGAAATCATAGACAAAATAAAACATGAGGATACCTTTTACAAAGTTCAAAATCTCCAATAGGGTAACTAAACTTCCTAAAGAGGGAACGTGTTTCAAGTTTCCCTTTGTTCCGGTCCGCGGGTCAGTTTGGACATAAAGAAGGTCAACAGGTTTCTCTGAAGGGTTCGATACATATTTAATCTTCAGCTAAACTTATATCAGACAGTTTACTTTGCTACGAACTTATAGGTAAATAATTATGGTTTAATACTTAGCTCGTTATTTACTAATTCCGGAGATGGCGGAGCTAACTATATGACGTTAGATTTACCTATTTTTTATTTTTGTGTATTGTAGTGCTATCCGCACCAATATTTGTGCCTCCACTAAGGAACTCATAACCCTACCTACTGTTTAATTAGAACTTTTTACAAACCAACCTACATTCTCTTTGAAAATATACCACCTTATGTTATATTTTTCTTGTGAATTTAACTTTTGTAGAAAGTCATAGTTTAGCTAATAAATAAAGATAAAGAGTATTGAAATAAAGAATTGAATTGATGAATATAATTCAACTGTTGCTATTCAGCGCGGCAATGCAGCCAGTGTCTTGGGCACGCTTCCGATTGGTACTGATTTGGATCAGTTGAGCTATCTATAAATCGTTTCCAACGGTGTGTAGATGGCTCAACTACTTCATGTGTATTTTGTACATATTATAAATATTGTAAATACTTTATTAGTCATAATTTTCTTTGTGAAGAAAAATTTTCTCTATCTATTGATCTCTTTTGAAGTTTAATTTGTTTGAATCCACAATTATTATGAAGAACTCTTTAAATCAAAACTGTTTGCTGTAATTTTATTTATGACACTTTTTGAGTTAGACTTAGCCCATTCAACTGTTACATTGCAAGATCTAGGAAGAGTTGAAAATGAAATCTTACTTCTTAGCGCATCGCATTTTTTCAGGAAACGTTAATTTTCCATTTATTCACTTTTCAGGTAACCATTGAAGCACCAATAAGCAACGTTCAACGTCCAAGGGCCACCTTTAACTGATGTCGTGACACAGTAACGTCTCGTCTACTTGCAAATAAAATAACAATTAAATCACTATCAACAGATACGAGTAAATTATCGCAGATAAGCGGTATCAAGGCAAAACAATCGCGATACGCCGAAACACACTGTTATTTCGGCGGTTGGTAATCGTCAGCGTTGGTCTGGGGTACCTGGTAGCAGCCTCAGGAACCTTTGCCCGGCTGAGTGGTATTCGAGACCTCTGCTGATCCTGGACCTTCACTTTTTTTATCTTCATATTTTTCCCGCAACTAATCATGATTGATTCGTGTAATTAATCAATCGATGACCGATATTCGAAGGTTTTAGTGCACTTATTCTTCTTTTCAGAAAAATTATACATTGAATTAATAGAGGTTTGATATACCTATAGCTATATAATAAATTGTCATTTTTTCGTCGATTATCATCCTATAGAGACTGGCAATATTTAAATGCAGTTAAGAAGACCATATAAATATTTTAAAGAGAATTCATTTCACAGTTAATCTTTCTGTTAATTTACAAATTCGTTTCTCGGATGCAGAGTCATTCGCTTCTCTCCATCTCCAACAAATGTTGTTCGTCATGACGTGTAGAATACCCCCTATCGGACTTATAGGGACATTATGTTACACCCTGTATAAGACGATATGTATAGTATAGTTTAAAATGATCCTTGTGATTTTATTGAATAAAAGAATTAAAACCTTGACTTTGAATATTTATGAGTAAATCGCCTAAAATCCCTTAGCTCATCACGTTGAAAAGTCCATCAAAGATGACCGATCATCGGTCGCTAATCTTAGTACCCGTTCCACTTGTAACTTGTCAAAAAGATACCTTTATGCGGTGAGAACTCTCATGCCGTCGAGTGGCACTCGACGTGGCTGAGTAGAGTAGGGGGAGACACTCAGCAAGGCTTCCTTCCTTACGTCAACTTGAGAAGTCGGTGTTGGTCGGACAGACCCAAATGAGACTAGGTTCGAGACTGATACCAACTTTAAAAGAACAAGCACGTCTTATCTTGGACTCGGCTTTTTGAATTTTTTTCATTCGACTTGGTAGAGCTAGCAGTTTTACGTCTGTGTAGTTTTTTTTTAGTTAAAAATTCGATATATATATAAATAAATAAATGTTAATAAATAAATTGGATAAATGTTCTTGAAAATCTAAGTGATTGAAACTGTTGCTTAGAAATATAGCTAGCTATCTTTCTCTCTCTCTCTCTCTCTGTGTGTGGTCAGCGCTTATATCTGAAGATCGTGATCACTGGATGTCTTCGTTGTCATGGAGTGGACTGTTGTCTCCACTTTTTGTTTTGCCCACAAATGTTTGTTTTTTGGTGGGGATCGAACCCACGACCCACAGCACAGAATGCAAAGCTATTACCAACTGAGCTGTGACTGTCAACTTGCCACGAGGACTTGTGCCGATTCATGCTCTGTCTAGACAGTCAGTCAGTTAGCCAGTGGGTTTGTTGTGGCGCCTGCTTGTCTGGACTGACTCCTGGTACCAGTACTTCTGTTATATGTGGTCCATGCATGGGGATTTGCAGACTGCGTGGCGCCGCACATCTCTTCGATTGGGAGACTGCATGGTTTTATGGGGGAAATGGGGAGGGTTTATTCACCCTATAGCACTGAATACCTAATTCTGTCCATAGTGGGTTTTTATGGTGGATATCAAATATTTTATTGTGAATAAGAAATCTGAGTAGTCAGAAAAACTCAACTATGTACCTTGTAATAAGAAATAAAGTAGGCAATTTGTTGACTGAATTTTATTTAATACTGTTGCCTGACTAGACTCCATACGATGAGGTGACATTCCAGACAAAATTAGTTCTGCGAGATTTTGGCTCATTTATCTAGTCTGTGCTAGAACAATTAAATTACGTGTTATTTACTTTCTTGCCTTTTATTGACCGCTACGAACAAGTCAAAAGTGCTACGGCGTAGCACATGCTGTAGCACTGAGTCTCATATTATGTTGTTGATGTTGGTAAAGATTTTAAGGTCGCCGTGTCAATCTCTACTTTCACAAGTGATTGACCAACATAAGATAGTCACTTAAAAAAACAAAAACCAAAGAATATTTGATATAACATTCATTAACTTCTTCTCTGTTGTTCTTGTAGTACTCTGAAGCCGCAGTCAGATAATCTAGCAGTCTAGTGCGAACAATTTCGTCTAGACTGGAGATGTTGTGGCGTCAGCTCGTCTGGATGCAGCTAATACGGAGTAGTGAGTGTGTCCGCTCGCCGGGAGACAGCACGCCGCCGTGACGTATGATGCTGATGAAAAGGGTTGCTAGATCCTTGAAGTGTGATTTTACTTGGATTGCAAATATTTGTACATAAAATTTTTCTCTTTTAAATTAGAATTATAAAAAAAACATTATCAAATAGTTTCACGTTTTCGGTATTAGTTGTAAGTACATACAGTTGCATAAAGTTCTTAAATTATTTAAAAGTTTTATACATGTTTTTTCTCTAATTTCGTAAGCTACGTTACACTTGCTTACCTGGTTACACAAAAGGGTTATGATTTGTTTGACGCCTGAACAAATACGTTTGTCAACACGTAAGTGCGTGACTTTCCTAATTTAGCTTTTAAAACTTGTGTGCGTTGGTAATGAGGTGTAATGAACGATGACGTGAGAGAACTAAAAATACTTGACTGTACAATTATAATAATGAATCCAATCGATTGAATCCATACAATAGATCTAAGCGTGGATAGCGTAAATAAAATGGGTTTCATTAATTCTTGATTAAATAAAATCTCTTTTATTTATATCGAGTAACTTGTCAACCAGACAGTAGGTACAGTTAAAAACGTGAATAGTTAAAAGTGAACGTTTCAGTGCCTTGAAAAAACGAACTGAAAAAAGTATGCATCGTCGAGTGGTGTGCGTTTGCCGGTAGGCGCTCGTAACTCTATCCCAAAGCTCTGGATGATTCACCAATATTTTGATTGTAGCAACCCCACAGCTAGTGTCGGGTGGCCGCGGCCGGTAGGACGGCGTGGCGGGGCGCATGCGCGGCGCGGCGTGCCGAGGCCGGTCGATAGGCGCTGGTCTCGCCGGCGAGAAGCGCTGGAGGGCAGTCCGCGCCGCGCTGGGCCCCTGCCAGCCCGCGCCGCGTCGCCATGAAGGCGCGCGCGCTGATAACCCTGCTCATCGCTATCACAGCCTCAGCCCAGATCAGCGATGCCGAGAAGAGCAAATTCTGTAAGTGCTTCCCCTTATATTTTCCGTACATTTCCGCCGTTTTCGGCCCTCTAGCGGATGGCGGCAAGAAAGCCGACAAGTTCGCGCGCGCTTTAATGGCGGTTCGTTCCTTGAAGATCCTCGAAATTTTTCCTTAACTTTTTACTTTTAATAGCAGCGGAGTAGCTTCTTCAAAGTTTTATACGATGTCGAGTGCTTTTTCAGTGATCATGATTAAGCCGACGCGCGGCGTCCACCCGGCTTCGTTGCAAGTCTATTAAGTATAGCTGGTGGATACGAAATAACATTCGTGTTACCTACAACGGAAATAGGTCACAGAGACAATATACCCTCTAAATAGTGAGTGTAGGTACCTATACGTATATAGGTATACCCGTGGGCCGTGGGGCGTGTGGGGCAATATCGCATTCAATTCATTACGGCCCGTTGCGGCCTTCTTTATATTAGTCTGCGTAGCCCTAACTAGATATATGTACCTACCATATCCGCATGCTTAGGTATCTGCGAGAATAGGGGTATCAAGTGTATAGAGGTACACAGTTTGTGTGGATGTCGAACTTATTACTTTTATTGAACGGTTTCAAGTTTTAGATGCCATTTATTACCAGCTTATCGCACGAAATCGCAAAAACTTTTAGTAGGAATTTTAATAAGACAATTATTTTCAACAAAACCTTTCTTGAATATTCCAAAATATAATCTTACTTAAAGCATACAAAAACATTGTCGCATATTATTAAACTGGATGGAAAAGTTAGTCGGGTAAAGATTTTTCCTAAAATAGTTTAGGTAGAGTCCGTCAATTACATGTTATTAAAATACTTGTTGAGCTTCTGCCAACCCTCTGATAGTTTATTGGCAATCTTATCTACCGGGCCAGGCCCCCCGCAGTGCCTCGGCCCGCCCGCCAAGAGTAACGTCTCCCCTGGCGCCAGTTTCAGCGTCTTGTCCACAGCCACATGAGACCCAGTCGCCAGACTAGATCCTGCAGAACTAATGGCTACTGTCACCTCTTTTGGTAGACCAGCGATACGAGATAGTTGAACTTCGGTCTGATCCCGGGCGAGGTTGGCGATTACTAGGAGAGATCCAGAGCCACCCCATCTAAGAACTGATAAGGCTCCACCGAGACGCATAATCTGAAATTAAGAATTTTCCTATCGATAAAACTGTCACTAAAACGCAAAGGGTCAATAGTTACGTCAAACAAAGGGTCAATAGTCAACAGTGTCACACCTGTTTGATACTGTATTTGGGTATATCTCTATGCGGATTATAAACTAAACTCTTTGAATTTGGCACATTTCACAACACCTGCAAAAACAAGACGTTTGTTAAGACTGTCCTAAGGGGGTACCGTCACATTTTCACTGAAAAGCAAGACTTCAATTCTGTGGTCAATTCCCTAAATTGCTATTCAAAATCCCGAAGAACTTTGCGGTTAATATTTAAAAGGGACTATAACTTCAGGGACTTTAATAAATGTCAGAGGTCAATCTCTAAGTATCGCAATTGTTGAAACTTTGCTGGGCAACAGCCTTTGCCTACCATGTTATTATTTTTCTAAATCTTGAGGGGTACTCAAGAAGAAATTGTAAAATTAATAATATCCTACCTCGGTATCCTCTTACCTTTTGATCATTTATTATTTTAAGTTCGTTTCTTGGTAAAAAAAAGTAATTTCATCCACTCAATTAACTTTTTTAGGTTTTCTATGGTTTCGAGAATTTTGTGATTATTTTGTCCAATTTCAAAAACATACCTCAACATGGGGTCCGATAGCTGGAGACTTTCTCATCGCAGCAGTCAGCCTCAACACTCCCTGATGGCTCATATCATTGGCATACTCAGTCTTAGCATTCGCATATCTATAGTTCGGAGACACCGGTAGCCAGGGCTCACCAGAGCTAAACCCAGCGTTGGGTGTGTCATCCCAGGACATAGGACTGGCTGATGGACTGGCAGGGTTTGGCCAGCAGTTGGAACTTGTAGCCCATTCGAGGATAGTATCTGCTGATCCAAGTTCGTCTCCCTGCTGAATGATGACGGCTCCGGGAAGGATCAGGGAAAGGAGGTTGATGGAGTCTACCATCTCGCTGCCGTAGCGGGATGTGATGCGGCTACCATTGGTTGAGCTCGTCTGAAAGGATGAACCATTTTGGAATCGTCCAGACCACATAAAACTTTACAAGTTCATCTAACTTTTTTCAAACGTGTATATAGTACCCAAAATAATATTTAAAGTATCTATCACAGTACTAAGAAATTACCTAGCTATGGACCTCAAACCTTCAATCACAACTCACAATTTATTATCGGCCCAAAAAAAATCACAATGACATCAATATTCATATTCAAATTATGGTAAGCCTGCCGGAATCTATAATCATAGATTTGCATATGATTTTAAGCGCTTCAGCTTTAAAATTCAATTGTGTTATGTTATGCTGATTGTTTGCGTAAAGCCTGGCGTTCAGCCGAGATTAGGATGGAAGAGATTTACTTTAAAGCCATCAATATGATCGTGATAAAATTAAACATCACCGGTTCTCTACGTGTGGTTCTTTTGTTTTATATTGTTTTTGCTATGTATTTTTCTTTTGATAAGACATGAACAGTTTCTTGGTATTCTAATAATTTACAGAACATCATAGAGTACAATTCTGACAACCATTTTCAAGATCCCTGTTTCAATTTGCTTACAATCCAAGTAGGAGTCCCGTCTTCAGGAGTCGTCAGCAAAGCACTCTGGAAGGCTATCCCCATGCTAGCTGCTGAATTCCTCGAGGGAGACACCAAGGCTGTGCTTATCACGCTGTTGGCACCCACTCCTCCGTCGCCGTAGTACCTCGCTGCTGCTTCAGGCGGCAGTGACGATTCAACAAGGATCACACTATAATTTTTAAACATTGTGTTGCTAAATTGCAAAACTTCTATGGCCAAATGATTTCAGCTGTTTTTTATGGTAGGCAACGAACACTTTCACAATAGTTCTTTTATGCAAAACAATCTTCTGTACTGGTCCGTACTTACGGAGTTTCCAAGCTTGCTGATCTTGCGCACGCCATTGCATCAGCCGCCAACTTCTTCAACAACTTTTCCCCACAACCTTCATCTGATGGGAAGTCAGGGTTCAGCAGTACTCCAGAAACTCCCCGTCGCAACCAGGCACATTGCGCCGCCGACAGCGCCGCGGTAATGGCTTCCGAGCAGAGGTTCAGGACTGGCTCGTTGTTGGATGATGCGTAGTAAGCATTGCGAGCCTCGTGGAACGTCCAAGCGAGACCATATTCTGGCTGAAAATGATTAAAACTAGTAATAATCAGGCCTTTGCATCTTATCTATGTAGGTAATTTATAAAGGGTCAGGAGCTACTTTTTAGCCTGTGCATTTATAGGAAGGAGTGCATGAACAATATTTAGCTCAAAAAATTCATCATTCAGCATTCGCTTAAACTAAAGATTTTGACCTAGGCCTAAATTAAGGGTTGTGGTCGTCGTTATTGGTGCCTATACTATTATGAATGATACAGTTCTGGTTCATTGGTCCTTTGTCCCTTCCTTACCGATGGTGGTTCTTCACGATTACTCTCCCGCCATAGTATCCTGTCCTCAAATCCATTAACTCGATCAGCACTTAAAGTGAACCATTCCGATGCAACACTGACGGTTTGAAGTGGTAGAGTCATCACCAATTTTAGTTCTGTAACCAAGAACCTTCCATAACTATATTATGTCCATTGTACTTAAACAGCGACAGTTTTCCATATTCTTACCAAGTTTTTTAGTCTTCTCTAAGATACTTCCAAAGTCCTGCATGCCTCCATACCGCTGATCAATTTCACTGAAGTCCAGCACACCTGGTTTTGAGCAGTCAGTACTTCTCGACGATATTGGAGATAGGATGACAGCATCGGCTCCAATGGCGCGGACGTAGCTGATCTGCTTTATAGCCCCTGAAGTTTTGATGAAGAGATATTGGTCAATAGTCAGTGAAGTACTGTGCATGCAATTTACCATCAACAGATTAATGTTCATTTAATAGATTTTGATTGAGACCCCTTAGGTATCTAATACAGTCATGCATGAAAAAGTAAATGGGTAAGTACGTGTGTACGGCCCAGTAGGCATATTTCATAGCCTACTTCACAGTAGCACAGAACAATGCAGTAAGTAGGTTCTGTCGAGGTAAATGAGACAATAGAAAATAGTTCATTATGTCGGCTCATAGAAGGCTACTTACCAAAGCCATTCATTCAGTTTAGTCATACAAAATGATGATATACGATAGCTCAAATTGTATTCTTATTTGTTCGAACTTCTGTTACATTCTTTTGTTGACATCCAAAACAGCACCTACCATTCAAATCCCCAAGTCCGTCTCCATCGCCATCTCTGAAGGAGTCCACCAGGATCCTGTAGTACACTGCATTGCTCCACCACGGAGGTTCTGCTGCAGCTACCAGCCTCACAAGAGCTCCTAACACGACCATTGCCATCCACATGGCGGAACAGATTATCTGAATGACGGGTCATTTTGACCGTTACAGTGTTTGCGTTAGTGAGGTGCTGGACTTGGATAATCCGACTAGTAGCTAGAATTACTTTGAGGGACTGAATTTAATACTAACATTTTGCCGTATTATTTTGAATCTTTACGTGCTTGTTCTCATTTTGGCCATCTGCTGCTGTTAACTTTGAAAAATAGACCTAATTATATAATATTTCGATTACTGATTAAATCTGTTGCCAGTGTTGCTATCTCATTTCGCTGGCATGTAAGTGACAAAAAAATTAGTACCGCTATAAAACGACAGGGGCCTAGGAATAGTCTCAAAATGCATTACTTACTAAATACTTGGGTAAACTTCACGTGAATCACCTGCCCCCATAACCTAGCTCACCCGACGCTTGTACCGGGCAACACTGAATAGTTTGAATAATTTGAATCACCTCGAATCACCTCGCTAGGGACCGGATTTATGTTCCAGCTTATTGGATAACTTGAATAGTTTTGGTTATTGTTTTAAACGCGGCGAGTTGGCAGTTGGCAGGGGTTATTATCGTTTCGGAACTTGTTAAAAGTTCGTCGAGATTGTAATCCAGGGTTGGTAGTTAGCTGAAAGGATATAGAAAAGAAAAAGTCTCTATATATATTAAACTTCTAGCTAAAAAAAATAAGATTTTGTGGTAGGTGGTGGATTTCTACAATAATTTTTATATAAAACGCTCTTTTGTACCAAAATATTAAATGAAAACCGATTCTCGGTTTTTATTATTTGAATCCATCACTGGCCGGAAGTTCTCACCGTTATTAAGCCCTGCTAGTGAATTACAGGCTTTACAATTGTCACTACTTATGTCTTTTGTCACTACAAACTAGAATAAGCTGGAATTTGAAGTATTTTAGAAGTAAATTTAAAATCATGTCCCAGGCAATGCGGTCCATTCATGTATTAGGGAAAAAGTGACCCTTGACGCTGCTTGTGTAAATCATCTGTGTCAGTATTTCCGGATCGCTACAATTTAGGATATTTTAAGACAAGAGTGAACAGGTGGGCTATATCTAAGTGGGCATTCAAGCGGCAGCCTGGCAAGCTACTCCTACAAATACTGGAAACTTTAACATTGTTCCTACGTATCCTCAAGTAGTGACTGACATGTTACGAGACAAGAGAAAAGCCAGGAAACAGTGGCAAGCAACCAGGCATCAGCGTGACAAAAATACTTATAACAAGTTAGTTAAAGACCTAAAGAAGATACTCGAAAATATTGCAAATCAGCAAGTTGAGAACCAACTATTCAGCCTAGAGGCAACGGCTGCCACTGACTACTCTCTGTGGAAAGTCACAAAAAGTCTTAAAAAACCTTCTGTATTCCAATCACCTTCACGTCGAAACGATGGAAGCTGGGCTAGAAGTGATGCTGAAAAAGCGGAACTATTCGCAAAGCACCTGTCAACAGTGTTTACACCAAACCCAGACACAGGGTCGTCCAAATCGGACGAAATACTTTCTGGCTTGTCAGAAACGTACCAAATGTCCCCTCCTATCCAGAAATTCTCAAAAGCTGAAGTGTACTCTGCCATCAAAAATCTAGATGTCAATAAAGCCCCCGGGTATGATCTAATTACTGCTAAAATCATGAAGGAACTCCCAGAAATCGGTATTACGTTCATCACGCAAGTGTTTAATGCCATTCTGCGTAGAGAATTTGTCCCCGCTCAGTGGAAGGTAGCAGAGGTTATACTGATTCTAAAACCGGGCAAGGACCCCGCTGACGTATCCTCCTATCGTCCTATAAGTCTACTTCCAATCGTATCGAAATTATTGGAAACTCTATTTCTGAGAAGACTAATGCCTGAAGTAATCAAAGCACAACTCATCCCTTCACACCAGTTTGGTTTTCGCGCAGCCCATGGAACAATCGAGCAAGTCCACCGCCTAGTCTCTGCCATTAATGCCGCTTTTGAACACAAACAGTACTGCTCGGCTGCTTTCTTGGACATTTCACAGGCGTTCGATAGGGTGTGGCACGAGGGTTTATTGTTTAAAATACTTAAGACCCTACCCATAAACCACTACTTGTTTATAAAATCCTACCTTAGCCAAAGGCACTTCTATGTAATGCACGGCGAGGATCGCACAGGCCTCTATCAAATAAAAGCGGGTGTCCCTCAGGGTAGCGTCATGGGCCCTGTTTTATATCTTCTCTACACCTTCGACCTGCCACTAATGGAGGGTATCTTGGTTGGTACATTCGCTGATGACACCGCCCTAATCGCAACTGATGTTAACCCAGTTAGGGCATCGTACTTGCTGCAGAAAAGCTTGACGGACATCTCGACGTGGTTGAAAGACTGGCGCATCAAAGCAAATGAAAGCAAATCAGTACATGTTACTTTCACTCTTAGACATGGTTCGTGTCCCGCAGTTGAGTTAAACGGTATAAAAATACCCCAGTGTGAAGACGTACGCTACTTGGGCATATATCTTGACAGACGCCTCACATGGAAGAAGCACATATTTACCAAAAGAAAGGCTCTTGGCTTGCAAGTCAGCAAACTATACTGGCTCATAGCTAGAAAATCAAATCTATCCCTGGAAAACAAGCTCCTCCTCTACAAATGCTTACTCAAACCAGTATGGTCTTATGGAGCCGAACTTTGGGGTACAGCGGCTAACTCTAACCTGGAAATCATACAACGCTTCCAATCAAAAACACTACGCATGATCGCAAACGCACCGTGGTACATCACGAATCACCAACTTCATCGTGATCTTCAGATCCCATTCGTTAGAGATGACATCAAAGCTAAGCTGAAATCGTACGCCAAGCGCATGGCCCGCCATCCAAATGATCTGGCCTGTAACCTAATGAACCCTAACGACATATCGTTCAAAAGAATTAAAAGAAGAGCTCCTCAAGACCTAATACGGTATTAGGAGAACAATAATGCGGGATGTGTCACTGGACACGGACCGCGCATGTCCGGAGTCGTGGTAGATCTTCAAAACTCTCGCTAAATGCCCAATAGGGCAGCTTGCAAGAAAAATTGGATTTAAAAAAAAAAAAAAAAAAATAATATAAAACGCTCTTTTGTACCAAAATATTAAATGAAAACCGATTCTCGGTTTTTATTATTTGAATCCATCACTGGCCGGAAGTTCTCACCGTTATTAAGCCCTGCTAGTGAATTACAGGCTTTACAATTGTCACTACTTATGTCTTTTGTCACTACAAACTAGAATAAGCTGGAATTTGAAGTATTTTAGAAGTAAATTTAAAATCATGTCCCAGGCAATGCGGTCCATTCATGTATTAGGGAAAAAGTGACCCTTGACGCTGCTTGTGTAAATCATCTGTGTCAGTATTTCCGGATCGCTACAATTTAGGATATTTTAAGACAAGAGTGAACAGGTGGGCTATATCTAAGCGTGCTGCAGCCACAATTATCATCAGGTGAGCTGGCAGCCGAACGCTTAGCTATTCATAATCTGCAAAAGGCCTGCTTTTTATTAGAAATAAAGTATAAAATGCTTTTCAACCTTTTCAAATCGCTTTTGTATCCAAATTTGTAAAACCAGTAGCATGGCTTGCAATGTCGGAGTCGGCTTTGATGTTATAAAAATCCTTTGTGAGTGAAATATTGTACCTAGACTACCTGATACAAACAGTACAATATTCTGTGGTTCACATAGCCTGTAATCTGCTGTAATGGTTGACGTAGCTCGTGACGTGTAATTTATAGTCAGAATATTGCATTTCAGTTCCTGTAAAACAGTGATTTGTGGATTGTTTGGTTTTGCTTTTGTGTCATATTGTAAATATTTGTAAATCAATTAGGTGTACGTATACTTTGAAACCTAATTTTCACAGCAGCATACTCCATATTTCTAGTAACGTCGAAATAACGTTCCGATCGTCTTCTGTTATAAACTAAATCAAGATGTCACAACGCGATTGATTCTTATAAAAATACCGTCGACTTGAGAACCTCATTTGAGAAGAAATTTCTAATAAAAATTAAAAACTTAGTTTTTAAGTACCCATACTTTATTGCAATTATTTCTGTGTTATGCGAGTTTAACAATAAGAGTTGAGAGTTGGTGACAGTAACAATAAGCCTTGTTAAATGGCATTTCTAACACCGAGTTAAATAATTTATAATCTAGGTTTTATTCATATTCTATTACATAGGCTAAATAGGCTTTGACTTGATCACAAGAGCTTCTCCAGGCTGTAGAGTTACCTCACCCAGACCAATAATACTTCTGAAAAAAGAAAATATTTTGTAGTAGGTAAGAAAAGTTTGTACCTAAAACTGATCACTGATATAACGTCATCATCATAACTGAACATAATAAATACTCATATCTTTGATTAGAGACATAAAATTATTATCAATAGTAAAGAAACAAAGATTGGAACTTACTAATAAAATAATGATTATCGATATTCTGTCGAATTTTTTAACAAGAAAGTTGAATTTTAGCACAAGCAAGCATATTGCCCACCCGGCGTTAAGTGGTATTTTTCTGTTTATAGCAATGCATAAGATATTCTTTGGAATTTTAACGATTTAGAAAATAAGTTTTTCATTAGGCTAGATCATATTTATCAAATCGAACTGAAAACTCTTCTTACCCTGCCAATCTCGATGAATGCACGCTTGAAGTATACACTGTCATCGGCTCTTCCAACCAGGAGACCCTGGCCAGTTCCACCACGTCATCCACTTCTCCCACATTGAACAGAAGGGAGTAAGTGTCATGGGTGGACAGGTACCGGACTACGATCAGAGTATGTTCTGACAAAGCTTGGATTTGGTAGTCTCCATGGGAAAGAGCTGGCTGCTTGCGAAGACTGGTCAGAGATTGGTACACCTACAATAATATTTTTTCTTGAGGTACACGACAATTTTATTAATAACGCATCTTATTAATGCCTCTATTGATGTCTCTCTGAAGAAAAGTATAATTCTCCTGAACACAAAACTATTAAAAGTAGGTATACCTTGTAAGTACTTCTGGTAGCTTCCTTCTGCACCTGTAAATTTATATCTTGGTAGTCTTGGCCAACCGGCAGCCAAGTAGAGGAATTCGTCGAAAAACCAGCGTTAGCTGAGCTGTCCCAGTGGTAAGGAGTTCTGGCCGGATCCCTGGAGTAATCGAGGTAGTTCTCAGGAGTTCCTTGGTTGCATGCTGCTACGTCAACTGTGTCATTCCACGAGACGTAACCGTCGTTCATGCCTATCTCTTCGCCTTGGTAGGTGACTGCCACTCCTGGGAGCATCATGTTGAGAGCATTCAGGCCGTCCACCATGTCAGGACGGAAGCGCGACGGCATTCTGTTCTGATCATGGTTACCAAACTGAAATGAAGAGTGAAGGAGTGCCAATTTAAAATAAAACTGGGTTCAAAAGACTGGAGAATTACTCATCAGTGATCACTCACCACCCAGTTGGCGACTTTTCCATAAGGCATGTAAGTCAACCATCTTAGAATGACATACACGAAATCTCTTGCGTTAGAAGTTTTTGAGAGGCTGGTTATGAAGTCAAAGTTGAATGGAAAGTGGGATCCAAGTCGATCACGCTCGTTTCCATAGAACAACATTGTCATGGTGATGTTGGCGTATGCTTCTGCTAGAAGAATTCTGGAAAAATATTATTGGCACATTAAAAATATATCATTTAATTATGAAGATATACCGGGCCATTCTAGGAATTAAACACTAACTTGGTCTCACTCCCACTCTCCTGCTGCCACATATCTGCTGCCTCCCTCCATTCATACACAACATCATACAACTCTATCAGATCTCTCACATGAATCTGGGTAGTGTACCCTGGCTGGTCAGAAGTCAAAAACATGTTCCCCGATAGAGGTTCGTCAGGGTACTCCCCATTGAGATCAGGGCTGGTTTCAAATAGATGAGGAATAGCATCCAGCCTGAAGCCGTCAGCTCCTTTGTCGATCCAGAATTTCATTATTCTTAGCATTTCTTGTCTGACTTCTGGTTCTCGGAAGTTGAAGTCAGCCTGTTCTATTGCGAATTGGTGAAGGTAGAACTGCTGGCGAATGTCACTCCACTCCCAAACTGTACCACCAAACTGACTGATCTGAAAAATCACCATGAAGTTAAAGACCATTAACCCACTAGCCACCTCTTATACCTCTAATACTTTTAAGGTTGAATTTAGTTCTAAATTGATGAATAAAAAAATCAGCTCACCCAATTAGAAGGAACAAGACGATTTGAAGAGTTATTAGGGTCTAACCTTCCGTCAGCCCATATGAAGTAGTTGTCAAATTCTGGATCTCTTTGTTCAGAGAGTTTGAAATAGTGGGATTCAGTGCTGGCATGGTTTGGCACGTAGTCCAGAAGTACCTTTATACCTGTAAGGAACTTGATCTGCATAGAAAAGTAGCTGAACATTTTTTTATTGGTTTATTATCAGCACCAAAGTAAGGGCCCAATATACATTGTTTCCAATAAGTTCTACGGACACACGGCAGTATTACCTAAGCTTGGAATATAGTAATCACGGAGTTTTATGCACAGCTGCGAGGCTTGCAATATTAGTTCACTTCAATAATTAGGCAATTCTTCTGATAGTATACGAGAAGACCTTACCTAACTCATGAGCTTTCTCCACTAGTTCCTCAAAGTCAGCCATGGTGCCGTACTCGTAATGGATATCGTAAAAGTCGCTGATGTCGTAACCGAAGTCTATCATCGGAGAGCTGAAGATTGGTGACATCCATATCGCTCCCACTCCAGCATCAACAATGTGCTGCAGCTCACTGGTGATACCTGAAAGGTTTGTTTATCATTCTACTGCTGAGCCAAGGTTTGAAATCGAGGCTCTAGAAAATCTCTTATTAGTGGTGACTGGTGATAAACGATTCCACCGTTACAAATCAAAGAAGATTATTCTGACCTTTCAAATCGCCGATGCCGTCTCCATCACTGTCCTTGAACGACCTCGGATAGATTTGGTAAATAACTGTGTGCTCCCACCAATCCAGTTCTCTCAGTACCGGGGGCTCCGGGGGGTCTGGGTCTCGCGAAGCCAGGATAGCCCAGGTGATACTGCCAACTACCACCCCCACGATAGCGAGTGACCCCACGGTGATCCCCACGACTTTCAGGCACGACGGCATTTCGGAAAGACGAGGCTTGTCGGTGGGGTCCCAATATAATAGCGTTATCTGGTTATCATCGTTGCAATATTTGGTATCGGAGCTAATCTTTATTGTGTCATATCTTGGCTCTGGAAAATTTGTATATCTCCAGCGCTGGCTATCGAAGTCATATGAACCTTTTATTTTTTTTACCGATATTTACGTTACCTTACTTACAACCAGAAGAGAAAAGACGTATATCATTAAAATATGACGTTAAAATAAAACAAAATTTAAAAATGTAGGTAGCTATTTTACAAACTGCCTTGACGCTACACTTTATTTTATTGTCTTGTATTTTACATCAAGAGATACAAATAAAATTTCAAGGAATAAAAGCACCTATATACATTCCAAAAAATGTCTAGTTAAATATCATACCTATATAGTACAGGGACTTTATTATCTATCCGGGTACCACGCAAGTGCAGCCGCGGATAGAAGCTAGCTAGTTCGTCCAAATATAATAAAGACAGAAATATGAATAAAAAACTCAAGTCGGTACTGGTACTCACTATTGTTTCGATGTAGAGACTCGTCTAGCTTATAAATATTGCAAATCCGTGCGTGGAATAAGCGATTGAGTTCCTTATCTATATTCCATCAGCACCCGGAATGGATCGCATCTTCAACTGTGACATTTTGCATAGGAAGCGGGTAGCGGACGTCACAGAACAGATATTGGTACTGACCATGAACAAACTAAGCAAGCAAAGGTTTTTAATGACGTAACCATATATATTTCTTTGTTACCGAGTCTTTGATAACTTTCATTATGCAGCTACCACCAGTAGGTTTTTAACATTAATGACGCATGTTTTGAAAGATGACATTTTGCAGTTGCTAGGAGATAGGAAACTAATCAAATCGTATGGGAATGCTGAGGGAATGACATGCACATTACACATTACATTTACTATACCTATACGTGTTATTTTTGAAGTGTGTCTTAGCTACTTGGCTAGAGGGATAAGTTAGGTGAAAGTCCCAGTTTTCTGTGTAAATGACGCCAAAGCCCCTTATTGTGAAATTCCACGCATATGCATCAGCCATTTCATTTCGTTTAATAATGCACACTTCAAACGGCGCTTCTGTACGATATTGAGTGCCTCTGAGCTGGCAAATAGAGCTTTGAGTCAGATCTGGGAATATTTTATTACCCTTGCTAATGTGCTCTGGCATGTTATTATCACCATCATCGTTATAAAAATATCATTTAATACATTGACTTTACAATGTACATGTACCTATGTATAGGTAGAGTGGGTAACTCTACCAACAGAGACCTAGAAAAGCCGGTAAAAAGACTAAGAATTGGTCAATAAGCTAGCATATCCCATGAAAATAATAAAATTTATTCAGATAATATAAATTAAAATAATTTAAGTACTTACCTAACTTAAATAATATTTACAAAGGAAACTAAACCTGAATTGAAAATGTTAAAATGTTATTTTAGAAATACGAATCTAAATTGGTATTGTTCTAAGTACTAAAGCTTCTCCAGCCTGTAGTGTTATCTGACTGCTGTCGATGATGGATCTGTAACAAAATAACACAGAATTATTAAAATAAATCAAACATAGGAGGAAGGTGCTAACCTAGGGGTGTGAACTGTGTCATACAAAGAATATAAACATACAGTTGTAAAATAAGGATCCTAACATCGAGGTTGGCACTGAACTGTATTCTTCTGTGGCTCTTGCTTTTCGGTGTCTAAATAAAATAAAATGCACTAAATAAAAAACAAGATTCGACAACTCACCCTTTTGTCCTCGTCGAGTGTATACTAGCCACAGCCACCGTGGCCGGCCTGACGAGATACGGCACCCTCGTCAAGTCCACCAGTTCCTCCTGCTCGCTAACATTGAAGAGCAGCACGAAGGTGTCGTAGGTCCTCAGGCTGCGGACCAGGTAGAAGGTGCGGTCTGAGAGAGCACGGATGTCATACTCTCCTTGGGCGAGAGTCGTCTCTTTGCGGAGAGAGATCAGTGCTTGGTAGTTCTGAAATGATCAAAACACTTGAACTATCGTATTACTCTCAAATTACTAAACAGTGTATTTTAAAGTTTTGCAAAATAAAACTCAAAGCCTACAAGAATAAATGGAGCAATACTAAGAAAGAAGGCCTTGGAAACCTAACTAGAGAGTTGAGTGGAGTAGAATTTTCCCAAATCATTTCCTTCACCTTACCTTGTAATGACTTCTCTCATCCTCTTTTTGCTTAGCAAGATTCAGTTCCATAAAATCCTCCGCGATTGGCAACCACGTCTCGTTACTGGTCGAGAACCCAGCACTGGTGGAATTGTCCCAATGGTACGGTGTCCTCGCTGGGTCTCGTGAATACAGGTGGTAGGTGTCTTCATCTCCTCGATTACAGGCCTCGACATCCACTGTGTCCTCCCAAGAGACATATCCATCCCGCATGCCAATCTCTTCTCCTTGGTAGGTGACTGCGACTCCTGGGAGCAGCATGTTGAGGGCATTCAGACCGTCCACCATGTTGTGGCGGAAGCGAGTCGGCATTCTGTTGTTGTCATGGTTTCCAAACTAGAATTAAGAGCAATATAGAAGTTTTGTAGTCAAATGCAAAGCTTAGAGAATACTAAGAATATGCCACTTATACAATTGTGAGAAACCAATCTAACCAAATAAGAACAGACAGACAGAACTAGGTAGACTCTGCTTTGAACACGCAGGCACACTGAAGGTTTTGGAGCAATTCAATAAAATAGATTTAAAAATGAAAAAAAACTCACCACCCAGTTAGCCACGCCACCATACGGCATATAAGTCAGCCATCTTAGAATTATGTAAACAAAGTCTCTGGCATTTGACTTAGCAGACAGGTCAGTGATGAAATCAAAGTTGAAGGGAAAATGTGCTCCGATTTCCCCATCGTCGTTACCGTAGTATAACATCGTCATGGAAACGTTTGCGTAGCCTTCAGAAAAAAGAACTCTGAAAAGCAGATAAATGTTAATTTGAGAATTTAAAACAAAAAGTAAAAAAAGGTTTTCGAGCCTACTCATAATCTGTCCAAGAAAACTGTCAGTGACTCACCTGGTATCACCTTCGTGGTCTTTATTATACTGATCAACGAACTCCCTCCATTCGTACACCACATCATACAACTCGATCAGATCTTTTGTGTACAGCGGGATAGTGTACCCCAGCTGATGGGATTCGAACTGTGCCAATCCACTGAGAGGATCATCTGGGTATCTTCCACCATGGTCAGCTGGGTCTGCCTCTATGAGATATGGTAGAGCATCTACTCTGAAACCATCAGCTCCCTTATCCAGCCAGAACTTCATGATTTCGTGCATCTCTTGCTTGACATCTTCGTTGCGGAAGTTGAAGTCTGCCTGTTCTACTGCGAATTGATGGAGGTAGTACTGCTGACGGACCTCGCTCCACTCCCACGCTGAACCTCCAAACTGACTCACCTGTGGAATAATCCGGTCGCTAGTAAAGTTTGATAAAGGTCATCACTGGGCTGGTCGGTGATTATTAACCGTGGTTATCTTGTGACTTATAACAAAAAATTTATTCAGAGCTGAATTTTTTCATGATTGTCTTTGACTAGTTGGTTGAAATCCCAGAAACTTAAATACTATGGACGAGGACAGAGGTCTATATCCAGTAGGCATATTTGTTCAAGCTGTGCACTTACCCAGTTAGAAGGTGGAAGTCTGATGCTCTCGTTGTTGGGGTCCACCCATCCAGGGTCTGCCCACATGAAGTAGTCTTCATACATCGGACTACGTTTCTCAGACTCTATGAAGTACTCAGACTCTATGCTGGCGTGGTTTGGTACGAAATCCAGTAGGACCTTGATTCCTAGAATTGAGTAAATCATATTATATTGACAAGATTTCCACAAAATACCTACACTAAAGGCAAAAAACAAATTAAAACGTACGGTATTTCTATTTACTTCTACCTAGGTAGGTAGGTATTCTACTTAGAAAAATACAATAATTTGTCACCTACAGGAAAAACATAAATTCAAACAGAAAACATTTTAAGTAATATGGCTGTCATTTTATTATGTACCTACCTAATGTGTGGTAAAATGAAATAAAAATTTGAATTTGAAAAAAAATCCGATTTCATTGTAGGTACCTATTATTTAAATATTATTGAACAGTGATCTAAGTGCCTTATAAAATATTCAGAGCAAACTAAAAGTGTGCAGACAGAGGACAGAGCGTGTAGCATTTGCACTACCAACGGTTTGTAGATAAATAAAATTAGGAGGTCGTAATGCTAGATTGTCATCAATACTACTGTATAATTATTTAAAGATATAAATATCAGGATAGGAGAGTGATTCTAGACCGATAGACTTTTTTGTCACAAAAATTTACAAAATGTATAGAGTTTTGACAGTTTTTGGGAGATATCTATCCTGACAAAAAGTCAGTCGGTCTAGAATCACCCCCCAGATTCTAAGTAGTCTCAAAAATACTCGTATTTCAAGACGTAGGTATGTATAAATACATATTTTATATTCAAGTAGAGTAGACGTCTAAATAAAAAGCCTACCTACCTATTCAGTAAGGGCATATCACAACATAGGTTTTACGTTGCATAGGAAGGGCCACTTTGGTTTTTGCTGGGTGATTATTTTCATAAAGTAGGTGTTATTGTTGAAAAAATATGCAAAAATATACCAATCGATCAATCTATCCATCAAATCTAAGTAGCTTATCGGTGTGGTAAACGAAGGGCAAGATTATCTAAACGAGTTTATAAACAACATTTATCGTAATTTTGGACAAATAATACGATTAAATATTTTACCACAAAGATTTGTTTGCGTGATTTTGAGAAAATTGGCAGGTTTTCTTTCAAGACTTTTAGCCGAAAATATAAGTACACAATATTCCATTCAGAAAACCATTATAGGTACGTATACAAACATCAAAGCATACCACAAGGTCTAAATATTTGTAGTTTCACTTAAAATGTACGTGTGTAAGTAGAGATTTTGTAGTTGATATGACTATGTACCTACATAGTCATATCAACTACAAAATCTCTACTATATATAGTCATTATTCGTCAAAGGAGGCAAAGCCACTCCTTTGAAGTTCTTAGGATATTTTCCTTGCAACCCTTAGTCACTTTACCCTTTGTAAATAATTCCTTTGCAGACAGTTACAATAATAGCTTTTACTACATAATTGGAATAATATGTACCCACATTATTTTGTGCTAAATAGGAGTCGAAATACTAATATTAGTAAAACGAAGAACAGTCACATAATCGAGGACCTACAAAGTCACTCTATTTTGTGTGAGTCAGTATTATTCCGATGTCCAAAGCCAAAGGTTCAGCCTACTCCGCTGGTCCACGTTCAACCATCGAAGCGAAACTGCATGATGCTCTACGCCGCCGCCAAAGATAGAAGTGGCTGGCGTGACATTGACAAAAAAGATGATTCTAAGGGGGAATCACCACCCTCAGCCATGAGGAGTACGACTCGAAGAGACCCAAAACTGATGGGTGTACCCTTGGCCGTGCCAATATTGCTATGATAATGTCCTTTTTCATAGGGTATTCCTAAACTCAAAACAAAAACGAGCTTTTCTTGGCTATAACTAAGAAAATAGTTCTTACTAAATAAAAAAATAACCTGACTATGCATCTCCACTTCAAACCCTCGACTCACCCAGACTATGTGCCTTCATCATCAGCTCATCGAAGTCCTCCATAGTGCCGTATTCGTGGTGGATCTCATAGAAGTTGCTGATGTCGTAGCCGAAGTCTACCATGGGAGACGCGAAGATCGGAGACATCCATATCGCGTATATGCCGGCGTCCACAAAGTGTTCAAGCTCACTGATTATTCCTGAAGTACATCATTAAGATTATTCACAAACAGAGTTCATCTTCAATGATGATTATTCTAAATGATCATTGTTATTTTATGTACTTATCTAAATCTTTGTGATTTTTCTTAGACAAAGAATTAGAAATTTTGCATAATTACGAGCTACGCAACTTAGACTAGGCAAGGTAGTTCGCATCATCTCAAAAAAAATTTTACAGTTTTCAGTGCAGTTTTACAGTCAGAGTGCATTATTATAATTTCTATTATTATCAACGTAAACGTAATTGAGTTCCGGTAATTTTCAATTCTGTTCAATGTCATGGCGGGCTAACAACATCCGACTACTATTATTATAGTTCGTAACCTGAATAAACACATGGTTACTTTTCCCGCTTTTTTTAGGTTACTTTTTATTTTTTTTTGTAGACGAAGTCGCGAGTAACTGCTAGTTAAAAATAAACTATAGTAAAACAGCTCATAACACCAAACGTTTTCAAAAATAGTTACAAAGTGTCTTGTTTCGTGATTATGAGTTCATGGGCAAATTCCACAATCCTTACCTCATCTCCGTATGTGACCCACAAAAAATTTTAATTATTTTAATTTCCTTTATCCTATATAGCTCGTTTTTTAGGTACTTTAGATAGTGATAAGTATAGTTTGAACCACTGTAGATTAAAATGTGGTAATGTAGATGAGCAGTAAAACCAAGTCCTTTAACAAAGTACCTTGAAGGTCACCAATGCCATCACCATCGCTATCCTTGAAGGACCTCGGGTAGATCTGGTAGAGCGCGCAGTGCTCCCACCACTCCTGCTCAGCCAGCTCCGGCGGGGGGGAGGCGGGGGGAGTTGCAGGTTCCTGGTTCGCCAGCACCGCCCATGTTATGAAACCTTTCAATTGTCAAGGAGAAGTCTTCAAGGGCCACAATTTTTTAAGCCTATTTTGGTTAGAATATGTGTTGGTGGCGCTGACAGGAAGTAACCGCGTAGAAAGAGCTGTTTATAAACCAAAGGTTCTTATGGGTATTGAAATTATAATTGAGTCCACAATTTTTTGATTGAAAAAAAAACCCTTATTAAAAAAAACAAACAAGCATCGTTTCCAGTAAAATAACACCAATCCTCTTTGCTTAGCCCTTTATTTTTCTATTGAAAAAAAAAACAAATAAGCATCGAATTTTCATATTGTAAAATAAAAGAGGATCTCTAGTTTCGTCTATCTTTAGCAAAATCAATGTTTAAAAAAAAATCCGTTTCAATCATCTCCTAGAAGATCCTGAATAATTGGTATTAACTTTAATACCTGCAGTGACGCCGAGCACGGCTATGATTCCGACAGCGATGGCCAGCACTTTGAGCGCGTGCATGATGACTGACTGCGAGTGCCCCACGGGCTGCTGGCAATCATTTCAACCGACAGTATCAGTTAATGCGATTATAATCGGCATGACGCGACAAGATACCTACTGTAGTGGCGAAACAAGCTATTACTACTACCTACTACTATAAAAAAAACCAAGCCACTACATTACTGCCAAGCTACTGTCAAGTCCGGGAGTCCATATACCAGTATATATTTAAACATATATTGCATGGATTATCTGGAAGATAATGCTATATAGCATTAAGTTCGTCTTTGTACTGTTGTTATGTTATGTGCAATAAAATATTTTTTATCTATCAAACATACCTAACGTAGGTCCACTTTTATTCCATGCTACTTAGTCCTTATTTGAATCGGTGATGTGACAGAATTAGGACAAACACTTCGAAGCATCTCCCATTTCTCTGTAATCTAATCTTATAGATCTCAGATGTTATAACCTTCATGATTTTATTCAACATCGTTGAAAATCCAAAACAAAGCTAATAAAACTCTCCTAAACACTTCTTCGCCCAATTTCCCACACCCCGTATTGATTTCCTTGCAATTTTTCCCTAGAGCATTAATCACCCTTCGTCATCGGGTAAATTAATCACTCGATGAAAAAAGCTGTTGGGGCTTCGCTCTGTCGATACCACACTCCGCCCAGTCTCACAGACCCACCTACTAATAGCTATTCCGTGTCCAAGGCTCGGATAATAAAATCAGAGGTCTAATTCAGAAATTATTATGTTGGAAATAATAAATAAATATTCATGGACTTTACACACAACACCCTCTAGTCCCAAACTAAGCAAAGCTTGTGATATGGGAACTAGATGGCTGATAGAATACTTATATACTTTTTTTTTGTAAATACATACTTATAATACATAGTAACACCCAGACATAGAACAAACATCAATGTTTTCCATGCACAAATGTTTGTTCTCGGTGGGGATCGAACCCACGACCCACAGCACGGAAAGCAGAGCCATTACCGACTGAGCTGTGACGCCTGTCAACTCTTTATTTGTCAACTCTTAAAATCTTTTTAAACTTTCCTCAAGAGTTACATACATTGCTCCTCTTATCTGCATTGTTGTTAAATTCTGTTTTTGCTTAGGTACCTATTCATGATGTAAGTACCACTGGACATTGCATTATTTTGAAACCAAAATCTGACAGGATAAGAAAACTATTGAAATGCAACATTTAGAGATTTTTTTACAACTTTACAATGGAACAAGAAAAAAGCCTACCCGATGTTAAGTGGTAAACTTTGGTTATAACTGTTGCCGCACTGAGAATGTCCATTGCGGATGCGTCCATTTTGGTTTACTCTTTACTACATGAGTGAGTGTAAATTATTCAAATGCTATTCAGACAAGTTTTTTCTCTAGCTCAGAAAAACAAAGACATAAGCCTTACTTAACTGAACTTACCGCAAATAGGTCGGTAATTTCCAGTCATATTCCATCGGCGTCTCTACATTTACAAAGAATTAGGTATAATCGAATGGAAGTATTGGGCCAAAGTCCCGGGTACGTGAGCAGCGAGCGAAGTCGGGGGCTTATAGAGAATTGTCGGGGAACCGCGGCCGTGACGTATTTAACGGGTATCAATACGTGCCAGTACGCCTGCTATACGCCGGGTTATTGCTAATAGCAGTGTCAATTCATATTTATTAGTAAGACCGTCTTGTAATGGGCTTTTTTGTAAAGCATTTCAAATTAATTGTAGTAAGAGTTCCGTTTAAACATTGCATTTGGCACAAAATGCCCATCGTTCAATTAACTAATTGTTTTTGATTTCGTCTCATATATTTTGTAGTAAAATGAAATAACTTAATTTGACAAAAAACACAATAACAAACAAAAATAAAGTATTTTTTATACAACTAAATGAACAAGCAAATGGCCCACCTGATGTTAAGTGGTAACCACTGCCTATAACGGTGCTTAGTCTCACAGAGCACGTCCACTGAGGACGTGTTCTGTGATGCATTTCACTATGACTATCACTCTGAGAAAGGCCTATTTCATTAAAATATATAAATAAAAGGTTAAGGCTATTTTTTAATCTTGATAAGTAGGTATAAAAAGCGTACTCGATCTTCCACCACAGTTTCATTCTAAACTCTAGTTTACAAACTTATTTTTTTGCCGTTGACTTTGAATTTATAGCCGGGCATTATTCAGCAGAAACCACAATGATGTTTTTCTAGACAAGTTTATTAAATGCTTTGTAAAGCTGAAAATATTTATATCAGATTTCAAAGAGAAATGAGTGGAAATGATTTGATGTCCCAATCCACATTGTTTCATTCATAAAAAAACTTGAATGAGAGCCAGAACGTATAAACAAAAAAAGACCACCCCGATATCGGAAACTTACTAATAAAGGAGTCACATAATGTACACGGACCTGCCTCTATAGTCACCTCTCTCTAGCCTCAAAGGTTTGCTGGAAGAAAACTCTTGTTAGGGTTAAGCTCGCCTTTGTACATGTCATCTATTTCTGTCTTTTGTTTATGTCCTGTGTTGTGTGCAATAAAGAATTAAGAATTAAGAATAAATTGCATTTAGACCTCTAATACCTATTGTTGTAAAGCAAATAAAAAACAGAAATGTCCAAATTGGACAATATCGAAACAAAACGGACGAAAAAAAAACATAATTCTTTGGAGTTTTTGGCTACGAGACGCTACGCGAGCCTACGGCGTAGCGGGGTAAACGACCCGGCCGGTGTAATGGCGCGGGTCGATAACCCCTCTCCCCCCCAGCTAAGATACGGTTTACGTTACCCACTCCGTTTAGGATGAGTGCTTCCTCGTTACGCATTAAACTATGGCCTGGATAAAAGGTTTTTAAATGTCTTGTGGTTGACGAAGCATTTCGTTTTGAAAAGCTTGCATCTCTTGAGGGTTGCACTTAAACTAAATACATTACTGTTCCTAGACAAAAATATTAGTAGAAGAAGAGGAAATATGTACCTACGTGATTACTAAAGTACCTACTCCTAAGTAAAAAGCGCTAGCTAAATGGTGAGGAAAAAAGCCATCAGATTTTATAAAAACTATTATTAATTCACATAATTTATGTATGACTTGATCTGTAATTCAACTGAATGTGGATTTTTCGGCAATGCCATCGATAAACGTTCATTTCATTCGATTGGTTGCAGTGTCTGGCAAATCAATGACCTAAAATAATTGGAAAAAATATAGAAAAACTTTAAGCTTTAGATTTCAAGAAGTGATCGTTTCATCTGATATCGGAATATGTAAAAAGCAGCACCAGAGGCTACAATTTGGATATTTACGAGCCATAAACTGAGGGCCTCGTAAATACTGTTTACGGCGAGTTTTCAATTTCAGCTGAAGTGTTAAGCTTCTTTAAAACTGACGCGATAAAACTGATACTAGCGAACGATAGTAGCGGTAAAAAACTTGTCGTTTGACATGATACAATGCGTGTGTAAAGCCAGGTTTATAGAATTCAAAACAAGACAGCGCTGACCTGAGAAAAACCCCAATGTAAATTGATTTGAAGTAAGTACAGCGGTGTGAAGTCAGCGGTGACTTTTTCTTATATTATTCTTTTTTTATATATTTATGGACTTTACACACAACACCCTCTAGTTCCAAACTAAGCAATTGTATGTTCCACGACTACTGTTCGCATGTAAACAGTTGAACTCAGTATCTGAACTTACCCTGTATCCTGTTCTCATCCAGGCAGTATCATAGTTTTTCTTCTTCTTATTAAGGAGCTATGGTCTCGACGGCGTAACAAATGCATCTCCCACCAAGTTCCGCTTTCCAGGGCAGCCTCCTTGACGTCCTTATACGACATGACATCGATCTTCGCCTTCACTTGGCTCGTATAGCTAATACGCGGCCTTCCGCTTCCTCTCTTTCCTTATCAGACTTTTATGTAGGTACCTAATAAAAATATTTTGTATCTATGGGAAATGGATGGGGCTTCCCATACATACGAGGTGACATGTTTAGTGGGCTAGATGGGAAAAAAACCCATCGATTCCACTCATTGTGGGTTTGTTAGAGTTTTTTTCATCTGGCCCACTACGAAGCCAGCCGGTGGGCTCGATGGGAATAACCCAAATTAACATAAAAAAAGTGAGTTCATAGATTAGATGCCCAAATAAAAGAACCAAGGCATTTAGTTATCCCATGGGCATGCATCAATGAGGCTTACAGTCGCGCCAGTTGAAACGTAGCTTTATCTTAAGGTTTTATCTTTGTTTTAACGACCTGATATTATTTGAGATGAGTACTTAAGAGTATAAAGCCATCTGTAGCTTCAGTTTTACACTCCCGCCTGTTGAGAGTCGAGTATGATCTCGAAAGAGAAAGAATAACAGCATCCCGAGCCAAGATGCGATATTTAGATGAGAATAAGTGATCGAGCTAGCAGATGACTTCATCTTTAGCTGGCACTCAGTAGATGTGCCCTGTGAGGTATCGTACTGCGTCCATCGCTCAAAGAAGGAACGGTGCATGTTATTGTTACTGCATAACATTGTAAAAACAAAATATATTTTTTTTAATTTAATCTATCCCACTATCCCACTGCTGGGTAAAGGTCACCCCCCTTGTCTTCCCTCTTTTTCAATAATTAGATAAAATAAAAATGTAACTACAGACGATTATAATCGTCTGTAGTTACATTTTTATAATATCTCTTATTTATATTTATTTCAATAATTATTGATAACGATTATAATTAATTATTTATCAGATTGTTGAAGAATTAATTAGATTATTAATCTTTTTGATGATATTGATAAAATTATATTATCTTCAACTTGAAAATTAGGGAAGTTAAGTAGGTCGCAGATAAATCCCACTAATATTATAAATGTGAAAGTTTGAATGTTTGTGTTTCAATCACAGCGCCAATAAAACACACTTTGCTACGAAGATGGCGTCACGTCAGTTGTTTTTTTTATACAACTAAATTGTGGAACCAGCCGACGGCCCACCTAATGTTAAGTGGTAACCACTGCCTATAACAGTGCTTTTAATTTAGTAGTGCAGTGAATTTACGAGTAGGTGTATAAAGGTGTAAAATATCTGAAAAAACAAATGATTCACGCGTACAAAGTCGCGGGTTACAGCTAGTACGAGTATAAGTTGAAGCTGTCAAGGTTTCACTAAAAGGTTTAGAATGAAAAAGACTAAAATAATGACTATATTTTTATTACAAAACAAATAAAAATTGTAATACTACTCCCTACCCGTGTTGTTGATTGCGTTTGATAGTTATACGCTCGTCCTATACGTATAAATGACAAACTGATGTGTAGGCACAGTACGCACAACGGATCTTTATCCCTCTCAAGTTAGGTGCAACAAACGAATGCGCAACGTGTGTATAAACACCGTCTGTTCCGCTAAAACAAATTGACGACCTATACTTACAAATCTACGAAAGTTAAAAATGTACAAATCTTTTGGGGCTTACATTTTATTTCATTGCAAACGCTGTTGGTCAGATTACACTAACTCATTGCGAATAGCTTATTTTAGAAATCAATAAACACCTTAAATTAAACATCTAATGTAAGAAATAATATAATTAAACATCTTTCTTATAATCGCTAGGTAGACTCAAAAATGCCATATTCTTTAACAACACCAAAAACATAATTTTATCTATTTTTATGCTACCTTTAAGAAATATTTAGCATAATATTCGGGAGTTTGGCAACTCGGGTTCGGAAAGCCGTGTGCTGCCGTCACAGACACTCGAATTCCACCTTTTATCTTGGTGGATAAACCCAGAGGACTTTATCTGGTACCGTCAGCAAAAACGCCTTTGAGCGCACAAATTTGAGAGGAAATAAGTTATACTCGTAAATAAGTTAGGAAAATATTTCTGTGAGTATAAAACTATCTACAAAAGTATTTTTATGAAAATAACTTGTATGTAGGTACTAGTTTTTAAGTAACTACTTACGCGTAGAAGGAAAAGAGAAAGAAAAGAAAGAAAGAAAATATATTTATTTGACACACACAAAAGAGGTTTAACAGTTTTACACCAAGGTATCACCAAGGCTCTCAATCTCGAATGTTAAAAAAACTCACTCAAGCGTAACTCGTGTATTGATTTTAGTTATATTGCATTAGTATCTACGACTTATCTCTATTGTACTTCACCAACTCTGTGTCTAATAATGTAATTTCCTTGTAGTGTACAAAAATAGTTTTAAATCTATCTATCTCAATTTTCAAATAAAAAAAGGCTTACCCATACCAATATTATCACCTGTCTGTTATAAGTCGGCGTTTTGAAAATATAGTTGTACGAGTAGGTACCTACTTTAGGTATGCAGTGGCTGTAGGTAAATAAGATTTTATCTAAGTACATAATTCGTAACATCCCCGTAGATAAGTTTATCAGCAAACACGCAATAACGACGTGTTTTCTCATGGTTTCATTAAAATTCAATAATACTTATCTCGAATTTTTTATTCAAATTATTTTATGAATTTTCGCGTAGTGCGAATATTTTGTTGATATCGTCACATTTTTGTCATACAATTTTGGTGGCAATATTGCAGTTAATATCGAGTATAAAAGTGTTTCATCGATATTGGTGTGTATTCGCTCCAATGAATAAAATGCCCGTATGAAGACCCGTCCAAAATCAAACGTGACTCATACATTGACTAGAGGTTTTTATAGAAACTATAAAACATCTATACTTGAGTATGAGTATTTTGTAAGCATACGAGCATTGTTTTAAGTATTTAGTATTTATAGTCAAAGTATTCAGGTATCAGCAGATGGTGGTTTATCTTTTTTCCATTTCAACAATTTTGCCATTTTTCCAATTCTTCTTTGTACCGAGCGGTTGAACTTTTTACACAATATCACTTTAATTTTATGCGCCTCATCTTTTAGATTGTGCATGCTTCAACAAAATGTGTTTCATTTCACAATTTTCAACGGAGGTTTTATTTTCAATGTTATTTCAACTCTCACTAGCTTTTAGTTTCACTTCACTTCCTGAAGCTGAACAAAACCATCTAAACTATTCACTTTCATTCCTATTCTTCATTTTACACAACTTTACACTAAAAGTAGGTAAATGCACCAGCTGAAACCACTCGCTTTTCACTTTTTTCTATCTACTTTAATTAGTATAAACTTCTATATTTCCATGGCTGTCTGTGTGTACATTGATGACTAACTGTATGGCTCCTGTGCCCACACCTGTACCTGCTACGACTTCGGTAGGTACCTCCAGGCCAGTGGTGACACCTGTGACAATGCCGGTGAGGGTACGAGGTGCTGGTGCTGAAGATGTGAAGCCCAGAAATACGATGAAGAATAAGATTTTGTTGGCCCTGGAAAATGATTTAGGCGTTGAATTGTTGATAGTGACAAAACAATGTTAAATAATAATGTCCTTGTAAAGTTCAAACTATTAACTTACATTATAAAAAAAATCCTTTAGAATTTTCTACAAAAATTTCAGTTTAAAGTCACTAAAAAGTGACTGACTTTCTCCAAACAATTTCTTTCAGCACATAACTGAGACACTCCTAAGACCACGCAGCAAGCAACTGACACACGGACGTACAGATAACTTCGCATCTACAGATTACGGATAAAATCCCTTATCGCACCATCGAACCAAAATTATACTCTAAAACTCGATGCGCAGAGTTGAAATTCGAGATAGCGGATCTGTGAAAGGGGTTCAAATATCTCTGGGAATGCGATAAGCGGTAAATAACAGCGTGATCTGTGTTGTAATTTCCTTCATTTTACTTTTATTGGGAAGCTGGATGTTGGTGGTGAATGTTTTACGAGGCATTGAGTTGGGTGGCAATAGGAAGTAGCTGATAGATAATGTCAGCGGTGCGTAATAAAATAACAATGAAATAACAGCAAAGAAACCGTACAACAATGTATAAGAATAGGAAGCGGCTGTCAACTTTGCAAAAAAAATAGATTTTCAGTTTTAGAAACTCACTGAAATTGGCCAATACCTTCAGGTGCTCTGACAAATCCACGTTACATTATTTTCACTACAAACGTTTTCTGTTGCTACTTTTAGTAATAACTTTTCGTTCAAACGTCGAAACTTCCTCACTAGTCGTTCCTTTGGCCACAGATTACATGGACTCAATATGCAAGGACCACTTCCTCCAGCGGCAGTACCGCAAAGTGGAAGGCGGCGTGGTGTGGTCACGCAACGAGAGAAACCTGGACTGCACCGTCACATTCCAGACGCACAGCATCCTCCAGCGGTTTATGCTGCACTTCGACATGCTGCAGCTGGACTGTAATGACCATCTGTATGTGTATGATGGAGCACATGCCACGGCACCACCTAAGGTGAGTTAACTGAATTTCCAGAAGTTCGAGCGCAACCTGAACTGCAATGATCACCATAGATAGACAGATAGATAGACAGATAGACAGGCATTTATTTGCACACTAAGTAACACACAGTACACTTACAGAACAAAACCAACAAAAATAAAAATAAAGTAAAAAAGTAACAGAAAAATGAAGCTAGTAGGTGTTTGTGTGCTACAGCAGCAAAAGGGTTTCGACTCAGCGTATGCCTCACTACCCGAAGGTAATTAGGCGCTGTTATTCTGTCGAAACCATCAGCCAATAGACCCTGTGAAAAAGCCATTGTGTAGTGTTGTGTAATAATGTGTGAGAGTGTCGAGGTGTATGAGTGTCAAGGTGTGAAAGAGTGTCAAGGTGTGAGAGGGTATGTACGAGTATGTCTGGAGGGTTCTTCCGGGACGCCAGTCTCTTGAGAGTCTGGTTATAGGGAAGGAACCCTCCAGTATGTGTGAAAGTGTGCTGTTTGAATGCAATGCATAGTAGTATTTACGAATGAGTCCACCCGGGGAAGTACTTCATAGTTTCTGCTTCTAAGCAGAATACCACGCCTAACTCCTACTAGTAAAAAAATGATCCGAAACATCTTAATCTGGTGTCTAGATTTGCCTTATGCTAGTACTGATGACTACTAAATCTTAGAAGATGGAATGTGCTGTACTGGCATCTCTCATAATTTTTATTTATCCCCACAGTTACATCAGTCGTAATTGCCACCAAGCGATCAGCAAACAAAGCCTTTCAGCCAATCATAATGCCATTTCCTCCTTCCCTTACCTTCTCATTATCCCGAATGGCGCCGATATCATGTCCAATTGGAGACATTCCTGCCTCAGGCAATTATCCCGGCGACTCCCGATTACTCCCGTTTGTTCGATCGTGCCGGTGTCTTTGCACAGGCGAGGGTGAACAGCTGAATCACTGGCAACAAATTCACATCTATCGCACGTGACAATTTTATTTATAGAGGTTAGATGCTAAGTGCCATGGACGTTAACGGAAGCAATTATATTTAGAGTTTTTAGGGTGTATTACTGATGTACCTCGCATTGTTTAGTTTGTTACAGGCAACATAGAGCTGCCACGTTGACCATATAAGTGATTTTTCTACTATTAAAAATTGTAGAGCAACGAGGGTTATTGTTATTATACAAGCTCGTACTTTTGGCAGGTTTGTGACTTCATCAATTTCATGGATTGATTGAACTATTTAATTCTAAACTGTACCAATGACAGCTCCAATTTATTAAAGATGCCTTGCTAATGAGCGCAGCCCGATTGGTGGAGACGACTCTTTGCTGGGGATTTATTTCACTTCATTGTTTAATCGGAGACGAAGCCGCTTAGAATCGCTCCTGAAAGACCCGCACATTCTGAGACATTTAAGGCTTATTTTATGCCAAGGCTTCTAATTTTATACTCAAGCATATCTCTGAATCACAGCCTCACAATCCGCTTAGAAATTGGACAAAAAGTTATGCGAAGGGTTGATTGATGAGACTTTCCGAGTTTTACATTGATTTATTGGATTTTCACGATTGCTTCAGCTAAGCGAAGGGACGACGTAAAATACGATTGGTCTCTCATTGAAACTTTTCATAACAGAGCATAAATCAATATATATAATTGTCTTAAATGTTTGTTCGTAGGAACACTTCAAAATAAGACGCTTCGCACCTCCGATCGGAATACATTAAACTCCTAAGAGTGGGTCCGAGCCAGGTGTCTTCCAAATTATTAACACGACACTGAACAAACTTCTCGGATTTTAAATTCAAATTTCAAAGTTTGAACAAAGGCCTCACTCCATAGACTGTGTACTGTGAAAGAGTCCTTTTGTAGACAGGAGTTCCTTGTTTTGTTTTCCTTTTCTCACATTTTTATTGTTTTTAATAAGAGCGGGAATAAGAATGGTCTTTATTTTAAAGAGGGAATAGGGATTGTTTTAATTTGAACGTAAGACTTTCTCTCAAGAATAATTAGAATGTTTATTAAAACAGGCTGTAGGCATACTTCGCTGAAATCACCTTCATAACGAGGGATTTGCCGGATGTGAAGTGGTGCGACGACTTTTCCGCCTACAAAGAAAGAAAGTTATGAGTTCATCTACTTTCTATTATTCATATAACACTGGTATAAAAAGATCTGAAAAATTCAGAGGTTTTAAAATCAGAAATAGTTATAAAGCAGTATTTAGCCATGACTACGAAGGTTTATTAGGCACTCAGAAAGCCCTGTCACCAGCGCGTTGGCCATTACCTCGGACGAGCTTAAGAAACCTTACTCTAATGTACCTTTTAAGTCTAATTTATCATCCGCTCCGCTACACTCCACCACTAATGCTTTCAGTATTCGATGCACTTTAGATACACTATCAAATGATAATCTTGCTTCGTATATTAAACTTTGAAGGAAGGTTCTATGTGATACGTTGTAGAAGACGTCTAGTGAGATAAATCGATATTTCTAATGGAAGTGCACCACGCTATCAAACATTGTTGATCGGCTGTGTGATCTTTTCGGCGATCGAAGGTACATTCACATTTTTGTAGCGCGTTACATAAGAACTACTAGAACTACGCCCGATAGATGGCACTGTCGCGAATCGACACAGACAAATCCTAGCTTGCGGAAGATTGATGGAGAGCCACACATCCTACTGTGTTCTCATTGGTTCTCATGTAGCGCACTAGATGGCGCACATCTTTATATGCTATTTGTTAATATTGTCAAGGTTTCTTTGCCATTGGTTCTAAGTATATGCTTGTTGTCGTCCTAAAAATAAGCTAATTAGCCATAGTGCATAAATTTTTGGGCAAAAATCGCTCAAATCTCCTTCAAATTGTGTAGACGAGCCTGAGATAATTTAAGAGCATGAGTACCAAACTATGACCGCAACTACCATCCGAAAATACCTCCACATCAAAAACTCGAACTCTCAAAGTTGCACCGCATACATTGTTGGTAGCTAATGTCCCAAACATTCGCGCACGGGCGGGGGCCGGCAATGTACACCACAGGTAGAACTTTCCTTTGTCGAATGAGAGAAATTGTTTTGCAGGGTCGGGAAAGGAGAAGCTCGGGATGTGCGGTTATTTCATTTTAGTTCCCTTTGTTTTGTCTAGCCTCGTGTTCACCAACTCAATAACCGGACGTTTAACGGTTGTATAATCTAGGTATGGCTTTTAACTTAGTCTAATTATTCCTTACTTTTGGGGAAGGTAAGTAAGGAACCCGTCAGTACCAGTAGTTCAGTATCGGTTTAAATATAAAAAACCTGGCCAAAATCATATAGGTACTTAGTTACCGAGCAGTTTATAAAATTCTCAGTAAATTACATTGGGCAACTCTCAGCGAAGTGAAGTATTGAACAAGTTGTAAGACGCAGTTAAAAAATGTACCCTGAATTGCAATTAGGTTCCAATTCGCAAATAGTTGAGTGGTGAGAAAAAGACTTAAAAACTCTACGTTAAAGAAAAACATGAAAGAAACTAGAAAACTATGTACATAGTGCCTAATTTCTGTAATGCTGAGTGCTGAGATATGTAAAATAAACTAACATTATTTAACATTCCATTATGTAGCTTGCTTGTTTTTTTTTCGTTTGCGGGTTCAAACTTGACGCTAACTAAACTAGATCGTTTAAACAAAAGCTGTTTTTACAAAAACACCTTAGTCAGCGCATGCGGTCGAACCACGTGGCCACAAGCCTTTTTATTCTGCATTTAATCCTGGATTAATTAAAATATTTTAAGGGATGCCACAGATAACGAAGAGTGTAAGCTTGTTATATTAATACTTCACATAAATAGTGTGAAGTAGAGTTTGTATCGTAATTTCTTAAATACATATAAAATGTAGCAACTGAAAAGTAATTTTTTTGAAAGATTTTGTAGATAGCTCAACCTGTTTCATGTGTATTTTGTAAATATTGTAAATACTCTATAAGTCATTGATTTCGTTGTAAATAAATATATTTTAATTGTTTTAGTTTGTTTTCAAATGATTTGCTCGACGAAAATGTTTTGATACCTCTATGAAAATGGAAACGGGAGGCGATGCCATTACAGCAACGAGCTGACGACTCGCAGTTTGCACAACAAGCCTGCCTTTAATTCATTCTGTTCGTCGTAATCTCAGAGTTTTACATTACGGAGAAAGAATTTTTAATATCCCGCTTGGATCTTTATTAAAGTGGAGTACATAAAGGAGGGGAATAAGGCTGCGTCCAGTGCCACTAACGCCTTTGTATTGTGTGGCTTCAGGCTCTCGGGGGAGGGGTAGGGGGAGAGGAACGCCTCGGCTCTTTAGTTCAAAAATATGGGATTTGTGGGAACAATTTGTACGCTTGGTGTTATAGTTGGTAATGTATTTTCGTCGTTTTATGTCCGTGATAAGTTCCTAGTATAGAATGTCTTTTGAACTAACATGTGATATTTTAGGTAGCCACTTGATTTTTTCACCAAACTATTGTACAGTACGCACAACGAATCTTTATCCTTCTGAAGTAAGGTGCAACAAACGATTGCGCATGTACTGTTGTGCGGAAAAATTCGCTTACCTCCAATTCGACCCAAAATGGGTTCTGCGCAGATACTTCAGAGGGACGAAAATCCGTTGTGACTAATAATAAGTGATTTTAAAAGGAGTAGGTAATGTTCGAGAACCATATATTAGGGAAGATATTTTTGAATTTTACGTCAACAATTTAAAAAGGTTTAATTTGTTGACAGAAATAAGTTAATTTGTGTTATCTACGGCCAGCATGTCGCACAAAGTGTCCAGTAACTCAGCCACGTCGCAGCGCTCAGTCTAGCTTTATCAAACTTAGCTGCACTTCATTTTATAGTAATATTTAAAACGTCGGAGCACGTCCCCGCCATAGCTCTCTCAAATATGACGGGCTATATTACGGACATCGCGCAGTAAGCCGTCGATGAAAGATATATGGCGCGCGCCTGACGGCTCCAAACACCCAGCATCGGTGAGGCCGTCAAATAGATGAGTTGATAATAAAGAGTGCTGACACCAAGGTGGCCAGCCAGATGGCGGCATTTTCAGGCGATTTTTCCAACATTGTTGTGATCCTATTTATTGTCTCGTAATCGACGCATGATGTAAATCTTAGGCCGCTCGCCCACGACTACTTTTTGCAGCGATGCCACGAGGGAAAAGGTACACAGCCAGCGACAGAATCGACTGTAGATATCGATGCGAACGCGCGACAGCATTGCTGCAAAAAGTCGTCGTGGGCGAGCGCTCTTAGGGGTAAAATCTAGTAAATATATAATTAGGAATCTTTTTAAGATGTTGGGATGTCAGTCACAATTTTGATTGCCATTTTATTACTTTCAGAGCATTCTAACATCATTTACACCCTATACCTTTTCTCAAATCTTTCAACTTATTGACACATACTTTAAGTAGGAATACATTCCCCCACATAATTATTTCATTAATATTTCATTGAGTAACCCTAGTAAGTGGGTAGTAGACGTATGCACGTATCGACTAATGATGTTAATGTACCTAAAATTGTCCTTACGTGTCTATCGATGATTGCTATTGATGATGGGCTAACGACAAACGTATAAAAATAATACAAAAGGTACATTTGTCCAGTATAATAAAAAGATCACTTTGATGATAAAAGCGAACGAGCAGCGGTACGATTACAGTAATTATTGTGGTTGCGTATAAATGTGGTACGGATTTACACGCCACCGGGAATTATGTAAATGAACGGTGTAGTTGACGGGTTTTGTTTGTTTACTTAGTTTCGATCACTATTTGTAGCTAGCTATGTAGCGCAACATTTTACTATCGAGAATAGAAAACGTCAAAAATACTATGGGAATGGTTACATTGGTTAAGATGACTACCTACTATTTCAAATAGTTCACTTGGCACTGGCAAAATTATCTAAATGACAATAATAAGAAGACTATGTGATTTTCAAATAGACTTGAAATATGCAGCCAGCAAACAACCCTGCCTATAGAAATATATATTAGATTTTAGCAATATTCACTGAAACACTTCTCGCCTACCTTGACTGAGAAAGGATATATAAGCATGTTGCTAGTTTTACCATATCAATATTGTATGAAGTTTACTAGCTTTTCTTTTAAGACCAAGTTTGAATATGCTCTTTGGTAGGTTTTACCAACCGCTCCCACTCGAACTCCATATTAGGGCCTTTTTGTTTGAAGGGGCACAATAAGTTTTGGTGGTCGTTACAATATTCTACACGGACGAAACTAAAATATTTTTATTTGACCTAAAGTAGACTGTGTCTTCTGAAAGCTTAACTTTTGAAGACCATTATGTGGTGTTAGACATTTAAAAATGGTTGACCAAGAAAGGGATTGCCCTTACTGACAACAAGCTTACTTTTTCATATAAAGTGTTTGTGCCGTATGAGCTACTTCTGGTACTAATCCTATCGATGCGACAATTGCCACTGAATACTGGTATTGTCTCCAGGTGGACCTATCATGCAGGAACACCAAGCAGCAGGTGGGGGCACTCTTCACTCGCAGTAACTTCGTGACACTCAAGTATGTCACTGACAACTGGGGCACAGACGCCAACGGGTTCAAACTCATCGTCACAGCGGTGAAAGACCCTAGTGAGTATCACCACTTCTTACTACTTTTTATAATCCCACTAACATTGCTGAGCTGTGACAGGCGTCACAGCTCAGTCGGTATAGCTCTGCCTTCCGTGCTGTGGGTCGTGGGTTCGATCCCCACCAAGAACAAATATTTGTGTGTGGCAAACATAGATGTTTGTTCTATGTCTGGGTGTTACTATGTATTATAAGTATGTATTTACAAAAAAAAAGTATATAAGTATTCTATCAGCATCTAGTTCCCATATTACAAGCTTTGCTTAGTTTGGGACTAGAGGGCGTCGTGTGAAATGTCCATGAATATTTATTTATTTATTTAATATTAGAAATGTCAAAGTTTAGATGTTTGGATGTTTGTGTTTCGATCACGCTGTCCGATTTGGATGAAACTTGGAATTTATAAAGTTCGTAAGCTGGATTAACACATAGGCTACTTACTATCCTGGAAAATAAATAGGATAAAACAGGACGCGAACGAAGTCGCGGACTAAAGCTAGCATAACTCCATGAAGATAGCGCAGTTGGTTATGTTATAAGAGCAGTTTTTGTCCAATGACGCTCTTATAAAACAAACAGACAAATATGAGGACGCCAAGGGACAAAGACTGCCCCTGCATCAAGGGACGGTTGTGAGTTAGAATCTCACTTGATGTGCATTGCTCTTCGGCTTTTTATTTTTTACTTTAACTAGAACAGTCAATCATAAACCTTCAACTCTATAAAATCACAAATCGTCGTATAACTAGGTGATTCTAGATGCCAGTTCCACGCGACCATTATGTTTTGTATACTTTCATCATAATGTCCTAAAACAGAATAGGTAGAGATGTCTCAGCTCTATCATAAATATTCATCAGCATAACCTACAAGCTAACTTTCAAATGAAACTTTGTAATAAAATGATATCAGCAAGAAATAAAAGAAAATTACACCCGCAAAGGAAAAACTTTTCCAGACTTCCATGCCTAAGTTCAGACATAAAAGGCTATTTGAGCGGCTACCCGCAAATATAAGTTGCTCCAGATGATCCTATTGTTAGTACTTTGTTGTTTTATGACCCTTGGGCCTTGGGTCCCAGATCCAGGTAACTTTTTCAAAAGCTTTCCTTTCATTGTAATGTGGTTACCATGTTCCTATTCCCTACATTCTAACCAGCAATAAACTTACCTAATCTATAATACCATTCATTCATGATTGTGCTGAGATATACTTTTTATATTTACTCTAAAAGCAACGTACAAGTTTAAAACAAAATAAACGAAGAACCACTACAAATCGAGTAGTAGTATCGATTCCATGTATTGCATTGAAATAGCAGAGAAAACTAAACATTACCTACAATACGAAATGAAAAGACAGAGGAAATGCGAAAACACAAAAACTGATACGCCAGAGGGCGTTTGCACACTGCCCGATGACGACACCTACCGGCATGGGGGACAAACTATCAATATCATAGCCGACACCGTATGTAGTTCGAGCTTGGCTCTCTGCCGATATCGTTTTAGTGTGTGGTAGCAGTGTATAAAGAAACAAACGCTACAGTAACATGCAAACAGTAACCACATGGGAGAAGTGATTCAATTTCCTCCGCGTGGCTGGCGTACTTTAATTAATTTTATACGCTCGTCAATGTACAAGAATCCTTTTGCCTTGGATTTACTGTCGGAAATAGCGCTGAAATAACTATTGTCTGGTGATTTACATAAAGTAGACGGCAGGAAATGAAAGCGCTTGACGAAAAGCAAATGTAGAAGGAAGCTTATTACTACTTATTATGAGCATGGACTAAATAAATAGTGCTCACAGTTAATTGGGGAAACAATGAACGTAGCTATAGCCTTAAACTTTGTCAGTATTTAAGAACCACAAAGAGATGAAATCGCACCAGTAGATCTCTGTGTACTTTTGATTAATTCGGGAGAGAGAAAGAACAATTCAAATAAACGTAATGAATGCGTGTCATTATCTCAAAAATGTAATAACAACAGGCGATTGTGAATGAAGCAATAACACTGAGCGCTTCGCCAATAAATACAATTCTGTTGAAAAAAACGCGGCACGCGTCTGTCCTTATTTCACCCTCTTTAATTTGGCCGAATGTTTATTTATTCGTACAAACAGTCGACAGGGCAGTTCGTTTACGCATTCTACCCTTTTATAGTTAGATATATATATATATTTTATTGCGTTCTCACCGGATTCCGTTTGGCCTTCGTTGACGTTTGCGACGTGAGAACCTGTTGCGACATCGTGTCACTTTTGTGTTTTATTTGGCTTATGTTGTGATATCTTCACTTTTACGATTTCCTTATAGCTTCATATAATTTTCCTTTAGACGCTCTTATGTTAGACAAACATCCTTCGCTTCACACCTTTTACACATTTTCATACTTTTAGCTATGCCGCTAAAGAATTTCTCGGTCGGTTACTTTGAAAAAATGTGCTTACAAATAAATGAATAACGAATACGGATTAGTAACTAGGTAATTTGAAATGTAAGCACAAAGAAAGCAATTAAATTGTATAAAAACATTCGTCGGCTGAAGCCGTTGCTTAGCGCACACACTTGAAACGCTTATGTTTGTGTTTGTATCGAACACCAATTAGATTTTCCGCTCGACCGTGTGGAAAAAATATTCAAAAGTATGTTTGCAATACGCATGGAGGAAAAAACATGCTAGTGAATTTAAATAATATGACGATTCTTAACCGTGATACTATTCAATAGTAGAGGCTGCAGATGAAAATCAATTATAAAAGGACAATGAAATCGTAGGACTTAAACAATAGACTAAACGATTTTACTGAAACACACTTTGGTGAAACCACAAATCACGAATTTGATAGATAACTTAAATTCATATATCGTCATCGTCAGCTTTTCTTGATTTGTTTTCAAAGCTGTAGCCTTGGTGTCTGAACAGCAAAACCATAGTTCTGCCGCTAATAATGCAAGCTGATGCGAGACTTCACGTGCTGCGGTTGGCCGATAATGGAGGCAAACTCGCAACTCGGCCCAACTTGGCTGGAGTTGGCCCATTAAGACATACTTCACTAAGCGACCCTAGGGGACTCCGCTCAAGACACTCGCCATGCATACTTTAAGAAGATTGTTTTAGCTTTAACACTTTTTAGTCTATTGTTTATCCCGGAAACGACTGAGCCAAGTTTCGAAGTTGACATAATTTTGGGCGATTATATTATTTTATCGTTTAAAAATTACCATGCTTAATACATTTACATGTTAACAATGAAAAGCGACGCTTGATGAAACAGAAATGTCCTCCGAAGCGACTTTTAATAATTAGAGGTGGAGCTTTGTCCTCTTGCTCTCGCAGGGAACATAATCAGTCCCATACACAAAGAGAGAGTTTGCTCTCATTTATTATTAAAACTCTCCACATGTAAATTCAACGTTAAAATAATGGCTTCAGCAAAAAGCTCTTATTTCTCTCAAGTAAAGTTTGAAACCGTAAGCGTTGACGTAGCTTATTTCAAAAATCCTTTCATCGCACAAGAATTTGCGCACTAAGAACAATATTATGTTTAGCTCGCATGCCATTGAATTATGCAACAAAACGGGCGACGCGACACCCTCGGCGGAATAAAATTTTTAACAATACACTACTCCCCTCGGCGAACTTTTTGAGTCTAAAGCCTACCTGAGCGTCAATGTATGCGCCTCAGGGAAAAGTTTCCTCAACCACTGTAAAGATCAAAGCAGTGTCTATGTGGTCGGTCTCAGTCCCGGGACTCGGCCGTCCTCGGTTTGCTCCAAGTTTAAGCGGTTACACAAACCGGCCAGTCTTGTGTGTTTACTTAATGAGGTTAAGTTGGAGCTTCTGGGCCTCTGGTCCTCTTTACTTAAAAGAATTGGCAATTGAGAGACTACAACTACCTAATACCTAAGTACATTTATTGACAAACATTCAGTTTAAATACAAATATGAAATGTGATAACGTTCTGTGGCGGTTTGACCCAATTTATTCCGTTAAAAACATGAAGTTAACCAGACCAATTCATTTTGCATGAATGGAGAACGGTTTCTGTTTCTTTATAGGTATCCCAGTTTTAGACTTTAATGATCATTAAAAGTGATTTTGCCATTGCAATTAAACGAAGGTTGTCAATCGGTGTCGAGATGTCGAATCAATGGCGTTAGCTGTTCCATTGTTTGCATTTTCCATGGAGATGAATGGCCAATCACCGCCCGCGGTGTCGCGTCAGCGGTTTCATTGTATGGGTTTTCGGATAAAATTTGACGACTTTTAGAATTTCGATTCAAAAATAAGCTGTTATCAGGGTTAGCCATAACAAGTTGTTAATGGGTTCTGAAACAATTATTTATTTTGAATTATGTTGGTTCATTTCTTTTCACACGCCACTATTCATTTACATTATTGATTCTTTCCTCTCACTTTCCCATTTACTAGTAATTTCTATTTTTTTCTTAAGTATCACTTATTGTACTTCGTTCACGTACCACACATCTACCTACATCACCCACCAAACATTTTATTTTCTCACCTGTCATACCTCCATCAATCACAACGTTGTTATTTTTGTCTCCCTCTCACCCACTGTTCCAGAGCACGGGTGCAAAGACTTCAGATGCAGGCAGCGAGAGTTCTGCGTACACGCTGACCTCCTGTGTGATGGTGTTGACCACTGCGCCGACGGTTCCGACGAGGATACTGCTTCGTTGTGCCCTGGTAAGTATTCACATGATTTACTTTATTATTGGTTTGATATTTTCTTTTGCCTGCATTCTATTAGGTACTACACTATTGTAGAAGGCTCTTTGTTCTGTTACTACACTGATTGAGGACTTCTTGCCAATGTTTCTAAATATTTCATCTAGTTATATGTTTTTCTGACCAATATGATGTCTTAGTTAAAACGAGTGTTCTGTGTTTTTCATGCCATCCTGTTGTTTATATAAATCATCAGTATCATTCTTTTAATTACCATATTGTCATATGTAATTTTTATTTGTGATTGTTTTACTAAGATTACAGCTTCTTTAACTATGACTTCAGTTTCTACATCCAAGATCCTAGTTTCTGTACCACGCGTGTATCCCCTTTAAGTTCATCACCATGTAGCGGTACTGGTATCGTTTTGACAGTCCGTTCAACCCCAGATGGCACCGGCAGCACCCCCGGCGGGACGACGACGGCGCTGGTCGCCGGCGCCCTGCTCCTGGTAGCGATCGTAGCCGGCGTCTCCGCGTGCTGCTACTGCCGCCGCCGCGCCGCTGTCCAGCGCACACATCTGCACTGTTAGTATCGCGGCTTGAGAGTGCTTGTTGCTTGTTCGTGCTGGTACCATTGCTCGGTTGGTTATGTTTTAGGTATTGATCATGAACGACTATTTGTTCATTCCGTACAACCGGTATCGGTCTAGGCAAATCATCATCTCATTACTATTACTCTGATCGTATCTTCTCCAAACCCAGGGCTGCTAATATTTTGATACATTTTACGTTTGCAATCAATTTAATAGGTCCTTTTAATATTAAGGATGATTTAGCGTCTAGTGTATGATAAACATGATGGCGTAAGTATTTTGACCAATGCGTCCATTGTCCCACTTACAATGGGACGCTTATTATTACCTACGTGGTTTAAGATGGATTAGCCATGCCCAGTCCAGCATTTAAACTCTTTATTACTATGTAAAATCTGTGGTTAAATTAAATTGGCTACTTAGCAATGGTATCAAATCACTTTACAGGGTGCACATAATATTGTAGCTTTTTCTCAAAGAACCGTTTATTAGTACTTTTAGGGCACTCTGTACTGTACGAGAACAACGATGACATAACCATTTGCGACCACATAAAAAATATTTAAGTTTGTATATACTTTCAGCTATTATTTTGTTAGTATTTCATTTTTATATTTTGCTATAATAAAGCTTTTTACATGACGTTTTTGGTTTGATTATAAACACACTTGAACTTCACATTTAAAACCCTTTCGTCTAAAAAAGTCATTATTTTCGTTTTTTTTTCATAAATCCTGTTTTACTTCCACTTTTACCTCTTCTTCTAGAAGTGTGAAGTTCAAGTCTTCTAGACTGAAGAATAAACGTTGAATAGCCATCACCAACATTTTAGACTCATTCATTGCTTTGTCTTCATTAAATAAGACAAAATGTAGTTCTATGCCTTTACGCTACTACGTTTATTTGAAAATAACTTTATTATTTTAAGCTTTGTTTTCTAGATATAGACCACTTGGCTGGATTTTTACATGTTCAGTTCATTTTATTTGTTTATTCTTATTCAGCACTTGAATGTAGAACTTTATCAAACGTGAGGATCTTTCATTGAACATTTAAAAATCCACTTATAGTTTTAATCCCCAGTGTATCAGCCAGGTATTTGTTTCGAGGCAACTCTGAGAGGAGGACGGCAGGTAAGCCCACATCCAGAACTCTTCCAAAACTATGAGAATAAAAAAATCTCCAATCTGGCCTAAAAAAAATCATTCTGGTAGTCCATTGATCAGAAAGCTGGCTACACACTTATTAACTACATGATGATGAACCAGCTCATCTTGATTGATAAATGCATTAAAAAATAAATATTTTCCTAACACATTGTAATCCCCTGTACTTAAATAAAAGCATAGATAGTTTCACATAATATTTAATTTCATGCATTATTTACCTTAGTTCGAAAAATGTCATACCTAGTGAGATTTTGTAAACTTCATTAGAGCTGGGGAGGGTAATTCACTGAGTAGAGTTTAAAGCTATGTACTTACATTAAAAATTAGCAATGTTTTCTAAATGCTGCAGTTTCTAGTTTTCCGCCTGTTGTAGTAAAAGCATTTACTTTCCAGTGGACCACCCTCTAAACATTAGCAAATCTTGTGATGATTGCACTAAAGCATAGCTCAATGTGAAGCACCACATTCATGCGGCGCTGCCTGCATCTATAGCCTACACCATCATGAAAGCGGGTAGTGAGGCGCGCAGTAGTATTAGGTGGCACGACGCTGAATGTCGGCGCTGAGCGCAAGCTTCGCATTCTGCTATGCATCACTGGAAGGCATCTCCATGCACAGCTTGTTATGTTGCAGTACCTTTAGTTATTTACCGGCGGCTCGCGGCCGGGGCCGCCCCGTAGCTGGGCAGAGGACGGCAGCGCTCTGTGCAGGGCCCCGGTACTAATGTCTGTGCGCGGGTGTCGCGTGCGTGTTGCAGTGCAGCAGATGGCGCTGGCGAGCGGTAACGGCGCCGAGGGGCGGTGCGCGGGAGGATTGGACGTGGTGACGACGGCGCTGCCGGGAAACTGGGCGCTCCCTGCGGGCCCGCGCGGGTACAAGGCGGCGCGCCCGGGCCGCCTGAGGGCGCGGGCGCAGCGCTGAGCGCAGCCCCGCACAAGGACGAGTGGTTCGTCTAGGCCCCAGGCGGCCCGGTCGGGCCCGCAGGGGGGGGTGCGTACCGGCCCCCACAACTCCGCCAATCCGCCGGCCCACGCCGGCTCTATCCGAACGTATCTATGTATGTCCTACCTGATTTAGCGACGATTTTTTTAGGTGAATTTTTACTCGTTTAGTGGAAGGCGCGCCGTCATACGCGTCTCGTGGGTGTCCAGTTTTTGGTGTTAATGTAACGATAAACGCAATGTAAATTTATCGATATAACAATTAAACATTTTTGGCTTATTGTTTGTATGTTATTGGTTTCATTTGAAATCTTATTACCTTTTACCTAGTCCCAGTATTGTCTGCCAATCTAAGTCTAGGTTAAATCTCAAGTCAGACACTGTAGTTAATGAAGTAGAGCACATACTATACTTAGCCACCTTGCTAGGTAGTTCATAGAAGTGTAAAAAGCCTTGTTTTAAATGAAAACTTCAGGTAGGTAATCTTGTACAAAAACACGTTTCCCTAACAAAAATCCAATAAATGAACTGGGACGTTAGCTGTACAGGAAATATGAGTTTTCCTTGTTCGCTTTAATTACTTTGCAGAAGCCATTATTGTGAACAAAGCCGCGTGACCATCGGTTCACTCCATTCCAATGAGCTTTGGGCTTTGGATGACAATAGACACACGACAATAAAACATGCTGAAATAAAATGGAAGCTTTATCCTGACGAAATGACAGGATAAAGCTGACATCGTTGACCCCAACTTTAGCTGAAAACAATTAGGAATTTAATAGTGAACTTTTTGACATATTAATGAATAAGATAATAAATAGAGAAGAGAAATACTTAGGTCAAATTTGTCGACTCAAGAGTTAATAAAAAATTGTACATAATTAAGTCCGTGTTTATTATATCCCCCGAAAAAATCTCCGAACACAGGTCCAAATGATCGAAATAAACGAGAAAAATGCGACGATGAATCAAAAAACTGAAAAAAACAGTGTTAGGATGCACGAGCAGGCAACTAGTAAAGTTCATTGTCACTTACCCAAGCACCTAGAGATCTAAATAAGCAATTTGGTAACATTAAAAATTCCTAAGACGGAGGCAGTAAAATCTTTGTACTACCATAGACAATCGATGGTACTACTTACTCAGATTAAATTATAAAAGTTACTGTTAAAACATTGTAAAAATACAAAATACGATCACATTTTGTTTGTGGAAAGTAAACCAGGTAGCGCCATCTCTACAAAAGTTCAGGAACATAGTTTACTAGAGCTTTTGCAAAGATGGCGCTTCGAAGCGTTGTTTAGTGTTAGCGCCATCTAGTATCGAGTAGTAAAACTAAACGTATCGTAAAACTTTCTAGTTGGGGTTCGAGCTTTTGACCACGCGTTTGGTGCTCATTATTATTAAATGCATTAGTATCTAAAACCAGTAAATAAGATAAAGTTAAACCTAAAAGATTAAATTTTATCATCGTAAATTATTTGCTAATTTAATCCTAAATTATCTGAATTAATTTATTCAAAATACCTTTGAAATTGGTTAACAAAAAGATTGTAAATTTGATTTTTTTTGTCCATGCCGGCCGGTGGACGGTCTGTTGCCGACAAGTCCACTTGTCTCGTCCGTCAGTCGTTTGTTTACTTCCCTTCAGTCGCGTCGCGTGGAGCTTTCTTATCGAAATAACTATCGTGAAATAAAGTTTTGGCTGAATGAACTTCACTACAGTTACAGTGGCTTGAGTTTTTAAAATGTAGCTTTTTACAATCAAATGCCTCAATTTTAACTAATTTAAGGCTAAGTTTTTAGTGAACTTTTTTAAAACTTTTTATTATTCTTATAAATTACTTCTACAACAAATCTATCTTCGCTTATAGACTGATATAGTATGGTCTCAAACTTTTGACAGATTATTATTTCAATAGACATCAAACAGTAGGATTTTAAAAGGAAAAAGTGCGATCTATGAGTTTTCTATAAAGTGCGGTACATTGCTGGTGTAGTGTGATGTTGTGATGGTCGGGATGCATCGCTGGCTCCGGCTGGCTGTGGTGCTGGCTACTCTGGTTGCCGTCGCTGGCAAGGGGAAGAGACAACGGCATAATAAGCCTGGTAAGTCACACTAGGGTGCTTTGCAACCCTACAGCTATCGAGGTAGACCGCGCCCCGGTAAGTTCACCGTTTTATGCATTTATCTAAATCTTAAAATACTTATATATACTTACAATATATATATATTTCGAAATATACAGTCAAAGAACAAGTATTGCGGGTCATGTATAAAAACTTGAATATCTTGGAAACCATGAATGCTTGGTAAAACTAGTTGTGCCGAAAATATTATTTCTCGTGACACTATTGATAGCGTCACGGGTAAATTAGTATTTCCCGTGATACCACTACGAGGCTACTTGTACTATAATTGTGTTTGATTGAAAATTTAATATTTCTATTCAATAAAAGTTATTGTTTAATTTTTTTTTAACTATTTAAATATTTAATTTATGTACTAAACAATAACTATATACAAATACTTAAGAAAACAGATTTTTAACAAAAAAAAATAAAATTTTTAATTGCATTACTAGCTTGCATGATATGACTAAGCTACCATTCATGGTTTTCACGATATTCAAGTTTATATAAATGACCCGGAATTTTGGCTCTCGAGTGTATTCAAAGAGCTTTTAAGAATTAATGATAATAGTAATATTTTTTATATGTAGCAATACATATGATTTTCAAAAAGTTGTCTTCTATGAATATGGATTAGTTAACCAAACTATGCTTCAAAATGTAGGTTCTATTTAAATCAGGAATTAATTATATTGGGATAGGAATTCAAACATTCCCAAACCTTACTTGAACCAATACACTTAAACTCAAAATACACAACAGTATTCCTTTGCGCTTCGTCTCATCTCCGAGCAATTTTCACACTTATCCTGTGTCATGTGGTCTCGCTAAACTGTCACCTCAAGAATGCTGGACAGCATTCCATCCCGCTCCGGGAATAGTCAACGACTAACTATCAATAAACTAACTAGTAATGGTACACAGGTTGGGTTTTTGACAATGTACTACCTAACTCCGTTTCACGTAGGGTTGTCTATCCATTCTAAAAATAAAACTTTTTCTGCACCAAATCAGACTTTCTTTAGAACATTTCAATGACGTAGCTCACGAGATGTAGGTACGGTCATATTTTACGTAAATTTTTAAACCAATAAAGCTCTGGTCAAAAGTATTTTCAACACAGTGTAGGTTACCCATCAGGTTCAGGTAGGATGATGAGGAAAATACCAAAGGTTGGAAAGAGGATCCATTACGACGATCTCTTCATCACCATCACACCAGTGTGACAGGGAAGCGTACGGTGTTGTGAGGTAAGGAAAGCGTTTTCTTATCTTTAATATTAGTGTTACGTGGAGTAAATTTTCTTCATAACCATCACACCAGACTTAAACTTATCGTATCTTATTCTATCTTATCTTACCAGTGTGACAGAGCGGTGTGAAGGTGAGTCCGTCGTGGATCTACATTGTGTAAGTTTGGTTAAGTTGTGCTTAGTAATAAGCTGTAAATTGTTATTCCCTTGACCCAAAGGTTAGCTGGTAGATAATGCTTTTTTAGCATTAAGTTCGCCTGTATACTTAACGAGGACCACACACATTACACACCTACCAGTCTTTCCTACATGAAGCTTCGTCTAGTATTCAACTTAGCTATTGTTGTGTCTCGTTATCTGGTTCAATGTATTGAATTTACAAAGAGTACCACTGAACTCTCTACCACGTACATCGTCCGCCTAAAGGTCACGTCTATCTCCGGCGAGGATCTACATGATCTTGAAAGGGTAGCCCTGGCCATTGACCACGTGATCGTGATGTTTATCTTGACCCTAGAGTTCCGGGAACTCGGTCGGAATGCAGAGACTGAAGCCGACACCAAACACCCAGGTTATGGCTTGAAAATCTGGTGAGAAATTGGATTAGGTTTTTTTTTTACCACTAAATGATGGAACAAGCAGATCGCCCACCTGATATTAAGTGGTTACCACTGCTTCTAGCGGTGCATGTCTCATAGAGCACGTCCACTGAGGACATGCCTCTGAGACCATCTCTCTGAGAGATAAAGGTGTTAAGTCTCATGTGTCTGTAATTGCGCCGGCACTGCTTGGCGGCAAAAAAGTAAAGATAAAGATAAAGATAAGATAATCTACCTAGTAAAGATGTAATTAATAATCACATCTTTTGCATCTTAAATGTGGCTTAGAAATGCACCATCTATGTTTCTTTTCTGAGTTCTGCCAAGTTTGAAAACTCAGTGAGGTTTTTCTCATCTTAAAGCTGAGTATCTGGCAACCCTAGCTGGAAACCATGCATTCATTATGCATCTCAACTTGTGCTTTAATTACCAGTTTTTTTTTTGTCTCCGAATTCGTAAGACTGTATGGAAATACAGTTTTTTTTCACTGAAAGCTGGTGTCTGCCAACCCTAGAAGGGCCGGATTCATTACCCAGATTATTTGCTTAAAAAGTACAGTTAATTAACGTAATTAGACGTGAGGTGTATGCGGATCCATTTGTAAGATAAGCCAATGCATTCTGGTAATAGGAGATAGTTTGTCTGACAGTCCGTTGAGTACATATACCGGGTATTATTAGTTGAGGTCTCAACTTTCCTCAAACATTCTCAACATTTTAAAAAGACATTTTAGACAGTAAGTGATGGAATAAGCAGATGGTCTACTTGATGTTAAGCGGTAACCTCTGCCTATAATAATGCATCAGGTAAGTACCTCACCTAGTATGTCCATTGAGGGCGTGCCTTGTGAGACATCACTCTTCGTCCATCACTCATAGACATAAAGGTGTCAAGACTCATATGCACTTAAGGAAAAATTTAAATTGAAGAGTCAACTTATGGACTAACTTTTAACGCTAAAACTTTAGCTGTGAGTGTGAGTGGACGTGAACGACTTAGGATAAGGGTGAAAGCCTCTGAATAATAAGTGAATAATATGTGTTTTTACAATCGCGGTGTCATATTAAGTTACCTACTGTTATACCAATACATGCATTATTGATCGTCTTCCATCTAATGTAGTGTCTTCGCATTGCGCAAGTATAGGAATAGCACAGATAAAAAAGTTTTACGCAGAAAAGAAAGTGCCTAAGTAGCTAGACATTCAAATTATAATAGTTCAAAGTTCAAACAGTGTATAGGTTGATGTGTTGCCGACTGTACGTGTCTAGAACAGATGTTTTTATCTTATGACATTAAACTGCCGTTATTTAATAGCAACAGTAAGTGCGGCTTGCACCAGAATCACTAAACGTGTTTAACAGCTAAATCGATTTAAATCTGACGTATTTGTATGACTTGACAACTCGCTAAATACTATTTAAGAGTTAAACGCGTTTAGCGATTCTGGTGCAAGCCGCCCTTAGTCATAAAAGAACATAGCGTCAGTAGACGAGACTTTTATGCACATCCACATATCAGTATATTTAACTCAACGCGATGACAAATATGTCCAGTTAACTCTCACAACCGCTTCTAGCTTATTCTTAGATTACTCTTACATGTAAGTTTGCCCGCGTCTCCCTCGGGGGGTAATTTAGCGCCGGCACTTAGCATAGCTCTATTATCTACAAGTCGGACCAATTACGTATACCGAGCTGTTTTGTGTAACTTTGTTGTGGAATTGCGGAGCTGTTGGTGCCAAGTGGCTTCATATGACGATGAGATAGTTAAAACAGCGAAGCTGTTGTCTACTGCTGTAGAATGGCTTGATAAATGATCAGCCCCCGTATGACAATCTTGTGCTGTCCATATATATTTCACTGCCCAGTGTAATTTCTTCAGGTCACGTGGTACAATTTTGTACCACGTGATCATTCTTTTTAGACACTTGACAGCAAAATATGCGCGAAAACACATCAAAAGACGTCATAATGTCACTATTTAGTCACAGAATAAATAGTTATTCTGTGACTAACATACTAATAACTAACTAACTAACTCATAGAGTTAGTTAGTGAACTGACCATGATTTAAAACTTTGCAGTTCAACTTTGCAGTTCAACTTTGATTGGCATACCCCTGCAGAAAACGACGATGGTATTGCGTGATTTCATAATATACAAGCAGTGAAGGAAAACATCACAACTCACAAGAGATTAGAATCGAGATTTCTCGTTCGTTTGTATGAGTTAGTCACCAACTCAGGAGCGACTGCTGGAGCCGAGACCGACAGCTTAAAGCGCCCTCCAAAGTACAGAAGCGCTCAGATGTAAATGCCACTAGCGGTCACCAAAACCTAATAATGACCGCGCAGAACGTCGCTTAACTTAGATAAATCGGTGAAGATTGACTAAGCAAACTACGCCATGAGTGCTTCAGCAGGGGTATGCCAATCAAAGTTGAACTGCAAAGTTGAACTGCAAAGTTTTAAATCATGGTCAGTTCATACTAACTCATAGTTATTCTATGACTAAATAGTGACATTATGACGTCATTTGACGTGTTTTCGCGCATATTTTGCTGTCAAGTGTCTAAAAAGAATGATCACGTGGTACAAAATTGTACCACGTGACCTGAAGAAATTACACTGGGCAGTGAAATATAACTTGACAGCAAAAGATTGGCATACGGGGGCAGGATGCCTCTACTAATACTCGTACTTTACTACGCGGAAGACCATACTCCATTCTCAAAATACTCCCCAAGTTACACCCCTTCTCTTCTCCTTCGAAAACTGCCGAAGGTAGATTAATTAGGTCGTAAATAGACGCTCCCCGCCCCGCTGTGTCTGTCTGCGCTCGCGTATTTATATACCTGTGACACTTTCAGATGCGATCTCTCCTGGGTTAAGGGGTACAGGAACCCGTACTATGCAACATACGACACAGATTGCTGCCTGTGTCTAAACGACACCTCTCGGCGGAGAGTTACTGTTATAAAAGTACTAAACGCTTTTACCACCTTGTCGGCTCCGATACACTGATAATTTAATATTTTTTTATTCAAATCATTGTCTATCAGTATTGTACAGGTGTTGGTGTCGGCCAGTTTTTTTTTATATTGCTTTATGATAGTATACTAGTAAAAGGCTAAATCTAATCGTATTAAAAGTTCTAATTCAAAATTGGATCAAAAGTTCAGAAGTTTTTCTTTTATAATTTATAGACAAGCGTTTGACCGCGATCTCTCCTGAAGTTTAGATGTTTGGACAATAAACAAGGAGTTCAGTGTTATTCCCGAACACCCCAATGGCTATCGGTGGGGATTACTGGATTTTTTTCCAAAAATCCCCACTAAATATGTGGGCCATATTAATTCATAGATTCAAAGCTCAGTCAGTTTGGTAATATTTTTTGACTGAAATCAGTTTTGCTTGTCAAATGTAGAAATTAGTATAGTAAGATGAAAGCAGTGCTCAACCCATCTGCGCGTGCGCATATTTATAGGCGTGCGCAGGAGATAAAGTGACAAACGACAATAAAATTGAGTGATTACTCGTTCCCAGAACCGATATTATTGGAATGTTATGTGTTAGTTGCACAATCAATAAAGACCTTTGTCAATAATGCAGTATATATTACATTACTACAAATCGCGGGTTTTGTACTCGATCTCGCCAATTTAGAAAAGCAAGTAGACCAATTTACAAATGGGCACTAGTTTATACTAACAATGCACTTAATTCTGCATATTCCATTACTTTTTTTTGCCAAAAAAAAAACAATTGAGCCAATTTTGGTTCTGATTGTAAAGGCAGAGGTAATCGCTTAACATCAGGCGACCCATCGGCTTGTTCCATCATTAAGTTGTAAAACTAAAATTGAAATAGAAGTATTCCCTCACTGTTTTAAATTATAAAAAAAACAAGTGCCATAAACAAACAGGTTGCAGCAACAAGTCATTGCCGAACCGACGATTACCTAATCGTTCGAAACAAAGACTACCTTCCCCGAAGGCCTACCTACCTGCCTGCCGCACAAAGGGTGCCTCGCAGATTACATCATAGTTAGTGAGTCTTGTACTGACGTTTAGTTTAGATGTAAACGTCGTAGGTAAGTAGGTACTAGTGGGTTAATTGCGGAGCTGTATTACATCTCACTTGATAAGTCAAGCACTTGAGGGCCTAGTAAGAGTTTTGGGGTTTAAAACAGGTATCTAATGCCTGGCGCCTAGCGTATCAGTCTGCAATGCACTGATTTTGTATGGTGACCAGCAGAGCCCAATGTTCTCAAAGGGCCTCTTGTGCCCCTATACAAAATCAACCGCTGTCTGTGCACTAGGCCTTCTTCTTCTTCACAGGAGTCACCAGAAGATTGGGTTTTGGCATGACAGTGAGAGAGTTTGACAATAACTTGTTACGTACCTACTTGAAGATTTTTATGATGTTACATCGTGAGATAAGTAGCATTTTTTAAGCTCTAGTTTCACTCAAGCGGTAAATGTGGATAGAAATGATCTACCATGTAATCTACACGACAGCAAAGTTTACTTACGTTCTTCAGATGTTTTTGATACATATCAAAAGGATCTCATCTGGTAAATGTTCATTTAACACCTTATTTTTATCCTTCTTTACCGACCATTCCTTACGTGTTTACACGTTACATCCGACATCTAAACAGAAAACCGGAAAGGGCTCAGACATACCCGACTGCGTATTGTGGAGAGTTATGATTTCCCCTTTTCAATGGACCGCTAAAAGTAGAAATAAATAGTACACGAGACGCACAGACTCTACCGATATAGCTGGCTGTCATGTCATCCATGCAAAATGTCCTATATTCAGCCACTTGTCATTGCAGAAGAAGCCTTATGCTAATTATTTTAAAGTGTCATTTTAATCGGTGATTATGAGGTGTTGGGGTAAAGATGGTGTGTGAGAGTGAATCACCGGTCCTTACCCTCGTCGGAAAATAATTTAGTTTTATTTGTTCCGAGCGATAGTAGCTGATTTATTGAACGGTACTTCGATGAGTAATGGGATTGATAATTAGATTTTATTCTGGATCTCAATGTCAAAGTCAGTTATAAATTGAAGATTAGCTGATAAAAAAGAAAGCGAACTCGATTCATGGATAAGAAATCACAACCACAAAGTATTTATGTTTATAACTGTACTTACTGTATTTATACTGGGGACAAATAAAAATTTATCTTATCTTTTATCTTATCTTATCTTAAATCTTGAAGTCGGCGCCTAATACTCGGTACTCCGTCAGAGTTGCAGGACTACATCAAAACATAGCTACGTTTAAAATTAAATAAATAAATATTTTTGTATAAATATTTGCATTTATGAATGAAACATCCAACTCTGAGTATACGCCTGCCTCGATACCTGTCCTATGCGAGTGGATCTGCGGGCGGAAGCTTGTCAGACTATTCCTAGTCTTTCATCTTCCCGGCTGCAGTGGCTAGTATTCTGTGGCCTGTCTCACCATTGTTCCCTGGAGACCGCGCGTGCTATAAATAGGGCAAGAATCGGAACGACGTGATTCACTCAAAATGACGAGTGCGGATTCAAAGCTAGGATTATTGTTGTTTTTATTGCCAGATGGATAGTTCCATTAAATTAATGGGACATATTATAGACTTAGTAAAACTATGTTTTAAAAATATTATAAATAACCGTAATACGAATATATTGTCGTGTTTCTATTTAAAAACAATTCATAAATTTAGATTGCCTGCAGGGGTATGCAAATCAAAGTTGAAATGCAAAGTTGAACTGCAAAGTTTTAAATCATGGTCAGTTCATACTAACTCATAGTTATTCTGTGACTAACTAGTGACATTATGACGTCATTTGATGTGTTTTCGCGCATATTTTGCTGTCAAGTGTCTAAAAAGAATGATCACGTGGTACAAAATTGTACCACGTGACCTGAAGAAATTACACTGGGCAGTGAAATATAACTTGACAGCAAAAATGGGGGCAGGACGTTGTCCAATCACAAGAAATTAAAAAGCTTCAAAGCCTGAATGCTTGCCATGACAATTGTTCATAGTTTGTCAAATATCAGCGCAGCGCAGACAGGAACACCTTGGCATGTCTGCCCAATTAGGAAGGAGGCATCCACAAAAAATTGGACCAGACCGGTTATACTCCCGCATTTATCAGATTTTGTAACATAGCTTTACTTATGAGCTAGCTACAATGTACCAATACCGACAAGTCAGTTGCTCGAACAAAGATATCGATGTCGACGCCGATATCGTGTCGTGTCGGATGCAACCACATCTCAATTTGAAAATATATTTAGTTGACTTTACAAACTTGTTTCAAAATTTTTGTTTTGTAATAATGGTTTTGCTGATAAAGCTAGATGTTGTCTAAAGCAAAACGCCAGTGACACAGTTGCCATGCAAGGCTATCCACGTTGGCACAGCAGTCTAGTTCTCACGACTAGTTGGATAATCTTCTGGAAAGTACACATGGGTGGCTGGCTGACATACCACAGTCTGTGGCTTAAACTGTAAGCATTTCTATCAGTACCAATCGGAAGCGTGCCTAAGACACTGCATGCATTGCTGCGATGAATAGCAATGCTTTGTAGAAGTTTGTTATTAAAATAATATATCTAGGTATCAAAGTTCCGTCAGGGAAGTATGGCTAGCTAGTGTCATTTTGTATTACATACACCAACCTCTGATGAATGGGTATTTTTACAGTATAATGTATCAAAATAAATAATTAGGTAATGAATTTTTTAAACTGGAGTAAAGGAGCTTTCAGTCAGTGTCATACAACAAAATCTTACATAAATAAGTAAATGAAAAAAAGTAGCGTCACGTCTCGCCCGCTTGTGCCTTATACCCGACCCTCGCCCGAAGTGTTTGGAGAGCAAACAGAGATGCAATGGTGTCTGTTGCTTCGGCCGGTCCAACGCCTGCCTCCTAATGAAATCTCTTGCCTCCACTGTGAAATCGGCTCACGATTAATACCCATTATATTAGCAGTTACGAATAAAATACTCATCTTTCTTTCTTTCCATTAATAATATAGGCCAGCTTGGTAGATAGAGATCTTCGTTTTCCCTTCAATATACTTTTGTCGCCAAGTTTGTTCGCCTTCTCAATTTCGATTAAATGTGTACAAAAAAAGATTCTCTAGACTTTGATCAACTTTTCTGTAGTTTCAACTCTGGTGTAGCTGTCTGATCTACTGTATTATATAAACGACCCCCATACGCATCAGTTTTCATCATAGACAGTGGGAAGGTGACCCCATGTTTCGGGGGAGGGAGACGCGAGGGTCCCCGACAGCCTCGGTCCGGGCCAACAACGCTTGCCTTCTAATTAACATGCGTGTGGTCACTTTTAAATTCCACATTAACTTTACCGTTCCACGCAGCTGGCTCCACATGTTAATTACTTCCAAGTAAACAGAAAAATATGGAGTAACAAACAAACAGAAACTGGACAAGTCACTCTATACTTTAGAGAAGTGTCGAGATCAGTTTTTTAGTAACATGTAATCATTCTACAACCATTTCTAGAATACTAAATATTTATCAAATTTTGCACACCGCCGCGCCGTTTTATATTTTTGTCATTCCTGTCCATCCAAAGGTTGTCTGGAGGAAATCGCTTTTAGCGCTAAGGCCGCCTATTGTACTCTCTATTTTTATGTTTCTCTCTTTTATGTAATTTCTTTCTTCTGTATGTGCAATTAAGTTTTTATCTATCTATCAAACTGTCATTTCTAGATGTAAATTCACGTGACCATTCCAATATTTTTCTAAGTATTATCCTTAGCAGAGGGACAATTAAGACTAACTTTCGACCGCAACTTAAAAATCTTTTTCATCAGAGACGTAACACCCGAATACTGATTTAATTAATGCTTTTACTAGCTACTGTCTCTTACCAGTGGATAATGACATGTGAAACAGAGAAAGGACAATTTTAAATGGTGTTTTGAGTGACGTTTGATTCGTGCGTAAGAAAAACCTACTATGAAGTAAAAATACCGAAATAAGTCAAAGTCAAAATTTCTTTATTCAATAAAATCACAAGGATCATTTAGAATATTCAATACAGTACCGCATATTTACATTTTTTTTCTAAACCAAGCATTGTGGCAGTTTACTGTTACAAGTACCAAGTACGGATAACCATAAGCGGATTAGTAAGGATTAGAAAGGCAACAAAAGTTGGGGAAACCTCACAATTGATAGAAATAACGGACACAGTCGCATGTACTGTTTCTTGCAAGTGCCGGGTTTTTAATCTGTACAATAGATGACGTATGAACATTTCCTTCTCATCCAAATCATTCTCAATATTGATTTGGAGCTTGTTCGGCTTTTCTGGCAATTAATATTAAGAAGTTTCAAGCACCTGAGTAACACAGATCAAGGAATTTATTTGTGAATCCATGTATTCGTCTCATCTCAACGGATCTTTGCCCCTAGCATCTGCCCAGAGCTGGATTGAATTGGAGGTAAGTAATTTTTTCCGCACAACAGTATACGTGATATCGTTTGTTGCGCCTAACTTCAGAGGGATAAAGATCCGATGTGCGTACTGTAGGGTCGTTAAGAACGTTACAAGTCCAATTTCCTGAACTTTCTTATCTGCTTCCTACATTGAATAATGTGTCGATATTAATACGTAAAACTCCTACTTTCGATTCTATAATTACTTTTTATTTTTAATTCTCGAAGAGCAATAAATTGTTCCAAGCATTAGATGCTGACAATACCTGTTTTACATACATCAATTAATATTACCTTAATTTAAACTCTATCTGGTTTTAATAAGACTTAAATTTGAGAATTCTTATTGTCAAGGATATTGAAACTTCGTCCATTTTAAAAGTACTTTCTCTTGGTCAAGCAAGACCCGACTTGTTATTTTTGAATCTTGTTTTAACTAATTATTGGGTTGGTGTTGTATTTCTATGTTTAGCGATTGGTGCACCTTTTACGTTGGTTACTCTTTACTAGTTATTTACTATGACATATCTTGTTTTAGACTTATTTGGGGGAATAAATATCTTTCTCTTGTAAGCCTTTAGTATAGGGACATATTGTGGGGCATTTACTTGCTGAAAATATATTACAAGGCCTTTGCATCTAACTTAGTTGATTTATTTACAGCATTTAAAAGCCAATTTTTACCCATGCCCTATGAACTGGACGCTGGAGTGCCTGGGAAATGATTTAGATCTGACTAAGTCGCAGGTTTCCTTCCCCGTTTGAGAGCACTGGTATTTCGCACATATTTCCGAGTAGAAAACATTGATGTACGACCGGATTTGAACCCACCTTTCGACCTTAGGATCGGTAGGCGGGTTCGCTACCACTCGACCACCGGTGGCCACAAGACTGGGATGATAAATGCATCATGCATTAGTCATTTAATTACTCAGAATCTTTTTTAAGCCTGCGATCATTTCCCATCGTAAATTCCCAATAAAACGCTTCGACATAAAACATTGACTACCTAATCTGTTACATTATTTAAATACCTTATTGATTGACGCACAAGTACATATTAAAAAACATTGATGATTTACAAAAGCTAATGGTTTGTCGTAAAAAAACTGTAACATGAGACAAGGGGTACTATTTATGGAAATATAAGGGCCTAGTTTCTGAAAAAGCGGTAACCGTTATACTGTGACCGTAAAACCAACGTATTAGCATCGGTCGCTTTGGAATCGACGAGATACGCCTGCAGACTGCTATTGATAGCTTGAAAATAGCCAGTGGTGCAGTCAATAAAATAGCGAACAGTAGCGAAAAATACCCATTTCCGACATTTCCGTGTCTACAATCATAGCAGCCGTTTTTTGACCGTCACTGAAGCTTAGAAGACTACAACTGAATCACATGTGATTCATTATCAGTCACTTGGTACTTCAATTTCAAGTGCAGAAACCAATTTGATAGTTATAAAATGTATTCTCGCCTTACAATCCTAGGCCGTGAGTAATCTTTTAGGCAGACATTCAACTTATGGTTTAAATACGGCAGCCAGTTATATCTGTGCTTGTGATAACGTAACGTAGAAGTTTTTGTAAACATAGAATGAGACTAAGGGCCTCTTTCACCATCCTTGAGTAACATTCAGATAAAAATATACCCATCTTTGTTTTTGACAGGACTAAAATAAAGACAGACATATTGATTTAAATCTGGTGGACATCTGATGAATCAGGAAATGGTGAAATAGGCCCTATTATTTATAAACTGCTGTCATTTTAGTGCGGTTTTAAAAAATACTCATTGTCACTCGCATGACAATAGATTTTGCAGCCAAAATCCCCTACAAAAGATTTCAACGCGTGTCAAGTTCTACGCACGAACTTAATTTTTTTGTCAGGTAAAATGGTAGCCGGTTAATATTTTAGTGTTATAAATGAGTGGTATTAGTCCACAAATGAGTCCTGATAAGTCATAAAAACCCAATATAATCCCGCTTCGTGTTGTTTTATTACTTTATCACAGTTATGCATGTTTCATAATATTTATGTTGCACATCACCAATACATTTTTCCGTGTTTTATTTAGTTTTATAGCTCTATGCCGTATTGCACCGGCTCGCGACATTACGATGAGCATAGAGTATTTAATGCAGAAGCGACAAACAACCCATGTTTGAATAAATTATGGTAATTTATGGGGTGCCCCATCGCGGGGTCGGATCATAAATTAAAAAGTATTTTGTTTTGGGATGTCCGAAATATGTTTTGAATTTTTTGATTATCAATAAGTTGAATTAAAATTCAAGCTGAGTTGAGATGATTTACAATCATACTTTTAGATTATCTTTTATCCAAATCATTTATACTTAGTACAATTTAAAATATTTTTTATAGTTAGACTGTTATTTCACCCAAGTTTACGTTGCTTTGTCGCCTTTCAAGAGGGATACAAAAAAAATACCCCGTTCTTCTAGGCTCTGGTCACGTGGAACTGGCACCTAGAATCATCTAGTTATATAAGACGATTCTAAATGATCCTTGTGATTTTATTGAATAAAGAAATTTTGACTTTGACTTTGATACAAATAATTTTATTTCCTAAATTCATAAACTTAACGAATATTTTACCGGATTTTTTTAAACTAGTTTTCTTTAGGTATTTTGGGCATCGACCTCATTCTTTCCCTCGACTATTCTAATTCGAGTGACTCACCGAGGCTTTCTTTCCCGAGGCAGTACTTCAAGCTCGCTAATTAATGGTCCCCAGCCAGGTTTATTATCTTGTATATCGTAATTCCATGGAACAGGTTGCAACCGAAGCCGAGTGCGATAGCAATCCGATAGTTATCGCAACTTGCTAAATTATGCATTACATAGTCGGTGTTTTATAATCTTAGCTGGTTTACTTGATCGGGGAAAATGTGAAGTTATTATAACTTGGAGTGTAAGTACCTAAATCATTGACAGGCGTCACAGCTCAGTCGGTAACGGCTCTGCCTTCCGTGCTGTGGGTCGTGGGTTCGATCCCCACTGAGAACAAACATTTGTGCGTGGAAAACATAGATGTTTGTTCTATGTCTGGGTGTTACTATATATTATAAGTATGTATATACAAAAAAAAAAGTATTTAAGTATTCTATCAGCCATCTAGTTCCCATATTACAAGCTTTGATTAGTTTGGGACTAGAGGGCGTTGTGTGTAAAGTCCATAAAAAAAAAATAGCATTGAGCCCTGATTAAATTCTTCAGTTCGTTCGTTCTTATGAGTCTTTACGTCACCTTAAAGCCTCTCTGTCATGGCTTAACGACCGTGCCCTTCGAAGCACGGAAGCGCATGTAAACGCCACTAGCGGTCACCCATGCAAATAGTAAGCCCGCAGAACGTTGCTTAACTTAGATAATCGGTGAAGATTGGCTAAGCAAACTACGCCACGAACGTTTCATGAGTAATACTTATCAAATGACAGGATAAATATGATTGGGTTTTCTGCTCTTATTTTGCTGTGAGATTTTGACATCAGACATGACCTTCCTTCAACGCCTCTATTATGAAAATTGAATAACCTGAGTTTTGTTGTCTATAAAAATCTTCTTCTTTGCAATTATTTAAGAGTTAGGTTCTTGTCTATCTATGAAAATGTAAACTGCTAAGTCCGGGTTCAACCAGCACCGAATAACGCTATTCTCTAGATTAAAATATTTTTGACTTTGTATTGTAATGTATTTATTGTCAATTTTTACATACCTACCTACTTTGTTTTTGTTTAACAAGTATAATGTATTTTATATGACAAAATTAAATAGCGTTTATTCGGAGTTGAAGTTTGTCAAACCCGGTCTTAATGGATAGAGTGTGTTGAAAACTAATTACTTATTATGAAATCATTATGACATGTCTTGTCGAAATGCACTTATTTGATTATTCAGCTTGAACAAAAATGCATTTGCATATCTAAATTACTTCACGGATTTTATACAACTTCACGGATTTCTTGGCCCAAAACTAAATAAAGACCACCATTCTGTTATTTACAGTGTTTGTTCATCTTACACAGCAGGCGCGGGAACGAACATAACGTCTTGTGAAGTGAAGTGTTTGATACGATGATATCTTGAGCCTGCGGCGAACACCCAAATTACGAGCTATAAAAAATAAATAAGGATCTTCACGTACACACACCTCAAGGCTAAACGTCTTATTTGGGATCCGCTAATTATCTTAATTATCACCTAATAGAGAATTGTATTTATAAATAAGATATCTTATTCATATTTTAATCTTCTCATCATTTTGAGCGTTCCATACCAGCAAAAATGTTGAGTCAATTTATTTCAATTTATAAATAATAGTCAGTTCAATCTCGGTTGATTCTTTTGGTGGTAAATATACCCTAATCTATAAAATGTTGACATAATTGGTTCCTAAGTAGTTTTTGACTCTCTCTTTTATTGAAACTCTAAAATAATACCATTTACACTCATAAACTGGCATCGTATCGTTCCTTCTAAAGTTACAACATTCTTTATATTTCTCCAATTCAATATGGCCCTATTTATGCGTTCGGATTATTATGTTTTATCATAATTATGTGAGAAATGAATGGGTTGTATGGGAGCGAGGAAGCCATTAGTGAGGCGGGCCCTCTGTGGAATAAAAAGACTTTTATATGCCTTCAAAGGAATATTTCCTACGAGTGGAGTTTATTGTTTGCTTTGAAATGTTTGTTGGATGAAAGTTGTTTTGATTTTTGTTTTAGATGGTTTAATTAATGTGCTGGAGATCATTATGACTGATGCGAGGAAGCTGAAATGTCGCATATTGTTTTTGAAGATAGCATCAGCTGTCATAATATTTTATAGAAATATACAATTACCCACCAATCACAATACCATTATTGTCAAAAGCCTTAGTCACAGAAAAACTATGACATTCCAAAAGATATAGGTTGAGTGAGATTTCCCCTACATCCCTTATTAACTAGAACTAAATACCATGCTTAGCATACTTACCTATCATATGCTAGGCTTTCAGAATATTAATCTGAGACTAGGCTAGACTACACTAGATTTAAAGTAAATGGCAGCCCGAATTGACCCTTTAGTTCTTTGGTTGAACACTCACAGCAATAGGTATTAGGTACGCAATACTCTCATGCCTGATAACATGTGGCTTATTCCCAGAAGTCCATGATTCTATTGTTCTCCATTTCCCAGTAGGTCCATGAAGAATATTTATAGAATTTAACTCAAAACAGCACAGTGTGATGAACGATAAGTCACGAAGTCAGGACATTCTAGTAAATATGTCAGCTGGTTACTTTCATATGACGCTTCCCAAAACCCTGACATTAACAATTAGACAGGTTTCATGTGCTTGTAACTTCTACACCTTATCGTCTTCCGTGTGCCATCTAATTATACCACCGCAAGATTCCTTGTTTTATTACTTAACACCTGCGCATAGGTTTTGTCAAATGGGACATGAGGTGGTAGAATGCTGGCAATTAGTTTTCTAGCAAATGCGACTTTATGTAGCGGCACCTTTGTTAGAGAGAAACACATGTAGTAAATATAATAGCTTAGTCGTGTACCTTAGTTAGTCTAAGTAGTTAGTGTTTCATGTTCTAAAAATGTTTGCAAAATATCTACAATTTTTTTTTTGACAGCACAATTCAGTGCGTCAATATTACATTTTGTCTTTACCACTAAAGTCATCGTAGAATATGCGACCTACAGAAGCAGACTGGGGTGGTGAGGTATACCTGTAATACCGGTATCAGGACCATTCCTTCAACACCATGTAATTGAGCACCGCGGAACGTCCCAGGCATTTGCACGCCGAAACTAATGAGGTGGAATGCCTGCCTGGTCCAGCCATAATGATGTTCTCATTACATTTGCCAAAGCCGAGAGGCAGCGGTGCCTAATATGGCGGGTATAACAAGGCAGCCATACGAAGACGTGATCGCACCATCGCACCTTGTACGAACTATTGGATCGTCTGCAGGGCTGACCCAGAGGTTTGATCTTTTGTTTTACCTATTGGAGTTTATTGAATTTACATTACCGGGAAGGGAGGTGACAACCTTGAAATAGTTACTGGCGAGGTAGAAGGAAAGAGGATGGAACCCTACGCATTGGAGTGATCAGTACTGGATTCCCCCGTGGTGCCATCCTACTTCCTATCCTATCCTACTAATATTATAAATGCGAAAGTTTAGATGTTTGGATGTTTGTGTTTCAATCACGTCAAAACCACTGAACCAACTTGGATGAAACTTGGCATATATATAGTTCGTTACCTGGATTGACATATAGGCTACTTTTTATCCCGAATAATTAACAGGATCTACAGGATAAAATGAACGAAAAGGATTAGCAGCGCCAATTGGCAAGAGGATTTCATTGTCATGTCATGTCACGTCAGTTTGACAGGGCGTAGTACTACCTCTTTGGTCTAACGACTAGCGTTTGACATTCCAGTAGGTACGAGTTCGGTGTAATGAGGTGTTATGTCAAGTTTTTCAAAGAAGTATCCGCTCGGTACACGCACAGATAATATAAGTACACGGAAACTGTAGACGCGTACGAAGTCGCGGGCAACTGCTAGTTGTATATATTAGTAGCGCAGGTGCAGGAGCTTTGGATGGGTTCCCTAATCCTTTATAGGAAGAACCGTTCGATACAATACCATAATTTCCATATCGGAGTCTTACTCACCGAGCCAAATAAAGGCAGTCTGTGTTTATTCACAAAAAAGTCTCAAAGCATACAAAGAATAATGAGCTTTGTAAGACTTGTTTTAGAATTTAAAATGGGTTACATTAAACGTGAATAGATCTATCTCAGCATTGACGAGAGCTTGTGAGCTTTTATCATTTTGGATGCGTCGCGTCAAATCTTTCACCTGATTGATTCTCTGGTGTACTTGGAAGATGTTATTGAAATTACGAACACATCGTAAGATTATTATGAAGAAAGAACCAAGGAACTAGAAAAAGCCACAACAATATGTGGCTTCTTCTAGTTCCTAGATCTGTATGGCTATGGCTAGTCACTGGAATCAGTGGAATAAGTGCTTATACTATCCAATAAGATTGGCGATATTTTGCTATGACCTGTATTTAGAAATCAGAGAGAAACTTCTTAATTTCTTTGTTGGCTTAGCTGCGCGTACGCATAAAAACAGTCTAATATACAATACAATCATTATTTCGGATGATTCGAGCATTGTCCGAGCTCTGTCGATACAATTCTTGTTAGTTTAATACTGTTGTTGAAAGGTAATTAATGGTCTAGTTTTGATGAGGTAATTGAGAGAAGCCGGAGGCTGTACACTTGAGGAAACAAAGATCTTCTGTAGCTATCTCTTTACAAATACTTTGCTTCATTTGTGTGAGAAAGGTAAAATGGCCTTGATTTTTACAAAAATTTCAATGATTTTCTAGTCATTGCTAAAAACTTTAGAATTCAGCAGGAAGGAATGTCTATTATATCTCTATGTAGACAGTGGACAGGGCAAAGTATGATGAGTTGAGAAACCAATTCGAGTCCCCGAAAAATAAAAAAATTATACGTCCACGTAGTCAAAACTTTTGCTGTGTATAATATCGTATCTAGTTGATTGGTTTTCTAAAGACATTCAGAAGAACCAGGTTTTGGAAATACGATCTTTTTGGCACACAGTTACCATGAACCGGTTGAGTTGAGATGCAACAGGTGCGGGTTCGTAAATATTTGTTTGGGCTATGGGTATTGGGTATTGTGATACTCGAATTACTGATACCCACGACGATGCAAGGAAACTTATTGGGCGCACTGCGCCTTTAGCTGACATTCTACAATAGAAAATTAGAAGAATAACATAGTCACTTGCCAATTCCCACACAGTTGTGACATTTTCTATTTTTTAGCTACTTTAGTCAACTTAGCTATTAGCTACCTAAGTGCGATTGGAACCGAAATCGGTGACTAGATACGCAAATAGCTATTGAACCTTACTCATATGTGTTCCAAGTTGTATGGAAATGAGTCGCCATATAGGACGCTTGCAACACTGACAGATGCCGACACCACGACACCGATATGTCAGTTGCAAGTACAAAAGTTTGTCGGAGCCGACGCGGTGTGAATGCGTCCAGTACAAAATGTATGACGTTAGGAGTATATGCATAATTAGTCTTCTAAAGCTGCGCTAGCTAAAATGACTGGTAAATCAATTGTCATCTCCGTCAATATTGACAGGCGTCACAGCTCAGTCGGTAATAGCTCTGCCTTCCGTGCTGTGGGTCGTGGGTTCGATCCCCACCAAGAACAAACATTTGTGCGTGGAAAACATTGATGTTTGTTCTATGTCTGGGTGTTACTATGTATTATAAGTATGTATTTACAAAAAAAAGTGTATAAGTATTCTATCAGCCATCTAGTTCCCATATCACAAGCTTTGCTTAGTTTGGGACTAGAGGGTGTTGTGTGTAAAGTCCATGAATATTTATTTTATTTTTCATTTTATCTCCTTGTCAATGTCACTTGCATGAATTGACAGAGCATTATTTAAAACCGCGGTAAAATGACAGTCAAAATGGTGGGTTTTCCCTTCAAAACTTGGAAACGAATTCCATCAAAATTAAATAAGAAAATCACATAGTAAACATTTATTCTAAAGCTAACACTTACAACAGCCGACTTGACTAAATACGCTTTTAAATTATTCACTTGACACTGGCCAAATATTCTGACAAAATGACGGACAGAAGAAAGAAAAGATGAAGAAGGTCCTAACCAAGGCGCCGTTATCGTGTCGTTGTCGTATCGATGTCAGTTTAAGAACAGCTAGGCTCTTCGGCAGACGCTTGACAATAATACTATCAATTTACGAGCTCCGATGCTACAAAATGATTCCTCTCATGAGAACTGATTTTACGAGCATTTCGAATGCGCAGCGTTCCGGGAAGAGTAGGGATGTGCTCTAACTTAGATTGTATCTAAGCTATTCAAGTAAAGAAGCTTACATTGTATCTGAAAGGTTGATATTAAGTTCAATGAGAAATGTGCACGGAGCTAGTATGTATTGAACCACGTAGGTACCTATAAAATGAATCCTTGATTATTTTCACCCGTTTTAGAAGCAAGGGCGTCGTGCTTTTTTGGCGTTGGTAAAGTCTTATCTGTCAACACCATGGTGTTAGCATAAAAGCTAGTGTAGTCTATATAGAGTTTCAGAACACAGACCAAAATCATATAAACGTGGACTTCGCGTCATAGCAAATTTCCTTCCAATTGTTCGAATTTAGAACTCAAATGTTTAGCTTACCACCTCTTGTTGCTGACCCTTCTCAGCTCCAGCACTATGAAGTTTGTCGCCAGTTAAGAACTATTTTACTGAATTAAGCTATTAGCCCGAATGCTTCGCGTCAGTGCAACCGAAGCGTGGGAAGAAGCATCGTGTGATGCACTCTCGAACTATTTTGATAATTATTGTGATAATTGATGTGTCCGTGTTGGAGAACCCACTTTAATGGTTATGATATCCATATTTTGATAGAGCATGATCTAGTGTGATTATGAAAGCGGAAACGATTACATGGCTGAGCGTGTGTGATAGAAATATATCTGATTATTTAGAAAAGTAGAAATAATAAATTTGTAATAGTAGACAAAGAAAATGGTCCAATACTTAACTGAATGAATAAGAAGGCTGAAACTAACTCGACAAGCACGAAGGAACTAATGGAAGAGGTGTCAAAACCTACTTATTTTCGAGTCAGACCAAGCGTAGAGATTGATTCTACTGTAGCGATATTAAAATGTTTTTCAAAGTCAAAGTTTCTTCTAGAACCAATGACAAGCCATAACCGTACCTACCTATAATTCCAAATACAAATTAATTACCACAAGCTGTTCTCAGCTCAACCTATTTCCAAAGTGCTTGACCACCCATTCCTCCCATTTAAATCGAGAACAGGCACAAACAATCACCTCTTTGTTGCACATTTAAGAAGAGCCCTCGAGCAATCTGAGGTATTTTAGTGGGACATTTGTCACGCTGGATGTGAGGTCACCGACAAAGGGACGTGGCCATAAATTGTTAATGAAATGCCTGTTACGAAGCTTGAGCCTTTTGCTGCGCGGGCGCACCCTCGCACCGTGAAACTGCAGGTAACTTTGAGTATGAATAAGCAAATAGGTGTAGTAACAAAGTGGCTGGGCTAATTGAAAGGTGCAAAAAAACGTGAAATAAGTCTGTTGGATTAATAATAAGTTTTGTAGTAGTTGGTTTGTTTTAAGATGTTAGATAGTGTGTTTGGTTTTTGTCGTAGTATTTTTTACCTGACTGGTAAAAGACCTACTTAAGTGCTTATTAATTTATACAAGAACCTTTTAAAAACAACACAGCTACAGTTTTTTTTTCTCTCAACGGAGCAGGGTCGCCAAGGCATTAGCTAACAAGGCACCAGTAGAAATTGAATATTCCATTTAAATTGTAATTTGTCACGGCCAACCCTGTTCTCATACAATGGCATTACACGCATCCCTCGTGTAACAATAGCCTTACCCTTGTGGAGCGGCGCCGGCGCCCGCGGCGAGTTGCACAATGTATGCGCAGGCGCAGGTATGAGATAGTTGATTGATTCTGAGACCATTTCTATTGTAAAATTCTACTACTAGGTGCTATATACTTTATTCTATGAGTGGTTCGTACATGCCAATGTCCAGCCCTTCAGTCAGAGTTTTAGGCCGCCATAAGGCCTCCTTCATGGCTTAGCGATGAAGTTAAAGTACAAGAGCGCTCCTATTGTTTGGAATCTAAGCTGTAAGAATCGTTAGATGAAAGTAAATGCTCTAATGAAAAATCAACCGATTGACCGACTACCCAAAGTGATCCAAGCTTTGTGATTGTGAAGCCATTGTGACCAAGCTGGATTGGTATCTATAGATGTTTGAAAATTACCAATCAAACTTCATTATTTATAGATTAGATGTTGATTATTGAAATTAGAATGTCGTTGATGTTATAATTCTTATTACAATGCCCTAAGTTATAAAGTCAGGTAGAGCGAACTTTTGGTCCTACGTCTGACCGCTTTTCAAACTGCTGCCAATATTGATAAATGGCAGCTTACCTACATTTTGATTTACGATACAATCTGTATTAATTTTATGACTCAATTAATATTAAGCTTCTGTTGCCTATGGGTGAACTTTTTATTTATTTTATCATATTAAGCTTAATTCTTAAAGACACAAATACATAATTAATTATGGACTGTATACGTACACTACACACTACCAGTAACTAATCCTACTACTAGTAAAAAAGTCATCATCATCATCCGCAGCCCGATTTCACCCACTGCTGGGTGAAGTGAAGTCCTATCATTCTTTGTGCCACTCTCCAAAACTCAATAGACTACCGTTAAAATCTTATTGCTACTTTTACTTCATAAATCCATCAAAAACATGGTCACAACAACTTATTTACTTTAAAACTATACTACCATATACAGGAACATAAAAACTCAATCGAATGATCCCGGATAAGTCATAATAACAAATTGTTGATGTATTGCAATGCACTGGTTGCTTGCTCAGCGGCCCGTAATCCCATATGTGTGCGTCCCCACAAGGAACGGACCTTAGAGGGATAGGCAGTCGATTCTGAAGAAGATTGATTGCAACCGATTCCGAATCGATCAGTATCAGCTCAGACTGTACCAATTTTAGCCCACGTCGAACACCTTGGTTTCTTTCAACGACACAAAAATGTCGGTAATTGCGTGACGATTTTTCCAGTACTACCTTTACTACTTACTTTATAGAATAGTTTTTAAGCAGAGAGACATCACTCAGTCTTTTGGATTGTGTGGTGTTAAAAAATATATATGAGATTAAGCCCAACTAGCAAAATGGTCTTGATAAAAATGCTTTGAATCTTGATAAAGTCTTATAACAGCTTTGGGTAATGCTTACTTGCTCATAAGCGCAGTTTACTATACCAAAATTATGCCAAGAGCAAAAATCTCATAAAATAGTCTTGAAAACGTTTACAAGATTAATTTGCATGATGTTTACAAAATCCTAACCGAAACCTAGGTTTCGGTGCAATGCATAACAAGGCACGTCTTCAGTGGCCTTGCTCAATGAGGCAATGCATTGTTATAGGCAGTGGTTACCACTTAACATTGGGCGTTTGTTCCATCATAAGTGTAGTAGTATCAAAAAATCATTTTTTGTCTTTCTCGATGTGTCTTTTGCACCCCTTCAATCTCTGGATAGGATAGGCTGATCTACCGACTTCATCTACCATTGCGGTTCTGTAGAGTATTTTCCCTCTAGGAACGTGCGCTCGCGCATAGATGCTCATGTATGGAATGATCTAAAACAGGATAACGGGACGAGTTCTTTGCCACTCCCTCCGCCATCAGATCTAAGTGATGCATGTTGCTGGTAGAAGAAGCAGTTCTCTTATAGTTTTTATATACATCTACTCTTTATTAAAATATTGTAAAAGAATTACTAGACCCTACCTACCTTACCTACCTTTTGACCTACCTTTTTTTTATTATACCTTAGAGAGAAGTCTTATTAAAATCCCCTTTGGGTATTTTCCCAGGTAGCACAATGACGTCATTGACGTCTTAAGGACGTCATTATTTTGTCCATTTTGCGTCAGTACTGATAACGTCTAAAATAACTAAAACAGGTCGTCATTTTATTATCTTTTTAACGTCAGTACCAATTACGTGTTGTGTGACGAAAGAAGGACGTACTATATTCGTTGGTTTTTCGTCAGTACCCATTTCGTCTTGAGTGACGAACGAAGGAAGTCCGATTTTCGTCATTTTTGCGTTAGTACCCATTACGTCTTGAGTGACGCAAGAAAGGACGTATTATTTTCGCCGTTTATGCGTCAGTACTCAGTAAGTCTTGCGTGACAAATGAAGGACGTCCTATTTTCGTCATTTTTGCGTCAGTACCCATTAAGTCTTGTGTGATGAAAGAACCACGTACTATATTCGGCGGTTTTTCGTCAGTACCCATTTCGTCTCGAGTGACGAACGAAGGAAGTCCAATTTTCGTCATTCTTGCGTTAGTACTCAGTACGTCTTGCGTGACAAATGAAGAACGTCCTATTTTCGTAATTTTTGCGTCAGTACCCATTAAGTCTTGTGTGACGAAAGAAGCACGTACTATATTCGTCGGTTTTTCGTCAGTACCCATTTCGTATTGAGTGACGAACGGAGGAAGTCCGATTTTCGTCATTTTTGCGTTAGTACCCATTACGTCTTGAGTAACGAAAGAAAGGACGTATTATTTTCGCCGTTTATGCGTCAGTACTCAGTACGTCTTGCGTGACAAATGAAGGACGTCCTATTTTCGTAATTTTTGCGTCAGTACCCATTAAGTCTTGTGTGACGAAAGAAGGACGTACTATATTCGTCGGTTTTTCGTTAGTACCCATTTCGTCTTGAGTGACGAACAAAGGAAATCCGATTTTCGCCATTTTTGCGTTAGTACCCATTACGTCTTGAGTGACGAAAGAAGGGTCGTACTATTTTCGCCGTTTATGCGTCAGTACTCAGTAAGTCTTGCGTGACAAATGAAGGACGTCCTATTTTCGTCATTTTTGCGTCAGTACCCATTAAGTCTTGTGTGATGAAAGAACCACGTACTATATTCAGCGGTTTTTCGTCAGTACCCATTTCGTCTCGAGTGACGAACGAAGGAAGTCCAATTTTCGTCATTCTTGCGTTAGTACTCAGTACGTCTTGCGTGACAAATGAAGAACGTCCTATTTTCGTAATTTTTGCGTCAGTACCCATTAAGTCTTGTGTGACGAAAGAAGCACGTACTATATTCGTCGGTTTTTCGTCAGTACCTATTTCGTATTGAGTGACGAACGGAGGAAGTCCGATTTTCGTCATTTTTGCGTTAGTACCCATTACGTCTTGAGTAACGAAAGAAAGGACGTATTATTTTCGCCGTTTATGCGTCAGTACTCAGTACGTCTTGCGTGACAAATGAAGGACGTCCTATTTTCGTAATTTTTGCGTCAGTACCCATTAAGTCTTGTGTGACGAAAGAAGGACGTACTATATTCGTCGGTTTTTCGTTAGTACCCATTTCGTCTTGAGTGACGAACAAAGGAAATCCGATTTTCGCCATTTTTGCGTTAGTACCCATTACGTCTTGAGTGACGAAAGAAGGGTCGTACTATTTTCGCCGTTTATGCGTCAGTACTCAGTAAGTCTTGCGTGACAAATGAAGGACGTCCTATTTTCGTCATTTTTGCGTCAGTACCCATTAAGTCTTGTGTGATGAAAGAACCACGTACTATATTCAGCGGTTTTTCGTCAGTACCCATTTCGTCTCGAGTGACGAACGAAGGAAGTCCAATTTTCGTCATTCTTGCGTTAGTACTCAGTACGTCTTGCGTGACAAATGAAGAACGTCCTATTTTCGTAATTTTTGCGTCAGTACCCATTAAGTCTTGTGTGACGAAAGAAGCACGTACTATATTCGTCGGTTTTTCGTCAGTACCCATTTCGTATTGAGTGACGAACGTAGGAAGTCCGATTTTCGTCATTTTGCGTTAGTACCCATTACGTCTTGAGTGACGAAAGAAAGGACGTATTATTTTCGCCGTTTATGCGTCAGTACTCAGTACGTCTTGCGTGACAAATGAAGGACGTCCTATTTTCGTAATTTTTGCGTCAGTACCCATTAAGTCTTGTGTGACGAAAGAAGGACGTACTATATTCGTCGGTTTTTCGTTAGTACCCATTTTGTCTTGAGTGACGAACAAAGGAAATCCGATTTTCGCCATTTTTGCGTTAGTACCCATTACGTCTTGAGTGACGAAAGAAGGGTCGTACTATTTTCGCCGTTTATGCGTCAGTGCTCAGTAAGTCTTGCGTGACATATGAGGGACGTCCTATTTTCGCAATTTTTACGTCAGTACCCATTAAGTCTTGTGTGACGAAAGAAGGACGTACTATATTTGTCGGTTTTTCGTTAGTACCCATTTTGTCTTGAGTGACGAACAAAGGAAATCCGATTTTCGCCATTTTTGCGTTAGTACCCATTACGTCTTGAGTGACGATGCTTAGACGACAAGCATAGATATTTAATTTTGTCCCGCAGAAAGTTTTAAAAACTGTGTAGGTATGTTCTATAGTTTTTAAGCTTCAATTCAATTCGCAGACAATCGACAAAACTTACGTAAAGATAATGTACCGTGCCCGAGACATCATAAACTGCGTAGAAACTTGCACATCCGATGACACTCTGAAACAACTACTGCCGCATTTGTTCGAACAACTCGAGGCATGTCCGAAATCCCTCACTGGATACTTGGAGACGAAACGCCTTATCTTCCCAAGATTCTTCTTCGTGTCTGATCCTGTCCTTCTGGAGATCCTCGGTCAGGCTTCTGACCCGCATTCTATCCAAGTGAGTGTTGTTTAATAACCATGCAAGTTATACATTGATAACGGGTTTTTATTTTTAGTTGGATGGATTATTTAGTACTACTTTAAAATTTAAAACTAGATGTCGCTAGTAAAAACGTACGGATTGTAAATCGCGCTGACGAAAACGCACGGTTTGGAATTACCTGCCTCCGATATGACTGTTTATTTATCGCTTCTCGGCCTTTTGGCTAAGATCAAAGTGTAGTATCTGTTCTTTTCAACTTAATATCTGAAAGTATCCTCACTGAGGGACCAGTATATTAAACTGATTTTTGTAAAGCGACGGGATGTTCGGAGCTCGCTCCACTCCTGTCACGGGTCGGCCCGGCATCGCAGTGCCGCCGGGATCGGCTCACATGATTGAGATTGAGAAACGTCATTTTAGAATTCTATAGTGACGTCCTAAAGACGTCCGTCAAGATACAAGTGAAACGTCTTTTTAGAATCATATATTAACGTACTGAAGACGTCTGTCAAGATTTAAAGTGAAACGTCTTTTTAGAATCCTACAGTAACGTACTGAAGACGTCTATCAAGACTTAAGTGAAACGTCTTTTTAGAATCCTATAGTAACGTACTGAAGACGTCTGTCACGACTTAAGTCAAACGTCTTTTTTAGTATCCTATAGTAACGTACTGAAGACGTCTTCAAAGATCTCAATGAAACGTCATTTTAGGATTCTATAATGACGTACTAGACATGTCTATAATGACTTAAAAAAAACGTAATTTTAATCCTATAGTAACGTACTGGACATGTCTGCAAAGACCTAATTGAAACGTCGTTTTAGAGTCCTATAATGACGTACCAAAAACGTACGTTATAAACGTACTACGGCTGTGACATTAGTCCGTCTTGAGGTTGTCTTTCGTACGTCACAACTGACGTCAGTTTAGTCTTCGGCAACCTTAATATGACGTCGCTAGGACGTCAATGTGCTACCTGGGTTGCAACAAATGATCGCGCCGCATGTAAGTACTAAGTCTATTAGCAATTCTGTAATTCAAAATAATATAATTTTCACAAACATATTCATCATTTTAAATATTTAATTTATGTACTAAACAATAACTATATACAAATACTTAAGAAAATAGCATTTTTAACAAAAAAAAAAGTACTAAGTACCTACTGCTGTACGGAAAAATTAACTTACCTCCAATTCAACCCAAAATCGGTTCTTCGCAGATACTTCACAGGGACAAAGATCCGTTGTGTCTACTATACTTACTATACTCTATCTATCTATACCTAACCTACCACTGTGAACCGTAAATTTTAAGACGAGTCAAGTGAAACTACTATAGAAAAATGTTAGCGACGTCCACTACATAGCATAAGATTGAAAATAAAATGATCGATAATTAAGTCCTAGCTTAAGTAGATATAAGTATAAGATAATAAAGACATTGAGTTAAACCTATATAGCTAGGGCTTAGATGTAAGTTTGAAATGTAAAATACTTAGGATTGTTTTATTCCTTAAAACGAAGAATCTCGAACCATTCACAGATAGCAGGCAGGCAATATTTCTAGGAAGACCCAAATAAGACAAAAGGCGATAGGAATAACAATAGAGTCAATAAAGTCGAAAATGAACCAACGCGCGCATCCAACTTCCGCACACGTGCGGCGAAAGCTTTGTGAATGGTTCGGCAGCCGAGCGTTCGACGCCGGCCCTAGAGATGTATAAATATTTGACCAATTGTTACTAAGGCCAGTTCCATTTTTGAATCCAAGCTGCGAAGACTAGAAGAAAGTAATCGGCCCAGTAGCAAGATAGAAGCTAGTACATAGAAGAGCTCGAGAATAAATACTATCCTGTTTCTTTGACATTTCTGTTTCTTTGACGTTTCTGTTTCTTGACGATACTGTTTCTTGACATAAAACGTTGGTTGAACGAGCGGACGAGAGATACAAGTCGACGGCATCTCCAGGCTGCGAACCGAACGAGCGCTCCGGCCGGCAGAAAACGAGGTAGCCAGAGGCGCCACCAGAAACCGATCGAGAACCGCGCGCCTTGCCGCTACATTTTCTGGTCCTTCGAGCCGGATCCGGAGAATAAGGTTTGAAGATGCCTATCGTCCGTTCAAGATCTCCCGTGCCCTCCGGAACTGAAGAGGAGGGTTCGATGGAAACGACTGCTACTGACTGGTTCGCGAACACGTCCGCGTCGACCGCGACTCGAACTTCCGCGTCGACCGTGGCGTCCGCCGAAACGTCCACTGGGACACCCGTCGGGACGTGTGCCTCGCGCCACACCACCGCCGCCGCCGCTAGCGTCGCCCTAGGGCCCGCTGCCCCGGCGCAAGGGAGGGTTACTCGCGCCGCGACGGTAGCGGCCGCCGCTGCCGCCCCTCCCCCGCGTACCGCGTCCGAGACGACATTCGCCCAGACCCGCGCGTCTAGGCAAGCTCCCCCGCGCACGATCCCGTCTGAGACCGCGCCCGCGAGCGTGCGTCCCGCGATCGCGTACCCGCTCGCGTCGCCAGCGCCATCTGCGCTCCCCGCGTCCGTGTCCGCGCCCGCGAGCGCGCGCCCCGCTCCCGCGTTCGAACCTGTGGCTCAGACAAGAGTGAAAAAAGGAACCACGAAGATCCTGCAAGACATTGGAGGAAGACCTGTCGCCCCACCGTACACGTCTGCAAGTTCATTGGTTCCACAAGCGCGAGAGGATGCAAGATCGAACAAGTCTTCAAAGAGAATGGAACTCGAAGCCCTGCGAGAACTTCAGAAGAGGCAGCTAGAAGTAGCTGAGACTGCCGCTGCCCTTGCTCAGACGGAACTGGAGTTAACCCAATGTCTATCGGAAGAAGAAGTCGAAGACTATGATTTGGAGAAATCAACTCACGTCGAGCATTGGGTAGCGCAGACCACCACGTATGAAACGACTGAGGACAAACCACAGAGCTCTCAGACACAGAAGTCAGATATAAAAGAACTCGCCGAGGCTATCATAAGCGCTACAAGACCGGTACAGCCACATTCCATCATGACCGCGTCACCGAAGATGTGGGATTTGCCAGATTTCAATGGGGCACATGAAGAGTGGCTGCCTTTTAAAAGGGCGTATGAGGATAGTTCGGCGTTATGCACAATAGTGCATAATATGGCTCGCCTCAGGAAAGCGGTAAAGGGAACGGCAAAGGAAGCGATTAGAAGCCTGTTGTTCGTGGCCTCGGACCCCAAGGAAGTCATCGATGCTTTGGAACGAAGGTTTGGAAGACCGGAGCAGTTAGTGTTGGCAGAACTCCAGAAGATCAAGGAGCTCCCACGAGTAGGAGACACTCCACGGGACATTTGCGTTTTCTCGAGTCACGTGAGTAACGCAGTGACCACGATAAATGCCCTTAAGAAGCCACACTACCTGTACTCGCCGGAAATGAGTCGAAGCATCATTGAGAAGTTAACTCCCATACTACGGTACAGATGGCTTGACTTCAGTGCGCGCTTGGAAGATGAAGAACCAGAACTTTTAAAGATGAAAAGGTTCCTCGAAGTTGAAGCTGACTTGTGCGGAAAGATTGCACCACCGGAGCTACCGAAAAAGAGGTTCGGTAACTCGAGACACCCGGTGCACGCCACCCAGGAGGAAGAAGAAGAAGATTATGATGATGATGACGTTGAGAGAGACACAGTCGCTACAACCTCGGAAGGATATAAAAAGTTCTGCGCGCACTGCGAAGGGGAACACTGGCTCACGGAGTGCAAGAAGTTCAAGGAAGTAAGCACCAACGAAAGGTGGAATATCGTGGTGAAGAAACATCTATGCTTCAAGTGCCTACGCCAGCGCCACATGAGGATGAACTGCAAAGAACGGCCTTGCAAGAAATGCAAGAAACCGCACCACATCCTGCTGCACTCGGAGTCGGACCCACAAACGACGACACCGTCTACGCAGCAAGAGAAACCGTCATCCTCCTCGCAACAGAGTATTGAAAAAGAAGACACGAAGAACGTCGTGAAATCCGTATACGCGGTAGCAGATGGAACAAGAGTCTACCTAAAGATGATACCGGTAGACATCTACGGACCGAAAGGATCTACCCGCGTCCTCGCACTGCTCGATGAAGGATCGACAGTGTCGCTGATGGACAAGGACATCGCCCGCCGCATTGGAGCCACCGGCCGAGAGCAATCATTGATCCTAGAAACTGTCGGTGGAAAGATTATTGAGAAAAATGACTCCCAAGTAATGGACTTGAAAATAAAGGGAGCTCATAGAAGAGATAAGCGTACGCTAAGGGGAGTACGCACTATTGAAGATTTAAAGCTTGCACCGCAGTACGTCAACAAGAAGGCGATTGAGGAGTGCAGCCACTTGAGAAATATAAAAGACGAGCTTCTATATGATAAAGAAAGACCAACGCTACTGATCGGTCAAGACAATTGGGATCTAATCATTTCCCGTAAGATCTTGAAAGGAAAGCGAAATGAACCAGTCGCGTCATTGACAAGTCTGGGATGGGTACTTCACGGATGTCACATCGGATCTACTAATCCAGTGAATTACGTGAATCACTGTCACGCTGGGAACAATGAAGAGACTATCGAAGAACTGACCAAGCCACGTGAATGGAGATGGGTTCCCACCAAACACAACCCGGCCGACGACGCAACGAGAAATGTGCCAAAGAACTTCGACAGCAAGGCGAGGTGGTTCACTGGACCCGAATTCCTTTACCAGCCGAACTCTGACTGGCCGGTAAAAAAGATAGAAAACGAAGATTCGTGTCCCGAAGAAGTCAAGAAAGCCACCTGTACTATGACCAGAACTATCCAGCAATCAAGTCTGCCCAATCCTGACAGGTTTGGTACCTGGATGCGCCTGCTCCGAACGACAGCGAGAATGTACATGTTCATAGACATGTGTCGCCGAGACAAGAGCACCAACAGCGTCACCGATGGAAAATTGAACAAAGAAAAAAGAAGATGGCTACCAATCGAACCAGAATATTTGAACAAAGCCAAAAAGGCTCTTATCCGACAAAGCCAAGAAGAATCCTATAAGAACGAAATCGACAGATTGAAGAAAAAGAAGCCAATCGGAAACTCCAGCCGACTGAAAAGGATTGATGTCGTGTTAGACACGGACGGCGTACTACGTCTCAACAGCCAAACCTCGAAGAAGAACTACGGAGAGAAGAATCTACCAGTCATTGATGGAAGGAGCCGCATGCCGCAACTAGTCATGGAACACTACTACAGACATCTGCATCATGGAAATCACGCAACGGTCATTAATGAGCTGCGGCAGAAGTACTGGGTACTATCTCTTCGCGACGCCGTCCGAAAAGTGGCACATCAATGCCAGTGGTGCCGAATAAGAAGAACGAAACCAGAGATGCCACCACTGGGAGACCTGCCGAGGGAACGTTTAGCACACCATCAGCCTCCGTCTACGTGCACGGGTGTTGACTACTTTGGCCCCATGCACGTAACCATCGGCCGCAGGAAAGAGAAACGCTGGGGCGCCCTTTTCGCCTGTTTGACCACAAGGGCGGTCCACGTAGAGCTGGCAGCATCACTCAGTACCAGCTTTATGATAATGGCGCTGAGAAGGATGGCTTCACGTCGAGGAAGTCCTAGAGTCATACTTAGTGACAACGGGACGAACTTTGTCGGAGCGGACCACGAGCTGAGAGCAGAAATTAAGAAGCTACAGCGACAAGAACTCTGCAAAGGCAACGTGGTGATCATCGCAGACTCACCACTTCCACGAAACACATGGCCACGTGGGGTTATAGAAGAAACATTCCAAGGGCCAGACCAGAGAACGAGAATTGTGAACGTCAGGACACGAGGAGGCATCATGAAGCGTCCAACGTCGAGACTCATCCTCGTGGCTCCAGTGAAGACGTCGCAACCAGTGGATGGAGTGCCCGGACCACCGCGCACTGGCGGGGAAAATGTTAGCGACGTCCACTACATAGCATAAGATTGAAAATAAAATGATCGATAATTAAGTCCTAGCTTAAGTAGATATAAGTATAAGATAATAAAGACATTGAGTTAAACCTATATAGCTAGGGCTTAGATGTAAGTTTGAAATGTAAAATACTTAGGATTGTTTTATTCCTTAAAACGAAGAATCTCGAACCATTCACAGATAGCAGGCAGGCAATATTTCTAGGAAGACCCAAATAAGACAAAAGGCGATAGGAATAACAATAGAGTCAATAAAGTCGAAAATGAACCAACGCGCGCATCCAACTTCCGCACACGTGCGGCGAAAGCTTTGTGAATGGTTCGGCAGCCGAGCGTTCGACGCCGGCCCTAGAGATGTATAAATATTTGACCAATTGTTACTAAGGCCAGTTCCATTTTTGAATCCAAGCTGCGAAGACTAGAAGAAAGTAATCGGCCCAGTAGCAAGATAGAAGCTAGTACATAGAAGAGCTCGAGAATAAATACTATCCTGTTTCTTTGACATTTCTGTTTCTTTGACGTTTCTGTTTCTTGACGATACTGTTTCTTGACATAAAACGTTGGTTGAACGAGCGGACGAGAGATACAAGTCGACGGCATCTCCAGGCTGCGAACCGAACGAGCGCTCCGGCCGGCAGAAAACGAGGTAGCCAGAGGCGCCACCAGAAACCGATCGAGAACCGCGCGCCTTGCCGCTACAAAAATACTTATTAAACCAATATGGTAATTATGAAAATTCTTGCCAGAGAGATTTCTAGAAAATAACTTCTCAAGTTCCAATCGATTAAAGGTACAGACGCGCGCAAAAACATAACGTCATATCGATCGATACCGATTGATTTGAACGTTGCCATATTGCGGACATTGTGCGCTAGTGATGTACACAAACGCACAAAAAACAAAAGAAACGATTGTGTGCTAAAAAAAAATCCAACTTAATTCAAATATGTCGGAAAATCTAATTGAGCTGAGTTACTTTTTTTGTTTTCTTTTTTCTTGCTTCTTGAGTCATAACATATCCAAAACAGATAGTGGGAAAATAGTTTGACAGATTTATTAATGAATCAGTAAAAGTTTATTAACAAACATGACATACTTAAATAAACATACAATTAATTTAAATATAAACAGCTCATTGGGGTATCTTATTTAAAAGCCCCATATTGAAGTCTCAATAAAAACTTTATCAAGTACCATTCACCGTGGCCAAAACAAAACATCTCACGGAAGTTACTATACTCTAGCCGAAAGTAGAGTGTCACTTCACTAGAGGCCATCGTGGGACAAAAACTGCCCGGCCCATATTTGGCGGGCCCTAATGAGCCTAATGGCCTTCGTATACGGAGGACGCGTTCCCACGTAACTCGACTTTTTACTCCGACTCCTTATTTGAGGACACGGGCTATTCCTGGACACGGCTTCTACTTAGATAGTCATAATAAATAAGGAACAAGAAATAAATGCGTTTGCTCAATTGGCTCGACGAGATTGTTTTGTTTTTGCTTAGAAAAGTTTATCCTTTCCTTCTTGGTTTCAGCTGAAAATAATTAGTAGAAATTTATGTAGAAAAAAATCTTTATTTTGTTATTTTTTATTAGGCATTATTAGTAGTACACATACACGCTCAATATAAATACTCAGTTTATTTTATTTAGCAAAAGCTGATACAAAATAATTGCTTTCTTGGCTTGCAAATGTTTTCATTTTTCATTATTAAATGAGTAGATTCTAAGAACAAGTATTTTCTTAGTAATAAAATCAACTTTCCTGTCCCCGTATGCCAATCTTTTGCTGTCAAGTTATATTTCACTGCCCAGTGTAATTTCTTCAGGTCACGTGGTACAATTTTGTACCACGTGATCATTCTTTTTAGAAACTTGACAGCAAAATATGCGCGAAAACACATCAAATGACGTCATAATGTCACTATTTAGTCACAGAATAACTATGAGTTAGTATGAACTGACCATGATTTAAAACTTTGCAGTTCAACTTTGATTGGCATACCCCTGCTGACGACAAAACCAAAATACCCTAATAGCCTCATGATGATGACTTGATGAGTCAGCAAAGCAAGGTACTTGAGGAGAGTGAAGTATCTCAAAATGTAGCCGTTACACTTGTGTGTATGCTTGTACTTGTGGATAACATTGAGTGTCGATGCGCGTGCGTCGACATATGCCTTAACTGACTCACTGTACCTAGTAGTACCTTTTTAGAGCTCCACTATTTTGTTTATTGGTAACAATTCTGGAACGTATACTTAGATGTGAGTCAGATTCAAAACAAGACTTGTTTAACTGCTTCTTCTTGTTATTGAAGAAACAAATTCCAGAATTGTCTTAAAGAAATGCGGTTGTAAGTTAAAGTAAGTAGGTATAAGTATTTTCAATTAAAATTAAATATTTTATAGGAAAACAGTTTAAAATAATGGTGGTATCTACAGAAATTAATTACTTAATCATAAAATATCGCTTTTATAGAAAGTAAACAACCATTACTATAGGGCCTGTTTATCCTTGAGTAACGTTATCCGTCAGTTATTTACCGTCTTTACCTACTTTAGATTTGTCAAAAACCAAGATAGAAATATTTTATTTAAGCGTTACTCGATAGTGAAATAGGCTCTAGATCTCAAATTACCAAAACCTAGATAGAAACCCACCTGGGTAACTCGCCTTAACGCTTTTATGCGGTAATATTCAAATAGTATATTTATCAAAATCAAAAGTCATGAAGTTTACACAGCACCATTTATCTGCATGTCGCTTCCAATTGTTTACACTTTTGAATAGCACTTTTAGACCTCACTAAATCCTATTAGTGTCCAGATGATCTGTAACGACGTGTCGAGACGGAGCGAGGAGGCTGCGTCACTCTGCATAGATGCTATCATCACAGCACACTGCAGCACTGGTTAGGCGTGTGACACACGGCATCGATTGTCGCAGCTCAGCGCATTTGAGCTCATGTTCATACCAAGTGGATATTTCTAATCACTAAAGAAGAAAAAAAAAGTATCGGAATTAATTTTTAGACTCAAACATTTTTGTTGTTTTCTAATTCTTAATTCTTTATTGCACACAACACAGGACATAAACAAAAGACAGAAATAGATGACATGTACAAAGGCGAGCTTAACCCTAACAAGAGTTTTCTTCCAGCAAACCTTTGAGGCTAGAGAGAGTTGTTGTTGTAGTTTGTTGTTTTCTACCCTCAGAAATGTATAAAGGTTGTAATGTAAACTTAGTTAAGAATGCATCGCCAGCGCCAAGTTGAAGGCTTTGCCGACATGTCTTTATTTCCGTAATGTAATAAAAAAACAACGAAACATTTTTTGTCTAAATCATCTCCCCAGGCATTACCACGTTCCGTTCATCAGGGAATGAGTAAAAAGTGACTTCTGTCGATGTAGTCATCTAGATTAGATGCAAAGGCCTGCTTATTATTCCTGTCTCTAAAAGCCACAATTCACTTCTCTACTGAAACTACTGAAACATTGTGACAGACAGCGTTTTATTCACCGCGAGAGCTAACATGAATTTTGCCCTGTCTTCAAAATGTTTTATACAATATCAAGCAACTTTTCACCCATGATGTAATTATATCGAATATTCTTGCCGTCCGGGGCAGCTGTGTGTAAGGCACCTTAAAATTAACATGAAGCAAGTTAAATGGATGGAGTACTAGAGCAAAAAGAGGAGTACTACAATTTGTATGCAATCGTAACAAGCATCGTGTAATGGAACAAGACTGTCGGAAATAGAAAAGAATGACTGTTGTAACGAAGGTGTACCTTTTTTTGTAGTGTGCGCTCGTAGAGTTATTTTGAAACCGAGATCTAGGTAAGTAATTAGCTATAAATGCATCTGCCTCTCTGGTCAAGACACTCCACAATGGAACTTTTTGAAGCGATAAATCACGTGACTGTTCGTGTATAGTTGTCACAAGGTCACAACGGATCTTTTCCCCTCTGAAGTATCTGCGCATAGCCCATCCGCACAACTATTATGTGCAATCGCTTGTAGCACCTAACTTCAGAGGGATAAAGATCCGTTATGTGTTATGTACTTAGGTAAGTACATAATAATTAGGTATGTCATTTATTATCGGTTGTTAAATGTCAACTTGGCAAGAAGGATTGTTTCAAAACCTCCTGATCCGTAATGTTCGAAAGCAACTAAACACACAGAATAGGTGTAGATGCGGCACTTCGTACAAAGAATCTTTCCCCTCAGAAAAATCCCCACAGGTCATAGATCTGGTTATGGCATGTGTCAGAGCGCGGTCAGCGGACCACACGCCACGCCACACCTGGCCACGCGGCCACAGGCACTCATTTACATTCAGATGCGATTGTGGAGCACTGGGAGAACTGCTGTTAGATCTGTTCAATTATGTTACACTGCATAAGGGGCGATGCTCGTAAATAGATAATTATTTGAGACATAATCTGAACATTTACCTAGGAATCAAAAAACACAAAAAACATGTTTTTTTTTGCGTTTCGTCCAATGTTCAAAATTCTTCAACGCCAAATTGGTTGAAACTTAAGTAAGAATTCGGTCCAAAACTGCGAGATGATGACCTGCAAATAGTGTTACGAAACTGGGTGCTGTAATAATTAGACTTTTGCATCGAATCTAGATGATTTATACCGTGTTAGGTTAGGTGTCACTTTTTACCCATACCCCTGTGAACGGGACGCTGCAGTGCAGGGACATGATTTGGATGGATTTGGCTGGCCCAGCACCTATACCTTCCTCTTAGCCTAGTCAGCTGGGTGCTGTATCACCATGAAAATTGTTGATACTCACGGTACAGGCAAATTTAGAAGTCCTAGTACCTACTTATATGACTGTTGGGTGTTTTTAACAGCGCCAAGAAATTGATGCTTTGAGTTCTCCAGTTCAAGTTTACGGCCAGACTCATTCAGCAGACGGGGTTCAGTTTCAATCATCACAGTGCAGTCGTGCATCATGTTACCCTGACGAGTTATTTGACGGACTATTGTCAACCTTAAGCTCAATAGCAAAGGTTCTGTTTGAGTTGGCTACAGCTGTTGTTGCTTGTCCGATGAAATTTGAACTGTATTTGAATGGGCATAAGATTCTTTGAACGTTTTTTTCCAGCCTGAAAGAGTCATTGGTATTTCTCGCTTATTCGTAGTGCACTAAAGTCTTGTTTACAGTAACTGATGTTACCATCCAAGTATGCATAGTTTAACTAAAACAGTAGTCTAAAAGGAGGAAGTGGTCACAGTCGATATAAACATCGACTCATTTGTTTGAAGGAAGTGAGTACTAAGTACCCTGCGAGGGTTCATGTTTACATTATCTGTTACACCTAGGAATGATGCTGGTTATTTGAGATTTACACTCGTATCTTTAGTCGTTCCTCAATTTGATTCTCCACTCTTTAATTGCCCTCTCTTTAGTTTTTTTAAATTCAACTGCTCACACTATGACTTGTAGCTCGAGTTTATGTTGCTGTTAGTATTTAAGTCGAGTCAAGTTTTCAGTTTACAAAAATCTTAAGGATCGAATGTCAATACAAAATGCCACAGTAAAGCCTTACTTTAAAACCATGTCCTACCCTTACCAACCACAGCCTCTCACTTCAATCAATGAGAGCTCGGTGGTCCTTAATGAGGGTCCTGTCGACTCCTAATGGTGGCTTGTCGAAGCTGAAGACCACATACATGGCTACGTGATAATTATCGAGTACTGTTAATAGAAGATTATAGGTTTAGGTTGTTAATGCTTGGTTCCTGTTCCTGGCTGCCCTTAGCTGAGAATAATCCGACACTTTCTGCTGGAAGGTATAAATTGCAAGTGTAAGCTTTGTTAAATTTCTCATACAAAAGATTAGTTTTTATAACCAACAAAAAACGATCCTGGTGGCTATGCGGCGGTGGAACAGCGGGGGGACGCGAATTCGGTGCCGGGCAGGCAACCGGGATACTTGTCTTTGGTTAGATTTTGAGAGCTTGTGGAAGATAGATTTTAAGATATTTGAGTTAATCTAGATAGTTTGCAATATAAGTTTTGTGATACGCATCTACTAGTGTTTCATTTCTGAGATGGTTTACACAAGCTAGGCCGTAAGACGACCCTCGTAAAACTGACAATACTGTGAAGGTAAACCCGACCCTTATGGTTGCGATTCGTGCGTCGCATTAGAACTTTGGCGGATTGCATTTCGAGGGTGACGTCAGCAACCAAAACACGCCTGTCTTCTTCGCACCAGTTCGTACTGATGAATAACTTAACAACAGACGAGGAAGAAATACTGACGTTGCGGGAAATCAATGCATAGAAAAGATCTAAATTGATTGTCTCAAAAATCTATACCTAGAGATTTCTGCCACACGTAATGAGGCCACCTCAATAGTCTTTTTATTTGATGACATGCCCATCATTGACCATGACTACAAGCGTTCTACTCATGAGCATGACAACCAATCCAAAACGTATATTACAATCGGGTTGCGGTACCAGGTGGTCCTCGAGTACTTGTCAGTCTGTCCGAGTCGTTTGAAGCCCCGGGCGCCGCCCTCGCCACTTAATTAACGTGAAGCTTCAATCTCCTCGGTTATGATATGGTACGTGGGTGGAAATAAGGATTGTTCATTTGGTTTTAACTATGATACCTGAATTGTAGAACGATACCTTAGAATTTTTGGATGGATTTTTATCGCCTGATGACCATTGTCAACATGAAAACTTAGTACAGTCTGTAGGCAGATTATTTAAATATTTAGGGGTACCTATACTTATAAACGCTGAACAAGTCAGACCTAAGATCAAACATAGCTGAATATGAAATATGAAAGCATAGCTGTTTGAAAATGTTACTCTAAGTACCTCCTATTTAAAAGAGTTTTCAGCAAAGAGTGCAAGTCTTACCAATGACAAAAAGGTAGCAGAAACCCTTCCAGGGATAAATGGGGTAGAGAAATATCTATAAAAATGGGTTAGTCTCATAACCCCTGTTTCCCCCCTTATGGGAATTTCAAGACATTTTGTCTCAAGTCTCATTGATTTTGAAAGAGAATCAAAATGACTCTGGGAGCCATTTGAAATGGCTATCACTACTTAACTTATTGAATACTGCTTGTTAGGAATTTATAGCTCTAAAAACTAGAAAGTGGGTTGGTCTACATGATGTTAGTGACTTTCAGTGAATACTAGATTATCACGTCGTCGTCGCCCACCCGTGTCATCCACTTGTAGTGTTGTACAACTTGTGTATGTTTAGTATCAATCGCCAATTCATGCCGGTTGGTAAATGCACCGATATTTTAACGGGCGGTTATGCGTCAAAGTCTTATTTTTTATGGTTTGCCGCAAATGTCAAATATTGGATCTCCATTTTAGATGACTATCATTATGAGATAACAAAAAATCTCCATCAATTTTAAGGTAACTTTTTACGAAACCAATAAATACTTAGGTACCTACATATCTAAAACCTATAACATATTACTTATATGTTTCCTTAACGCTTTAGATCGTTAAACTTTCCGTGTTATAAAAAACCAACACTTGAACACAAAATACATGCATATCAAGTAGAATGGAGTAATTTTACAGACCTCACAGAGCACGTCTTCAGTGAACGTGCTCGATGAGGCAATGCATTGTTATAGGCAGAGGTTACCGCTTATCATCAGTTGAGCCATCTGCTTGTTTCATCACATAATCTCATAAGAAGTCTCATAAGACAGTTAATGGTTAACGTGCACCGTACGCTTCTGCCCAGATTGGTCTAAGATTAACCACTAGTTATGTGTTCGTGAACTTGGATCTAAACATACTCAACTAAAGTAAGTTCAACTTACCACTTCGCGTGTGATCGTTCCACTTAACATTCCAGCACTCGAATCAAATCTCAGTACATTTGTGGGACAGTCAGTGGCAAAAACGCTTACGGTAGAATTTTTGGTTCTTTGGTTATTAAAAAGTCTTCTACTCTCCCAGGTTCAACTACGGTGAGACACTTGATTATACTTTAATGAGCTTTTTAGACAGTAAACTTGTTTTGCCGACTGTAATTTTGATAGAATGAATAAAGAGATCGTGCGTCGAGCCTTGTATTTCTTAATCTATGGTCGAGCGAAGATGCCTTGATAGCCTCCGACCTGACTCTATATCTCTACATAGAGTCATATTTTATACAATACTGGTGTATTTCCTCAAATTAGTAATGGTGTGATCAATAAGCTCTGTTTTACCGTACTTTTTGCGAGCTTTTGCATTCAAAACCACTTCTTGATCTTATGAAACACGGTGAAACGGGTGAGTTAAGGTAATATTTCTCAATTAATTTTTAAAACTTACTTACCTGAATTACGAATGTATGTTTTTATATGAGATATAATATTCTTTGGCCACAATCTCACCTGATGGTAATTGACGATGAGGCCGACGATGGAGCAAGATATTCTTGAAGACACATATTCACTCTTGCCTTGAAAATACCCAGTTTGTATTTTTCAGGCAATGCAGAAGGCAACGAGTTCCATTCCTTGGCTGTTCGCATAATGAACGTAAAGCCAAAACGCAAAGTAAAGGCCTTATTACATTACATGTTATTTAGTCAATTCATCTAGTTGGGTCAACCCGGCATGCGGCACATCATTCTCAGTTAGACTGTCTAAATAACGAGTAGTGTAATAAGCCCTTGAAACGATTCTCAGTGAAACATTTCTCAAATGCCTTTAGAAAGCGTTTTCATTACAAGTAAATCAAGTGTTACCTTTAACCTTTTGCCAGTTTTATTTTCTTTTGCCTAGGTCCCGAGATAGGCTGGACTTCGCGCGCGCAGTGCCGATAATTTATTCATGATAGCGCAGGCGCATGCTGCTGTGAATATTGCTAGACATTCAATGTGTTGGAAACATATCCGTGTAGTTAATTTATAAATGGACACATTTTCATGCCTAAGCATGTTATCATCAAGCAGTACCTAACATTAAAAACAAGTGGAGAAAGGTTAAAGGAAAGCTTGTTTTCTTAAAAACTGTAAATAAATAGGTATATAGGTACTACAAGTAGATAGGTAATAGGTATGGTGACAATAAAATTTATTTCAGTATTGCGGAAATTAGGGCGGCTTGCACCAGAATCACTAAACGTATTTAACAGCTAAATAGATTTAAATCTGACGTATATGTATGACTTGAAACTCGCTAAATACTATTTAATAGTTAAACGCGTTTAGAGATTCTGGTGCAGGCCGCCCTTAAAAACTAACTTAACTTAGTAGTCTTTCTTTCCACACCGAAAAAAAAATAGCCGTTACGAAATTGTAGCTAAGTAGTGCTCTGAAATATGGATAAATCAGTGATACTAGTGTGAATTATCAAAATTCATTCGACAAAACATTGAGCGGTCACATGGGGTCTAAAATCGGAATCCAACAAAGTGGAATTTAATCTTGAAATGCCGTTTATAAACATAAAACCAGTAAAGCGCATCGGATCACCATAAAAGCTATCTAGTAATGGTTGATCGTGTGGTGTCTCCAACTTTATGATGATCGGTTGACAACTTAAATGGTAAGAACCGAAGCACCTCTTAGTAAATCATTGGAATTCAACAAGCTTTGACCGACCAACTGTCGTAACATGGCCGTAAGATTTCAATAGGCTATTGTCGCACGGTGTCATGCAAAAACTATTTAGGAACCTCCCACAGTTTATACCTTATCATCATCAGCATCGGCAGCTTGTATTACTATTGACGCACCACTAGGCGTGTATTACTATTGACCCTCATCCCTCAAAACTAGTCATGTCGGTTTTTACAACCAGGTTTGTTTCTGTACAGCAATGATGTCATCCACCCATCGGCTGTTGGTCTACAAAGGCTAATTTTGTGTCTCCTAGGTCATTCTTTCAAGGTCTTACTTTATCTGCCATCACTAAATCTTACCAAATGTCTTACCCAGCTTCACTTGAGTATCGTGAACCATCTCAAATGTTTACCACTTTAGTTCTACGTCAGATTTTCACATTATGGACTCCGTTTATTCAAGAGATAGCGAGCATGGCACGGTCTATGGCTCTTTCTACTGTGACTGTGTAATACTTTTATGCGAAGCTTTTTTAGCCTTGACTTCAAGTGTGGTTTTCCTGTCTCCAGGGCGCGCAGTCTTCGACCGACTGAGCAGTACGACGCTGAGCGAGGTGTCGGTGGCCAGCGAGTCTGCCGAGAGCTTGCTGCCCGCGCCGCTGGATGTTGCACCCTACTCCGCGATTAGCGCCAATGCCAGCTGCGGGGATCTGGGCACGGAAGAGTACTGTAGGGATACTCCTGGAAAGTAAGTCTCCGGCACACTTCTCTGAGAACCACAGTTTACCATGATCATACTATTGGATAAGTCCAGCAATCGTGGTGTAACTTGCTTGACTGAGCTTAAAATTTAAGACCATTTACTTACAGGAGTATTCAAAGCAATCACTTGACTGTTTTACACTGGAGTTTTCATCTGAGCACTTTTGCGCATCAGAGCCACGTATCAGTTCCAGCTATAGCAGTTTCATTGGAAAGCTGTAGAAGACCTTGTCAGAAAATTTTCTTACAACACCTAGCCACTAGAACCATGAAAATTTAATTCAGGATTAATAGTACTTATCAGTACTTAAGGGCCAACGCACATCTATCGACAAAACTGTTTTGTCGCGTACTTAGTGACGTGAAAATAAATTTTCTGTTATAACGAAAACAGCATATGATGAATGCTTCCTCGTCATATGCTGTTTTCGTTGTAACGAAATTCACATCAATTGACACGACGCATGCATAAAATTATGTTTACCTATCTATTATAGCATTGTTTAGTACCTACCTATTAAACATTGCTTTATTGCTTTATTTGACAGGCGTCACAGCTCAGTCGGTATAGCTCTGCCTTCCGTGCTGTGGGTCGTGGGTTCGATCCCCACTGAGAACAAACATTTGTGCGTGGAAAACATAGATGTTTGTTCTATGTCTGGGTGTTACTATGTATTATAAGTATGTATTTACAAAAAAAAAAGTATATAAGTATTCTATCAGCCATCTAGTTCCCATATCACAGGCTTTGCTTAGTTTGGGACTAGAGGGCGTTGTGTGTAAAGTCCAAGAATATTTATTTATTATTATTATTATTTATTATACGCACATACCTAGAGAATGAACTGTGCTTTTTTAATAAATAAGAATATAGTGTAATTATGTAGTGTACTTAATAATATTATTAAGTACTTAGCATGATTCTCATTAAATAAGCAAGTAACGAAAACAGCAAATAAGACGAAGCATATTGTGACGAAAAAAGTTATACTGACATGGTTTGTCACGAAATTATGAAGTTTCACATCACTAACTGTTCGACAAGACTTTTTGTCTTTGGTTTGCGTTCTCCCTACGGCATGGTTTCTGTTGGCTCATTAAAACATAGGTACCTTTTAGGCGTGGAGTGGTGTGCGACGTGTGTGAAGGTCCTGATGGGTCACCATCGCGCAGACATCCGCCGCAGCACGCTACTGATGGCGACAGTTCCACCTGGTGGCAGAGCCCGACCCTGGCGGCCGGCGAAGAGTTCCAGCATGTGGAGTTGATAGCTGCTTTGCCTGACGTGAGTACAATAAAGTTCTCGACTGTGGATGAAGAACCTTAATCCGCGTGTGATCTTTATTACTCATCGAATACAAGGGTTGATTACGTTACGTAGTTACTGGCAGGACTAGGAGTACTTTAGACTCTTAGGGCGGCTTGCACCAGAATCGCTAAACGCGTTTAACTCTTAACTTAAATAGTATTTAGCGAATTGTCAAGACAAACAAATACGTCAGATTTAAATCGATTTAGCTGTTAAATACGTTTAGTGATTCTGGTGCAAGACGCCCTTAGAGTCTAGCTAGATGCAGAAAAATTGGTTACAAAGTATGAGACAGACATGTCGCTACTAACAGATCAAGACACTATGCCCTAATCAGGTAAGACAGGTGAGACATTGCGTGGGCGAGTCTACCTCAACTTGTACCCACTCGTGCCCAAAAATGGTGCCTTGGTCTATCGAATACCTATAATTATTATATTTCAAAGCAAATGAGACAGGTGGGTCATTCTTAGAAACGTTCGACAAATATCGGTCGAGATTGGTGAACTTTGTGAAGTGTCTAAGATGACGTTACGTGTCAAGTGTCAAGTATCTACTACGACCTCAGCAACTATTGATTAATACACAGTCATAATTACTATTATACATCTAAGCCTTTAACTTAACGATGTTTTTAGTGTAGAACTTAATCTCACCCAAACCAAAGACATATATTTATCGAACGTTTTACGATAGGACCCCGATCCGGGAAATCTTGTTTGTTCATACCTAGTGACTGATTAGGTACGTGATTACGGTAGCGCTCAGATTTATGAACGAAAAACTAGACAAATTAGTCTAATGGTGGAAGGAATGGTGTGGCCACTAATCGAGTTGGCTTGATTAAGTAATAGAGCTTATTCTTACCAATCTACAGCAAAGCCTTTTTTATCACTTTTTAGAATACGTGCTACTCAATACTAGATGGCGCTGTAGATAAATTGTTGTTGTTCATCACATGCCACAAACCTTTTTGAATAAAACCTCATCGTGGCACGATGAGGTTCAATGAGTGTTCAATGTGGCATAATGACAGTTAATAAATAAATATTAATGGACTTTACATACAACGCCCTCTAGTCCCAAACTAAGCAAAGTAAGTGATATGGGAACTTGATGGCTGATAGAATACTTAAATACTATTTTTTGTAAATACATACTTATAATTATACATACTAATACCCAGACATAGAACAAACATCTATGTTTTCCACGCACAAATGTTTGTTCTTGGTGGGGATCGAACCCATGACCCACAGCACGGAAGGCAGAGCTATTACCGACTGAGCTGTGATGCCTGTCAATTTATTTTATTTATTCATTTTCCTATCTCATTTATTTTGTTTTATACCCATACACCTACCTAATCATCTGTTAACATTATCATGTAATAGCTAAAATGATTGTTTATTTAATTGAGTGTCTGATATCGTACATTTTAGAATTTACGACAAGTTGTCATTTTATTTAGTTGTAAATATATTTATTATATAAAAAATCAACGAAACTTATATAGGTAATTAAATTAATCAGACAAAACAACTAGGAGATAAGTTATCAGTAAAAGGTAAAAATATTTTTACTCATAACGAAATTAAACCACTTTAAAACTACACCTAAGTACCTATAAGACGATTCTTAATTCGATTATATAAGACGATTCTAAATGATCCTTGTGATTTTATTGAATAAAGAAATTTTGACTTTGACTAGGTAAAGTGAGTAGGTCTACTCATAAGTACCTAACTGTGGTGTGATTTAAGAGTAAGGGCCGATTTCACCATCTATAAAAAGATAATGCAATAATCTTTTATGTAAAAAAAATCTTTGCATTGATGTAGGTATGTACTAATAGTTTTATTTGACGGATCATTAGGGTACTCAAATACTTACTCAGAGATGGTAAAATAGGCCCTAAGGGCCTATTACTATACTATACTATGTAGTTATAAATTAAAAACTGATGAATTTGAGATCATGATAAGTTCAACTAAATTAAGGAATGAGTTCAACTTGTTGAGTTTTAGAAGGCTTTGTGACAATTTCTAAACAAATTATTTACCCAGTAATTAGGTACAGCTTTTATAGGTATTCCCACGTGAGATAAATGGCGAACTAAACGAGATCTCACGTAGCTTCGTAAATGTTCCTCCCTGACCGCACTTAACCCCTTAGTTATCGCGAATTTATGGGATTTTAAACAAGACTAACACGACAATTTGATTACAGAGGGAATGTTTTATTTACAGCTTTTTTAATTGGGCTGACTGTACTTACAGACAATGAAATTTCAATACCTAAGGCATAACTAAATATTTTTTTTAAATCTGCATGGTTTTTTGACAACTTCTACTTTTCGTGCCTGAGAAGTATATGAGACTATTTAATTATTTTTAATTAGTGAAGATTGCATTGTTCATCAATTCGAATGTGGTTTGGGTCATCATCATCAACAGATTTTCACGTGAGGTGGTGGTCCCGATAGAGCTCGATTTCACAAAGTAAAGGGTGCTTCATAATCTACAGTACACTTACACATTCGCATCGCAGTCTAGCGACATTATCCGCATTCCCCAGATATCGCAGTCACCCTTGCGCAGGCGCACCTCAACGATTTATCGCTCGCGATAAGCTCTATAGCGTGCGGTGAACACGCGCCCTTTCATCCGCCATCTCCTAATAGCTCCCGGTGCGATACCGCCTTTATTAATCACCTATTGTGCTCCAGATCCATGTAAATTAAAAAATACATTAAAAACTTTTTTCTTTTTGAGACCCTCCTAAACATACTTAGTTTTCATTAAAAGATAAAGAATAAGGATGCCAGTGATGGAGCAGGACCGACTATCGGGTTAGTCTCGAAATCCCCTTTGAATTTTCCCCCTTCAGGGTATTTTGATTCAGTCTCAAAATCCCCTTTATTTTGAAAATTTTGAATCAAGTACACCTTTATAGTATTGTTATTACTGTAGCGAGAAAGACTTTTGTAATCAGGAAAAGGAAATAATATATGCCACTATCACATTAACGATGAAGGACGAGTATAGGGTGGTCTTAGAGACACCTATTGCTTTATATTAAGTTATAGTAATTAATAAAAACTATAAAATCTTACACAATAAGATCTCGCAGGAGATTTTTTAAAATAATGATGTTCCCGTCATTATTCAAACACTAAAATTAGCTTAAAAACAATAATAAAACGTCATAACTACACCTAACTGGGACTAAATTAAAGACGTTGATTTATTTGCCACTTCACAATAGGGGTCTTATTGTATCCCCGGCAGTTATCTCTTTCTAATAGCTCCCTGAGTGATCCCAACCTTATTGATGGCTTGCGATAGTAGAGTATAATGTACGTGAAAATACAACTATAAATTCAGTAGGTGTAAAAAAATATTAATAGGAAAAAAAACTAACTTTAAATTTTTTATCTCTTTTCATCAATCTTTCTGGAAACCGTTTTTTTTACAAGGTACTAGCTTTTATTTGACTTACATTTAAGCGAGTTAGAAATGGTAGTCCCCACATAACTTAAAATATAACATTTTTATCTCTCTTAATAGTTTTTAGAGCTTAAAGCGTAACAATAGAGAATGTTGAGTCAAATAAGTAAAAATATATTTTTGAGATAAGAATCTGTTATTCCATAGACCACGTAACGGAGCCAAGTGCAGTAAATCATAACATAGTGACCATGGTATGGGAAAGTCCAAAACGAACCTCGGGAAGAAGCTAATATAAATTATATTAACTAAATTATAAACTTATTTAAATTCATATACTTACTTATTCTGAGTTTAATTAAACTTCATCTATACCAATGTCTTTTTTTTTTCTTTTTTTATGTCTATTTAATTAATATTTAGCAGGGTCACACAATATTTACCTTCCTGTAAGTATAAAAAACATTTTAGGTTAACACTTAAAAACAAAACTAATTGACTATGTCAACTGTTCACTTTATTTAAACATTTTGAGAAACTCCAAAAAAAATTGAAGCCCGAATTTGCGAGAAACCTGCAATTAAGTTGAAATAAAACCAAGATTAAGTAAAACATTCACTAGTGGCGACCCCCTCGATGTGAGAATGTTTAAAGTTATGTTTCGGTCATCGAATGCTGTACAAATTATCACGTAGAGATGATCGATGGTTGCTAAATATCGATATAAACCTGTCCTTTGCTTGTCAAAATTTGTCTTTTCCTGTTTCTTTATATGTCACGTTCGACGTTTTTAACCATGAGAAGGGTAGAGTACCGATATAGACTTGTAAATTGTTGTAGATTCAGTGCACTTATTATTTTCTGATATTATTATGACGTTTTTAGTAGCTTTGAAAATAAAAATATTAGATTACAAAACTTACCAATAGGACGGTAAACATTATTTTCAAAGCATACATAGAGGTTGAGATACCGAAGAAGTTAGACAAATTATTATTACAAATTCATCCATTATCGATAAAAATTCTGCACATCACTAAACTTCCAAGATTCTTATCAGTTGGAACCGGGACAAGATGCTATGCACTGCGAAGGTTAATTTGCAAAATAGTTTCAACTTTATTCCTCTTGATATAAAAACTATAAAGGCATGGCATAACTTTATATTGACTATGCAAATAATCATCATCTTCAACCTATCCGTCCGTCCGTCCGTTGCTGGATGTAGATCTCTTCCAAGACGCGCCATTGAGCTCGGACTTCGGCTCTCAGTGTCTGCCAGATACATTTCGCAGATCGTCGCCTCATCTCGCCAGGAAGGTGTGAATGAAATATAATAATCATTAATGTACAGTTGGAACAGTAAATTGACGGCAACTTTATGATACTTTAATTGACGTTAACGATGGCGAGTATCTTTACCATCAATCACTGGATGGTCTAGATTTCATTTATGGTGCGGATACAAGACATAGACTCATTACATTGTAACTATAGTAAAAGATGCAACATTGACACGTTATATCACAAAATGTCATTCATATTTTACTCAATTCGTGTTCACAGAATTACTTGTCGAAAAATAAAATTGAATTGAGATATTCCGGCATATAGTTGATCGAAGATTCCGGCAGAAGTTTTAAAAAAATTAGAAAGTATTTACAGATTTTTTTATATAAGTACAACTAAATTATAGAACATCTGATGGCCCACCTGATGCTAAGCGGTTACCTCTGCCAATAACATTGCCTCACTGAGCATGTCCACTGGGTGTTCACGATTGCACTAAGTTAAAAAATAGTTGATTAAATAGAAATACTTCACGAATGTTTTTCAGAGCTATTTTCAGTTATTGATATTCGCACTGAGTTAGCATACAAACGTAATTACTTACATAACACGATACAATTTATAATAGAATCGGTCATGATGACTCAAGAATAAATACTATGATATGAAAACCCACAGGGTGAAGTTACACATAGAACACACCTCAAACACCAGAGATAATCGCCGACTGATTTTTTAAGAACGTTTTAATACACAATACCTTTCTGACCTCACGTTAACAAACCCTGTAATTTTAAAATACTGACCGCCTGTAAGTCTGGTCCCATAATAGGGTCAGCTAAAGGTTAAGTTTTTGGGATTTTATCACCGTGATTAATGATGGACTGGTTTCAAGTAAATTGCCGCTTGATCTCTTTCAAAGTAATTAAACGTGAAATATTGAAGTGTCAAGTACGTAATTGGGGATATGTTTTTTGTACTGGATACGTAGGTAGTTGTAGTGTGAATTCTCATCCTGGATTATAAGTGAAGGTTGAAATGGATAGGATAAGCTATTTGGTCGACGAAGTCAAATTTAAAATAGGTCTTTATTAGCCTTTGTAACCCAAACCAAAATACTCGTAACTCTTAATTTGCAGCATCATTGGTCGGATGCTTTACCAGATAGCGTATGGTATGGTTGTTACAGCAAACTTATGAGGCCATGGTGTATGTATGCCTTAGGTACCTACCTATCAGTAGCCAGCCGCGTGAGAACTGAGTGGGAAGTTAAAAAGAACCGAGGAGTGGATCAGGGAATTCATTGAGATAATTAACAACAAAAAGTGTGTTGAAAAATGATAGATTTCTTTATATAGAAGTTGGCCTAATATACCTGTGTAATAAATTAAGGTTAACGATAAAAACAAAGTGCATAAAATGTTTGTCTTTGTTTATTAACATAAAAGTCAATGATATTTTATCGTCACATTAATTAGCTATTGTATTTACACAATTAGTTTATGATATTTTTTTCATTAATTATATTGATTTATAAAAATACTTACAATGGTTTTCTCATAAGACGTACTTACCTCGACAACAAAAAATGTACGTAGTTGTGACTTCAAAAACTTATTTTAGTTTTTATTTAAAAAGATGCTATTTTCCTCATATTTACTAATGACGTAAGTAGGTATAAGCTTATACTTACTGCTGATAAGGTTTACTATCAATTGAATGATTTAGCGTGAGGAAAAACATGCCTTATAAATACATTAGGTAAAGTTTGTCATTTCGATAAATATAATATTAGTTATCTTAAATTATGTATTAACATTCAGTTTGATCGGTCAATGGGTGAAACGTGAATCAACTAAAGGATTAAACTTAAACATATTTTTATTAGCAGGTACGACAAAAATATACTTTTTTTCACATTGTTATTAGCCATATTAATTTAAAAAAAATTACTCGTTCTATACCTACCTACTTACCCAGTCTAGTGAAGTACCGAATTACTAGACTCTAGGCGTAGACTAATTCAATGAGTCTTTAAATTTTAATTAATTTATCTAGACATCAAGCCGTTGGCTACGCGATTAGCCAAAAAGACTATGATAATAAATACACAAACTAATCTAAAACTTCAGTCCTCGCACCAAAATTCAGTCGCAGGCACTACAGCGTCCCGTAAGAGCATGGGTGAAAGAATACCCTTGATGCTGTATAAAATTAACACAATAAAATGTAAATAAATGCCTGTTTTATCCTAATCCAGTTAGTCAGGAACCGATCTATTAAAAATAGGTCCGATAACGTTGTCATCTTTGCCTTTGGTGATCATGGAGATGCCCAGGCCGATCAGGGCTCCGAGGAGTACCCCAACAGCAATGGCGAGGATCCGCTGAGTGTACGGCCATCGTGAGCATACGCAGTACTGCTCGCGGTAAACCCTGCAATTGAGAAGACAAAACTTTTTACAACCTATACTACTAAACATAAGTAATCTAAATAATGATCAGTGCGGGTAATCACTATAATATTCCCAGTAAAAGTTGACAGAGACCCTAAGCAGGTCCAAAACTCTCACGCTAAATGTGATGTACCGATTCGCAGAGATCCAATGTAAACAACACAGAGATATGCTTCTATACATATTCAAGGGTCGCGACGCGACTCGTGGTCCCACTAATTTGACCCACTGGTGGGACAGTGTGTCGATTTAATGGGCTCGTGGTCCCACTGTTTGGTGGGACCATCAGTCAAAGTAATGCAGTCGCTCGTGGTCCCACTGATTCAAAGAAAAAAAAACGGATCGAAAAATCCTTATTTTTTTGCATTTGAAAACTGCAATACAACAATAGGTAGACAGGTGCCTGAATAAAGCAATCTAGAGAAAATCCCAACACAATCTGCTAATTACAGATGAGTCACCCTGCTATTTCTAATGTCTAATTATAAAACTCTTCTAAAAAAACTATAAAAAAAAAAAAAAAAAAAAAAAAATGAGTGCTGCTGACTCACATTGATACAAGTGAAGGACCTCAGAATGAAACACTAAGAAATTAATCTTCTTAGACACAAAACTATTACACAATATTGAAAGCCAAGATTGACCAGCTGAGATGCAAAAAATGCAAATTCTATCCATACGGTGCGGTGGTTTCCCATAAAATCCCATAAAACAAACGAATACTAACAGTAGACTGAGGTGATGACAAAAAGACGGACAAACATAGGAACAGATTGACGAGCAAACAGACAAAAACAGACATGTGAAGTGACACACAAATGGACGGACAAACAGATCGATGAACAAACATGATAGAAACCGACCAGTGAAATGACAGGCATATCTACACATAGTGCTTTCACGTCACGATATTACAGCGGTAGATGACGATCAATACAACCTTGACACTTTTCCCTCATAAAAAGATAGCTAACCCTGCAATCGGTACCGGCGGCGGCGCTGCCGTCCTGTTGTTTGCGACGACACTGTTCACACTGCCGGTAAAACCATCGTTCACATACACAAACGTGCTTGCTCTACTAGTCTTCAATTTCCTACCACTGCTCACTTCTACTCTCACTTCATCCAGATTTTCTCTCGGCATTGTTAATACGATATTTACACAGTATGTCCTTTCATGATACTGTTTTACGGATAACTGAACTCTCCAACATAACGTCGAGATAGCGTATCAGATTAGATACCTACCTAGGCGCGTACTGATTAAATATTATTATTGTTTGGTAGTTTGTGCATGTCAGATTAGAGGAATTACCATACACACACTGAGAGTGATGTAAGGTAGAGACATAAAAAAATACATATAAATAAGTCAGACTCTGCAGTTATTCATGTATTTGTTAGCACCCATCGAGTCCTCAAAATAATGAACAGAAAAAATGTTAGCAGAGAAGGTTTCAGTGTTTTCAAAAATTAGCTTTGTAAAGAAAAACTACAAGCCCAGATTTGGATGGTTTTCACGAGTGCTATTATGACATGTCTAGTTACAATACAATAGGTACTCCTTTACTCGCACGAAATACATCTATAGTAGATACGAAACCGAATATGTGTCACCCAACATTGTTGCTAAAAACCCGTTTCATAAGCTGGATATCCCTGGAACTAGCACAAGACATCGCAACAGTCATCCATTGAACAAAAACTGCCAAAAGAGCCCGCGTGCCTCTCAGCGCGTCTCATTAGTTACGCCTTACATGGCTGCGGGCTCATTAGATAACTGGGCAACTGCTCATTTTGTCTGCTGGATACCTCAGAGGTTTGAAATATTCAGCAAGCTGCTCTCAAACTTACTCCTTCTACCTCAGGCGTTTAGGTTTTAGTTGTTTTTTGTTAGAATTTAACTTTTGATTCTCTTACTTTTGTGTCCTCAAATTGCACCAAAATTGTTATCTCTATAACTAGTACCTACTTATTTGTTTGCATCCAAACTGTACCTACCAGTTACCGTCTTCAAGAGTTTGCTATCATATTTTATCTTAGGTACCTACCTATACACTAGTAGCGTGATGGTTTTTAAAAAATGTATACTTGTTGATTAGAAACGTAATAGTCCCCTGTAGAGCAAAGTCCTTCCAAAGAAATCTGTTAGTAAGACGTTGGATCTTTGGCACTACTGATAAAATTACGCTGGTGAAATTACACTCTAGAATGAAACTAATTTCAGGTTTATAAAGCGTTATTATATGCTGGCCCTGCCAACGTAAAATTGACTGGAATACCCATGACTTCCAAAATACCCAATAATTCGGCTTTATCCTGTTCCATTTTCGGGATTCTATTGAAGTAGATCACACATCTACTTAAAATCAAGGCTTTTGTCTTTTCAGTTTTCAGTTTGCTTTGAATCACTGTGCTTTGATTTTATCAGTCAGTCAGAAAAGAAAACTTGATTTATAAGGAATAGGATTGAAAGATTTACGATGCATCTCCAAATGGGGACTTTCACTGTCCGAATTTGGCGTATGGAACTGGGATCTCGCATAACACATACAATTGAAACAATAGGTAGTCGTAACTTGTGTTTAATTGGCCGAAGAGTCTGCCTTTCATTTGCTGATTGACTGGTTTATACAACTTAGAAAATGTTTATTGTATGAGCGTAGGTAGAACCTACCTATCAATCTATACAGGATTGATATAAGTCCGGGGCTTTTCTTTACTTCGAAAAAAGTATCTATTACTAGTACCTGTGCTATTACTATACCTACCGTAACTCTCTTTCTCAACCTAAAAGTATATACTATTTTGACACTATACTAAGTGATAGTGTTATAATTGTCTAACACCGTTTTTGCATTTTTACTGCTTTTGGTTGTATAAAACTACTGTTTCGTTTGTTCTAAGTTATCTAAGTTTTTGTATTTTACAAATATGAATTTAGGATGTTAATTAAACACCATTGCATTAGGTTACTTGCTAATTGAGACAGCACGTCACGACCCCATACCGAGATGGTAGGTACCTAAACTAGTAATAACTATTCTTAAACTGTTTGTTTTATGTTTATTTTCACAGCACCTTACGTCAATTCAAGAAACAAGATAGTATAAGACAGGGTTTGCGGAAGATAAAATGATATAAATTCCACAGAGATTTATTTTGTTAAGATAAATTGTGTTGTTCTTGACTCTACTTCAGTAGATGTATTAATAGCATTAGCATTGTTACATTCAGAATAGACTTGGGGACTTGTGATTGTGAGTCATTTGGGGTAATTGTTTTATAGCAACACGTATGTTATCGGTGAACTACCTAGATCGAATCGAACTGAGGCGCAACGATAAAATTAAACAAAGAAATATTTACATATGCCAGGAGATTTAAAAGTATGCCAATAGAACCTACATTATATCATCCTTACATAATATTTATAATCTTATTTGCCTTTCACATTAATTATTTCTTGTCAATTTCAGAAAATGGAGCTGCTCCACGTTATCATAAAATCCGGTCCATCACCACGGCCCCTTGCTTGGTCCCTCGAAGTCTCCTCCTCTGACAGCGGTGAAGACTGGCGGATGGTCCGCGCCTTCGGAGATCGAGATCACTGTCGGAAGCTCTGGGATCTTAGACCGGAGAGACGACGACGGAAAGCCAGGGCTGCGAGGACCAGTAGAGCAGAGAAGATGGCCTGCTCAACCCAGTTTACCAGTCCGAGACCACTTGAAAATGGAGAGGTGTGTAGGTATAATATAAACAACATAGTCAGAAACAAAGACCTTGACCTTGTACGAGCAATTACGAGATTAAACTTAGAGCTGCAGGAATTTAAACTAAAAAGAAAAGATTTGTAGAACTGTATTCAGTGGAAAGTTATGGTAGGTACTGAAAGATGTACGAGGACTTACTTAGACAATAGGCAAACAGTTGATGATAACGACCAAACCAACAGCAAAAAACCGGTATTAATTTATCAACATACTTTACAGATGCACGTAGCCATTGGCGAGGGAGTAACAGCTCGGCGCGTGCGCATATCTTTCCGTGCTGCGCATCCGTCATCAGCACGTCAGCAGTACTACTCCGTGAGAGCGTTGACCTTAGCGGCGAGGTGCTTGTGCCATGGACATGCTGCCAGCTGCCATGTGGATGCTGAAGTGAGTTCCACTTTATTGTAAGATGAACTTAGGTGAAAGCTTAGTGGGGTGTATGGACATAATATGGTGTGTAATTTGTAGATATTAGGGTGGTTGTGGAATCATGGCATTGTCTCTGAATACTGACGACAGAGGAAGTACTACTCTAACTCAGCAATGGCTCATGCTTACTGTTAGATGCTAGTCTTTCCGAACCAGCTCCTAACCATCATCTAGTCGGTGAGCTGTTTGTGTTGGCTATAACAGTCACAAAGCTTCTTAGGATTCCGTAACCCTTTGCCAGCAGAAATCGGCTACTCAAAAAAAATCTCATGATTGCAGGTTGCAAAATGCGATTGTCAACATGACACATGCGGAGGACACTGCCACAGATGCTGCTCTGGAGGCCCATGGGCGCCTAACCGAGCCTGTGAAGAGGGCAGAGGGTGTTCCTGCGGTGATCGGGGAGAGTGCCAGTATGATGACAATGGGATTGAGCTCTGCGTCAATTGTACCGTTAGTATTCGTATTAAAACTTGTCTAAATCCTGATAACCTTTTTAAAAATATCGAATTAAGTACTTACCTGCGAAAATTAGACCTATGAAAAGTAGAAAAATCAGCCAGAACCATTTCGGGCACCTTCTTACTTATTTCAAAGTTCTACTAAACAAGCCTCTAACCTCTTGACACCGGCTTGCTTTGTATTACAACTGCAATGTTTTTTTCTCTATTTCAGGAAAACCGTGCTGGCCCTTTATGCGATCGCTGCCTTCTGGGTTTCTTCAATGCAGTATCTGATGGGCCTTGTTTGCCTTGTGACTGTGATCCTGAAGGCTCTGATGGTATGTCTGACGCTTCTGGTCTATATCTGGTTTATTGTTATAGTGAGATTGTACATGTATTTTTAATGATTGTTTTACGCGTTCCAGGATCTTGCAAATGGGACAGAAAACGACACCGTGTTGCTTGCAACTGTTACCCTGGTTTTGGCGGACATTTGTGTGACGCCTGCGAGGAGTCCTCGGTAGTATTCCCTCTCTGCCAGAACCCGACTACGCCAGCCTGCAAGTGCGATCCGAGAGGAGTGGTACATCCCAGTCGCGTCTGTGATGAGGAGTGTGAGTGTAAGGTTAGTTGAACTTATCCCACATTGAATGAAAGAAACGGATGCAAGAAAACAAGATAGACGTCGTAGAAGTGTCGTGATGTGAGATTTAGCTGACTTTCGTTCATTTGGTCTGAACCAGTATACTCATCGCGTCAAGAGATTAGTTCATTCCATATTGCTATCAAATAAATATAGGGACAAAGACAGGAATTTTCTTATTTATTTTCATAGGTATGATATTTCCCAGGCAAATGTGGTAGGAGAACATTGCAACGCTTGTGCTCCTGGACATTATGGGCTCAGTGCTGATCTTCTTTCTGGTTGCCGACCCTGCTACTGCTCACACATCACCGACTCCTGCAGTCTACCAAACGAGCATGAACCGAGAGATGTGAGTATCTACAGTGACAATCTATAGGCCAAGAAACAAGAAATGCCTTTTTATTCCCGGGAAGAGATCTGCAGATATTAATTTTATGGTCTGGGATCTAAACGTTGAGTAAGCAAGCACAAATACCGCAGTTTTTTTCTAAAAAAAATTCTGTATCGGTGTAGGTTTTAATCCAAATTATTTGCGACGAAGGTCTAAAGCCCTCAATGGTGTAATCAAACCTTATTTTTGTTATTATTTCAGATAATTTTGCCACTAGGAGAGGATTGGTTGGTGACAGACGCAAGTGGAAATGAAACTGTGGAAACTTCAGTAGACGCACAAGGAAAGCCATTTATCATCAGCTTTGAGGTGAGGTTTCGTACTTGACAATCCAATAACGTAATTTTCACCAATATAGGGATATTTTTCTATGATTTATGAGTTTCATCACTTTCATCGGTTCCCGATATAATGCATGCGCCATGATCATGGGTTGAACTGAACATAATCAGGATTTCTTCAGATTCTACAGTCCTAACACCAAAATCCGCTATTCCCAGGTAGAAGGCTGGGAGCACTATTACTGGCTGAGCTCCTCGTTCAGCGGTGAACAGTTCCAAGTTTATGGAGGGGAGCTGCGGGCCGCGCTGTTCTGGGGCATCGTCAGAGGAGACACAGGGGGAAACCCCACCTTCGGACCTGATGTTGTTCTTATTGGTGCTGGTGAGTGATGAGCTACTTAGTTACCTACCGACAAGAATAAAGATCAAAAGGGATTTACAGATTTACTGAGAGTTTGACTAGATGCATGCATAGAAATTGAGAGCGCTACACACTTATTTGGCTTGGTGGGCAAAAAAGGAACTAGCGACAGTTCAGACAGCCATGGATTCTAATGGCAGTGATAGCACTAACGTACTATCTTCACCGAACCGGGTAAAAATTTTCACTGTCGACCCTATATTTTACTCAAGTTATCAGAAGTTATTTTTGACAGATGGCACCAAGCTAGCTTGCACCAATTCCAGTCACGAGACTCCTGGGCAATTGAAGATATCTGTGCCCATTCTTGAGGGGCACTGGTACACTACCGGTGAGGAGCCGGAGGTGGCTTCTCGGATGCAGCTGATGGATGTCCTCAGTGATGTGCGAGGGATCATGCTGAGAGCGCACTACCATTTTGACCAGGATGAGGTACAATATCAACGTTTATAAGTTTCGTATTATGAACGAACATAGAAACTCAGTGATACACCTTGACTGTGACAGACTATGTCTCAGAAAATCCAGCGTAAGGCGACCCATCAGATACAAACACGATGCATAAGATTGCTAGTAGCTTCTGAGCCTACCCAAGATCAGTCATTCTGGGAATCTATGGGAAATGTATACCTATGTTCTATAGGAACCACATAATCGTGAACTTATTTAATTTTTTTGTAACAGGTGCGGATAGAAAAGGTTGAGGTCCTTGGTCCAACAATCCCGATGTCGGAGCAGTGCGTGTGTCCGCGCGCGTATGGCGGCGTGCAGTGCGCGCGCTGCGCCCCAGGACACGTGCGCGTGCCGCACGCGCCGCACGCACCGCGCGTGGAATGCGTGCCATGCTCCTGCAATGGACACGCGCAGTGTGACACTGGTGAATATCTATCATCCTGATACCTTGTTGTTCCTGAGCCAGCATATTCTGTGTCTTAGGAATGCCCATCCTTTTGGGCCTGTGGTTTTATTTATTTATTTATTATTATTAATTTAATTAATTAACACGGTGTTAAAAACCAATTACATTAATTAATACTAACAGTCAAGAAATGGGGTACAAAATATGTCAAATTATAGATTAGAATTAGATTAGAATTATCAATATAAATTTAAAACTATTTTAAACAGCAACACATTCACAAAATTGCAGACACTCACATAGTGTCCTCTTCCATCCGTCAAAGAACAAATCGCATTCAGGGTTGGCGTCCAGAAGAGCATTGAGTGCGGCTAGAATACGCGGTACAGGAGAAGAAGCCCGAGCCTCTGTGCGGCAAGTAGGGACGGCAAACAGCTTATGCCTGCGGTTTCGTACATAATTATTCGGGGTATAGAGTCGACACAGCACATCGCTCAGGTCCGGAGCGTCTATCAGGCCACGGAAAATTTTGCACGCCATAGTGATTTGGTCGTTGGCCCGGCGGACTTCCAGCGAATTATAGCCCAGGCATCCCAGAAGGAACTTTGTTGGGTACAGAAAAGGGTAGTATCCGTAGCAGCGTTTATATAAAAATCTTAAAAATGCCTTCTGGACTTTTTCTAGCATAAGTGCATATTTCGCTTCGTGTGGGTTCCAAACACATGAACTTGTTTCCAACTTGCTGCGTACAAGGGCGCCAAAAAGAGTGCGTATCACGTGCACGTTTCGGAACTCGCGAGCATTCCTCAGAACAAATCCCAGACGTCTATAAGACTCTCTAGCCAGCGTAGCAACATGGTCATGGAATGTTAACTTTTGGTCAAATGTGACCCCCAAATCTTTCACCGTAATGGTTCTAGCTATGATCTGGTCATTAATTTTATAATCAAAGTAGATTGGGCGCCGCATTCGACCAAAAGTCATCGAGTGACATTTGCTTGGATTGAATTCCATCCTATTGTCGACTCCCCAGCCGTAAATTGCATCAACGTCCCTCTGGAGCGCCAAGCAGTCCGCGTCAGACTTGATCTCACAGAAGAGTTTTAGGTCATCGGCATACAGAAGACTCTGAGCATGAGTCGCAACTGTTGGAAGGTCGTTTACCATCAATAAAAATAGCAATGGTCCCAGTATTGACCCTTGACTGACTCCGGAACGCGTGTGATAGGGCTGGGATTCGTACAAGCCGAGCCTGACATACTGTTGGCGGTCTCGAAGGTAGTCGGCCAGTAGAAGGAGTAAACCCGGGGCCATTCCAATAGAAGCTAACTTTCCAAGAAGTATGTCGTTGTTAACCCTATCAAACGCCTTCCGGAAATCAAAATACAGTACATCAACCTGTATTCCCTGATCAAGTCGCGCAGAAATGAAGTCAACAAGAGTCAGTTATGACGCAGTTTCTTATGCAGGTGGCTGATATAATTATGTATTCAAATAATACCTTTCTCAACCTATTGCCACCCGATCCAATTGACGCTGAATGTGGAAGGCTCAAAACCGAAGGTAATGCGCCACGTTCCTTCAGTCTTGAACAACATCCAGTTCGTTCATACAATGAAAAATGGAGGAGGTGAACTGATAGTTAGTTTCTTCTATAATATCTTGTTATTACTATTTCTGTGTCCAGGGGTAGGTAAATAGACAAACACTAGTTTATAGATTTCCGACTTACTAGAATCTTAATTTTTCTTAATATTTCAGTGGATGGTCCATGTGGCCCTTGTCAACACAACACGACTGGACCGAACTGTGAACGCTGCCTCCCAGGACACTACGGAAATCCAGTTCAGGTGATAAACCATTTTGCTATCTAATTTTTTTCAGGGTTTCAATAGAATGGAGTCACAACACAATGCCTCTTATTTATGTTTCCCAGGGAGCTTGTAAGCCGTGTGCATGTCCACTCTTCGATGCGTCCAATAACTTCAGTCCAAACTGCGTGCTTGCTTCAGCAGAAGGAGATGAGTACGTCTGCACTCAGTGCCCTGACGGGTACTCTGGAGATCATTGCGAAAAGTAAGTCTTCAACAACCATTACGAAAATTAAGTGTGTATGTGTGGTGGTAACAACGGTTTTTATTGACTCTGAAATTGCTTGTCCCATCCCATCAGCTTTTCTTGGCTCAGTTTTAACGATTTTTTCGTAGTTGTGACTTCGGTTACTGGGGTTCTCCAACCACCCCAGGCAGCTCTTGCAAGCAGTGCCAGTGTGGAGGCTCTCCTTGCCATCCGACCACTGGAGTGTGTTTGACATGTCCTGCGAACACAGAAGGTGCCAGGTGTGATTTGTGCAAGGTAATATTGAGATAGTTTGTAAGTAACTTTTTCATGATATCAGTCAATTACTGCTCACATTTTACGATCAGGCGATTGACATCTACTACTAAGTAGAATGCTTTAAACTTTTAAAGCACTGTTTTGTCTTCTTCTGTGACCCTAGACGCCAAAAGTATCTTTTGCCGAGGCTCTTTGCAGAGCTTTTCTCTCAAAATTAGTCTCATATTTTGATTTTTCAAAGCACTTGACAAGTAGGGTCTGCCATTTTGGATACCTAGTGCGTTTTCTTTCGCTGATACAAAATGGTACGAAACTGAAACGATCAATCAGATTATAGCACACCTTGTCCCAGCAAATGGCGTCTGATTGGTCGCCTTTACTTTGCGTGGAAAACCCATTCTGGTATTATTGTGGTACAGCTCTTACAACAGAGTGGTAACATCGCAGTTGGTTCCAGGAAGGTTACTGGTTCGGTCCGGGTGGCTGGTCGGGCGGCGGCTGCGTGTCGTGCGCGTGCGGCGCGGGCGCACTGTCCGCTGCGTGCGACGCGCGCGTCGGGCACTGCACCTGCCGCGAAGGGTGGGGGGGACGGGCGTGTGATTCCTGTGCACCGGGGTATGGAGGTTAGTACATTCACAGAAAAATGGCACATAAAGTCACCTAGTATGTATTTACGACGATCTTGAACAAACATAAAAAATTGACTTTTAAAAAATGAAAGAAAGAAGTTATGGTTCTCTAACGGGACCAAGAACCAGAAACAAAGCTCTCAAAAATAAACTTGAAGTCACTCTAGGTTACCTTTACGGAGTCTTTTGGATGGTTTAAAATTTTAACTAAGTAGGTAGAGTTGCCCGCTAGCTCTTATAAACGAATTCTTCTATTCACCACCGGTTTTATCATCATCATTATTTCAGCCGTAAGACACCCAATGACTGCTAAACTAAGGACTCCCGACCAATAGACCCTTTAGAACGACCAATTTTGTTCGGCACCCAATGTCCCCCAGCAACCATTGTCTTCTCATTGCGGAAATGTGGCAGCAGCTATTGGTATGAAGTAACAAGTAATACTTTGCAGGCATATCCTCTGGATGCCCCCCATGTCACTGTGGACTGGGCGCGCTTTCGCCCACGTGTGCAGCAGCAGGCGGCGAGTGCGCGTGCGCAGCGGGCGCACAACCCCCGCTTTGCGACTCCTGTCTGGAGCAGTATTATGGGATTGACGCTACGGGATGTAAAGGTTAGTGGGATAAACGATAGATGGCGCTGAAATAAACTTACGTAGGTAGACGCTATTGATTCGTCCAAGATGCTATTCCATGTGATAATTTCTCTAGATTAGCTTATCGGCGAACTAAAAATAGGTCTGGTTTATCCTATACGGAATCGCTACGTGCTAAACAGAACAGCTTAGTACTTTAGCAGTAGATGGTGGTGACATAACCTTAAATTTTCATAATGAATATTTTTCTAATAGCGCATCGACTGTTGTCTTGAACAGACTGACTAACTGAAATGGCAGGAATAGAATGACAGTTTCTACTTTAACACTTCCTACCTAATCCATCTCATGCATGGAGCGTACATGCATTCGATTTACAGGTATCTAAGGTACTTGGCTATTACGGAATGTCATCAAAACTACGAAAACCATACGTCCACACGCCATGGTTTATTTCAACTGTAAGCTTTAAACTACCTACTAAAATCGAAGTGTTATTACGACGCACAAAAGCCGACAACACGATCTATAAAGCTCTGTTTACACAGACGCTGCATGCACCTAAGGCGAGTAACAAACATGTACGACTCCACAATTTGCGTAATGTATGATGAACCTTAATTCGAAAACAGCCATCATTCGGGGGTGTCACAAAATAAAATCATAAATAAAATTATTAAAATTAGGTATTTCACAAAGTCTTATGGACTTTTACACAGAACAGGTTAATAATAATCTTCTGCAGCATCACAGAGGTCAAGATAACTTATTGGTTATATTCAATTAGAAAAAAATAACAGCTCTACTAAACATATTTTAGCTCTACATTTTGTGTGCCTAGGTTTGATGGTGTTAGTAGAAAGGGCAGGCTAATGAAACTAAAAAATTTTTAGAAACTCTATAAAGCAGATGTGAGGGAGTGCAATATATTTTTAAATACATAAATAGCCATTACTATTACATTATATTGTAATTGGTGTTAACAGTAGGAATTAATAATAATAAATAAATGACCCTTGTTACTAAACTAAGGATAGGGAAATAGCTACTATTGAATTAAGTAAATAAATTAAGATAAAAAAATATTCTTGTACATATTTTGTTAGTATACTTCTCTTGACAACCCTATTGCGACCCACCGCGCGCCGCCCTTAGCGGTCCACGCATACATCGGCCGGTAATTCAACGATAATACTCATCATACACGTTATGGAACCGCAGTGTATGCTATGCTAAACTTTAATAGCATATTGTTTGAAAATGCATCTAGTCGTAGCTGAAATGCGAGAGGAAATTGTTTTGCCGTCCACAGCACTAAACTTCTTACGACTGGTTTGTGAAGAGTTATTCCAAACGAATCATACTAGGATGGTGCTGCCTGCTTATAACTAAGACCTGCAGGACTCACGATAAGTAGGTAAGGTACCCACTTATATTTAAATATTATAATACTGGTACTTCAGCATTTAAGTATCTCTGTGAGAAGTATCATACAAAAAACGCTAAGAACCTAGGCCGTAGTTTTTGGTTCGTTCTTCTAGGTTCTGGTCGCGTGAGATTGGCACCTAGAATGATTTTAAGTAATCCTTGTGATTTTATTGAGTAAAATATTTTTACTTTGATAGTTTATAATAAAACCAGAGCCTTATGTGAGTATGAAACCGTAACAAAGCTCAGCTTCACAGCTTTACAATATTTCCATTGAACCGCATATAGGTTAAAAACATAAGAGTACACGTGTTATTGTACTCAATACGTGCAGCTTTGTAGTTCAGACGAGTACACTGCATTGCACATAAAATGCCCTAACCACCGGGTGTCGGTGCACCAATAAACAGACCACGAAGTATAGCGAAAGAGCGCTCTCCGTAAATATACTAAGCAGTAGCTTATGGAATTCTAAGAATAGACGTAAACAAAATTTTAATTTTTTATTTAATTAATTAATTAAACACTCGTGACCCGAGGGCTGGTGATTATCTGGGCCAGCGAATCAGCATTGCTATTCAGCGGGGCAATGCAGCCAGTGTCTTGGGCACGCTTCCGATTGGTACTGATTTGGATCAGTTGAGCTATCTATAAATCGTTTGCAACGGTGTGTAGATAGCTCAACTGCTTCATGTGTATAACATAACACTGTACTATATGTGAAGAAGTTGCAAAATAAATTATTTCTTTTTAAAAAATATTAATGGTTAGATAATTATGTATTATTTTAAAACAAAGCTAGCATATTATACTTATTTCGTTTCGCCAAACTCATTACTTACACATTTTGATACTAACGATTGGTGCTATCTTTGTGCGCTTCGCGGAATGTTTCATCTCAATTCGTATTCAATGGATTATTAGATAGATAGATAGATAATATTTTATTGTACTCACAAATAATTAATTAGCTCAGAGAATTAGTAAGCTGAAATGGCAGTGGGCCGGCCATGTTTGCCGTAGAACCGACAATCGTTGGAGCAAATCAATACTCGAGTGGAGATGGAGACCATGTTTAGGCAAGCGTAGTGTAGGACGCCCTCCTGCGAAATGTAGCGCAAACACTGGATGAAGAGAGCCGAAGACCGAGCTCAATGGCGCGTCTTGGGAGAGACCTACGTCCAGCAGTGTACCAATATAGGATGACGATGGATTTATTATCAACTAAAAACAGTCTATTATTGAAAACGAAATACCTACGTAGATCCATTCTGCTAAGTCTTAACTCTATGTACCTAGAGCCAACCACAAAATGAGTTTCGCAGAAATCAAATGTTTCTATCCTGTTTATTTGCCGTCCAGAAGTGGCTCGTGGTTTCATTGATCGCTGTGGTGTGCTGCTAAATGCTGGCCATGTTTAGCACGACAGCTTTCCTTTATCGACAGATACCTACTATTTATAAAGTGCTTGGTAAACAGACCTCTCTAATCTGGATTATTATAAACAGCGTCAGAGGAAACTTCATGACATCCTACACCTGCATAATATATTATGTAAGTAGGTAAGACCTGTAACGCTATGTTTACATCATCACTTATTATCAAATGATCATTGGAATAGGCTGGTCTTGGTATTTAGCCCTTTTTAACAAGAACCCTCGTTTTATTTAAGTACTTCGCAGATTTTTTGGTATTTTCATTGTAAATCACTGGCTATTGAACCGAAAACTAAAACGGATGTTCACAGGTTCGGTACTGGGTCAGTTGTGCAACGAAGAGTAGCAAACACGCAGCCTTTGATGATTTGCCGACTAACAGAGCTCGCACCTGTAACCGACAGATTTAACTACCTATTTATCAAAATTATCGTGTGATCCTACATTACCCAGAAATTATTATACAAACCATAAATTAACGTGATGTTTCTATTTTGTTTATTTACCGACTAAAAGTAGATGTACAATGTAGTTGATTCCAAAATCTAGTTTCTAATCATTTTCTGTGTCACAAGACTCACAAATATACTCTGAAGACATAGCTAATCTCGAAAAAACTTTCATCACCATAAAACAAGCTGCTCGACATAGGCAGGCATTACATAGATTTTCCAAAAAAAGCTTTAAATGATTTTAAAAATTGTCAAGAGTTACTACCAATTCAGCTTGATACAATCGATGGTTAGGAAAATATAATTTGAACAAGCTCCTGTCGCTATATACTCCGAATTATCTACATTTAAATCCGTCCTACAGTCTGGCAGTCGCGTCTCCACGTCTGGCCTGACCGTCTGCTTTAATAAATAGCTCAGTCTTTTTGTCCCGTTCCGGATCCGTCTCGGGTACCCAGAACTCATGCCAAATAAAACAAAATGTAATTGATTTATGTGCACATGAATCGCGTCAAAACGAACTCTTGCTTCTGTATTTCGTTTTTTTTTAATGAGTATAAAAGAAGCAAAAAAAGAAGCAAGAGCCATCACAATACCAGAACATTTTGAACTTGATCGATCGACCATTAAAGTTGTAAGCCAGATTGAAAATTGAGGGTCAATGACACTGAAGTTACTCTTGGAGCTGAAAAGCACATGGCTGAGGCGGCTAGTAAAAGAGATACCTACCTTTTTAAAGACTAACAAGCTACGATGATGATAACTCAGCCAAGCTAAATTAATGATGAAACTGAATTAATCCTTTGTGATCAAAACACTGATGGAATATCGTTATTATTTAGGCTAAAGTCAGCAAAGACGTGTAAGTGCTGGTGCTCGATAACGAGCTAAACGACGTCAATACAAAATCTAACTATATGCAAGAAACTCGTGCTGACGGCACTACGCAGTCACCTTAAAAATAATTTCCCAAATAACACGTTGAAATAAAATCAGGGCAGTTAACATTCGGCGATCGGTTCCGGCGTAATTTGATGAATTACCGTCGAGTTAACAGCATTCCTCTGAGTTGGGAGGTCGGTAGTGATTGCAAGATGTAATTACTAGTTACATGCCATCGCCAAAAGGATGTAGACGTGAAAACCAAAGAGCAACCAGTTAATTCAAAATTGAAACGAAAAGTCACTCAGAAAAACCAGGATGGACGTGAAACAAACACATTGCTGCTGAAAATAGTAATTTTTCTTACGATGTTTCCTTTCACCGTTAAAAAGCACTTATGTATGGCGCACAGTTTTTTTTAATACAAGAAATACGTTAGTGCCGATTTGAACCCGACCTTAGGCTAGAAGGGGTCACTAGTCGCAGCCACAAGATACTCTACAAGTAAACCTCTACTTGAGAGGTATATAGGTACCACAAGCAATTACAGCAATTACTGTACTGTATTTGCAATGATTCCAATTTATCTTGGTAATTAAACGATTCCAAGAAAGCTTTAACCAAAGCATTCATGTTCGAACGATGAAGTCACTTATCTAATAGATAACCTGCAAAGAAATATGAACTCTATCGATAGTATTATACAGACTACTATTAACGATGATGATGAATCGAATAATAAATCATAGACTTCGATCGAACGAATTAAAATAAATGAAACAGACGTGAAAGCTCCAACTGATTTGAATGTGACTAGAAAACATTATTGTTGTACAAAATTTATGGAAAATATAAATCCGCAAGTCACTCAGGCAAAACTAACAAAGTAAGAAGGTAGATACGTTAAATAAAAAGTAGTATAACACTTCGATACCACAGGAAATAATCTATAAGCTTTAGTGAAAGATCTAATCCATTCAATCGTATTTAAAAACACTTTACGTAAGGATATCGCAGAGATCAAATTATTGGATATAAACGTTGAAATTACAGAGATAGGGAACATAACTGCAAATGAAAGATAAAATAAGGATAAGGAAGAGCTTATTATGCATTTACTTTGATATTAGGTAGATAAAGGTGTGGTAGTTCTGATGTTTTTGGATAATTTGGACTCATAATATCGAAAAGTTTATGCGGTTCATGTTATGAAACAAAAACTGATAAGTGCTGTGGCAAAATTAGCTTTGAATGTAAATTCAAATGTAAGCTGAACAATAATGTCGACAAGTATGGTTGTGTATGACTAGAGAGTCAAAATGTAAATCGGTACTAGGTATGTTAAATGTCACAGATTTATTTTTCTGATATTGCTTCTGATAGTAACGGTGGATTCTAAGTTAAAATATATAATTAGAGCTCACGGCACAACGCCAGGTTTACTACGGAAATGACTTGCAAATGTATTCCTTGGTGCTGCAGCCGTGATGGATAGGACAGCTAGAAGCAGCCGGCTAGTAGCTAGGTCCTGCGACCACCCGCGTGATATCCCCTTATCGGCGGATCTGCCCTAATTAGCAGCCTCGTGCTGTAGTGACGGTAAAATGCTGCTGATGTTAACTGATTGTGAAAATAACTGTCTAATTATAAGTTCATTGGTAAACGACCAAGAGAAACATCAGAAGACTTTTTATATTCTACTGTATGGTAGGTAACTGCAAAAATATTTAGATTAGGTACTATGATGTTACCAAAACCATCGAAACTGGGTCACTGATTCACTTCTCCGATACTCGTCCATAACTACAAGGCACGTTAAAAATCTAAGGTCAAGTGCAGTTATAGATTCCGTGGCAAATTAAAATATTTGTTCTTTGTAAGGATTGCCTTGGCCCTTCAAGTTCTTCGAAAGCGCTATCTTCCAGCCAGGAGCGCGTGGTCCTAATGCCAAGCTGCAACGGTATTCCGGCCGGTATTCGGTGTCCAGCACTCCGGCCGGCGTCTGTTCAGTCGGCGCGTCTTTCCCGGCGCGTCCGCACGTCTCACCTGCTGAGCCGAGCCTCGTCTGACTCGCGATCGTACTTTCCGCTGATATTTCCGATCGGTTGAACTGATCATGTGAGAAAAATGAGGATTGACCAACTAAAATATGAATGAAAAATTAAAACTTAATTGATTTATTTTGGCAGTGAACGTTAGTGAAGCGAAAATTTTGGGAAAATCCATAAATAGTTAGGGATACTTGAGATGAAATACGAACACTCAGAAGAGTAATTTATTCTGACGTGTTTATTTTCAAGCGTTACATGGTGTGTAGCTTTTAAAAGTTGCGAAAGAGACTGAAATAAAAGTTTCAAGTGTTATTTGAGCAAATCCAACAGTTCTGAACATTTACTTGTGCGCTGAAAATGTGGACGTAGAACGGTAGTGATCTCACTAACGGAAAGGATTATTAAAGTGATGGATGCTAGATGAGGAGTTAGGATGCGTTGGAGCGTGGTGGCAGTCCTGGCGGTGGTGACGCTGGTATCCACTGCGAGCACACCACGGCGCTGTGCCGGCCGGCTGGCCCGGGAGCGGCTGAAGGCAGCTGAAAAGATCCGGGATAAGCGCTACTTCCTACTCTGCTGCACTCCAGTCTGTGCCACGCCTCACAGAAGGCAGCGGCCGACGACCACGCAGCGGTACCAGCCGTTTCATAAGACTTGGTTGGGGCTGAAATACGGTACGTGAAAGATTAGGATGCTTGCGAATCTCACCATGGCGTGTGCGATAATAAATAAATTGTTTATTTACTAAAAACACCAGTTTAAAATAAAACATAGGTACCTTACCTAGCAACAGAGGTAGGTACAAATAAATCTTACACAGGTTTATCGGCGAAGGCCAAACTAAGCGTTAAGTTTGTATTTTGGACTTCTAGAGTACAATTACCAAGTGTGAAGTTCCAGACAAGAGATTGAGAGAAGGTGCATGAAAGTGAAGTGTTGATGTTTATAAGAAACCTATTTTGCTTGTAGCCACCTACTTATTCAAAGATTTAGAATAGCGTTACCTACCTAATGGAGTGTATTCAATGAAAAAACACTGCAAAGTTCTGCAACATCTAGTAATGGGTAATGGGAGTATCAATGAGTATAATTCAATAATTGGGTTAACAGCCTATCAGATAATAATAGATTTTGATTCAGTTGTAAAGTTACACATACACTCAGGCAATTACATACACGATGAAGTTTTGCGATCCAATAAATCCGGCATAGCTATTATTAGTTAGTTAACACGGTTTAAATAACTGGTTTGAACATACTCGCGAGTAGGTACATTTTAACCTCAATATTTACGACCAAAATATTCCTTGCTAAAATTAAGTATCCCAAATCTTATAACATTTTTATGATCACTTGCAAAATTTAAATTACCACAAGTTTTTACCATGCTGTGGTTATGCTCAAAATCCAGATCGTGACCTTTAGCAACCAGGTCGCTACTTCCGTCTCTTCCCTTTAGCAGATTATTTAGTACCTTTGTAATATCGAGTTACGAAGGACCAGATTGTTTTACTCACACGATGTTTTGTGGCTCAAGTTTTTATCGTGTCAGTTAACCATTTTGTTACGGTGGTGATTTTCAAATGATGTTTTTGTTGGATGTTTTGAATAAGATTTATGGTTCTTGATTGTGACGCTCGTGAAGTCTTACTCTAGTTTTTATTTCAGAAAGTTGCTGTCCTTTATTATGATGACCTTTTAGCTATGGGTAATCGATGGGGTAGGTACTTATGAACTGACTTCTCTTTGAATATCCAAACTGTAGCTCACATTATTGTTAAACTTGGGTAAATACCTAATATACTTAGAGCAATTTATGCTGTGTGCAAAATACTAGTCAGTTAGGACAATACTAAATTCTGACTTTGTAATATCCTTTATTAATCTAACACGTTATCGACTCTGTCAAGTTCCAGTTTATTTATGGTCTTGGGTCAGACAGATTACGTGTTCCATTCACAACTCGCCCGCAGCCCGCAGGTTATCAGCGCGAATGGTGGGTCATCGAACCACGGTCTTATTGCCAAATCTGGATGATAACTCTATTTACAGTTACTTAAGAAGTAGCGACCGTTATTTTTGATGATTATTTTGCAGCTGAGGAAATTGAAAAAAAGAATACATATTGTGCAGACCACACATATTGTGCACTATGGGAAAGAAGGTTATACTATTATGTGACAGCGGGAAAAAAACGCTGAAGCGAAAGATAAGCAAGCTGTTGTGTGTGATGCAAACTCCTTTGACTGTTACATATTTTTTCACCTCAATCGTAATGATGACGTTCGTAGCTTTTTAGAAACCATGGCTTTAATGACGAATGGACAGACTTCTAGCGTTTTTGGGTCACTGGAACGGATTTGTAGATAAGTTTTGGACGGTGGTGCGTCAGACACGTAGGCTGACGAAAGTGGGTCTAATCGGACAATAGACAAAATTAAATTTACGAAAAGTAATTTGATTTTTTTGAAAGATGATGGATGTAGAAGTAGAGAAAGGTTAAAGGAAAGATGAATGGATTGTATGAAAGATGGGTAAAAAAGGAGCATTGAAATAATAGGAATGACAACCGAGGTGACGGCTGGTAGAGGAGAGAAGCCAATCAAGAAAAATTACTCAAGAAGTAAGGTAAGGGCAAGACGATGATAATGAATTTGATATAAAAAACCGTCTGGAACAGTTAATGCTATAAAATATGGCTACTTACTGGTAGAAAGTAGGTAAGTACATATCTAAAAACTAATGGTAATATTGCAGAATTTCGACACGCTATTATAATACAAAACAGTTATCATAATATCGAAGTATTTTCATGTTGCAAATTGGAGTACATCAAGGACTGCCGTTACGACCTTTACTGTTTATTTCATTCGAAGCGGATGACCCTCATCTCATTAAATTTTCAAGACCAGAATGCTTTTCACCACCTACTTGCCTACTTCAATAACTATTCGTAAAAAAGCTACCTGCTCTGCTTGAGACAGTAACATTCCATATGTAACTGCTCTGTTTACGTCTGATTTGACGTTTATTAATAACCAATTTAGCGTTGGTATTATGGCACACTGGTTAGTAGAGTAGAAGCTTGTGGCATTTTAATTTTCTACTATTGAACCACTCACTATGATAAGTAATAGAAATGTTACTTTGTCACTACAATTTTTATCGCTGACACTTTTACCGACACAGCACAGCACCGCGTTATTCTTCACGGCTCTATTGTTAATTAGATTCTTCTTTTATTATTTCTACAGTGATTTCGAGATAGTTCGATCTGTCCATGCCATACTTACCTCCTTATTTTTTCATCCTTGTCATGCGTATTTCAGTTACTTGCTCCTGCTCTATATTCGATTGGATCGATTCGAGTCAATAAGTCGATCCATCACTCGGATGGCACCATCAATCTCTTGGCGGGATATACCTACCATCCATATTTGCATACCATATGCAAATACCTACAAGTCCACCATTGAGTTAGATACATTAGCAAGCAGTCCTCAGTTGCATTACTGAGCAATGTGTTCCGAACATGGTGAGTGTTATTATTTCGTAGTTGATAAGCAAGTAGGTATGTAAGTGATAATGATCCTAAGTCGTGTTTTATAAAGTTACTAGATAAAACTAATAATTAGGTATTATATTATGTATTAATTATTTAGGGGAAAAATATAAGGTTCCTTGAACCACTGGACCCCTCGGTTGACATTTTTAATTTGAAAGTTAAATAATTAATAAAGAAAATAGATTAAAAGCGTTGAGATGCGCTATAAAGTAACAGTAACACCAATCGCAATCAACCCCACAGGGTGATTCAATATCTAGTTATAACCTACCATCGCTAATGACGCGCGCATAATATTGTCATCATCACCGACTCGATAACACCGTAATAACAGCCTAGGAATTAAAGTCTCAATCAACCACACATTTATCAATCACGCCATCTATTGACTCTGAACCGGTGGAACCGGTGCGGGAATTAGTACTGGATGAGACTCATTTACTATAGCGCTGTACTTTGTACTATGATCCTTTTGATGTAACTGCCGAACCATGATTTGTCTATGAAAATCTAGTACCATCAACTGGCGATAGTCTTTGGCTTGCTCATTGTCTTAAGATTTTATAACTGTTAGGGCGGCTTGCACCAGAATCGCTAGACGCATTTAACTCTTAAATAGTATTTAGCGAGTTGTCAAGTCATACAAATACGTCAGATTTAAATCGATTTAGCTGTTAAATACGTTTAGTGATTCTGGTGCAAGACGCCCTTAGTGTGTGTTAATATAATAACCCTAATTCCATCTCATTATAAACATCTCTCACATTTTAAGTCTAACCTATGTAAACAAGTAGTCAGGGTTGACAGTAGCGGCTAGCCTCCAACAAGAGGAACCCGATGGCACTCGATATGTGGGTACTCGATAGCACCACATCACTATTGATGCATTGTCTCAATCGCAAGTTGCTAGTGCTGCGCACGCGTCGATAAATCTCGCTGCGTGCCGATTCATTCAAGTCGACGTTCGATAGTCAATGCTCGCCACAGGGCCCGCACTGGCCATTCATCATTGTTCTTTTGGAGCTACGATATGACCAAACTCGTGATCTAAAATATATATCTAAAGAAAAGACTGCTGCTAGACTGACTGACAGTCACCTCACCCAGTCAGAGCCTTTGAAAGATTTTTTGTACTCAATATGCGTCACGCTACTAGGAATAATGCAAAAATGTTTCTAAATAATCAAGTTGAAACAGAGATACTTACTAAAAATGATAATTCTGAACCTTTGAAAACAAGGATGTCTAAGTATGCGGTCAAACATAGGTACATATCAGATTCTGTATTATTGGGGTAAAAGTTTGCAAGGGTTTCAACGTGGGCAAAGTCACGGGCGTTTCGTAGTGATACAGAATCGAGCAGTGATCATGTCACGGTCACGCTTAACCTCGAATGGGACAAAGCATCGCTGTGCCGTGATAGCTCAATCGCGCCGCGATCAGACCAACAAACGCTCTTTCAGCTCATCCACTGAACCACGACCCACCGGTCAGTCATTACTCTAGAATTCTAGATGATTCTCTATTTTACTTAGATGGTTTATACAGCGGGAAGGACGAATTTTAGAGGACACTCTAGCGCTTGGGTTTTTGTTTAAATGGTGACTAGCCCAAGACATTAAAAGCCCAAGACATTAAAACTTAAACTTCAATGCTCATATTAGCTATCTCTCTGGAAGGGTAAGAAAAATAATTAATGTTATGAGATCACTTAGAAACGTAGCAGACTTTGAAATTATCAAGTCCACATACCTTGCTTTGTGTCAATCACTACTAAACTACTGTATAACCTGTTGGGGTAGTGCCTCGAAGACCGCTATGATTCAGATAGAACGTGCGCAGAGATCAGTCTTGAAAGTCATGTTGAACAGGAACCGCAGATACCCTACAGCCAGTGTCTATAGGGATAGCGGGGTCCTCAACGTACGTCAACTATACATTCTCATGGTGTGTCTCTTTATGCACGATCGGGTTCTCCGCAGTCCGGAATACAATAGCATGCTCAATAAACGTATCTTTAAACTTCCACTCGCTTCTGTGAATACCTCTTTTGCTAAACGTTTCAGCCCATTTGTCGCAACCTCAATATATAACAAAGTTCTTAGGCTGTGTGACATCAAACATTGTTCAGTATTTGAAGCCAAACGGAAACTAATTCAACTGCTCTCCTCTTTCACATATGACCGTACGGAATCCCTTTTGGTACCTTTGTCCTAATCTTGAATCACCCATCTCCTGGCCATTTAATTTGCTTATCATGCCTTAACTTACTCTTATCTATTCATCTTTATGGGAATTGTTTCGAAAATAAAAAATTTAGGTAGGTATTTTATGCTTTTAAATTTTATTGCTTTATATAACAAATTAGATAAACCGAGGCGCTAATTTCTCTAGTTAAACGTATGGGTACCCACGATACAGATTTGATCTAGTGTGGGTGCCACAGGCAATCTTTTGTTTTCTCACCTCACAGTAAAACTATCTGAATATTGTAATGCTATTTGCAAGGTGTAGGTAGGCTAAATCTATCTTACAAACTAAAAAATAAGATTAATCGCTATGCTTGTGATCGCTGCATAAATCGGATCAGTTAAATCATTTCCATCCTTTTATAACTACAAATGACAGCTCTTTGATCGTATGTCCGAATTGTTCAGCGCTCATTAGTAGGTAAGGTACCCCTGATGTTTAGGTAATTTATCTGTCTGTTGTTTCTCACTGTACCTACCTGCTGGGTTTGTACCTATGTACCCTTCCTACCCTTGCCTACCTACTGTATGTACCTATGTATGTTTTGCTGGAAATAAATATTTTTTCATTTTTTTTTTCATTTTCACATTCTACAGGTACTCACTCTCATCTACAGGAAATGCATGGTCGGTACGTGTGCGGAGATGACGCAGCAATAATTCCGCAAATTATCGAATAGAAAAATCTGGCCGGTGAGATTGGAGTCGACAACTCTACTACTATTATACAACAGACCTTGATGTGCCTTGATCGTCAAGATAAGCTGGGAAAAAACAGTTTGGCAGGACCACCTCCTGCAGGGTCAACGACCGCAGGATTGCCCTTGCTAGATGTACAGGTTTCTGTGATGATGTAATGGCAATGAGGCTCGACGGGTGATTTGTATCTGCAAATTGAATTAGTTGTGATCAAATATTATGAAGTCATTAATCGAATATTTTTTGTGAATAGTCTCATTACGCGTCGCAGCGTGAACTTTAATATTAATAACATTATCATTCATGCAAAAAGTAATTGCCTTATTATCAATAATTTATTCTTCAATCTTTGCACCTTATTTCTTTAGAAAAAAAACACCTTATTCCATATTTGAGATACCTAAAAAAAGCGACTTCATTCGCACATACTCGTCCACGTAGGATCAGTCTCACACAATAAATATCTCCCTCCTATCTTCGAAAGTCAACATTGATTCATCAATTTATTATTCTGATGCCATCTCCATCAATATCGATATCCGTGTCGATTGATCGATTTATTATACACTCGATTTTGGTTACTCACGGCGCGGTGTGAACGAGTACTGGGAAGTGTGGAAATAAGTTAAAAATCGATTTATTTATCGCAAACTAAATGTATGGAATATAAATGCGGGTTGTGGGCCAAGCACATGCATTTATTTCAAGAACTTTATCGATTTCTTTACCTACTTACATTATCTGACAGAGGTATATTGAATTCATAGATAATTCCTGAACAGCATTTTGCGAATTGGAAAAAATCTTATGTGAACATTTCAAGTCACCCACAATTGATTTATTATTACTGATTTGGATCAGTTCAGCTATCCATAAATAGTTTGCAAGGATCTCAAGCTAACTCAACTGACTGTTTCATAGTATTTTGTAGCTATGTTCGGTTCCTTAATTGTTCAAATAACATTTAAAATAACATTTTAGTCGAATTGTAGAAGACTTTAAGTTCAGCAAGTTTAGAATGGATCAAAGCTTTAATTAATGTAAAGCTCAAATCGCAAATCGATTGCTCTAACCTTTAATTAATGGTAGGTTGAAAACATTAATTAAATTACGGGTTAATATCTAGGCAAATTGATTAATTTATCAAAAGTTACAACATTGCTTTTAGCAACACTAGATAGTAATCGCTGCTCATTTTGGAAAGTCAAACCGTTGGCTTTGACAAATTTAAAATCGTGCAATGTAATGTAACCAGTGTAACTCAGAATGTAATTTTACAAAGCTCGTATGGTCCAAAGTAACTTCGCAAACAGATTTAAGTTATTTTGCAGCCCAATACAAGCCTAAAAGCGGCATTATCTAATCAACTCAACGTCATAAAATCACAAAGGATCATTTAGACTATTTTCCAGTATTGAGCATAAGAGAGTTCATTTAATTTTATAAGTTTCAAATCGCTACTGAAATCCTCGTGCCAGTTTGTAGTTATATATTTACATCGTCCGAAATACTTACTTAGATATTTGCCTGCACTGATAGACACAGGCGCGGTAGACTTGTCTATACCACAGAATATATATAGTCCTAACCTACTAATATTTACCAAAGCTTTAAGTATGTAATCCTAATGCAGTGTGACAAAACATGCCATGCGCTAACAAGCTGGAATCAGCTGGATTTATCTCTCAAAAGATTACGAAAGACCGAATTTGTCTCGTATCAAGCCCGCCCACCGATTCTTTAACATACGATTCGATTCAATTACTAAATCGACACCTCTATATTAGGCACTTTAAGGGGCCTTCTTTCGATTTTGGCCTATTTACATCATTTTTCGAACTCGATTTTTATTACAGTTAACGTTTTACGATTACAAATATAAATGGAAATTAAAGTTTGGTTCAATAAAAATAGAATGCTGGGAGAACATTTTAAATTAGGCAATACACAACTGAGAAATAAATTAATTTGTAACGCATGTCTTCGTAAAATTATCAAAAATGTGAACTTTTCGTCTTGATTTTATCATATAAAAAACTAGTTTAAAGATAATTTAAAAAAGCAGTTAAAATATTTATTTTGTTAAAAATAGAATGCTGGGAAAAAATTGCTGCCCATTCATACAATATGTTAGAGAAATTAATTTTTGAAAACACCGCCTTTTACGCAATTTTACTCTTCAAACAAACTGTGATTTCTACGAAAGTAAGAAGTTTAAAGTTAAAATACGCATACTATATAAAAGTACAGGTTTTTTTCTTACAAATAAAAATAAAATTATAGTCTTCTTCCATGCACTTATTTTTATAGGATTTTTCTAAAATCACCTATAAATCATGCAGCGCAACGCTGCGAGTGGCATTCCGCGCTGAGCGGCCGTGGAGGGAGGACGTATCGCTTTTCGTCGTGCGCACTATACATATACATATATCGACAAATAGCAGTATCGGCACCAAATTCTAGTGTGACCGCGTGATTTGATCCTTCGTGCGGCCGTAGGTACTTGGTAGATGTTTTCTAACTACATTATTTAGGTTTCATAAAATGTCGGTATCTTCACGATATTTGAACTTTTGTAAATAATAAAAAACACTTTTACAATCAAGCACCTACCTACTTAGTATATAGGCCGATTTATAAATAACTCAAATGTACTTACTACTAACTGCTACTTGCCTACTGCCTACTTGCATCTACTTACTGCTGACTGACTTGACTCCTTGTGAAATCCCCCCCCCCCCCTCCTCTCTACCCCTCTCCAATCCTATCCTATCCTATCCTACTAATCCTATCCTATCCTACTAATATTATAAATGCGAAGGTTTAGATGTTTGGATGTTTGGATATTTGGATGTTTGTGTTTCAATCACGTCTAAACTACTGAACCAACTTGGATGAAACTTGGCATATATATAGTTCGTAACCTGGATTGACACATAGGCTACTTTTTATTTCGAATAATTAACAGGATATACAGGATAAAATGAACGAAAAGGACTAGCAGCGCCAATTGGCAAGAGGACTTCATTGTCATGTCATGTCACGTCAGTTTGACAGGGCGTAGTACTACCTCTTTGGTCTAACGACTAGCGTTTGACATTCCAGTACGAGTTCGGTGTAATGAGGTGCAATGTCAAGTTTCTCAAAGAAGTATCCGCTCGGTACACGCACAGATAATATAATGAACACGGAAACGGTACTCGCGTACGAAGTCGCGGGTATCTGCTAGTTTCTCATAAAGGTACCACACACCCTATGACGTATATTTGGAAAAAGTAGAATTAGATCGATTTTATCGATCGATCGATTAGTGACAAAGCGAGGAAGGCTCTCACAAAATTTACCTCCCTCCACCATTTTCATGTCTAAGATGGCGGACATTGATTTTTTTGAGGTAAGTGATATGGGTGTCGTTTTCGGGATATTTTGGGATGCTGATTACGGAAATGGTATCCATTTTGAAATCCAAGATAGCGGACATTGGTTTTTTTTAGTAATGTGATATGGGTGTCGTTTTCGGGATATTTTAGGGTGCTGATTACGGAAATGGTATCCATTTTGAAATCCAAGATGGCGGACATTGGTTTTTTTGAGTAAAGTGATATGGGTGTCGTTTTTGGGATATTTTGGGGTGCTGATTGCGGAAATGGTATCCATTTTGAAATCCAAGATGGCGGATATTGTTTTTTTGAGTAAAGTGATATGGGTGTCGTTTTCGGGATATTTTAGGGTGCTGATTACGGAAATGGCATCCATTTTGAAATCCAAGATGGCGGACATTGGTTTTTTTGAGAAAATAGATATGGGTGTCGTTTTCGGGATATTTTGGGATGCTGATTACGGAAATGGTATCCATTTTGAAATCCAAGATGGCGGACATCGGTTTTTTTGAGAAAATAGATATGGGTGTCGTTTTCGGGATATTTTGGGGTGCTGATTACGGAAATAGTATCCATTTTGAAATCCAAGATGGCGGATATAGGTTTTTTTGAGAAAATAGATATGGGTGTCGTTTTCGGGATATTTTGGGGTGCTGATTACGGAAATAGTATCCATTTTGAAATCCAAGATGGCGGATATTGGTTTTTGTGAGAAATTAGATATGGGTGTCGTTTTCGTGATATTTTGGGATGCTGATTACGGAAATGGTATCCATTTTGAAATCCAAGATGGCGGATATTGGTTTTTGTGAGAAATTATATATGGGTGTCGTTTTCGGGATATTTTGGGGTGCTGATTACGGAAATAGTATCCATTTTGAAATCCAAGATGGCGAACATGGTTTTTTTTTTGAGAAAATAGATATGGGTGTCGTTTTCGGGATATTTTGGGATGCTGATTACGGAAATGGTATCCATTTTGAAATCCAAGATGGCAAACATGGTTTTTTTTTGAGAAAATAGATATGGGTGTCGTTTTCGGGATATTTTGGGGTGCTGATTACGGAAATAGTATCCATTTTGAAATCCAAGATGGCGGATATTGGTTTTTGTGAGAAATTAGATATGGGTGTCGTTTTCGGGATATTTTGGGTTGCTGATTACGGAAATGGTATCCATTTTGAAATCCAAGATGGCGGATATTGGTTTTTTTGAGAAATTAGATATGGGTGTCGTTTTCGGGATATTTTGCGGTGCTGATTACGGAAATGCTATCCATTTTGAAATCCAAGATGGCGGACATTGGTTTTTTTGAGTAAAGTGATATGGGTGTCGTTTTTGGGATATTTTGGGGTGCTGATTGCGGAAATGGTATCCATTTTGAAATCCAAGATGGCGGATATTGTTTTTTGAGTAAAGTGATATGGGTGTCGTTTTCGGGATATTTTGGGGTGCTGATTACGGAAATGCTATCCATTTTGAAATCCAAGATGGCGGACATTGGTTTTTTTGAGTAAAGTGATATGGGTGTCGTTTTTGGGATATTTTGGGGTGCTGATTGCGGAAATGGTATCCATTTTGAAATCCAAGATGGCGGATATTGTTTTTTTGAGTAAAGTGATATGGGTGTCGTTTTCGGGATATTTTAGGGTGCTGATTACGGAAATGGTATCCATTTTGAAATCCAAGATGGCGGACATTGGTTTTTTTGAGAAAATAGATATGGGTGTCGTTTTCGGGATATTTTGGGATGCTGATTATGGAAATGGTATCCATTTTGAAATTCAAGATGGCGGACATCGGTTTTTTTGAGAAAATAGATATGGGTGTCGTTTTCGAGATATTTTGAGGTGCTGATTACGGAAATGCTATCCATTTTGAAATCCAAGATGGCGGACATTGGTTTTTTTGAGTAAAGTGATATGGGTGTCGTTTTTGGGATATTTTGGGGTGCTGATTGCGGAAATGGTATCCATTTTGAAATCCAAGATGGCGGATATTGTTTTTTTGAGTAAAGTGATATGGGTGTCGTTTTCGGGATATTTTAGGGTGCTGATTACGGAAATGGTATCCATTTTGAAATCCAAGATGGCGGACATTGGTTTTTTTGAGAAAATAGATATGGGTGTCGTTTTCGGGATATTTTGGGATGCTGATTATGGAAATGGTATCCATTTTGAAATTCAAGATGGCGGACATCGGTTTTTTTGAGAAAATAGATATGGGTGTCGTTTTCGAGATATTTTGAGGTGCTGATTACGGAAATAGTATCCATTTTGAAATCCAAGATGGCGAACATGGTTTTTTATGAGAAAATAGATATGGGTGTTGTTTTCGGGATATTTTGGGATGCTGATTACGGAAATGGTATCCATTTTGAAATTCAAGATGGCGGACATCGTTTTTTTTTTGAGAAAATAGATATGGGTGTCGTTTTCGGGATATTTTGGGATGCTGATTACGGAAATGGTATCCATTTTGAAATCCAAGATGGCGGATATTGGTTTTTTTGAGAAATTAGATATGGGTGTCGTATCTAAGATTTTAAAATGGATACTATTTCCGTAATCAGCATCCCAAAATATCCCGAAAACGACACCCATATCTATTTTCTCAAAAAAACCGATGTCCGCCATCTTGGATTTCAAAATGGATACCATTTCCGTAATCAGCATCCCAAAATATCCCGAAAACGACACCCATATCTATTTTCTCAAAAAAACCGATGTCCGCCATCTTGGATTTCAAAATGGATACCATTTCCGTAATCAGCGTCCCAAAATATCCCGAAAACGACACCCATATCTATTTTCTCAAAAAAACCAATGTCCGCCATCTTGGATTTCAAAATGGATAGCATTTCCGTAATCAGCACCCCAAAATATCCCGAAAACGACACCCATATCTAATTTCTCAAAAAAAACAATATCCGCCATCTTGGATTTCAAAATGGATACCATTTCCGTAATCAGCATCCCAAAATATACCGAAAACGACACCCATATCTATTTTCTCAAAAAAACCAATGTCCGCCATCTTGGATTTTAAAATGGATAGCATTTCCGTAATCAGCACCCCAAAATATCCTGAAAACGACACCCATATCACTTTATTAAAAAAAATCGATGTTCGCCATCTTGGATTTCTAAATGGATACCATTTCCATAATCAGCATCCCAAAATATCCCGAAAACGACACCCATATCACTTTATTAAAAAAATCGATGTCCACCTTCTTGGATTTCAAAATGGATACCATTTCCGTAATCAGCATCCCAAAATATCCCGAAAACGACACCCATATCTATTTTCTCAAACAAACCAATGTCCGCCATCTTGGATTTCAAAATGGATACCATTTCCGTAATCAGCATCCCAAAATATCCCGAAAACGACACCCATATCACTTTACTCAAAAAAATCAATGTCCGCCATTTTGGATTTCAAAATGTATAGCATTTCCATAATCAGCACCTCAAAATATCCTGAAAACGACACTTCTATCACTGTACTCAAAAAAATCAACGTTCGCCATTTAGACTTCAAAGTAGATTCCATTTCCGCAATCAGCACCCCAAAGTATTTCGGAATCGACACCTGTATCATTTTACTCTAAAAAGTAAAGTACGCTGTCCTGGATTCGAAAACGTAGTAGGGGAGATAAATTCTGTCAGAGTCAAAATGTTCCTCTATTTTGGCAAAATTCATGTTTCGATTCGAATGGCTCCGAATAATGGAGGTCGAATTCTGCTACAATATCTCTGAGAGGAGAAGAGGGGGCATTAAACTGGAATTATAAATACTGTTAGGTCAATAAAAAAATTATATAGAGGGGTTGCTATATTTATTTTATTTTCTGCATAATAGAGGGGTTGCAATATTTATTTAATTTTTTACAATCTTTTTATAACGATTCGTACAGCAGTTCAGTACACGTCACGTGGAGTTAGGTATCTACCACATACCAACTTAGTAATTAGACTACAAATCAATCGTACTCATCCAGTGAACGAACATGTCGAAAGATCAAATTGGTTTGTCCTTTGCGCGTCGCAAACGCGTAGCGCAGCGCGTCGCGTATTCATAAATGCCTAAACTTGACGTCGTTAAATTTTAATAAGGCCTCTTAAAGTCAAGTTATTGATGAAGTCCGTTACTAGAGAACCGATGTCTAAAATGCATTGTCTTGAATAACCAACGTTGTAGGTATTTGAGATATTGAGAGGTTTAGTTTAGGTGTTATTTTTGTCTACAAGAATTATAGGTGCACAGAATCAACTGCTGTGAGTTAGTAATAATTATATTCATGGACATTTATTATTCTGTAAAACAACCAAATCGCAGGTTGTCGAATCAGGGGATCCGTCTCGCATTATTGCCCAATAGCTTAGCGCCTCATTGTTGTCCATACAAGTCGAACATTGCATGATAGAGATGTAGAGTAGCATGACTAAAAAGTCGGAAACTACAATACAAGCAAAAAGCAAACAAAGCTAATGGCTTCTCAATTTTGCTTTATTTAGGGCGTCTTGCACCAGAATCACTAATCGTATTTAACAACTAAATCGATTTAAATCTGACGTATTTGTATGACTTGACAACTCGCTAAATACTATTTAAGAGTTAAACGCGTTTAGCGATTCTGGTGCAAGCCGCCCTTACTGTTGAACTTTTCAGTTTTTTTTAACTGTCAATTTCCTACGATTTACGATTGTCATTCCTTCAAACTTCCCGCAACACATTCCACGTTTCAATAACCACTTCTTGGTTACCATTCAACTGTCACCTTACTCTACTGTCGCGATGGTCACCACTATGGATGACTGTAAATTGCTAGTAATGCTATCGGTAGTTTTATCCACCACAACACGGTAAAGAAGGCTTTTTTGTACGTTTTTATATTATGCCAAAATTAAAATAGTCCGGCTATTGAATTTTGTGCAGAGAATCACGCAACACTATTCGTAGCTTTTTCTTGAATGGCGTCGGACTTATTCCATAGCCACAAGGTTCAAAATCCATTGGATTTCGCAGAACTAATCTCATCTCGTACGCACGTGGCAGTGTGGCAGGTCGCCGATAGATAGATGACACCAATGACGGAAAGAATTGAAAACAATGGAATGCATTAGTAAAACAAAAAGAATGGAACATTGTGGGATTTTAGAATTTGAGAGGTGGTAAGTTATTCATTGCCAGTCGTTGACATCTCCTTCATCTTCTTACACAGAAAAAGTTCTAGCAGAGAAATTTTTAAACGCTATAAAATGATGAGATAAAATGTCACGATTAAAACTAGCTACATCTATGTTTCCATACTTACCTGTAGGTAACAGTATAGGTATGATTTCATACCTGTTTGTACATACAATCTCCCTGACAAATATTTATCTCAGTGCCAAATATGTTTATTGGGTAAACATAAATCATCCACATCCAAGCTGAGCAAGCTTTGGGCAAAACCACATTTCCAATGTCAAAATACTGCCTTTTTTTGGTCCATCACCAAAATAAGGTCGCTGATCAAGATAACCGTTGGAGATGCTTGGCATTCTCTCCAGTGGCCGTTCTGTCCATCTTTCAATCAGCATTTATCGCTGAATTATAAATTTTTACTCCTCTGTCCCTCATCAATATGCGGTATTTTTTGTTTGGGAATTGGTAAGCCGCAGATTGAAAATTTTCAATACAAAGTGAGCTTGTTAAAACCTGGTAACTCTGAAATTTTGCATACTTATTAGGTAATTCTTAAAAGCTAAGACCAGTTACTCTAGTATTAGAACACCAAAACTTTCTTTGTATTTTGATCATCATCATTATCAACCTATATTGGTCCACTGCTGGACGTAGGTTTCTCCCAAGACACGCCATTGAGCTCGGTCTTTGGCTCTTCTCATCCAGTGTTTGCGCTACATTTCGCAGGTAGGTGCACTACGCTTGACACTACACTATACTTGACTAAACGAAGTCTCCACACGAGTATTAGTTTGCTCCAACGATTGTCAGTATTTCGATGTAGGGTGCCAATTACGTCATCTCAAATCCATTTGAACTATGGTAAGCTGATGTCATCAGCTAGGCTAGGCGTAGCTAGACCATTTTGACACAAGATTGTAAATGCCACTTAGTTCCTATAGCCACCATATTTCCAAGTAATAATTTAGCCATTCGATGGCGCAAACGGTATGTCCTGTCTTGTGACATTTTGATGAATGACCACCGATAACTAGGTACATCCTTTTTGAATAGCCTTGCGTAACACTTGCGTTGCACTAGGACATTAGCTAGCTATGATGGCACCTATCTAAGAAGTGGTGGTCGGCAAATGACGGTCGTGATAATATAGCGGGTAATGCGACTGTCCACTTTAAGCCATAGGTACCACACGTTTCCTGCTGCGAAGCTGACACATCAAACTCTTTATGAATTCACAGTTCAATCGAATATTCACCAGATGAGTATTGGGCATGTCATAAAGAAGTATGATACCTAATAAAGTGCCTAGTCTTGACAAGCAAAAAGAATTGAAGGAGGAAAAAAAAGCACTGTAATGCAATAGGTACTCGTATCTAAATCTAACAGCAACTAACAAAAAAAAATTGTTGATCAAATCAAATGCCAATTGTGGCCATGTACCAACTGCACTTAACTTTGATGCTCGATGGCGTTCTGCCGCTGCAGCAGACGGTGAATTCTTCATTGGAAGCCAAGCTAAAAGTGTTGCAAAATGACTTATGGCCCTTTATCACGTCTACACATTCATTTTATTACCTACAAACACCTGTGTACTTAGATTCCAGCCGAATAATTCCTAACAACTTCATCATTTTCTAATATAAGTAGGTAGGCACTACTTAATATATTTAGCTATCTTAATTATGTAAGGTACGTAGACCTTTTGGGTTAGTGATCTTCAGACAAATTGCAACTTTCTTTGAAGTCAGTACCTATCGCTAACAGCAACCTTATTTTCTTTCATTTCTACGTCTATCAATCAACATGCAGATTATCAATATTAAATCGTCATTTGCATCAGAGCGAGCCTGTCTGTGTGTTTGTTGATCTAATTCCATACATTACTGTCTGCGTTCAATACCGCCCGCCGGCAGTGATGAGCTATAAATCAAACCGGTCTGGGATAAGCTTTAGCCAAACCGACACGGGGAAACGGGAATACAGGGATATGCTAGTAAAATTATGGCCAGGGTAATATTTCCCTAAAAATTCTAAATACATTACACAAAACTTAAACAAGCTTTTGCGTCTAATCTAGATAACGAATAGTGTCAGGGGCTTCTTTTTACCCATGCCCATCGGGGCATGTACAGTCACCTACGAAAACCTGAGTTAGAATACCTACCAGAGATATAAAAGCTAGTTTCTCAATTTGAGTATTTTTTGAGTTACCTAACGAGGTCTTCATAAAGGAGTGCGTTATGTTTTACGTAGATACAATATTGTGACAGGTCCTATGCTAGTATAATCTGATAACAAACATTTGTGCGTGGAAAACATAGATGTTTGTTCTATGTTTGGGTATTACTATGCATTATAAGTATGTATTTACAAAAAAAAAAAGTATATAAGTATTATATCAGCCATCTGGTTACCATATTACAAGCATTGCTTAGTTTGGGACTAGAGGGTGTTGTGTGAAATGTCCCTGAATATTTATTATTATTTATTTATTATTATTATTATAAACCCAGTGGGCTCTGGTTCAATCGAGTTGCAGGCGTTTCGAAGAACCAACGGATTTCTAGAAGGTACAAGATGCCCGTTACTTCTTGTGTAACCTGACCTACCTTAAGCAAGCAATTTTGGTGCACTTGACAATCTTGACATTGCTTATTTTCAAAGTCTTTTCGCTCATGGTTACAAAGTGCAAAGGAACCGACCCTACCTGCGATATTTTTATAGTTTAAACTATTATTGTAGCAGTTAAAAATGTCCAATAAAGCTTATAAAATTAGAGTCAATGCCAATATCTATCAACTTGCGTTAGATTTATGTACAGGGTTGTATGGATCTATAGTCAAAGGGAACAGTGGGAGGACTCCACTCCTACACTAATGAGAGAAAGCAACTTTCAGACCAATAAACTAGAAATTAGGGCTCCTAAGCGAGAACACAATAATGCCAGACTATTACCAGCCCGTTAGAGCGTAGGCAGACATCAATCTGCGACCTAGGGGCACTAGGGAGTAGAGAGTTATTGGGCACTCTACCCCACCTTCAGTGCCTTCGGCACTTTCGGTGGGGTGAGCGCCCAATAACTCGTTTGACTCCAACAATGAAGTGGGGTGGGCGCCGAATGACTCCAACAATGAAATGTTAACTCGTTTGTTAACATGTTTACCCCGCTAAAAGTATAAAAACATGATTTGATTTTAACTTAGATTTGCGGTTACAAGCGTAGTATATCTGTTAAGCGTAAAATAATCTGATTAGCTTATGACTTACCTTGATTGATTTGGCGAACCTATAAAATGTCAGCATTAATAACAGCAGTAATTTCATTAGTACGGTCATTCTACTACTGACACTGTCACGATGAAGTTCGTCAAGCAGCCGATTTCACTACAACTAAACAACATTAGTATTGATCCTAAAATACGGAGCTTACGTCATGGTAAACTTTTACCAAATACTATACGCTGCATAATATGCGGACCATCAAACTGTGGAAAAACAAATTTAATAATTGGTTTACTTCTACATGCAAACGGATTACAGTTTCGAAATGTTTATGTGTATTCTAAAACTCTTTATCAACCAAAGTATATATTTTTGGAACAAGTTCTAAAAAAGGTTCCAAGTATTTCGTTTTCTAAATATCATGAAAATGAAGAGGTTTTGAAACCGGAGGCTGCTAAATGTAATTCCATTATTATATTTGATGACGTGGCATGTGAAAACCAAAATAACATTCGAGATTATTTTGCGACGGGTAGACATAAATATATAGATTGTTTCTATTTGAATCAAACTTACAGCAAAATACCAAAACAGTTAATAAGAGATAATGCAAATTTAATTGTCCTTTTCAAGCAAGATGATATTAATATGAGACATGTTTATGATGAACATGTTAACACAGATATGTCATGGCATGAATTTAGAAACGTGTGTTCAAATGTTTGGAAAGACCCTTATAGCTATTTAGTGATAAACAAAGACTGTGAAAAGAATAAGGGATGTTATCGTAAAATGTTTGATACTTTTATTGAGTTTAATTAGATCATATTTCATCCACGAACGAAAACTGATTTCTCTTCAGTCGTGCTGTATCGATCATACGTAGGTGTGCTGTGAGAAATTGTATTTCATAATTTACCTACTTTAAAATTTAAGATACATAACGTGTAGCTAAAAATGGCGAATCCTGTTCATCCTTATTACTCTGTTGAAAGAAGGCGATTGGAAAGTTTTAGAACCTGGCCAAAAGGTTTATCTCAAAAACCTTCGGTTATGGCGGACGCTGGATTTTTTTATACTGGACAAAGTGATAGAGTTATTTGTTATTTTTGCAATGGAAAACTTAAAGATTGGACCCCAGAAGACCAACCATGGAAAGAACATGCACGCTGGTTTAAATACTGCTCTTATGTTTTGATTATAAAAGGCGAAGAATATGTGCAAAGTATTGGGTCGTATAAAAATCCTGTACAAAACCGTGATTGTGATATTATTATAATTGATGATAAAAAACTTGTACAACCTACCAGACGTGATGACCTGCTTGAAGCAGCTAAAATCATCTGCAAAATATGTTTAGTAGAAGAGGTAAAAACTTGTTTCATACCTTGCGGACATGTCGTGGCTTGCGAAAAGTGCGCTCTTTCTGTTTACAAAAAATGTCCCATTTGCAGAAAACTGTACGTAGACATAATCAGATTGTATTTTTAACCAACTTAGTACCTCCTATAAATATCAAATCCACTTTAGAAATTTAACCATTTCTCATCTATCATTCTACAATAGTACATACCACGCACATTTCACTCAATTGAATAATCTTTAATCGATATTATTATGGAAAAGAATATAAAAAGACAAATCGCAAATGCTGCAGAAGCTGTTAAAAAAAAAGTTCGAAAGATGCGAGATATTGAAACTGAAAAATCTAGTATTTTGGAATCTGTTTTTAAACCAATTACTAATCCTCTTAATAAAATGATGGAGAAAGAAAAGAAGTACCCAAAATGTTTAGAAAATGATTTTTTAGAAACTTCAAGTCCATTAGAAAAAGACAAAACACTTAAAAGAGAATCCAACATCGGATTTAATGTTTTTAGTCCAGGTGATAAAGTTTTGGATGGATCGGAGGAATCTAGTGAAGATTCAGAAAAATCCGATTGTGAAGATGATACAAATAATGATTCGTTTAAAACAGTTGAATCAGGTTCTAGTGACCACAGTTTTGACATTTCGTCGTGGTCCAAGTCTTCCGAAAATTTAAAGGGTATTCCATTTGGTGTGAGAAATGAACGTGGAAAACTTATGATGGGAGCTACACGTGTGGGTCTTCATGATGATTATATTCAAGTTGGTGCAAACAAGTATAAAATTACGTCTGGGATAAATGAACTTTTATTTAAGAAAGTGCCTGACTTATCTATGATAACAGATGAAGATATAAGACATTATAAATTAATGTTACTTGAAACAAATGCTCATCGAAGAGATTACGATCCATTGAAACCCATTAAAAGTAACAGAGGTCGAAAATACTTGAATATCATAAAGCCGTTATTCAAGTTGCGAAAAGTTTCAGCAAGTACTGACACTAGTCAGCCTGACACACACGAAGGAGAGGGGTTGTCCATATTGAAGAAATGGAAGAAAAATGTTGATTACGTGTACTGGGATGATCCTAATGAATTAATTGATAGGTTAAAACTACTAATTGCTTCTAAAGATGCTGGTAATACTGGGTTAGATAATGAAATAATATCTATTGTACAAGAGTTGCGTGAGAGTGGTATTATTCCAAATAAATAAGGTATAAATCTAAACTCACTTTCATTCCTGCTTTACCCTCATGACCTGACAGTTCATCATCTAAAATGGATAAATTTGGTCATCATATTCATAAACGATTGCGTTTATCAGATTTCTTAGAATTCATTGACAAACCATTGACATTGGTAAAAGAAGAAAACGGAGAAATAGATTTACAATCAAAGAGATTAACAGGTATTATAATTCCTCTGAAAGCAAATGATGCTGTTAATAAAGAATACGTAGACCAACAATCTGAATCATACGCAAGCAAGCAAGAAGTTCATGATTTGATTAACACTATAAAAACAGATATTCAAAATGGTATTCAACAGTTTAAACAAGACTTCTGCACAAAAGCTGATTTAAATAAAATTAAAATATTATCCATAAAAGATGAGTAAAATACAAGTTGTAAACGAAATTCACAAGGCAGCGCGTAGAAACTTTATTCGAAGATCTGTAGTATTAAAAGGGATCGATGACTTATGGCAAGCAGATCTTATTGATTTTGTTAACTTGAAAAGTTTTAACCATGGCTATAAGTTCATATTAGTAGTCTTAGATTGTTTTTCAAAGTTTGCCTGGGCTATTCCAGTCAAAACAAAGACCAAATGTGAAATAGCAAAGGCATTTAATAATATCTTGTTTTCAACTCATCGTAAGCCTGCTAATTTACAAACGGACCTGGGTACAGAATTTTATAATAATGAATTTAAAAAAATAACAACGTTATATAAAATTAACCATTATTCTACATATTCCATAAAAAAAGCATCCATAGTGGAACGGCTAATAAAAACTCTAAAAAACAAATTATACAAAAGTTTTAGTTTGAGTGGTAGCTATAAATGGGTGGGGAAGCCATTAGAAAATGTTGTAGACTTATATAATGACACAATACATAGAATTACAAAACATAAGCCAAATGTTGTTAACCACACAAATCAGAATTTAGTAATGAAAAATATAAAAAAATCACAGATCAAAACTGATAAATCAAAGAAAACCAAGTTGAACATAGGGGATTTGGTGCGTATAAGCAAATACAAAGGTAGTTTTGAAAAGGGTTACACTCCAAACTGGTCTACTGAACTATTTTTAGTAAAAAAAGTTAATCATACAAATCCTTTTACTTATGTAATTGAAGATCTGCACAAACAACCGATATTAGGAACTTTTTATGAACCAGAACTTCAAAAAACAAATTCTTCCAACGTTTATTTAATTGAAAGAGTTATTAGAAAAAAAGGTAGCAAACTATTTGTTAAATGGCTAGGACTTTCAGAAAGTGAGAATAGCTGGATAGAAAAGCGCGCACTTTTATGATCGTAAAAATTATATAAAAATATATACCGTGTTACCTTTTGTCATTATTATCTTTGCAATGCGTGGTGGAGGACTAGTTAACAGTTTAATAAATAACTTACCATTTGAATTGCATTTACCTGGATATAACTTTTGTGGACCTGGTACGCGACTAAGAGCACGATTATTAAGAGGTGATAAGGGAATCAACCAGTTAGATAACGCCTGTATGCAGCACGATATCGCATATAATTCCACTAATTTAGAAGATCGACACAGGGCTGATTTCGAACTATTAAACATGGCTAAACAGCGTATGAAGTCAAAGAATGTCGGAAAGGGAGAAAAATTGGCTTCATGGCTAGTGAGCAAAGTAATGAAAACCAAACTTAAGCATGGTGCAGGAACAAAATCATTCAGATCAATTGTTTCTACAATTCGTAATCGACTGAAGACATTGAAACCATCGAACAATTCGAAAGCTATACGAGTAGCGTATTCAGCTGCAAAAAAACTCGTTAAAAATAACAAAGGAGTTCGAATGCCTCGTATCATACCATTACCGAAAACAGGTGGTATTCTTCCGTTGATACCAATATTTGCAGGATTATCTGCACTTGGTGCATTAGCCGGAGGAGCTGCAGGTATTACCAAAGCTGTGCATGATCACAAATCAGCTACAAAGAACTTTGAAGAGGCTCAAAGACATAATAGAACGATGGAATCTATTGCTTTAGGGAAAGGTCTTTACATGAAACCATACAAGAAAGGAAATGGTTTGTTTGTTAAAAATTCAAAAAACTAAGGAAAAGGTTACCCAATCGAGCTCTTACTAATTTAGAATTATTAAAATATGCATTTGAATACATACCTTATTTTAGAGATGTTTTTATGATAGATGAACTGCCTAAAAAACCAAATGATATCGAATGTGGTATTGTGAATTTAGATAATTCAAAGAATGAAGGAACTCACTGGGTAGCCTATGCAAAATATTTAGATTATTGTGAGTATTTTGATAGTTTTGGAGATTTAAAACCACCTACAGAGATAGTTAAATATTTAAAATCTAATTTATTTTATAACTATTGTAGCTATCAACGTTTTAACACATCTGATTGTGGTCATCTCTGTTTAAAATTTCTTCATGAATTTTGGGATAAAATTTCAAGGTAAACAAGTTAAGATCTATTATAGGTAGTACTATTGAAATAAAAAATATATTGTATAAAATTAGGAGTAGGTTTTATTACCTTCATTTCTAAAATGTCTTTCACGCTGTCAATAACTGGTAACAAATCCACTTTATCGACTAACTATTGTCCTGCTTTACAATTTGATGGTGAATATGAATGCGCCCTGTTGCATTTGTCTACGTTTAATTCGATTCCTAACATTGATGGTAAAAATAATACATTTTACTATGGAGACAATGAAACCATAGAAATACCAGAAGGTGCATACGAACTGCAAGATATCTCTGATTATTTAAGAGCACAAGTGGGAAAAGGAACAACTTTTAATTTATTTTGCAACAATAACACACTAAAAACATTTATTTACTGCTCCAAAGACATACATTTCGAAAAAAACGATTCTCTTGGAACTTTATTAGGATATGGTAAACAAACTCTGAAAGCCAATATATTACATGAGTCGCAGTTTCCAGTCAACATTTTATCAACGACCGTGGTAAGAATCGAATGTGATATAGTGAGCGGCTCGTATATTGATGGAAAATCAAGTCATATAATTCATGAATTTGCGCCAAACGTTCCACCTGGATACCGAATCATAGAAATACCTAAGAATATAATTTACTTTCCTGTCAATCAAATTAACGTAAGCAGTATAAATATCAGATTATTAGATATTAAGAATAATTTGATAAATTTACGCGGTGAAGAAGTTCAATTGTACTTACATATCAGAAAAAGATGATTGAATACAATAAATATGGTAATACTAAAACCAAACACGTCAGTGTCAAACGAACGATCCGTAAGGAAACAACTAATAAGAAAAAAAAAATAACCGACGAAAATAAAAGATTTTTGGAGTTAATTGGACTTCTAAAATGAGTATTTTAAATATATCAAGCTTACCATCATTCGATAATACCATTGATGGTATCGAGTACCATTCGTATAAACCTTATGTAACAAGTTTTAACAGGAATGATGAAATCCGCATACCTATCAATCAGCAAGATCTATACATATTACCATCAGCAAGTACTCTGTACATAGAAGGAACAGTGAATATTATAAAAAAGGATACTAAACAAAAAGTTACAAGTGTGGAATTTACCAATAATGCTTTACTTTATCTTTTTCAAGATATTAGGTATGAGCTAAATGGCGTGGAAATAGACCGAATCAAAAATGCTGGAATTACAACTACTATAAAAAGTTTATTATCATTTAATGAAAATGATGCAAAAATATCAAAAGCTTGGGGTTGGGATGTAAATGGATCAAAAATTGGAGATAGTTTTTCAGCTTCAATTCCACTTAACAAATTTATGGGCTTTGCTGAAGATTATAAAAAAATTATTATAAACTGTAAACATGAACTCATACTTTTACGCGGTAATACCAATTTAAACTCAGTAAAACTTTCTCCAGGTGAGCATCTTGAAGATATAATAATAAATAAAATAGTATGGCGAGTGCCACACGTTAGGGTATCTGACAAGGAAAAAGTTAATTTACTGAAGATTTTAGAAAAAGATCGTCCCCTGCATTTAGCATTTAGAAATTGGGATCTTTATGAATATCCTCTGCTACCACAAACTACTAAACATACCTGGTCAATTAAAACTTCATCACAGATTGAAAAACCTAGATACGTTGTTATAGGTTTACAAACACACCGAAAAAATTTAGCAGACAAAGATATGTCGCGATTCGATCATTGTGATTTAAGAGATGTTAAAGTTTATCTCAATTCTACATATTTTCCTTATGAAAGTTTAAATGTAAGTTTTCCAGATACAAAATTTGCCTTAATATACGAACAGTATGTAAAATTCCAACAGTCTTATTACGAACGTAGAAGTGAACCGCTATTAACTGTTTCTGAATTTAAAGAAAAAGCTCCGCTGTTTGTAATAGATTGCTCAAGACAAAGTGAAAACCTTAAATCTGGTCCAGTAGTAAGCGTCAGTGTAGAACTTGAATGTAATTCTGAGATACCGAACCAGACAGCAGCATACTGCCTCATTTTAAATGATTGTCTAATTGAATACAGACCACTGAGTAATTTAGTAAAGAAAATATCATGAGCCGTGATAGTGTAATAGTAGATTTACAAGGGTTTAAGGACAGAAATAATCATTTTATTATCAAAGAGTTTGCTATATTGATCAATGGATACACTCAAACGTTTATTATTAAGCCTCCCTATCCATATAATAACTTAACAAGTGATGAAAAAAAGCAAGTACGGTGGTTAGAAAATCATCATAGGATTTTTTGGAGTGAAGGATTTATAGACTATCGAGAATTCAAGCGCACTATTATGTTGTATTTAAATAAGAAGAAAGTTATAACTAAGGGCACGGAAAAAGTGAAATGGATTCAGGAATTATGTAATAACTGTGATATTATAGATTTAAACGAAGAAGGGTGTCCTAATTTTTTAAAACTGTATAGTCAATATGATAAACAAAATGTTTGTTTGAACTGTGTGCATCATAGAAAAAAGTGTGCATTAAAAAATGTTTTATGCATCAAAATGTGGTGTGAAGAAAACAACATAAATGTTTTAAGTTAAAATAGTTTTTTAAGTTAGCATATTATTATTCCTACTCATTTTACAATAAAAAATATAATTTGATTAAGTATACCTACTTGTTTTATTTTAAATTTCCTTCAGTGATTATAATATGCCTATAACAGGAACCTAATAGGTTAATAAAAACAGATATTTGGAAGGTAATAATATTTATTCAATTAATTAAGTAATATATCTATCATATTAGGTATTTTCTTACAACTAGGTTATTTAGTTACATGTTATATTTTCACATATCTTTTTCACAATTCGTTCTGTTTGATCCAACACTTCGTCATAATTGTTTTTCACTATATACTGAGCCGATACTATCACGTTTTCACTGTCATAACCACTAATGTCCGTTATCTTAATTTGTATTAATCTTTTACCACTACACTTATCCCGACTGAGAACGAATGTTGACTGCTGCGATCGAAGTCGCTTATCTACACCAGATTTCTTCTTAGATTTTGATATTTTTCCATGCTTCTTCGTATTTTCACTAATATGTAATAATGGTAAGTCTTCCTCCGATTCTCCTGGAGGAACTTGAGCACAATGGAAGAGAAGTTCTTGGGTGTTTATCCCAAAAAGTCCGTCTTGAGTCTCGTCGTAATCTTTATTTCCATGATCCGTCATTATCTGTAAAACATAAAAAAAAGTTTAAAGGTGCATTCATATTAAACAGTAGTATTCGCAATAACATTTGTATCGGAAAGTGAACTTACCAATGAAATTAGCTTCAAATCAGATGCGCGCGAATAAAATTGAGAGAATCACCGTCAAGGGAAATGCAAATGAAAGATCTGAAACAAACACAATAAGAATTAATAATAAAATTGATGAAATGACCTGTTATATAAAATAAGGTTTTTTACTTACAATTTGTTTAATCCAATGTCACTCCGACAACTGTAAGCTGATTAATGAGCAAAGCTTATAAATTCTGGTGATGCATCGCTATAAAATTCTGATAATTCATCACTTTTCATGTTTCAACAAGTCAGTGCGCAGCGAACGTCTCGACCACCTGATCAGTGTAATATATCATTACCTACCTACCATATTTTGTTAGTGCGGTGCTCTTTGATAGAGGAACCTGAATAGTACCTAAGAATAATTGTGGGATGTTAACTTTAAAGAAAAACATAATACAATATTTTTATGTAGATAATTTTATTTACTCATATTTTCTTACATAGGTAGGTAATATCTAGATCATAGAGAACACAAAAACATAACTTAATCAAACCATGCGTATACAGCTAAATACATCAATTGAAATAGGTACTTATATTTTACTTAAAGTAAGTTTTAACATAACAATAAAAATTACATAAATATAGATGCATTACCCCAAGCTGTGGTAGATATTTTGTTAGATGACAGCAACCGTTTATCATCATTGCTAGAAAGTGCCACTTTATTTACACTATGTGTAAATATTTCATGTTTGATTGATTTAAATAATACATTTTTTTTGCGGATGACATTGCAGTTATACAGCACATTTTTATAGTCCCTCATATTTAAGTTTTTTACAACAGATTTTTTTGTACCTTTTGCCTTCTTTATTGTTTTGTCTATCGTTCTAATACAATATAGCTTTGAGCGCAACCCTACAAATTCTTCAATGATTTTACCACCCATTTCATCCTTAAATAGTCCTGGAACCTTCTTATTGATAATTGGCAAGTCAAATTCGTTGTTAACTTCATAATTACTGGTATCAAAATATTCCAAGAAATTTTGTTTGAAATCGATATAAGGATTTCTTTTTTGTACATGATAAACTAAACTGTCGGTGTCAGTGTAGCACAATTCAATCTGATTACCGTAGAAAGGTTTTATGATGGAGTAGTGAAAATCGTACATATGACTCTTGGATAGTTCTAACACAGTAAACCCAATGTATATCGGTTTGTTAAGAATAACACGGGAAGGCTTCATTTGGATTGCTACTAGATTCTCAGAAAAAACAGAAGCGTTGTGAAAATATGGACTAGCTATCAATTTCTCTGCACAATTTGTCTGTTTTGTTTTATTGTTGGAGTCACACCACTTGTTCACTAGTTTGACATCTATTCTTTTCTCATTATTTTCCAAAGTTTTTCCAAAAACACTATTGTTTAATAATTTGAAAAAATCTTGTTCAAATGTTGACTCTGCTCTTTGACGTAATTGAGTGTTAAGATCAATATATTGCTTTAGAAAATTACTTTGCTTAAATGTGATAGCACGATGAACTTTCTTCAATACCAAACCGTGTTGTAAACATTTTTTTAAATGTACGTAATGAATAACATAGTAGTATTTGTCATACAAATTAGGTATAAGTTTCTTGTTCTTACCACCAGATGGTATGTATTTTTCCGGACAAAATGGAAGATCATTATGTTCACTGTGCAAAGCCTCAGGGTATGATAAATCAACTTCAAGAATGTATCCATTTTCAGATATTTCACTGATATTTGTTACGTTCTTTTGTAAAAAAGCTATTTCATTTTCATTCATAAACCTAAAATCAGAATATGGTAAGAATTGACACATGCTATATCCGTATAAATTGTTACAGTCCAAATACATTAGATACGACTTTTCACTAGATGGATCGTAACTATCCATATATTCATTATTGGCTTTGGCATGTCTTTTGGAACACAAGCAAACGCCTCCACGAATACCTTTTTGTATCATTCTAAAAATTTCAACATCATTTATCAATTCTAGTCGGACACCTGTTTTTAACAGCATTGCATCAAAAGATAGGCTTGGTGCAGTAAGATAGAACGCGGGATCAAGATTGTATGAACGTTTTGATGTTTTTCTAAAATTTTCGAATATATCAGTTAGCAAAAGGACGTCTGTTTTAAGATATAAATCTGTGTACATTCCCATATTTTGAACATTAAACTCTAACCAAACCGAACGAGCATGTTCGTAGTCTTCATCAGTAATTGGTTCATCCGTTAAAAAGTTATGAAAATTAGCTTTAGAAGGCAAATTAGTGTTTTCATAACGATCCCATCGAGACATAAAGTCATAAGGATACACCCCTTTTCGGGTGAGCAGGTTAAATTGCTCTTCTTTTGGAAAATAAGATTTTAATTGTTTCAAGTCTTGTGTTTTCATAGTACTAACCAATTTTTCTAAGCTGGTTCCCAAAAACTTGAAAGAATCAACAAATCGAATTTGAATGCTTTCTTTGTCAGAAATTGGAATATACTTTGTGAAAGAAATATAGCTTTCCTTAGTTTTGGGTATCAATTTAATATTTCCGGGAGCTTCACCTAATTCTTTTATGAAGAGGTGACAGTCATAGCCAGATAAGTTATGAAAAAATACTGGTATGAAATTTGGTAGTTTATATTGTATGTTGCAATAACTATGAGCGGCGCCGCGGTATTTACCAGTCAAGTGACAATGATCACGGACCCTATCCCCTACTAAAAAATTATCACAAATGTGACATGTTACGGCACTTTTGAAATCACGAGCATCGTCTTCGTTGAAAATCATAGGAACGCATTTCTTTAGACTAGAGTATATTTTTCGAGCATCGTGATAAATAGAGTCTACGAATTTTGCTACACAATCTGTACCACGATAAGAAACGAACCGATTCTGGCTTTCATCTAAAGTGCACGTAATATGATACGCAAAAGCTGCAGGCACATGTCGCTGCCGCGTTACTGTACTCGCCGTAGTTGGGTCAGGGTCACAAGACTCGTACCGTTCGAGAATTGTTTCAAAATCTGCGTATATAACAAAGGGCATGGTTTGTTTTCTGTTATAATTTTCAAACTGTATGAAAGAACCCTTTGGAGGCAGCTCGGTAGCGACTCCGCCACAACTGTGATTACTAAGCTTATCACTGGAATCAAAAAACATTAAACAATCGTCACATAAGTGTAATTTGCTATGATGTTTAGTTATTTGACTCTTTACAAGTCTTGACAAATCTTTAATGAGACAGTAATGAGACAAACCATTACTTTCTAAATAAAGTAAACGAATCACTTCTCTATTCAAAGTTTGTTTCGATTTATAAAGCGGACCTACTACGGTATTATTTTTTAAACCATACACATTTATAGCGATTTCAGGGTTATTTACTTCAAACTGCGCAATATCCAAAAAATTTAATGGGAATTTTATGTTTTCTACATTAAGCACATTTCTAAAATCTGGATACGAAGATACTCTTTCAGGATGACTTTGCGCTGGGTACAAAGCAGCAACAATTGACCATAAAAAGCAATACTCGTCATTATTGTGAATATTAACACAGGCTTTTTTTGATTTTATTGCATTTGGTAACTTAATAAAACTTGAACCGCGCAGAGGTTGGTATTTATTGATGTTAACTTCTAGATGGGAACTGCTCAAGAACGTCCATCCACTATCACGGTCCTGAAATTCTTCGTTTTTCTTTAGAAACATACTTTTTAGTTCTGACATTAATAAAACACTATCATAATTCTGATGTAGAGTGAAATTTTTAGTACAAAACGATTTCATTTCCTGACTATCATTTTTAACCATTAAAAACAGAGCATAGTATTCAAAATTTACTTTTATACTGATGTGGTCTTGTAGAGACATATCTATTAACATTTTGATCTTGTCTTGAATGTTATTCAAGAACAATTCTAAAGAACAATTGTTCTCATTAGAATCAACAATTCTATAAGAAGCTATGCGACTGCGAAATGCAGAATGTATTTTTTCTACACCTTCACAAAAATGTGAAATGTTTTTATTTTTATGATTAGTGCTGCGTAGGTGACCTGTCCAGTGGCTGCGCTCAACAGTTACGTTACAAACAGTACAGAAAGGCATTTTAGTGTATTATTTAGGTAGGTACTTAATCAAATTAACTTACCTAAACTTGGCCTAGAATTAATATTTACCTACCTAGTTAGGTAACTATAGTTATTTATATCAAAACAATTTAATGGATGCCTAAGCGTAACACGAAATAAAACTTAGTTTTCTTTATTTTAGTGATATAATAGGTACCTACCTACATAAGTAACATACAGTTTACGAAAAATGAATGTTATCACTAAAATAACAGGCCTCAGACGAGGCAAATGCCTCATGAGACCGACGCATAAACTTTTGAAGTTCGTTCCAATACGTGCTATCCCTCGACAGCTGAAGCTTCAGTGCCACTTGAGCCTTTTTCCATCTCTCCTGTCGCGGAGTATCGGCTATTTCTTTAGTGCAATAAACTTTTAGTTCCACGAAAAAGTCGCCAGAAACATCAGCCGTGCGGCGCACTTTCCCGTTCGCGACTCGAATAACAAGCGAAGAGGCGACTGGACTACTTGCAGCCGGTGAAGGGACCTCGAAAGCGCCTTCCAATCCAAATAAATCGTCCTTAGACGTAGAAGCTCTGTAAAACAAAAAATACATATTTGATTAAATCACGTTTAAAAAGCAAAAACCAGTGCTATAACAAAACAGATTAGGTATTTACTATTTTCATAAGTGCTTGCAACCATTCAGGTAGGTATAGAACTGTTATCTTGTAAAATGTGAGCTTGTGCTGATGCAATATTAAATAAATAAATATATTTAGAGTGTCTCAGCCAGCAGTAATAGACATGCAAGCATTTGATAGGTATGTAGCAGGAATCGAACCCACCACTGAAGCCACAACCTTCAACATGCTCGCACCACATCACGGAAATCGTAGGAAAATAAATAAAAATAATACCTTGGTTTGGGTTCGTCAAAGAGGTCCGCTACCGCGCAGTCACTTTTAGAAGAAGTAGAAGCTCTGTAAATAAAATAAAATGATTTATTATAAATGTGTAAATAAATTTAATGTTACTTACCTACCTAATTAAAACCGCTGAACAAAAATCAGTGCTACGTTAAAACTCATGGTGGTGCAATGAACGTGCATATGACAACTCCTTTAATCATCCTCAAATATTCTAAGACTCGCAAGCATTTGTTACGTAGCAGGAATCGAACCTTTTGACTAAACTCGCACCCCGCACCACGAAGGTCGTTAAAAATAAAATCACTAAATTACCTTGATTTTGAGTCCGATGGCGTCTTGGAGCTCGATTTCCGTTTGGTTGCTGCTTTTTTTGACGTCGAAGCTTTTTCCACTACAGGCGCACATTGAGAGGCTTCATACTCTGAGTCAGACCTGAAATACACAAAGATTTATTAGCCACATAAGTTATTATAATAAAATTTGATCATATCATCAGCCGGGAGTAGTTCACTGTTTAACATTATGAGTAAAATAAGGTAGTAGCTATAATATATTAAAATAAAGGTCCTGAGCTACTTTTATCTCTAGTATCATCCGAGAGAGATCCACCAAAAGAAATCTGGGAATCGAACCAACACCTCTGGCATAGAGACCGCGCTTCCACCTACCAGAGCAATGATGCAGCAATGGTTTCTCTCAATGATGTGATCTTGATCAACAAACCTTAAGTAAATAAGTACATAATATGTACCGGGGTAGGTACTTACCTACTCACATTTTATTTAAAAATATGTTGCAGATAATAACGTCGTCCGTCGAAGGTTCTGATGCGAATGTCACTTTTTTGCACAAATTGATAGATTTTATTCAGTAACACGAAATACGTTGTCAGCAAAATTAACCGTTCTAAATTCAAACCATAACCTACGCGTAATAAGTAGGACAACTAATTTCATGTCGGTTACGACCATTTAAATCGTAATGCATAATCCTGTTATTTATTTGAATTACAATAATTGAACTTAACACCATTCTTTTATTTCTACCGACGAAATTGAAACCGTTGCTCGCTGCAATAATAACATAGGGTGTAACAAAACCATTTACGAAATTTAAAGCACACAGGTTCCCTACACAGTTTTTTAAGGTCTAGGGTACATACGTAGCTCTTAGGGAAAGAAAACTTGTAATCATTTTATGGATTGGTTTCGCTTGTAAAGTAGATGTAAATGATAAATTATAACAAACGTATATGTTACAAAAACGATAATAAACTTAAACTGATTTCTTGTATGTAAGTAGGTCTAAGTCATGAATAGTATGTAGGTAATGTACTTGGTCGAAACATAAATATCTTTTTTTGAGTGTAGTCTTATTATACACCTTGTACATGACAAACTGTTTCGCGGTACCTATAGAAATGACAAAGATTATATTCGCTACATAATCATAATCGTATGGTATTACCTGTTGCCTGCGACTTGTTATGCATTAATTTTACTACATTTGTAAGAAATGAGATGAAATTAACCTAAAGGCACTTCTAAACTTTCCGGCTCCTAAACTATTCATCACATACATCATCACCGAAAAATGTCTACCAGTCATCATTATTATTACCTAAATGTTACATTATTACATAGTGTATCTAGGTCCTACCATGTAGGTACCTAGTACATTGCTGTAAGAATTTACTTAATAAGTCGACAAACAAACTCTTTTATCATTTTAGGATCTAATAATATTTAATTATGTAGTTATGACTAAAGCCTCGCCACACTGATAACAAAGCTTTATATTGCCTTTGTCTAATAATTATGTACTACCTACTTACTAAGTCGTAAGTATTACTTTCAAAAAGGACGTCTAAAGATTTCTGAGTTTATTTTAATTTTTATAACAATAATAATTATATAGAAATACACCTTGATTTCTTATAAAATTCATAGCATCTTAAAATACTTAATTATAGTAAGTACATAAACATAGAGCTTCATAAAAAATATAGGTACCTACAATTTTTATGTTACTTTTGTTTTTAATCGCTTCGGTTTCGCTTTATGTCAGTGTGCTAAAGCTTTATCGTACCTCATGACAAATCACTTTGTCATCACTTTATGTTCCCACGTTTCCAGTACTGAGAATTATATCAACACCGGGTTACCTATGTAATTTTATTAAAGTAGTGTTGTGCTCGGAACCGAATTTCGATTAGTTTGACCGAAGCCAAAGTATCTTCATAATAAAATTATTAATATGTGTATAGGTATATAATTATAAAAGAGAAAATAAACCAGAATAAAATAACCACTTAGCACACCTTTGCGTTACAGTGATCCTTCTGATTTTGCTGAAATAAACACCTTTCGACTTTGACTTTGTGGAATGTGTAACTTTACTTTGACTAGATTGTATGTACAGTATTAACTAAGAAATTGAATAAGACAAGATTTTGTTCAGTCGCAGACGCAGTGTCGAAGCCGAACCGTTCAGGTTTCATCGAAGCCGAAACCCTAGCCTCAGCTTCATACCGAACTCGAGCCAACACTAGTTTTATTATTGCTGGTTATAGTAAAGACCGAGTATTAGTGTCGTGGTAACAAGTTATTAGATTGAAATTAAATTATTGCATTTTATACCTACCTATTCTAAAGTTCTTCGGTTGTTAATGTGTTATTCTTACAGAAGAACAAGTTGAGTGTATATTGTGGTAACACTTACTCTATTTTATGTGAAATGACATGAGTCAATCTGACCTGAATATTATGTAAGTATTTTAAGAAAATACGTAAGGTACCCCAAAATTCTGATGTCTTCGTGCCTATCTGGTCACCGAAAATGGTGTTTAGGTACATAACCTATCTCCTGCTTCTGTGGACGACATGAGTCAATCTGATCAGAATTTTAGTTCAGATATCTTCGAGCCAATCTGGACACAGAAAGTTTACAGATAAGTGTTTGCTACCTGGTAATGCGCTACTAACTTTATTTCTGTGGAACGATATGAGTCAATCTGACCTGAGCTCTAAGTTCAGATATCTTCGTGCCAATCTGGACACGGATTAGAGTGTACTGTATTTTATGGTAAAACGCTAATAAATCTTAGATTTTCTGTGGAACGATATGAGTCAAACTGACCTGAACTAGGGACACCTAAATATTTACTTTTATTTTCCGATGTCTTCGTGCCAATCTGGTCACAGAAAACGGGGTGGATAATATCTCTACCTTCTGTGGAACGACATGGTGTCTATCTGACCGGAATACCTAAAGTTAAAAATTCTACAAAAAGTTCAGATGTCTTTGTGCCTATCTGGTCACATAATAGAGTAATTGTACCTACCCAATTCGCAATTTCTTGTTTGTTTCTGTTAGAATGTCATATTCAAACAACCCTGAATATTAGAATAGTAACCACTATTCTAATATTAGAATTAACCTAAGTTATAAAACGAAATGTGTATTATGTGTGTTATAATCTCAAAACCAGTTGCAGTACCAGTTATCAAGGTAAGTCCTAAGTTAGTAACGCGGTGACTTTGTGTAGGTAACCGAACAAATAAAATATTTTATTTCTACTACGTTTGTAACCGCAAGTCTATTTGAGAAGGCGGATGGACGGTACGGCGCGCGCGGCGCGCTTTGTCACATCGGTGTTGAGTTTGTAAGCGATGCAACTCGCGCGGCGGGCTTGTTAAATTCGAATCATGTTTTTATACTTTTAGCGAGTTAACATTTCATTGTTGGAGCCGTTCGGCGCTCACCCCACTTCATATGTTTTTATACTTTAGCGGAGTTAACATTTCATTGTTGGAGTCATCGGCGCCCATCCCACGTTGGAGTCAAACGAGTTATTGGGCGCTCACCCCACCGAAGGTGGGGTAGAGTGCCCAATAACTCCCTACTCTAGGGGTCAAAATATAGGGTCAAATAACCCTGTACTTAGGGTACCGCCGATAATATTTTTTCGACATCCCAATGGTAGGTACTTTTTCAATATTTGAGTGAAAAAAATATGGTTTGTAACGTAGCGTAATGATGATGGTATAAGCACCGAGGCTAATCGATGATTATCCATAATAGTCATTCAGACAAAAAATATGGTGAACACACGAGGATTGTGTATTTTTAAACTTTTATGGTGCAAATCAATAGTTTATGCCTTCTCATGCCTCATACTTTTTTTTGTGTAATATTGTAAAATAGAATAGCTTATGTTTTATTATTTTTCTGTGCTGCCCTTCATATCGCATCGGTTTTATGACATAGGTACTTAGGTAGGTTAAATTAAAGCTATTTGTGGGGACGATTTGACACAGATGTTTTGTAATCAAAGTAATTTCCTTTAAGTAGGTAATAAAAATAAATTATAATTAAAATACACATATAAGTATTATCAATAGCAAAAGCTTACCTATATCCACCAGTTTTTTATGATTGGTAAACACAAAAGTAACTGCCTATTAACCCACATTTATATAAGCTGTTTAATTGCAATAAACTACCACAGAGGTATTATTTATGACTCTATAAATCAGTTTGTGTGACTGTCGGCCGTAAAGCAGGTTAAATTGAAAACAGGTAGTTACACTAAACAGATTCATTCGTAAACAGATGGAAAAACTACTGGGTCAGTTCTCCTAGATCAATGTGTTTTACGTAAAAGTTTCCTCGTGAAACACGTCCTTCATAAATTCCAAGCTTCGTCCGGTATCATCTACAGCGTCTCATGAATGAAAGCGCTTACGTTTTCGTAACCTGCTTGGCGTGGGTGTGGCGGACGATCACTCAGCCGTGCTAAGTAGGTAGGTAAATGCAATAAGTATTATTTGAACAAGTTTTTTATTTGATTTTGTCAAAACAAGTTTGTATCTTGAATTTATCTAGGTTTATTTGATCAAACTGGTTCTGCACTGACTTTCAAAGTTTGTTAAAGTGGTCTTTTACTACTGTCACCTTAAACTCACGAATAACACGTTCAATCTATTTTATTTTACTTATTATTTTATTTTATTTTCTTGGGCACGCTTCCGATTGGTACTGATTTGGATCAGTTGAGCTATCTATAAATCGTTTGCAACGGTGTGTAGATAGCTCAACTGCTTCATGTGTATTTTGCACATATTTTAAATATGGTAAATACTTTATTAGTCATAATTTTCTTTGTGAATAAATATTTTATTTTACTACTTGTATTAGGTAAGGGAATGTACCCATACTACGTGACCCGTTCAAGGGGTGGGGGGGGTTTGGGGGGCTGTTCTTCAAAATACCACACTTGGTCACAGGGGATAGTGTGTGCGTGTGCAACAAACGATTGCGCATGTACTGTTGTGCGGAAAAATTAGCTTACCTCCAATACGACCCATAAGGGGTTCTGTGCAGATAATTAAGCGCAGCGGGACAAAGATCCATTGTGACTACTATATTTATTTAGTAGGTAGGTAGGTACCGATTAACCAATTTAACTTTACATAATATATATTTTTTTGCCAAATCATTTGGTGGCTTCCAAAATCAAAGGGTATTTTAGACTCGTTAAATGTCGATAGAAAAATGGCCAGCACCCGAAATAGTTCGGGGCTATTAGGATTTAGTAAAAAAACTAATTTGATATACTTCTACCGAAACGGATTTTTAGGGTTCTGCCTATATTAAAAAGCTTTTGATAAAGTGACTAGACTTTTTGTAAAAAAAATTCTAATGTTAATCATATTTGGGTTTCACTGTAAATCCACTCAACGCTTTTCATGGCAATTTTTATGAGAAGAAAACAAGTGTAAGTAGCTCAGATTTCCGATACAAGGAACTCCTCAATCCTGTTATTCACGGAACTCTTCAGGGATTCATAAATCACGCCTGGCCCAATTTTTTATTTATATCACTGCTGTTGATTCTCAAGCGTTCCTCTTGATTGATACCGGCAATCAGACAGACGGACTGAATTATTTTATTTATACACACGCAATGGTGCGTCATCAACTGAAGAAAATTAACCACCATCGTCGAGTCTCATGAGAATGTAGAATTTATTGGTATAATTAAAAAATATCAATAACCAGTGATAATAAAGCAATAATAGTATGTCGTATGACTCAATCAAGTTGGCTGTTATTTTTCAAATACTTAGAACTTGACTGATTTTTCAAAGGTCTCCGGTACTCTGCTGCATGGTTCGGCTGTTTGGCTCAGTCCGGTTGACCAAGCTCAGGAACCGCTGGTGGAATCCAAACCAGTAGCATATTATCGTGCGTGTAAAGCAGGGTAGTTTTGTTAATCCTACCCAGAAACCTACAGGCAATTTTAAGGCGCATTTTTTCCCATACTATGTAGGTACTTAATAAGCTGAATGTGTTCTTACATATTTTGTCTTCTGTGGTTAAACAAATCCCAAGACTCGTGCTCAAGGATCCCGCTTCCGCCTTCGCGTCTGCTCAGTGTTGTTATGACACGTCAGCACCGATGCTCGATAGGGCCTTCTGATGCTTATCGGTGCTAACGGTGCTTGACAGCCTCTGATACCATCTAAAAGTATCAAAGTGTTAGGCTATTACTGTTTTACCGAGACTTCATAGGCGTGAGAGAGTAACGCTTTGTTTATTTTTGTTTCTTGGAATGAAAAGAAAAATGTATGGACCGAAAATAAAAGTTTCTTTTGATTTTCACCAAAAATAAATTATCACGAATTAGTTGGTATCTTTATTAATTTGTCTGACGTCAACATGAGTGAGTACCTACTTATAACTAAATCAACTAAACCCACATCCCAAGGCTAGGAGAGCTTGTTACTCAAGTCGAAATTGAGATTCAAGAATAGATTTTTGATAGTTTTCTAAAAAAAGCCCTTATTAAATGTAATATGTCTTGACTCTGAGTTTTTGTCAGGTCAGATGGTGATATTTTTTTAATTTAACTGGTTGCAATTTAATTCTGCTTAGATTTACCTGGATAAAAACTTACCTACCACCAGGTAGCGGGTACTCAAAGTTAGATAACCTAGACCGTGTTCCGACCCAACCCACGCTCCAGACAGCTAGTCTAACGCCCCCGGACCACAGTCAATGTAGCTAAGATCAAGTTTACAAAATGTGGGTATAGATACCTAAGTAGGTATATCCTAATGAGTGTATGGGGGCTTCATTCAGGCTGCGAATGTACGAGTAGGGGTGTGAGTTTAAGGCTATGGCATTTTTCGAATTCTTATTATATGTCGTTGCTCTTTCGGACCATACATACTTAGACCAGATCTAAATCCAAGTCCCTCCTGCCGAGCAATCTTAACAAGCAAAAGCATACTTACTGAATCCTGTACTCTTTGTATTTTCACCAAAGTAGAACCACCTATTACAGCAGGAAAACATTACAGTGAAACCACAGTATCCCGTTCCTGCCACCAAGCAGTATCACTTTTTTTTCTCCGCGCAAAAGTCATGAGAGCATTTATTTTATCAGAATTGTTGCACTGATAAGAAAAGTTCTCTTCTTAAAAGCTATAAAAAGTTATCCAAGCGTAGTCTGATTTTGTAATTATTACAGAATACTTTGCACCCCTAGTTTGTGTTCTCCTAGAGAATGGCAGTCAGGTAGCATATCAGCGCTTATCGCGGGATAACCTAGACCCTGCGTGGGATCGCCCACACAGCTATCAGAGCTGGAGTGCCCCTGAGCCAAGTTTATGGGTGCAGGTGAATGTTGATGGCTAATCAGAGAGACAAGGGTTCAGTGTGCTTCAGCATATTGCTTTTTAAACCGTGCTGTATGGAATAGTATTTGTGTGTGCGGCGTGAATTGAAAAGCAGATAACTTTTGATTCAATCACATTTCAAACTCTTGCTAAATTCCTAATTTGACAGCATTAAAAATGTAACCGTCCCATTCTCTTTTTTTTACAAGCAAATTAAAAGGATAATTGAGAGGGCTATAATTTTAGCGCTGTCAAATTAGGAACATACTTGCCAAGTTTAAAAAAATGTAACACCAGGATTGGTCACAATAATATACCTTCAATATCTCTTCTTCTTCTTCTTCTAACTTAAGAGCTATGCTCTTGTCGGCGTAATGTATGCATTTCCCGCCAGGTTCTTCTTTTCAGGGCAGCTTCCTTGACGTCCTTATACGACATGACATCTATCTTCGCCTTCACTTGGCTCATGTAGCTAATACGCGGTCTTCCTCTTCCTCTCTTTCCTTCTACCTTCCCTTCAATGATATTTCCGATTAAGCTGTCATGTCGTATAAGGTGTCCAATCATCTTTCCTCTCCTGTTCTCAACAACTTTTATAAGGGCTCTCTCCTCGCCTACTCTACCTAATACTTCTATGTTAGTTACTTTTTCTGTCCAGCTAATCCTTTCCATTCTCCTCCAACACCACATCTCAAATGCTTCTAAATACTCTCTATCTTTTTGTGTCATTGTCCATGTCTCACACCCATACAGGGCTATGCTCCAAACGTATGTTTTAATAAATTTTTTCTTAATTGTTTTTGAAATTTTTGAAGTGAAAATATGTCTTTTATTATTAAATGCCTGTTTTGCTATTGCTATTCTGGATCGAATATCTGGTGTACATCTTGAGTCTGTTGTTATGAGGCTTCCTAAGTATCTGAAGGTGTTAACTCTCTCTATTCTGATATTATCTAACGTTATTGTGTTTGTTGTGGTGTCTTCTGTTTTGGATGTAACTAATGTTTTCGTTTTGTTAATGTTAATTTTGAGAGAGCAATCTTTGAAGATAGTATCCATTATGTTTAGCAGTGTTTGTAAGTCATTCTGAGTATTCGCAACAGCTGCTATGTCATCTGCAAACCTTACAAAGCTTATAATTTCTCCATTAAATTTAACCCCTACAGTTACCTTCAATATACCCGCACTAATTTAAAATCAATTTACCTAAATCTCGGAAATAAAGTAATATGTAGAGCATTTTTATTCTTTAGTAGAGCTACGTAAAGCTTCGTTTATGTACCTACTTATAGGTTTTGTTATTATTATAAGTTGTAAGCTTGAAGTTTTAATTTGGGTAGATACAACATACCTTAGTACCTTTTACCAACTGGCACCTATAAATTTCACAATCAATATCCAATGGGCAATTTGTAAACATTTAATTCCATACTGAACTGAGATTTTATTGCTTCTGTGAAAGCTGTACTTAATTGAAACTTCGACACACATATTACTTACAAGAAATAGATATTGCAATTCAATAGTTTAATTTAACCGCTTCATTTATGAATAGTAAGGTCTTATCGGTCAAGTGAGAGTCGTTTAAACCTCGACTAGTTTAAGGCTGATAAATCCCATGACATTTCTTTTCTTATAATAAAAATTCTAATACCTAAATAATCATGCGCTGTTATAAAATAAACTATTGCAAGATACCGAAGGCTGTTTTAATTAAGTAGGTACGTAGTTAAATAAAAGTCTTTGATAAAAGGAGGTTTTAATTTGTTAATGCGTAAGTAGGTTGCTACCATAAAGATATCTATGATTTCATAAAAGCGTTGGGCTAATTCCTATCAAATTACATGACTAATCGAAACCTCTTTAAAATGTCTCACCATTTTAGGTATAAGCTCTAAAAATTCTCACCGACAGACCAGTATCTACTCAATTTGCACCCGTACTTCAAGTCATTACTCATTGAAGTCACCTTAAATTAGAGTAGCAGGGTGTAAGGAACTCAGGTGAAAACAACAATGTAATTTCAATTTAGTTTTGTCAGACACACTACCGTCGCAGCCGCACCACACAATATTAAGGGTAGGTAATTTTTTTGCTCGAAATATGACGTCTCTTGCTCTATGACAGACGACAGTCGTAGTCCTTGCATTTTTCGATCGACAGCTCGTTGATGAATTTATTAGACAGTTTCAAATAAGTTGAGAAAATATGATTGACGAGTTGAAATACCAGGGTAAGGTTGACATCATCATTCCATAATTAGCTTGAAGTAGAGTCGGCTCGTTTTTCTGCCGGTTTTTGTATCTATAATCTGTGCCTATACGCACCATTAGATCTTTTAATGGTGTTGGAGGTGTTTGATTCATCAAAATATTTTTTACTAACGTTTTTATAGCCCAAATGTTATAAGAACAGTTAAAAATTTTACCATGAACACTTCCGTGTCTTCAGTGCTTATCCACCAAAGATTTTTTTTTAAACTACTGTATGATAGAACAAGCTGATAGCCCACCTGATGTTAAGCGGTAACAACTGCCTATAACGATGCATTACCTCACAGAGCACGTCCACTGAAGACGTGCCCTGTGATGCATTGCACTGCACACATCACTCTGACACATAAAGGCGATGAGCATCATTTGACTGGCGATGAGCGATGTGCGAGGGAAATATCTTCAGATACTTTAATACGCAATGAAGGAAGAGATGCTTCAAATGCTCTACGTTTTCTATTCTCTTGTAGCAATTCTATAAGAACTGTTCTCACAGTCGCACACTGTCAAATGAACTTACTACTTTACCTACTTTCTGAGGTCATGAATCATGATTTAACACCTCGTTGTCTAAGCACTCCGTCATCCGTTAGTAGACAGCCACTAGCATAGGAACCCACTTTGCCTAAACAAATGACTACTCCGAATGGGTGTTGGATCACGAGCCCTCGTCTCGTTCCGCTCAACACCAACCGCGATGCAAATCTAAACAATCCCCAGGAAGTGTGAGCTGCACCTATATTATAGAACAGGAGTCAGTTGGATACATGTAGAGAGGATAGGACTTACACTAATCTACGAAAAAATTGGGTATAAATATTTTGATAGAAATTAGGCTAATATGCCATGCTGAGCTGAGCCAGCTGATATCAGTGATGGTAAAAAGACCACGAGAGTAAAGTAAAAATAGTAGAGCACTCATTTATATAACAAAAGAAACAGTGGAATGAACCGCGTCTAGGTGTAAGTATATACTAGTACCCTTCCACAAGAGTAGAGCTCGTCAAATAATAATAATCTTGATAGTATACAGCTATTGGAGTCACTTCTCACCTATAATGAACGGGACGCTGCAGTACCAGGGACATGATTTAGATTGAGCACTTGAGCAGGCTTTCCTATATCACCTATACCATTCTCAGCCTAGTCGGCCTTATCCACAGGAGAGACGATGTCAATACATGCGGAGTTGACTACTACGGGTTTCCTCACGATTTTTTCCTTGTAATATATTTACGACTCTGCAAAATGAAAAACTTCATCACAATTTCAAGAAGCTTAATAAAATCTAAGGATTTCTTCAGGAAAAAGCCGGACAAGATGAGATTTTTTCTATACGCTTAGCTCTCGTACTAGCACAAGTACCCTAGAACATTCAGCTACAATTTGAAGTGTAAATACACTCGAGAGCAATGATTCCGGGTCACTTAAAGAATGTTAAAAATCTCGGAAACTAAAAATGATAGGTTAATGCAATAAATTGTATTTAATAGACAATGTAATACTCCTTAAATGAAGGTATTAAAACTTCTTAGTTATTGTAAAGTTATATCTTAAAAAAATCAAATTTGAAAAAGGGCCACTTTCGAAGATGGAACTACGAAATTACAGCATTTGGTTTTGCTTTTGTTTGTAATCTGTCATTTATGTGGGTATATAAACCATGTTGATAGTGCTCTATATTCATTATTCAAGCTGAAATTATGTCGCTTACGCCTGAAGAATGCACCAGAATACTTACAATGCTGGAAACCGGCCGGAGTCAGCGCGATACAGCCAGGACTGTCGGTGTGTCGCTGTCAACAGTACAAAGAGTTCTCCGACGTTACGAAGAAACTGGTTCTAACCTACGCAGACCAGGAACGGGCAGAACCAGGTGTACCACAGCACGAGAAGACCGATACTTGGTGAACACCATGCTTCGAAATCGCTTTCTCACAGGAACTGAACTCACAAATCAGTTTCGACGCCTCGGAGGAAGTAACCCAAGTGCATGGACAGTAAGACGTCGGCTTGCTGAATCTAACTTAAAACCCCTTAGACCTGCAAACGGCCCTAAACTGGAGCGTGGGCATCGTATTTCAAGACTAAGATATGCCCAGAGCCACGTAAATTGGAGTATTGAAGATTGGTCAAAAGTTATGTTCTCCGACGAATCAAAATTTATGCTCTACAAGCACGATGGAAGACACAGAGTGTATCGAAGACCAGGGGAAAGATTCAAGCAAGCATGCATCGAAGAAAAAGTAGCCTACGGTGGTGGGTCTGTACTTGTGTGGGCCGGAATTTCTTCTGAAAGTCGCACAGAGCTGGTGATCATAGAAAACGGCTCTTTAACTAGCGTAAGATATGTGGAAGAAATCCTCAATGATCATGTTGGTCCATTTATGGTCAATTTAGGTGAGGATGCTATATTTATGCATGACAATGCCCGACCTCATACAGGTAGGATTGTGAATGACTACCTTCAAGAGATGAACATTACTCGTATGGAGTGGCCAGCGCGCAGCCCGGATATCAACCCGATCGAGCATGCTTGGGACGAGCTAGGCAGATGCGTAAAACAACGAAACCCTCCCCCAATCACGCTTCGTGAGCTCAAAATTGCTCTCACAGAGGAATGGGAGAATATTCCCCAAAATCGTATAAGGAACTTGGTGTACAGCATGCCAAACCGCGTAAACGCAGTAATGGAAGCACGAGGAGGCAATACGAAGTATTAAAATTCAAGTCAAATCGTAATAAAGTTCAAAAATTTCATGTTTCCTATTTTTGTTTTAAGGAGAGATCAGCAGTTTTTTTCTTTATGTAATTTTGTGTTAATAAAATGTATGGTGACTCATATTTTTTTACTTTCATTTAAGGAGTATTACATTGTCTATTAAATACAATTTATTGCATTAACCTATCATTTTTAGTTTCCGAGATTTTTAACATTCTTTAAGTGACCCGGAATCATTGCTCTCGAGTGTAGTATGCACAGTCGGCGAGTGTAGTGCAGGGTATTTCCGCCCGCACCGACGGTCACGACTCAAGTTACTGCATACCAAGATTGCCAACTTCTAGGTAAGCAGGCAACTACTTGGCCAGACATGGCCTAAGCTTTGCTATAAAAAGTATAAAAAACAGGTTTTTTTTTTAAATTAAATAAATAAATTAAAAAAATATCTATAAATCTATGAAAAGACAGGAGTAGAGTAAAAGAAAAAAATTGTTTCCGTTTAAATTATTTCAATCAATCCGTCTTGCTCAAAACTTCATCGTCTCTTACCATTAGGCGAGATTGAAGTCAATGAAAGGTTTATGAAAATGCAAAAAAAAACACCGGTTCGACTAACTCCGAATAACGCTATTCGTCAGATAAAATACTACATTGTATAAAAATAAACCAGAGGTACCCCCGCACCCTCTACTTTGCTGATAAACAAACAACCTTCTAGGATTTCTAACAAGGCTTTATCTGTAGACCACTTTTACTAGAGATTAGTGTTGATTTCTCCACGTAATCCACTAAGTGCCGGCACACCCTCCACTAAACAGAATAAGCCTAAAGTTATGTTTGTAATTCCCTTTTTATAGACCTACCTACTTAGTACTTAGATTAAGTAGGTGATTGCATAAATTCAATACAGGGACTCATATCATATTCCGAGATAATTTTAAATAGTTATTTAAATCATTGAAGCATTACAAAGTTGATACACTGGAACTTCAGTATATTTCTTTGTAAAAATGATCATACTTACAATAAAACGCTAGGAACCAGGCCGTAGTTCTTACCCGTTCTTCTAGGCTCTGGTCGCGTGGAACTGGCACCTAGAATCACCTAGTTATATTAACACGATTCTAAATAATCCGTGGGATTTTATTGAATAAAAAAATTATGAATATGATAACTTATTTGCGTTATGTTATTATGACTTATGAAGATTGCAAGGGTGCAATGTGTCCAAACTTAAATTAAATGGTAAAATAGTTCGTAACTTTATTCACCTACCTTAATTCTATATCATTTTATTGAATGCACGTTTGTCGTGTTGACTGCTGGGAAAGTGTACAGCTCTACATTATTTCCAGGTTCTACTTTGGTGTTTAGCTGCATTCTATTCTAATAAAGGCCTCGTTTCATGAAATAACAGCACTGTTTTTAACGCAATGAATTTTCTGCTCATTTAATTTGCCTCCCCAAGCTAGCAAGAATATTATACCAGTGGGCCAGATGCGAAAATAAATTTCGTGCGCTCGTGTGCGTGTCAAAGCTTATTTTGAAAGTCAATAAAAACTTAGGTTTATCTTCTATGTAGAACAATGGTGAATTTTGAACACAATCCCGAGTATTTTTAAACTTTTTGTAACTTGTCACAAAACAATGCATTCAGTTCGAGCTTATTTTTGACTTTTGTGGGTTTTTCACGGTGTGACAACGTGAATTTTTACGTTACGTCGCCGTGACGTGGTGTTGGGGCCATGCCCTTACCATAACGTGACAACACTGATATTATTAACCCAAAAGTCATCAAAGACTGGTAAAAACCTTCAACAGCCCTAAAAACAGGTAGGCAACAACCTTAGGGCTTCTTAGTGCTCCAAACTTGTTTACCTACTTTAACCCCAACTGTTACACCAACATCCACCGATGACTTTAGAAACTGCGGCTTTAGCGAAGTAAGTGAACACTAAATAAATAAAGTAGGATTTACGGTCTCACCGCTGAATAAAGTTGTTAGTACGAAAGGGCAGATTTTAATCTGTGCTCTTTTGAAATGTGGCCTTTCTCAACTGGGCTATGTAGAGCAATCGGGATTCTGATCATTTGTATGCAAAACTGCTTAGCTGAAAAGCTTTGAAAAGTCAATCTTCTTTTTAATTGGTTGAAGAAGTGTATTCATTTGTTTTAAAATAAAATAAAACATTTACTTACCTATTAACGAAAGTTAAGTAACTGTATTTATTATGATGCTCCAACATTTTAGTCTTTGTTTTTTACGTGCTTTTTTGGTACTGCTTTTATCAGCCGGTCCTTCTTGTGGTGAAAGGCCTCCTCTTGAGTTTTCCAATATGTGTAGTACAGTACAGATTGATATAAATTAATAAACATTCATAGAGATTTCACACGACGCCCTCTAGTCCCAAATTAAGCAAAACTTGTAAAAAAAAAAAAGCTTTTAAACTTGTAAGCTTGTGTATTTGTTGTTATTGCTTGTTGCTCAATGATAATATTGATAACAAATAGGGAAACAGTGAGTCTGAGTAACGTTAAAAAGCTTGATTAGAATCTAGCATGAATATTCCAGTCAGGCAAGCGGATATTGGCAACATTGTAGGTATATACTATAGCGTTATTTAATACCCACCTTCTGATGGGATTTACTCACGATAGGGCATAGTGCCTCTACGTCAAGTGCTAAATTATAGTCATGTATTTACGTACCTAAATCCCCTTAAGGGGGAAAACTCAAAGGGGATTTTGAGACTAACCCTACCTACGTTTGTTCATAACTACATTAAAACAGATACCTAAAATCTTGAGGTATCAATTTCCGAAATTCAACCCCTAAATCGCATGGGGCAAACTTGGCCTCACTATTACCCAGTGGGGTTAAAATATACGCGAACGAAGTCGTGGGCACTTCTCTAGCGCAACAAAATTGCATTTTAATTTGACTGGTCACTGCAGACCCACTAATAAACTAAAACAGAAAGGTATAATTTGATACTCCGCCTTTTATGAGTGCTCGTAAAAAACGCATAAAATTCACCATCAACCACTCAACGCGCCTATTCATAATTATATTAATAAGCACAGAAAATAATATCTCTGACTGTTTTTAATAAACTAAAGTAAAAAAAATGGAATAATTCTTTAATTTCATACATTGTTTAATTCTAGTTAATAAAAAATATCACCTATTCCTTAGCCTATACAAACGTATCTCAGGATTCTTGAATATGAATAGAAAGTGAGCAATGTGAAGCCCGTATTAGGATAATTAACAAGAGTCGGCTAAGAGTTAGACCCGTTTTTAGGCATGAGTCAGCGTCTAGGGGACCTAGGGATGGGGAGGCGTGGGGCGTGAAATGCCACTTTTCATTTTTGAATATTTTGTTGATACCTACTTGGTTCATTTTCAGTAACTTATGCCATCCTATGCTATCCTGTTGTCATATTATTGCTCGTAATTACTACGGTGGGCTTTACACTGTTATTTTTGTTACAAAAAGTCTGGACTTCGTACCAGTAGATGTCGCGTCGAAAATAGTATAATCAATTACTCAGCAGTTTTAATAGAATACCTACTTGGTCTACTTTGGTTTATTACGTCTATATATGGCATAATAATATGAGGTTCTAGGCAACGACCAGCACTTAGATAGGTACGGCAGACAACCACTAGTGTGAAGAATCTCCTAAATAGCCTGCATATGGCAAAGCATTCATAGCATGCAATTATCGCATACCGCGGGGAATTCTAAGCCTTTATTTAAAAGCGGCATTCCCTGAGCAGCTGACATGATAAATATCGTATAGCTAGATATAGATAGCGAGGCTAAGCTACGGTCATTATCTTATCTACGTAGAGTAGCGTCAGAGACAATTTCATTTAGTTTACTAGCTAGATCCCTTTGAATTGAAATTACAAACAGAGTTTCACGAACTTAAACCCTGTTTTAGATTCTTTGTGACCTCTAGTATCAGCCCATTATAGGAGAAAGTGGTTTTACTTAGACAGTTTAGAAAATAAGTTAAGTTAGGATCTCTTTCAACTGACGTACTGAATTTAACAGAAATACGTTCAGTTCCGCAAACTCTTTGTTGAAAATTCTACACTAGAAGCAACATTTTCTAAATAATCAACATCAATTATCTATTTTGCTCACACAATATATATAAACCAACAATGAACATCGCTTTAACTAATACGAGAAGATAATTCCATAATGGAGAAGCATAAGTCGTAAAAAGTTTACGATGATTTTACAACTTGTCTTGTGAATACACTGTGTTTGCTGCAAAGCGGCGATGATAATGACGGCTGTATTAAAACGGTTAAATTATTTTAAAATTAATATCACAAATGGCTTGATTGACGTTTGCCACGTATCCTATGCACAGTTTCTACTAAAACGTTTTAGGCCACGATACGAACGAACGAACGAACCAAGGTTATTAAGAAAATTTAGCTTTATTTGTTGAGTCAACAAATAAAGCCTTTAGAATTTAACCCTTTGAGGGTTAAATTCATTCTACGCTGATGTCGATCGCTGACTATTGGTCGAGCTTACGAATGAACACTATCCCACTACTAATATGTCAAAGTTTAGATGTTTGGATGTTTGTGTTTCAATCACGCTGTAACTACTAATCCGATTTGGATGAAACTTGAAATATATGTTTTTTTTTAACCGACTTCAAAAAAGGAGGAGGTTCTCAATTCGGTTGTATGTATTTTTTTTTTTTTTTTTTTTATGTTTGTTACCTCAGAACTCCGTCATTTATGAACCGATTTCAAAAATTCTTTTTTTATCTGAAAGGATATACTTCCAGATTGGTCCCATTTTATTTTCATCAAAATCGGTTGAGTAGTTTGGGTTATAAAAAGAAATAACTGAAAAAAATATGCCCGGCGCGGCGCAGCGCCTACTATTTTACTGCTAGCAACGATGCAATATGACAACTGACAAGTTGCGGCGTAGCGCCTACCATTTTACTGCTAGCAACAATGACCTTTGTGGTGCACACCGAAATTTTTACATTTGTCTAAATTTGTCAATAAACCCAGTTTGTACATTCAAATCGCATTTAATTGGAGAAAAGCAAAAACCCACCAGTAGTTCCTCTAAAGAATCAAACCAACCACGTGCACGAAATTGCGTATTTTGCTTTCCTGTAGCTTTTATGTGGTGTTTATAGTGACTAGAACATTCCCAATGAACTGTCATCATCATCATCATCATCAGATGATGAAGCTGGTAGTCGAATTGAAGTCGGTTTTTCCAGTTTTTTAACTTATAAATTATCGTGGACAAAGTCGCGGGTTCTATAAGGCATTGCACTGCGAAGTCAGTGGGGCTTTTAACGAACGATGCACACAATCGACCACGACCGGGACCAACGACAGCATAGGAGTTCAAGTCTAATGTACTCTAGAAAGCCCTTGCTTTGTGGACCACAAAACCAGTGTGCTCTCAAATCGTGAGGAAACATAGAAGAATGCGTAAAAAGTGGACATCTTGATTAGATGCAAAGGCATGATTACCATAAGTCGCTCTTATGCCGGCCACCAGTTCTTAGAAGCACAAGTTTTACAATAAAGCACAAGAATGCACTCCGATCATCATACAAATTATCTTTATCTCCGTTATGTTACGAAATATCAAAGTGGTGCCAAACTAGCTAACATATTTAAAGTTTATTGCTCTGGATCTAGAGCAGATGATAATTCGTTTATAGGAATTCCTACGTTACTGCAGTTAGCCTAGTGGTATCGAACCCGCGCTGCGTGAATTCAGTCATTGAAGGCACCTGAAGGGTTTGGAAAACTGTAGGTATCTTTTGAAAAATAGTATGTAAGAACCACTCTGTAAAACATATTACCTACCTAAATATCGATGATCATTACAAAAGCTCTAAAACAGAGAAAAGGCAAAGTGAACAGTTGTACCTAGATGTTGAACCTATGTAGGTACACACAATAGGGTAAACCACTTATTTTGTTTCAGTTACTTTAAACATACTCGAATCTGATAAAAAATAAAAAAATTTAATAAAAATTTAAAATTTAAAAAACCCCCGAATCTTGGACCGATTTTCATCAAACATAGCTCAGAACACTCCCGACTAATTCACCTTTCAAACTAAAAAAAAACAAAATCAAAATCGGTTCATCCGTTCAGGAGCTATGTTGCCTCAGCAACACACACACACGCCAAACTTATAACACCCGTCGTTTTTGCGTCGTTGGCTAAAAACAGAGATATCAATCATGAACTCATGAGTGATGTTTTTAGTGAGAGGAATACTTACGTTACGGTTAGATAGAAGTGCTAGTGAAGTCTACCTTAGTTAGCATTTCAATCCTAGTCAAATGAAAGCTTATAGGCATAACTTAGTTCTTACTTAAATTCACAGTCGTAAACCCTCTACGTACTTTTCAGTCTTATTTCAGGTCTATTAAAGCTTTAATTACAATGAAGTAGAAATCATAACAGAACGAGCTTGCACACCTGCGACTTGTTTTTATTTAAGACCATTGTTTCATTGCAGCTCGAATTACTCGTGTAGTATTGGGTTGCTAAACGGGAATGCATAATAAGCGATCTAGATTGTTTTAGAATAGGTATACTTATTACCAATTTTCTGATATAAACGATACTTGAACGTGAAACAATTTAACTTTGCTTATAATTAGTGTTCCGATCCAGTTTCGGTAAAACGGAGCACTTATTTGTTTTCAAACGCTCGCGTGTTACCAATTAAGAATTATTAAATTTTTTGATTCTTTAAAAAAATACAACTTGGGTTTCGATTCACCATTCAGCATACGAGTTTAAAACACTATAAATACAACGGAATTGCTTTCATTGAGTCAGGTAGGTACATTGTTAGTGCTTAAGTCATGCAACATCGACATAATCCATACTCTGTAAAGGTAAGAGTCCATCTGTACAGCGCATAGGATGTAAGGCAAAAAAACAATCGCAGGTAACCTTGCCCCGTTTTAAAGCTTTTTCTAATGAAAAATGCAATTTCAAACGGGAAAACATGTCTATTTTTACAATAATAGTTTTTTTTTCAAATAAGCAATAGTGATTTCAGGTTCCATTGATTACTATCTTATCATTTTTCAACTAAGTACATATTCGAAGGTTAAACCAGTTTAATTATTATCTGTGTTTAAACTAAACCAGCTCTAGGTATATACGCGACCAAATACTTTGAAGTATCTCTACCTAAAATAAAACAGTAAGATGAAAATGCCTTCCCTAGGTAGGTATCCCTAAATAAATAATATTTTTACAAGAAATTAAATTAAAAATTTAAAAAACTCCCGAATCTTGGACCGATTTTCATCAAACATAGCTAAGAACACTCCCGACTTATTCACTTTTCTTACAAAAAAACAACAGACACACACAGAAACGTCAAACTTATAACACCCCGTCGTTTTTGCGTTGGGGTTTAATAAAATAAAACACTTGGAATACCGAGTGATGAAAACTACTTTTACAAAACCACCCTGGTTGGTGGACGCTCAGCTTAACTCCTACAATCTCCCGGTTCGCCCATCACCGATTAACATTAACATTGACTCAGAATCGAGTTGCTAACTGTTTTAATCTCTTGTTTAATGTACGAACAAGCAATAATCGATTTTATTAGCATTGAGCGGTGCGCACAATTATGCAAGCGATAAACGAATGATCGAGCTAAGTGGATACCAAGATCTTCACTTAAACCCACAGATAGTTAAACATCAGTTGTTTTATTGATTTTTGAGATACCTACAAAGTGTTGTTTTTCACTACGATAGCTCTAGAAAATGCAGTTAAGACACAAAATAAATAAGAAATAAATTATTATGTCTTACAAAACGATTACTCGTAGCTTAGGTATTTAAAAGGGGGTCCTAATGCCATTTGACTATTAAAGCAATAGACAAAAGTTTTATCACAGCGTTAGGTCGCGAAGATGATGATAATGATGGGATAACAAAAAAAGATCACGGTGTTTACAAGAGTCGATAGGCGTTTGGAACCCAGCCGTGTGTTCGCAAAGCTGTCAGTTTTATGTCATCCAATGCTTTTCCAGTAGGTACACAATAATAGCTACTTCAACAATGTTTGCAATTGGTTCCAGGGTGCAACTGCTCTACCATCGGCTCCGAGAGCAACGTGTGTGACATCAGAACAGGGCAGTGCAGATGTCGGCTCCACGTTACAGGCAGAGCTTGTGATACCTGTGAGGTGAGAATCATATTTTTTTTTTCAAAACTGGATAATTCCTTCAAAACTATCATTCTTCATGATATTATAACTGAACTGAACCTCCATGGATATTGTTGACTTCACCAAAAAGGTTACTAAGAATCTGCCAGTTCCAAAATTAAAAACTTTTAGGATAAAATTAGGCTCAGTTAGGTAACCTTATTTCTCCAAAAAGTTTTCTGTTGTTGATTTTGCAACTGGCAGATTAGAAAAATCATTTAGAATTTGAAAATAGAACGATCTCTATTTCGTGTGGCGAGCGGGAAAAGTAATTTTATTAGGTAGTCGTTTATTTTGACCGTAGGTATCCTTGCCATTTAAATATTAATTACCTACTTAAATTACTTAGCTAAGTAATATTAATGAGTGAGCCACGTAGGATGGAGCCAAAACATTGGAAGAACTGAATTTACTAGGTAACTTTGATTTGTTTTAGCAAACTCCTATTCAAGTAGGTAGGTACATACGCCCACAGTATTCTCAATTTCCAAACTATTTGCGCAAATCATGTTTTGCAAACTCCGTCAACATTTTGTGTATTGGCAAGATTGGCAACAATGAGGACGGAAATCGGAGTATTAACCCAAAAACAAGAGAACATAACGCAGTGATATTTACGACGCAAATAACATTTGTAGAAACGTTTTGTTGATGTTGACATTATCCGGGCGCAAAGTAGGAAAAGGTAACGGGTAGAGGATATCGAGCGAATCGTATCGCGCAAAAGTGCTACCGCAACGCAAGCAGGGGCGTAATAAGAACGCACTCAGAAATGAATTGATTTGAGGAAGCTCTTTGGATTCACTGGCGCAAAAGACGATAATTATAATATGTATAATTGAATAAAAAAGAACAATACTGGATTCATAAGACAAGATACATTTATTTGCCAAGTGTAAGTGTAAATAAGTGTTAAATAAGTGTTTGTATTAGACTTTAAAGATTTTACCAAAATTCCATACAAAAGACATCAACGCGCTCAACCGTACCTACCGCACCTTCCAGCACGCTTAGCGCCAAAAAAGACGTTTTTTTTTCTATCGAAGAGAAACCAAATTATACTTCGTCCCTTGCTTTTGTTTTATGAAAACAGAGACAAGACTAGCTTCTTCCGTAGACAAATCGCTGTCGCTGCCTTAGACATATAGGGTGCATCATGCTAGCCCTGCAGTTCTATCAATAGAAACTTGAGAATTTTGGTGTCGTGTCGTTGTGAATATAGCCAATAATAGCTACTCTGAATCCGTCCCGCATTGCTATAATAATGCCAATAATTGGCCGCCTCGCCTGGAATGACGCCGCGTTTATTCAATTAAATGTCATTCGGCCACTCTGATTTGCGATGTAGGCCAGCCGAGTTATGTCGTGGCCACAAAACTCGACTCTTATAAGTTTAACATAACATATTACTAATACCAAAATCCATAGCTTTAGGCGCATCTAATTTTATAAGTTGCTCACAATAGCTTCATCAATAGGGTGACTTTGACCAGATTTGAACAAATCCGAATAAAACTATTCTATATAATGTCTGTTCTTGTTTTTAACAAGTTTAAAGTACTTAGTACCTAGTATTTTATCTGACGGATAACGATATTCAAAGTTGGTAAACATAATAATATCAAAAAGTTAAAAAAAAAACCTTTATCGTATGTCCTAATCAACAACACGCAGTACTTTGCATCTGCATTAAATCGGACTTAGTCAGATTTAGTAGCCCAGTCTTAATAGTATCGAGAGCAATCACCGACACTATTGCAACCATTCATAACATGAATATCTGTTGGTCATGTTGATGGGTTCTTCAGAAAGCACTAATTTACCTACCAGTCGATTTGTGTAGATCGGTCACGCGAACGTAGATTAGACTTGCCTTCTCGTATTTTGTAGTTAGTGCTTGGACCTACCGCTAATACTGATAATTCACCTACCACTGCTAATATTATTTATAACCGCTATAAATATATTATTATTTTCTATTTTATTAGGTAATTTTACTAGTTTTGTTAGTGATTAGTAAAACGAAATAACTAAGATGAGTAGGTAAATTTTCATTTATTAATAGATAAATTGCATGCAGTTGTTTCAGAATAGGTATCGCAACAAAAATTTTATCTATTCAGTTTTATAATTTTCACCAAAAACGGAATATTTAAATTATATCATAACAGTTTCGTTTCAAAATAATCCGTTGTCTGCAGGAAGGCTACTGGGGCTTGGAGCGAGGTGGATGCAAGAAGTGCAACTGCGGCGCTGGGACGGCAGCGTGTGACCCTATCACTGGAGCGTGCGCGTGCGCAGTCGGCGTCGGGGGCCCTCACTGCGACAAATGCCTGATGGGCTACTACGGGTTCAGTTCTACGGGATGTCTGCGTAAGTTAATTCACAGCCGTGATGATGTAAACTGCTTTTAACTTCATTACTCATAATTGTGTTTCGTTTTCTTGCTAGCATGTCCGGAGTGTAAGGACGGCAAGGTGTGCTCACCACACAGCGGCAGATGCGTGTGTCCGGGAGGCTCGCTGGGCGCTGACTGTAGACAATGCGCTCGCGGATACTGGCTGCACGGAACTGGCTGCCAAGCCTGTTCGTGTGGCAGAGGAGCACAGTCTGGTAACTTTCTTACTCACTCTAACTGGTTGAATATTACAAGAACCATGAAGAAAGCCATCGACGTAGTAGGCTCTACGTTTTGTTAGGATGGAGCGCACTTCAATCTTTCATCGTTTCCAGATATCTGCGATCCTCGAACCGGACAGTGCAAGTGCAAAGCTGGTTGGACAGGTCTTTACTGCAACTCCTGCGCACCTGGACATTATGGAGTACGCTGCAAGCCATGCCATTGCAACATAGCCGGGACCAGGGGCTGTAACAGCACGGCCTGTGATTGTGACCAGTGGGGCCGGTGTCCTTGCAAGGTATTCTGAAGTCTGATGAAAATGCTGGTGCATATTTGAGAGCAGGGGCTGGGTAGACTGTCTTTACTGGTGGGTAATTGAAGATGATAAGTACAGAGGTAGAAGTAGGGCTGGACAGGTATCACAAATGATTGATGCGAACTTGCGGATGCTTGTGTATTTTTGCAAATCTGGGCTAGACCTTGCCGATGAAAAACAAAATGGACATACTACCAAAAAAAGTTTGGTCAGTTATCTAGCTGTCACTCAAGTTCTTAGTTCGTCTATTTTCTGGCATAATTACCCACTTAATTTGGTGCATCTACATAAGATCATCCTGGCTTACACAAAAACGAATTGCATAACTTTTTTAAATTTGTAGGAGAACGTAGTCGGGGACAGATGCGACGAATGCCTAGAAGGCACGTTCGGCCTCACCGCCGAGAGTCCCTCGGGATGCACAGCTTGCTTCTGCTTCGGGCGCGTGTCGAAGTGCACGCAAGCCTCGTTGACTCGCGCTGCGCTGCACGCGGCGGCGCCTGCGCATATCACGCTGCTGCGGGCTAATGGACCTGATGCTATCACCAATGTAAGTAGCTTAATATCTAACCTAGTCTTCACCTAGTAGAGTAGGTACACATATTTATCATTGTCTTCTACTAACTGATTATAGTGTACCTAATAGCTAAGTTTTGGCTTGGTACACAGTTTTTTATCAATTCCTAGGTTTGCTTAGAGCTCGTAAAATTTCCATCTACCACTACTTAATCAATACAGCTGACCGTGAACTAAATAAAAGACAACAATTATTACGAATGCGGAAAGCTGGAGGACAGAGAATGTCCAAAATCGTTCTGTTTGGAAATCAATGTAGGGAGCCTAATATCCAGAAATGGACTTCTGATGATGATGAAATACTGCAAAAGCTGAAAGCTCACCATAGTTTCTTTACTAGATGGACCAAGACTCATTGCTAGCCATCCACACTCACGCATCAGACTCCACGATCACCCTCCCGTGGCCTCCAGTCCCAGTATACATGGAGCTCGATAAGCGGTTCCTCGGCGACCGTGTGACGTCATACGGAGGATCCCTCCGGTTCCGCGTGGAGGAGGAGGGGGGGACGGAGCTGTCAAGGGAAGTGTTGGCGCGGTTCCCACTCGTGAGGCTCTACTCGAAGAATATTGTACTGGATTACTATGATGTAAGGATATAAAACTTGACATTCAGAAATAACCATGCAATCAGCTTGAACCAGAGGACGCGGTATGACACAGCAGTGACAGCACCCCACTTGATGTCTCTGAAATACTACTGCTGGGCTATGGAAACATATCCTCAGCAGACTTCTATTTTTCGGTATTTCAGGGTCGAGAAGTATTTAAAAATTATTGCTAATATACATTTAGTTCTAAAACCATTAGATATGCAAATTAGACACACTTTAGACCCATTTGACCGGGCTACATTAAAAGTGAGATGCCAATGAAAGCATTGTACTTAGACAAATTAAGGTTACTCGGTTATAAGGGACTTTAGACTTGAACCCAGACGAACTAATGAATATCATCTTCTAGCACTTACATCTGGTCAACGAGACGCACGCGGTCCGGTTCCACGAGTCGCTGTGGATGGTGCGCGGCAGGCATGTGGCGTCGAGGAGTGCTCTCATGTTGGCACTCCTCAGGGTCGAGAGGATCCTGCTGCGGGCTACTACTAGAGCACCCACTTATGACGACCCTGTTCATGCTTTGTAAGTCTTTTTTCATTTTGTACTAGTCTAGCTCTCAGAAATTCACCATCCCGATAGAGCAGTAGGTACTTTTTGGGAGATACCTATGTACCAGATCTTTGTTAGGCCTAATTTTTGCCTTTTAGCCTTTAGTAGCTTATAAACTATCTGGTGTGGTAAAAGAAACCAGTGTGTCTTGTAGTCGAGATAAATCTCTTTTTGTGAACATGTTACAGTCGCCTGGATACTATAATTTTTCCATCGTTCAAAATCTCCGACCAGCCAATTTTTAATCAATCCGTATAAATAAACCCTTAGGTATAGTAACACGCTAGAATGTAAAACTTCCGTTTATACTATTCCCGTCATTCTGCAGACTCCTGAACGTATCTCTAGACACAGCCATCCCCGGCCTCAGTCGAACAGCTCCAGCTCTCGGCGTGGAGCTCTGCAACTGTCCTCATGGATATACAGCATCCTCCTGCCAGGAGCCTGCCATTGGCTTCTGGATGCCGACGCAGTCTGTCCACATGACGTCAGTACAGGGGACCATCGTGATCCATATAGAAGGGGATGCGAAGCCGTGCCATTGCAATAACCGAGCGACGGAATGCGATCCTGATACAGGAGACTGTATGGTTAGTTTCTACTGTAGAGTTTTTTAATAAAATGTATAGTTTGATTTCCCAATTCAAGAGACAGACATACTTAGATAGTTACAGAAGATGTCAACTTTGCACGCATTTTGTGTTAACTGGACGAAATTTTGGTTCAGTGGTCCATACAAATCTTGAGCATGCATACCACCATTCTTTGTGCCCCCACGGAATACTTCATGGTTTCTAACCAGACCTTCTTGGAGGTCACGCTTACTAACTTCTATCCTGTCACTCCAGCAGTAAGTAATACTTGTTAGCTTCCTTTCAGAATTGCACTCGAGGCACAGGTGGAGCTCGTTGCCACACTTGCGCCGCCGGTCACTACGGGTCGCCGGACGCGCCGGGCGGCTGCCAAGCCTGCCCGTGCCCGTCGCGAGCCGCCAACTTCGCAGACGCCTGCGCTATGACCCCGAGTGGACGGCTGCAGTGCCTTTGTAAACCGGGTACGTTTGGAATGACGAGTGGACATAGGACCAGTTTTTTGCATAATGAATTCCCTTTACCTGTCTCTGTAACTTCGTGATTTTATGATCAACTTAAAGATTTCCATTGTTAAACTCAACTGTTTCCAGGTATAGGTATCCAGGGAGAATGATTGTGAGCTTTATTTCACCAGTACCTAAGTAGGTAACTGTTGGTTCTGCGAATCATTCTCACCAGTTTTGTGTCTAGGTACTCACTTGAGCAGACTTGATTTTTACAACAAACCTCCATGCTAGAAAAACTACAATAATAATCTTACAGTCCGTTCTCGAATCTAGCAAATTGAGCCACAGCAGGGAGTTTGGTAAACCCCATCGCCAGAACTAGTTACTACTTAACTCACCCAATCATCCTTCCAGGTTACACAGGAGTAGAATGCGAGTCATGTGCATCAGGTTACTTCCGCAGCGGTCGCGGCTGCGCGGCGTGTGAGTGCGAGCCGCGCGGCGCCGCCTCGCCGCGGTGCGACGCACGAGGACGTTGTCAGTGCCATCCGCACGCAGCCGGAGACAAGTGCGACATGTGTGCTGCTAGGCGGACCTTTCTGGACGTGGATGGCTGTAGACGTGAGTACCATCGGTGTGGCAAGCCGTGTACACGACCTGGTTTCACGTTTGCAATAGTACTTCACTTAAACCTCAACAAATAGAGAACTTCTGCTAAAAATACTTCTGCCTCTGCCTAACATTATCAAATTCCTTCTATCATACGCAAGAACCGCCGCATCAATGCCGATAGCTTCAGTTGTTCAGTTATTTCCTCGAGTCCCAATAAACCCTTTAGTCGTTCCATGTCATCTTTCAAATGGTAGTTTACAATCCACTCTTTACTTCCAGCATGTGATAACTGCACGCAAACCCTGTTGGATTCCGTGGAACAGCTCACCTCTCATCTTCGCACCAACGCCAACCCAGACGAGTTAAGTCGAATACCGAAGCCGTTTCCAGCAGTCCGTGAATTCGCCCGCAACACTTCTTTATTACGCGCAGAACTTCGCCAAGTGAAGAACGATCTCACACATTCTACAAACCTGGAACCGTTGATCAGCCGTCTGGAAGCGATCGAACACAAAATGTTTACGGATGCAAATCAAGTGAAAGACGAAGCTGTGAAACGAGAGAAGCAGGCAGAATACCTAAGTTTGGAGGGTATGAGTGCATTGGAAGATGTACTGAAGCAGAGGAGAAAGTTAGGTGAACAAGTTGAGGGGCTAGATGATTTTGCGAGGGGAGAGAGACATCTCAGTGCACATCGAGCACTTAAGGAAGCCAAGCATTTGCTGAAGCAGATCAAAGAGATGAAAGTATCAGATTACGTTACTGGAGCCAACGATGTTTTCGATTCAGTAAGTGGCAATTTCAGCTAAGTACTTACTGTGTAGATTGTCTTGTTACTACGTTCAATACCTACTTCTCTGTTTCTCAGGCACACGTCCAATCAACAGCAGTGCAAGAGTACAACTACCGGATCCAGGACACATACCGTCGCCTCAACAAGCTGGTTTCTTCGTTAGACGAGTGGGAACGAAAGGCGGGAGATTTACCCCAACTGGCGCAAACTGTGTGGAGCGCTGATGACACAGTGACAGCCTTGCAAGGGAGGGTCAAGCCGAGATTGGCTGCTGTTAGGGATATAGGACTCCGGTGTCGGCTTATACTGGAGGTAAGTTTTGAAAGACTCAGTACTTTATTCACCAGGCACCAAAGTCATTTCTTTAAAACTGTTACGAGGTACTGCACTTAACTAACCTAACCTAACTAATGCCTACTCAAGACATTTTGAGGATATTAAGAAGGCACCTCTAAGTATTACCTTAGATGGGCGATGTCCATTGTAGAGTTTGGTCTAAATACTATTTGCTTAGACTCTGAAGTCTTTTAGTGCGAAACTTCGACAGCAGGCCACCAATCTACTGTCGAAGATAAGAACATCCTTTCTAGCTTATTTATCAAATTCCACAGGATGTCACCTCTCTCTCGTCCCATAACCTGACGGATGAGATCGGTGCCTCTATTCTTCGCGCCCAAACGCTCTCCATCCGATTTCCAACCTTGATCAGCGAATTGAAGGAGCTGACCCTGGCTGCTGAAGAAAAGGAGGGCATCCTGTACAACTTGACGCCAACTTACAGAGAAAAGTACCTGGATAACGTGCAAAAACATGTCGAGGAGTTGTCCGCCAAAGCAGAGGAGTATAAAAGGTAGCAAATGAAAACTCATGATTAAAATACAACCAAATTGAGAACGTCTTTCCTATTTTGAAGTCTGTTGAAAATGTGTATAGTAAACAATTTGGGCTGGTTGCGCCTGTCGCCCTAAAAGTACCTACCTACCCACCTAGCTCATAACAAGAATCTAACCTCTGAATTATGTTCAGATTGTTCGCCGGTACTCGAGCAGCCGCATCCCACGGCGTGACAGCCGCACAAGCCTGGGCCAATGTGGCGGCCGGTGTACGTGACGCGGGCATCCAGGCTGATGAGGCTACCAGGAATATTGCTGCAGCAGCCGCATTAGCCAGGGGACCTTCCCCCATGGCCAGGCTGGCGGCTAAGGGGAAGGCGGCGTCGGAGGCGTTGAGGAGGCGAGGGGAGGATGTCTTGGGTAAAGCTGAAAGTAAGTCACATAACAGCGCATGGAAGAAACTTCTATCAGGTTAACGCTACCAGGAATTTTGGCCACTAGCTGCCAAAGAAAAAGCGGCATCTGAGCCACTCAGAAGATGAGAAGAAGATGCTGGCTGCTAAAAAAAACGACGTCAAAGAAGCTGAGGAGTCAAGGAGAGGATATCTGGGGTAAAGTTGAAAGTAGAGAGCATGAAAGAACTACTGGGTGGTTATCCAGCCTGCAATTCAGTAATTGACTTGTTTTATTTAACGATGACCATGATCAAATCACAGAAATATGAACATTTCATCTGTTTTCAGAGCTCCGAACACAACTGGACCACCTCCGCCGCGGCGCCGACCTTGTCAGCGTAGTGCTCCGAGGCGTGGGCTGGCAGGAGAGGGAATTAGGAGCCAGGCCTGTTGCAAGAGTCGCCGAGACATTAGCAGCAGCTGACGAACAGGCAGACAGAGTGTATGCTACCACCAGGGCACTGTATGACGAGGCCAGTGAGCTGAGGAGGAGAGTCAGGTGAGAGAATTAACCAAGTTACCTGTCCTAAAAATTAGTAAAAGTTTAAACATAATTTTTCGGAGGTGCAGGGCATCAGAAAAACTCTGGCAACTCCAACAGGCGCTACGCAAACCGAGACACATGCCCCGGATGCCTTTTGCTCATTTAATGAATTGTGTCCAAGGTAGTGATCGAGGATAACCGGCTTACATTCTTTTGTTTTGTTGAAAGGTATTCCCTGCGACGGCAACTAGCTGAGCTACAAAAACATGGAGACACTGCATTAGGAGCTGCCCAAGAACATGGTAGGTTTCACTCCTCAACACTACCTTATAGAAATACTGCAAGTGTCCTTGGATACTCAGAAGTTGGCTTATTTCTTGAAGCTTTTTACCTCGCTTACCTTATTGGCATTTACTTGAGTCGAGATGGTGAGTTAACAAATGACCACATTGATCAGTGTCGCAGATTCGCGGCAACACGGTGCGGGGCGCAGAGACGGCCGAGGCGCTGGCGACGGCTGCTGCTGCCAGAGCGAGACAGCACGATGCAGCGGCCGCAACGCTCAGTCCAGCGCTGCGAGCGCTGAGAGATAAAGTCATGCGGGCTAAGCATGCTGCTGACTCGGTGAGCTTATGCACGACCATTGTAACCACATGCCAGACATCTTAAATATCTACATACTTACTATACCTTTTGAAGTAACAAATAAATATCTCTATCTATCCAAGAGAGTATAGTCATTTAGGCACTCAATATGCAAACTAGATCTATGTTGACCATCTCCGCTATGCCGCGCCCCGGTTATGTAGAAGGCGGCGCGAGGCAGAGCAGTCCGCTCTGCTCTGCTCTTTGGCCATCAACACTCACGACTTTTTCTAACATCCGTCCTCCCATCCGCCGCGCATTCCGAATGCGCGCGCGGTTCAGGGTTTTGGCAAAGAGACAGCGTGTTCAGGTTTGTGATCTTCATTTGTTTCTGCTTGTTCCAGATATCGGTATCAGTGACGTCAGTGTTCGGCGCGGCGGGCTGTTCCCGCGGCTACGGCGTGTCGAGCGCGTCCGGCGCCGTCAGTCGCATCGCACTCGCGGTTTCCTTCGAGAACACAGTGAGAGACGGACCATTGCTCTCCTTGATTGACGATACACAGGTTAGTACCTTCAACTCTTCTATAGGAATGACAACGTGAATACGTGCAGTTTGAGACCCGGGTTTCTAAGATCCTGATAGAAGTAGGTCCTATCAGTAAAACTATGTTTCGTTTCTATCAGGATAAGCAACGGTACATGAAACTTACAGTAGAGAACAAGAGATTACGCATGTCCTGGAATCTGGGCGCTGGGGAAGGCATCATTCTGCACCCTGAAGTTCTGCAGCCAACACACGATGACGCTGACCACACTTCATACCGAATTGAAATCGAAAGGTTAGTCATTCTTCTGTTTCTCCCATTAGTTATTCTCATGAAAACATGCATGAGTTCATACCCCCGCGGTATATTTCAGGATATGGCACACAGTACATCTCAAAGTGGAGCGTGCAGGAGGCAACGGCGTCACAGCTACCAACAGCTCAGCTCCCACAGCCGTCAGTCTCAGCAGTTCCCAGCTGTGGCTCGGAGCACCCTCTGGTGTTGGTCTCCCAGGCTGTGTGCACGCCTTGTATGCCGATGACATCACTGTAGGACTGTGGAATTTTAACGAGCAGCCGAAGGAAGCGCAATGCACAGGATGTACCCAGAGGTAAGCCACTTTCAGTTTCCACAGCCATCAATCTGATGTTTAAAACTGCGCTTAAACTGGACTTGCTGTTTCAGTGCCTTGTCGTCAGTGTTCCAAGTACAGAGTGTGTGTGGGTACAGATTGTTCTCACCCCATATTATACACATTATTGTTCTTACAGATGGTACGGCGTAAGCAGAGGAGGAGAGCCTACTATGGTGTGGTTCAACGGACGAGGGTACGCAGAACTGCGCCGCTCGCGACTGCGTCCAGCAGATCGAAGGCAGTTCAGCATCGCATTCACGTTCAGGACGAGAGACGAAAACGCACTACTCTTTTCTGCTGTTGACGTTGCCAATGTGAGTAGATAACTGTAACTGTTCAGCGTGTTTTGTATTCTCTTACCACAGGACAAGTAGAATGTGATGATATGATGATAAGCTTCACAAAGGTACCAACGGCTAACAAACAGGCTACTAGTAACGTCAACCGAAAGGCTACTCTTAAGCTTTGGAGATTCTCACCTTCGGGGACCTTTTCAGAAATTGTAATAATCCTGTAATAGGTGCCATAACTCACTGACCTTCAGCTTCACAATGCTCTATCCTAGCGATCGACCCATCCTCCGAAGCTTCCAGAACTTCTTTACCTATAGTTGCCAGTTCTACAACCCTGCTTCCTTGAATCGAGGTGCAATCCAGACACAACCTGGGGGGTGATTCTAGACCGATAGACTTTTTTATCACGATAGATATATCCCCCAAAAACTGTCAAAAACTATGGAGTTTTGACAGTTCTTGGGATATATATCTATCGTGATAAAATGTCTATCGGTCTAGAATCGCCCCCCTGTTTCGAGACATCCTTTACGAGAGAACTGGCCTGGCGACCAAAGACATTCCCATTTTTCAGAACCGTTCAGTATCAGTGATCCTTCGGTCGTGCCGCGTAGAGTTCATAGTGCAGTACTCGGGCGCACGGCTCCGCATCGCGGCCGGGGGGGCGCACTGCGACAACCGACCCAAGCACGTGCAGGCCATACGCGTGTTCGCGACCAACAAGCTGGAGAAAGGTACTGTTACTGCTTAGGTTAGTGGTTCTGCTTTGTTATGCATGAAAAACCTTTATAGTAATTATGGCCTTGTGCGCCAGGAGGATGAAGGAATTTATCATCACCATCAACTTATATCGGCCCACTTTTGTACTAAAGACATTCCCTGCAGCACACACAGTCATCCACAATATTTAAATAAATATAAATATTCAAGGACATTTCACACAACGCCCTCTAGTCGCAAACTAGGCAAAACTTGTAATACGGTCTAGCTGAAATATCAAGAATAGTTCAGATGTGTTTTCATTCCCAAGTTGAAGCAATGCTTTCTGACTAATGGCTTTCGAGAGTTGACGACTTCCCATCACCGTCACGGCTTTTGACCTCCACTCATAACTACACAACTCCTGCCCGCCACGACTTTTCCCTCCCAAAGCATCAAAACCAGTTACATCTGAGTCGGCCCTGTCCCCAGGCAGCCTGCGCGTGAACGGCGAGGAGACCCTGGGCTCCCCCTTCCCCCCCGTGCAGTCGGCCGCGGCGCTGCCCGACCTGGGAGGGGCTACCTACTGGGTGGGGGGCGCGCCCCCCGCTGGCCCAACCCCCCCACAACCCCCACTACTCGGCTGCCTCGGTGCTTTGACAGTGGACCGGGAAGGATACGATCTGCTGGACACCCCGACGAGGCATGGGATCGAACCCAGGTGCGGAGGCAGGGTAAGACAAGTTTAGTCATTAGAAATCTGTTCATCATCGGAGAAGGTCTGCAGATTTGACCAGCTGCAATACAACAACGGCATAAGTGTAATTTAAAATCGTGATGACTGGAAGGTACCTACGATATCTACTCGTACCATTAAAAAGAACCCCGAAATGCAAGTGTTCAAACAGCTAGAATTATCTTCGTCTGCATCGCTATCCATAGATCCCATCCCATCTAGCAAACTATTGATAATAACCAACAACTGCACTGAATCATGATCCTCCGACTTGAAGGAACGATTCAAAAAGGGGAGAGATCGATCGTAAAAATCCAGTATAGATTGTCTGATGGCAATCTACTGTAGATTGTCTAAGATTTTCTTAATTGTCCAGATATTCCGGTCGGCGATCCTCGAAGGCGAAGGCTATATCGAGCTCCCGTCCCCTGCGTTCCAACGGAAGGCAGCTTTGGGAATGTCCTTTAGAACGGGGAAGCCTGATGGGTTGCTGCTGTTTAGAGCGCCTTCCAACATGAGCGACAACGAAGTTGATGATGACGATGGAGATGAGAAGCATTATCTGGCGATCGTGCTGGTTGCTGGTGAGTTTTTCTTGCTAACCTTAGAACACCTGTGTGAGTGAGAGTTCTGAAAAATCACCCTGCATAAATGAGTTGAAATGAACAGTTAACTTATGACCGCAGGTGAGCTGCAAGTGATAGCAGCAGCTGGTAAAAGCGAAGTTCAGCTGAAGAGCAACGGCACTAAATACGATGACAAACGACTTCACACTTTGCGACTCGTCCGTTCACACAAACAGGTAACATTTAATCGTAACAAAGCTTGAAAATATCTATTTTTCTGTGCTCAGGCGAACTACTGTTCAAGGTCCTGCTAAAAAGCCAGGCTACCATAACAACGGAGTCATTCAAAATGACTTGAACCCGCTGAAATGAACTGTGATGTTAACCATGCAGGAATTATTATTGTTTTGTTTGAACCAGCCTACATGCTCTCGTATGTTCCAGCTAGAGCTATGGGTGGACGACACATTGGTAGCCAGCGGAGTACTTCCCGGAAATAAATATAAAACGCGCGGCGGAGGGTTGTTTGTGGGGGGAGCGGGGGAAGGGGGCGCAGCAGCTGGGAAGAGGATACCTGGAGTGGGGTTCAAGGGAACTGTGGCAGACTTCATCGTAGACTCACAGTAAGTTACTCAACACCTTCAATAGGCGTGCTCTTAACAAGTGGGGTGCTTCCTTTCATGGACTTATCGCGATGAGGCACTCATAGCCAGTGGGATTTGTAGGGGGTATTACTGAGGCGGACTTCCATTTCAAAAATAATTTAGAGCAATGTTTTCCAGGTTGATTGGATTCGAGACAGCCGTGAAATGGAGTAAAGCACAGCTGGGAAGGGGAGAGGTAACTCCGCGCGCACCGCCCCGAGCTGAACCAAGGTCCTTGCATGCACCCAATGATAACTCGCCGTGCACAAAGGTAAGTCCATCGATTTTAGCGTCTTGGGAATTTCGAAACTCCATAACTTCTACTTCTCCAGGTTCTCCTTCGATGAACAATCATTATTATTTTAGGTTAGAGGGCATTATTATTATTTTATTGCCAGGTAGGTTCGTTGCATACCCAATACTTGGTCACACCTATGGCGTTTTCAGTGGCAATATGCAAATCGTTCCAAGATGACGTGCTGACTCTATAAAGTAATGTACCTAATTCTATTTGTCCAAGTTAAACCTGCTGCGACCGACTTGATCCGTAGTCTGTTGTGACTTCCAAAGTGGGTCATGAAAGAACGCAGGGAACTCTACGGCAACTCTACCTAATAAAGGGTTTTCTGGAGCCACAGGTTTCGGTGAAATGCACTGAAATTGGGCATATAATGCTTGCTTTTGTAATGAGAGATGGGGTTTATTATGTGCATCGGTATTATTATAATTGATAGTAGTACTCTTGTCTCCAGTCATCATCCTACACGGTAGAAGCAGGCGCAGTAAAGTTCGGAGACGTGCGTTGGTCACACGGCACATTGCGGACCCCGCGTCGCGCGCCCACGCTTGCCGTCACATTACAGTTACGGACATACGCTGATAGTGGACTATTGCTACTGGTACCGGTAAGTCACCCATCATATACACAGTAGAAGCAGGTGCGTGAAGGCATCATACATTTGAGAGCCTGGCAATATATAGTGGTCCGGTGAGTGACATATCCAGCAAACATGGGAGCATATCAGAGGCTGTCTGACCGAAGAATCAACTAAACCCTCGTATTCCAGCACTTCTTAAGCATTTAAGGGGGGTTCCTCTAGCAACTCAACGGAAATAACATTGAGAGCTTTTATAGGAAGTTCCTGTTTAAAATTATAAACACCCAAAGAACTGTTAACCCAAGATAGTTACCTAGTATTGGGGAGCAAATCTCCCCAATACTGTCATGGGTAAACAGTGATATTGGTGATAATAACATCAGATATTTCTATGATTTTTTCCAGGGTTCCAAGAACAAGCCAAAGCACTACACGGCACTGGTTGTGCGAGAAGGAAGGCTACGACTAGTGGTGCGAGGTCGGAAGAGAAAAGAAGTAGCACTTGCTGCGAACATCACCACAGGAGAATGGAAATCGGTGAGTCAAATACACCTTTCATTTTTGAAGAGTTCGTTTTTTTTTTTATTGACTGATTGATAGTTACTCTCCACAGCATATCGTTCCGTTTAGATGTGGAGCTGTCGCAGTGTGCGCTGTAAAAACAGTGAATGAAATGAACTCACCCTTACGATACATCCAGGATACGCATACTTGACTTGACTTTACCCCTACTTGCCTTTGTAGGTATACGATTCAATTCGAAGTGGCTAAGGAGGTTTTTTGTCTAGCACCCGCGGCAATAGATAGATTGATTGACTCGGAGAAGTTCTGTGACTCGGGGCGGTTCGCGAGCCTGTATGTGGAGCCGCCAGCTGCGTGTCTGTTCTGTATGAAGTGCGTAGTACGTATGTATATGGTGTGGTTCCGATGCAGGTGTCGGTCCGCGTGTCGCGCGGCCGCTGCGTGGTGTCGAGCGGCGGCGAGGCGAGCGCGGCGCACGCGGCGGCGGCGGCGCGCGCGCAGCGCCTCTACGTCGGAGGCATGCCGCCCCCGCCCACGCTGCCCAACATACCCAACTCTGTGAGTAACGATCCTAAAACCCCCCGACTATGTAAATCTCCTTAGATCCTATTCATCATTGCTGGTAATCATCAGACCTTGGAAGTAAGTCATAACAACACACCCAACTCTGCGATTAACCACACTACACATTCATATAAAAAACCGCATTCAAATGTAAAACAATGCCTTCTACGCTTGGACGAATACACGTGTATTCGTCCAAGCTTCTACGTCATATGAAGATCATTTAAATATGATTTTCATAGTCGTAAATAATCACGCCCGTGACTTATTTCCGGGTATTTCAGATAATCCGGTTGGGCGGCTTCCGAGGCTGCATTCGGAAGGTGACCGTGAATGGTCGCGCCGAGGACCTCGTGCGAGATGCGCAGACGCACCACGGCGTCGGACAATGCTTCCCTAACGTCGAGAGAGGGGCCTATTTCGGAGGTTAGATTACTTTTTGCAGGCTACAGCTTTGCCAGTTTATTCACTTTCAATAGCACAAAATAATGATCAGTAGAGGGGGTGATAATGATAAGTGACTATCTAACACGTTAATGGTCAGAGATAGTCGCGGGAAATTGGTGGATGAGGGGATGAGATTATTCATTTGTATGTGCTGTAAATGACACGCCTAGTACACTAGTACACCGTAGTTTCTTGCCCGTTTTTCTAGGCTCTGGTCGCGTGGAACTGGCACCTAGAATCACCTAGTTATATAAAACGATTCTAAATGATCCGTGTGATTTTATTGAATAAAGAAATTTTGACTTTGACTTTGACACTAGCTACTCACAGTGGTTATATTCCAGGCGATGCGTACGCGACGTGGTCGAGCACATGGCCGAGCGGCGGGTCCGCGTCCGCGCTGGAGCTGTCGCTGCAGTTCCGCACCACGGAGCCGGCGGGCGTGCTGCTCGCCGCCAGCGGACTGCTGCTCGAAGTCAACGACGCAGCGGTAACCACTTCTTACATACAAGATAACGTTCATTTTACCCAAATAAGCGTTACTTTAAAACTTATTCACCCTTTTCGCGTATCCCAAAAATGTTGAATCTGGGCGCTTAAACTTATAAATTAATAGCTTTAATTTACCCTTAACTTACCCTCCAATTTGAGGATCTTCCAGGGGCAGATTACGGCCCTGCGCGAATACCAGGTTGAAACTTGGCTTGGTTTGGCGGCCTGGTCAGCCTTTGCTTATGTAATTGGAGGTTCATCTCACAACTGGTTCAGTTGGTAGATTGTTAATTGACCCCCACACAAAGGTAGATTTCTGGGTGATGTAAGTTTCAAAAATAATATGAAACAGAATTACCTTGTGATTCTCAGGTGGTGCTAAGTAGACAACAGTCTCCCGGCGCCGAGTGGACGCGAGTCTCGTCCGTCGTCGGTTCGGACGGCAGCGTCTGCGGGGGCTCCTGGCATTCCGTGAAGGCCAGGGTCCACGCGGCCAGGCTGTCTTTATCCTTAGACGGAGGCCTGCCGTTACAATCAGCCCCGCATTCCGCCCTGTTGGACGAATCTGATGCTGTCGTGAACCATGAGCCCCTGTACCTTGGAGGAATACCAGGTAGAGTGCATTTGGAGGGTATTGGCATTGTGTGAAGCCCAGGCAGTCGTTATGCTTGGATGAAGGCAAAATTTCGGCCAGATGGGGCGACAATCTGCGAAATGTAGCTAGCAGACACTGGATGAGAAGAGCCGAAGATCGAGCTCAATGGCGCGTCTTGGGAAAAACCTACGTCCAGCAGTGGACCAGTTGACCAGTCCAGAGCAGTAGATGATGATGAACGTTCCATCCAACCAGGCTCTTGTTATTCCGGGAAGCCATGCAACCAGCCAGTATCTTCGAAGTTCATTATGTATTTATTTTCAGATGGAATAATAGACACGACAGAAGGCGGAAAGGCGAACTTCAAAGGTTGCATCCGTGACGTCACCATCGGAACGCAAACCAAGGACTGGGCGGATATGGAGTCTCTGCACAATGTGCTGATGGACTCATGTCCTATAGCGCAGTGAATTGAACCTTATGTTGAATGAAATAAGATTTAATTTGTAATTTGAAAGGAATTTGTGTCTAAGAGAATGCTGAATGTGAATGAAGATGCAGATATAGTCTGACCGCGGTAAGTCTGCAACGCTTAAAATATGGCGGAATTTCTGTGACAACGATTGAAATGACATGTAAGACAAAATGATGCGCAAATATTTTTAGGGTTGGCCGTTTATTCTATTGCAGACTTAGTGTGGTCAGACAAACAGTGTAATAAAAAAATAGTCGACAATGTGCCTTAATAAATTATGAGTTAGATATTTACCACAGTGCCATGAAACTGAAAGTCAATTTAGATGTATTTAACAAACAGTATTGCAGAGCATGCTTTATCACTTTGTTCTTCATAGAACTTGCCGATCACTTGCCAACACAAACACTATTCATTATCACTTTATTCACTATCACTTCCAAAATCACTTTCATCGTTAAATTCACACTTTTATTATACTAAATCTAGGTTCACATAGATCTAGATTATAGATTCCTAGAAACTGTTTCCTTTAAATGCCTCAACCTGAGGCTTTCCTATGAGGCTATGTAAATATTTCGTGTAGTTGTTTTAATTATGTATCATCACATCACACAATTAATTAATAGGTTTAATTAATTAATAACTCAATGTAAATACGTACTTAATTTTCCACCAGTATTTGTAATTGTTCTAGTTTGTGTACTTAGAATGTAAATGTAAATACATAGATATTTTTTTTAGTTCATAACAATTATATCTATGTTTAAAATCAAGAGAAAATCCGGCACATCAATACAATAAGTACAAAATTGTAAATTATATTACAAAATAAATAAAAAACGTGCATTTATAAATTAGTCCTTCTATGAATAGATAAGTGAACATTAAATTGTAGCAATTTACACTATCTAGTTTGTACCTAGTACTTAGGTATCGACCTATTTTGTGTAATAACTCATTTACTTTTAAAAAATACAACTACATAGCGAGTACGATTTGTAAATACTGATCTTCCTAGCTTTAGTAGTGAACAATATGCATTTTAATCGTCACAAAATATTATAAAATAGCTATTTATAATATCAAATCGTGTTCAGTAGACTTATCTGTAAATACACATTTAGCTGTAAATAACGTATTTATTTTAAATGCTTTTGTAAGGATGAAATAAAACAACATTATGGCAATAAAAAACAATTTATTTTCTTACGTCAGACCTTTGTAAGCGATGTGATACTGCACTTGAGAACATTTCTATAAACTACCATTTTGTTTTATTTTCGTTCGTCAAAGACTGCAACATCTGCCTTTAACGTGAATATAATTTTATGTGAAATTATATGTTAGGTAATGCATAGTAACAGAACTAAAGCTCAACACGAAGTATCACATTCGCTTCTCAAAAGAGAAATATTTCTCCAATCCTCGACTAAATTGAGTAACGGAAATAATGAAGCCTGCATTCAACTTAGTCGAACAAAGGGGGGCCCTATTTGAACTCCTAACCGTACCTTTGCAAATGCTTTTGTTGTGAATAGATTTTGATAAGTCTGTCAAAATATTGATGGTTTTTTTGTATAGTTTGGTGTTTGGAACCCTCATCATGTCTAATGCAGTTTAATTTGACAGTAGTTCTTGCAAAAAGCATTGCTACAACCCTGGCCATCTCATTGCCAGATTTTTTACAATGTTTATTTCTGGCAACCCTGTATGAAAAATGAATAGTTGCCAGATCTATTACGTATAGTGAAAAGGATCAATGAAACATGAATATAATTAAGAGTATCTATATATTTTGAGTTTGAATAGCAATGAAATTGTCCTGCAAACAACTGTTACGCTTAAATTAGTTTGACAATAGTATCTAGTTGAGACTGCATTTAGTACTAGCACTTTGCATCATGTTTACCCAAATTGAGAAAAGAAAATTTACCTTGTGTGGTGCGAATATGGTTAGATTTCTATAGTATTCTGCGATGCCAGTGCTAGTAACTTACCTATATTACATGGAAAGAAGCATAATAATGTAATTCGAATCGGTTATACGTCGTATAACTAAAGAAGAATTATATCTTTGGACAGTACTAGATCACAGTAATCAACATAAATAAAAATTAAAATAATATCTGAATGGAAGAAAACCCTTTGAAAAAATCAATAATTTTATATTATTTTCTGTTCTAATCACAAAACTAGTCACACATGCTTAATTTTCTATTATTATGGCCGAAACTAAAATAGGCTCTAAAACAGAAATATTTCTAAAATAATTCTTATATTTCAACTTTTCTTACTAAAAGATTATTTTTGACTGGCAACAAAATGTTAACTTGCGAGATTGGCAAGAGCGCCATCTATAACATTAAACGGACTACATTGAATTTTACAGACAAGACAGTGCTACCTCTGTCAGATTTGTTACGTCATGGTGTTACCAGCGTTCAATAATCTTGAGCAATTATTTTCCTTATCTACCCTCGAAATATTTCCTTGACCTTTTACGTTATAATTATGAAGGAAATGAGGCACACTCCGAATGGCCAAATGATACCAATCTACGATGTCCTGGTGAGTGATGATATAGGAATAATTTGAACCTGTATACTTATATATTTTGACTACCCGTTCGAAGAGCCAATCATCTGAAAGAGAAAACGAGTGCATTTCAATAGAACTCTAATAAATACTTAAAACCTGACGGTTTTTACTGCTCCAATTATCAAGAAAAGTAGTTTTCGTTTAACCAAACGATATACTTTGCATGAATTAACCAAATGAAACTCAGACTCAAGGTTGAATGAATGATACACCAGAACAAAGTGGAATAAAATATAGAGGTTTAGTGTTGAGTACAACAAGAGCAGTGTAAGTTAGTCACCTCTACATGGAGACGTAGCCGCGTGCGGCGCTGGTGCGGCGTCCCACCAGGTACGCCACCAGCACCACCACCACCAGCCCGCCGAGCGCGCATCCCACCGCGATCGGCACCGCGTCCGGCAGGTCGGCGCCGCCGCACTCGCGAGCTAAACAACACAATATCATTTACATTTCCATTGTATGAAAAGTCATAGATTAATAAAAGTAAAGAAAAATATGTTTATTTTTAAAAACCCTTAACATTAGGATTGCAAACTTCATATTAGATAAACAGACTTTTTATAGACGTTACTGTATTTTTAACTGACTTCAAAAAACATTCAACCCATAAACTGTTTAGCGTCTCGGCTGTAATAGATCACCTACGCCTCTTGTATAACCATATACTAATAACATCGCCGGGTAAATTAATTATAGATCTGAACTGATACTGATACTACTGATACTGATACTGCGGAACTGATACTAAATTACAATTTCAGACCAAAACTGTGATGAATTTTGTATCTTCGTTCAGGATAGATAGATAATACTTTATTATACACCACACAATATGTATATATCATAGGATATTATCATCGGATATCGTTTATTCTTACTGAAGTTCCAGTAGGTAGCACAATAACAACGCTGTCTGTATGCAAGATAGTACAGGATAGGATAATGTGCCCACGCTTCCAACAACTACATATATAACAATAATATGATTCAGTAAATATCTACTCGCAGATAGTATAGAACTGCAGCTAAACCAACATTGATGTTATTATATGCTAATAGATAATGGCTCTATACAAAATGCTGCTTTATGCAAAACTAAATAAAATAAGTAGACACATTACGCACATTTCATGATATAAAATTATAATGAGGACTTTTGAAAGGTTAACAATAAATTTTTATGACGAAAGCAAAATAAACAGATTCGTTTAATCAATACCTCGATGAGAATCTACGTTAACGATTTCAGTTATAGATTGTGAACTACGTAGTTAATAATTATTTTGTACATTTGAGCACGTTCCGAATGATAGGCATGATTTAATGAACGTTATCTGCCAGACGTGCGATAACAGGGAATGTGACTGCTTTTATGTAAATCGTCGCATTTTACAGGAATCGCAATGTTTTTCACAGATTATTTATGTATCGATCGTTGTATCCCTGAGATGGCTCTTATAATCTCACGTATCTCGGACTTGTTAAGAGTCCTGCGGAAGACATACAAACGTAATACCAAGATCACTTTCGATTCGAGCATATTTCTAAAATATTGTGATATTATTTAGATTAAAACAGTATTTTTCTGTTTCTAACCATATTTTAACCATATTTTTCGGAAATATCATTGAAGGGAAGGTAGAAGGAAAGAGAGGAAGAGGAAGGCCGCGTATTAGCTACATGAGCCAAGTGAAGGCGAAGATAGATGTCATGTCGTATAAGGACGTCAAGGAAGCTGCCCTGAAAAGAAGAACCTGGCGGGAAATGCATACATTACGCCGACAAGAGCATAACTCTTAAATTAGAAGAGAGAGAGAACCATATTTTGTTTTACAATACATACACCCTAAAATGAAATGTAAGCATATAGAATTTTGTGTATTTTTGCAGGCACTATAGACATGTTTTCATCTTGTTTGTTTTATATTAAAAACAACGATATCTTTCGTATTGTTGACATCGGAACATAGATTATGTAATCAAGATACATTTTAGCATAACAATGTGCAGAACACCATGTTATCATTTATCATTTTAAGGGCGTCTTGCACCAGAATCGCTAAACGCGTTTAACTCTTAAAATAGTATTTAGCGAGTTGTCAAGTCATATAAATACGTCAGATTTAAATCTATTTAGCTGTTAAACACGTTTAGTGATTCTGGTGCAAAACGCCCTTAGTGTTACGGAACGCGAATTTTAAGTCACAGGACCCTTAAAGAAATATGGTAGCTCGGAAAAGGGGTTTAGGGTAAAAAGTAGTGTACTCACGTGCACTGAAGTCTTTGCCGGCAGCACTGGTCCTGAAGGCTTCCTCTTGCAGGTGCGTGAGCGTGAGCACCGCCACGACGCTGCTGTTCGAGGTGAGGTTCATGCGCGAGGCGGGCATGCAGCGGTAAGACGTGGCCAGTGGGGTCTGCCAGTCACTGCCGTGGCTCAGCTGCACTGTCTTGTTCCACGCTGCGGGTGTAAAGTTACAACTGATAAGTACTAACGCCCTGGCCCCATCACCACGGCTTAATTCACGGCGCACCCGCTCTGCAGTTGTAAAATCCACCTTATTGCCTTTAAAATAAATGTCAACAGACAGCTGCCGTGAGACGGCGGCGGGTGGTGATGGATCCAGACATTAACGTAGGACTTTCGACTTCTTGATGACTTTACAGCCACCGGACCACATTTTTTATTAATTTTGTTCTGGCGCTGGATTCTGGTCCTTTTGTTAATTATGTGGTCAGTGTAGCCAATTTACCACGTAAAATAAACACATTACATTTCATAAAACTAGAATAACTCACTCGAATTAACGAAGATATCGGGAGACAACGCGAAGTCCAAACTCTTGAGTGCGTAAGACTTGGTGGTGTCATTCTTGTGGTAGTTCAAGGTCATGTTGTTGGTGATGGTGCTGTTCTCCGCGGGCCAGCTCAGCGTGATGAGCTGGACGTCGCCCTCGCAGCTCCCGTTCACACTGGCGTTGGATGGCACGTTCAAGATCACGTACGTGAGATCGGGTGCTGGAACAAGAGATTTCAAATAACTATGACATACCAACGTTTTTTTTAACCGTCTTCAAAAAAGGAGGAGGTTCTCAATTCGGTTGTATTTTTTTTTGTGTTTGTTACCTCAGAACTCCGTCATTTATGAACCAATTTGAGAAATTATTTTTTTGATGATGAAGTCGGTTTTCGTAGTTTTTTAAACTTATAAATTATTCGCGTGCTGGGTCCCATTTCGTGATAATGTTTTCTATCTAATCATTAGGTAGCACCCCTGTTGAGATCTGAGTAAAGGCCTTACTATCATCATTACAGTCGAATTCAAAGATTTCGGATTTTACAAAATAAAATTAGACTACATTGCGCCTGTAATCCTGGTAGACATTTCCTCAGATCTTTTTGAAAGAATGAGTTGATAAGTAGGTAGTTATTTCTCGAAATTCGATTTCATTTGTTTGCAAAACGTCTTCTGAAATTAAAATACTTGCATTTTAATAAATGCATGACGCCAGTGATTATTAAAATGCAGCCTAATGCCAGATTGCTGTCGGGTAAGTAGGTATAGTTATTAATTTTTTATTGACCAAGCTATTATTATTGTACCTACCCTCAATCAGGCGTCTTCAGGCGTGATATTATGAGCTAACTTGTAACGGGTTGGAGAATGAAGGCAAGAAAGTTAGTAATGAGATGAGAAATAAATTGTTTACGATAGATGACCGAATTAGTGGAATCGATGTATTGGAGACGATATTTACTGATGATAAAAAATATTTGGGTTGATCATCATGTCATGAATCACTGACATATTTCGATTAGGTATCATCTTTCCCGATGGCAAAGCCTTTTGCGTTGAATCATTTCACAAAGTCATAAATGTTACCTATGTTCATCGTACGTAGTAACTACACCACGGTCATTATCCTGTTGCAAAGTGTGAAAAACAATATATTCTTGAAGCCATATATGACACGCAGATTTAGTGCAACCTTTTAAAACTTTCAAGTTATATTTCAGCCAGTCAAGGTCTCAAGCGATCGATATTGTGATAAAAATCTTATTACGAAGAAACCTTTGACTAGAGCCAAGTCATCTTGAGCCAAATTACGCCATTTCTTTACGTAGTCTAGTTTCAGTAAGTTAGTTGTAGACGCATACTTAAACAAAGAAATTGAGACACGCCAAGGTAACAGTGGCATACTTTCCAATCGTAGTTTAAGCCTATAGTTCACCAACTATTTATAGCATCGCTTGACAACAATGAAATTTTTCAAAACATGTGGTTGAGTTTTAGCTAACATTTAGCTCAGTATAAAGAATCGAAAGATGACAGATTTGGCTTAACTAATTACAGATACAACTGTCAACTCAAAATGCAGTCAATCATCATCCTATATCACTCCACTGGTAGACGGAGCCCGGTCTTCAGCTCTTCTCATCCAGTGTTTGCCAGCTACACTTCGCTGATCGACGCCCCATCTTGCCGAAGGGCAATTCAGTCAATAACTTGGTGATAAACAAACGTTTTGACATCGTAAACATATTCCGCATCTCATGAATACCGGTTTAGTAAAATGGTGAACTCTTTGTTCCTTCGTTTTAGTTGAATCGCAAAACGATGTAGACGTGAGTACCTATAAATATTAAAGTATTTTGTTGTAACTAAACCAATTCCCTCCAATATAGGTACGCGAGATGGTTTCCGAAAAACCAGGCTGAAACTGGGACAAATGTAGATTTGCACACTACTCTAAACAACTTACCTACCAGCAAAATATGTATGTACACATTTTACGTCGGTTTATATAACTTTACCGTATTTTATTGACTTCATTCAGACGGGAAGTCGAAGGTTTACATTTTTCTTCCTGGTATGAAGTAGACCTACATGGTCCAGCTATGGTTAGTTTTTAGGTTGATAATAATTTTATCGGTTTATTACCCATACATATAAATACCCATGTTTTTTGTCAAATATAAATTAGGAAAAAATTTAAGAATTGAATGAAGTTGTTGCTAATATACCTAGTAGAAATTATATGGCACAATCCGTACAAATGAGAAGACAATGTACCTAATAACAAGTTACCTACCAGTTTTGTCAATGCAAACAAACATACAGAGCTCAACAAACTCCGATAGCGACTAAAGTTCGTTTGAAACAATATTTGCAATCTTGTTTGTCAAGATTTTATTAATTTGAAGGTATTGAACTGTTTTAGATCCTCTTTGACATCACTGCTTTCATTTTAATAATTTTTTTAATCATGCACATAATTTTGATAATATTCTAGAAAATGTACATAGAGTTTCGATATATCAACAGATATGATATGATGCAAACAAAGCAACCACAATAACCATGCAGTATGGACTAAGCTAGTAGGTATACATAAGCAGTGTGCTGGCATCCACATCTTGGAATGAGTCATATCGCTCGAATCGATGTATCACGACTCTTTCACACATGGCCAAAGATCTGGTTACAGGAAAACATTCAATAATAATATTTCTTTGATGGAAAACGTTTTTGAGCTAAATAATGTTTTCTTTTAAAAGGATCCATAACCTATGAAATCTATGCATTATCCCACTGGGCATGCCCTTAATAAAAGAATAGCTCTGTGAGCTGTGAGGCAATGCATGGTATTTGAAATCATCGGAATCAGTCACTTTTTCTCATTAAAAAAAAGTGACTTTTATTTTCAGACGTAGACTAAATACACTGTCAATAGAAGAGTTTCTAGAATACTATGGCTAGATTCATCTAATATAAATTTGATTTGATCAAAGTATTTTTTGTATATAAGGATATTGAACAGGTTTTTCATATCAGCGTTTGTTCTCGTACTTACTCTAATGCACCGCAACTTTGATGTTTAATAAAATTCGGTTAGATTAGACCACTACCTAAGTACCTAGCAGGTACCTACCTACTACCTACCTATTTATTCATTGTGTTTTTAAAATACTTAATTAAAGTTGAGGAAAGTGTAGTTTATCCTTAGAAACAACCAAAAGTTATTCGATAATTTGATAAATAATGAATACTTGAAAGTATTCGTGCTATATGGTTATGTTTATGTTACAGACGTTTGTGATAAAAAAAGATTGTGATTTACATACCTACCTACACTTGGACTTTTTGTAACATGGACCCAACTCACTGAATAATATAACAAGCTAATTTACCTAGGTAGTGCCAATCTAGTGTTGCGTGTCGACAAGTTATGTATCTATACCTACCTATAAAAATACCCAGGTGCTGTAGAATCACCGCTGACATGCAAACACATAACGTATTAAAGACCTGCAGCCTCATAACCACTATTCATAAAATCACAAGGATAAAAACCCCGCAAAATTTTTTTTTGATAATGTTTAGTTTTTGTTTTTTTCGTCCTTCGGTTCTTATAATATTTTTTTGCCATCTACCTATTTCTCAAAATTTAAAAACCTACCTACATGTAATATTTGTAACTATTTAGTATCTCTTGTCGTCTACTTGCCGTTTTTCTTTGTCTAAATTCAAAATAATCTGTGGAAACTTTTAATTGGCCATCAGCTCGCTTGAATCTTCTTGATTCGTGAATTCGTCGTCGACTCGTTGTGTGTAAAGTCCATGAATATTTATTATTATTTATTATTCCTGTGTTATGTTTGTTGTTCTATCGTGTTACCTAGCTGTTAGTTTTCCTAAAATTACTAAAATTAAATAAAATAAATAAATAAAAAAACAAACAGTCACCACAACGCCGCCGTCAAACTTATAACACCCCTTCCTCTATCGGTTAGAAGTTAAATAGGTTTTAGTGCCATAGATAGACAGATGTCTATCTATGGCCGAGTAGCGCCAAAAGTATAGCTCCGATTTTAGAGCGGTTTTTAGTGTTCCGGTCCTGCTTGCTATCCAGAATCTCGGAGGTGGATCGCTGATTTGACTGGACTAATACCCATTGAACAAAGGAATCAGCATTTCATTACGAATAACCCCAGCGGCACTTTGGAAATGTCATATTTTGGAGCTTGTCAGTTCGTTTTACATTGCAGATTGGCACTCAAGCCCTTCCTAGCTGTTCGCTAATCAAGCTAAGAAATGAGCTCACGCGTTCGTCTGAGCACAATTGTATCGTTCCATTTTCAGAGCGCCAAGGCATAGTCCATCGTATAAAATGTCGTTGTTAACTAACAAAAGAGTCGTAACGATTATCCTTCATAAGCCACAGCTAACACTATTTTTATCCCATCTTTTCAGATTATTATCGGTGTGATGAGAGACGAGCGACGACGGTTCCGTCCGCCCCGCTCAAAGGGGCGTTGTATTATTATTACATCAATATTGTCAATACAAACATGCACCACCCACAATGCATACCTAAATGGTTTCTATAACATTATATATATTGAAAAAACAAGTATGCATCACATTACTAACCATTTTCTAGTAAATACATATAATAGTTATTTTCCACTTATTTTGAGCGACTCCTTTGAGTATCTATTGCTGAAGGTTTTTGGTAGTTTAATTTTTTAATAGATATTTTATAAGTATATTTCTTTGTGAAGAGGATCATACAAAAAAATGCTAGGACCCAGGCTGTAGTTTCTTGCTTGTTCTTCCAGGCTCTGACCAGTGGAACTGGTACCTAGAATCACCTAGTTATACAAGTGGTGTATATTCAATTCAATTCAATTCAAGTCATTTATTCCTAATAATCTTTATTCACAAATATTTACAATATTTATAATATGTACAAAATACACATGAAGCAGTTGAGCTATCTACACACCGTTGCAAACGATTTATAGATAACTCAACTGATTCAAATCAGTACCAATCGGAAGCGTGCCCAAGACACTGGCTGCATTGCTGCATTTATTCCTTAGATACATTTTGTACACTGGGAAAAGTCACAATTTTACAAAATAGATCAAAAAGGGTACATTTACCGTACACAACATATAATAGTAATTTTACAATGTAAAATCATCAGCCAGAGCTTCGTCAATATTATAATACGATTTTAACAAAAGAAATGTCCTAATTTTATTACTAAAGGCTTTAAAATTCAGATTTCGGTTGTCTATTGTCAATTTATTGTAAAAAGTAATGCTCTTGCAGAGGAAACTCTTATCTACCTTAGCAAGTCTGTGAGTCGGGACAATTATTTTGTGTTTATTACGTGTATTATAATTATGTATGGCACTATGTAATTTATGATTGTCAATGTGTAATTTTGCATAAATTAAATTTTGAAAAATATATTCTCCAGTAAATGTCATAATATTCAATTCCTTAAACCTATGCCTGCATGATTCCAATTTATCTATTTGTAGTATGAACCTTACCGCCCGCTTCTGCAATATAAAAACTCTATTGGACTGTGATGCATTTCCCCAAGCCAGTATACCATATGTCATCAACGAGTGAAAGTAAGCATGATATACAGCCTTAGCCGCACGTACGTCACTTAGCTGTCGTATTATTTTTATTGCATAAGCGGCCGACTTAAGTTTGCTAACGACAGATTCAATATGACTAATCCATGTTAATTTACTGTCAATCTTCACTCCTAAAAACTTCACTTCATTAATTGGATTTATCGAATATTTATTTATTGTATCTTGTACTGGATCTACGCTTAAAATATTACCTAAAAAGAATCTCATAATATTCGTTTTATCAACATTCAAAAGTAAAAAATCAAAAGTATAAGATGATTCTAAATGATCCTTTTGATTTTATTGAATAAAAAGATGTTTTGACTTTGACATACCATAAGAATAATTTGTTAAGTTAAGCTAACATGTTAAGCTAATGAAGGATTTGGATTTTAGTGGAGAGTTCCCTTTATATTAGGTTGCACATTTCACTATTGTTTGCAAAACTTTTAAGTCGAAAAAAAATGGAGGCTGATTGGTTCCCAAACCTCTAAAAATTTACTGAAAAAATAGTTTGCTCTCTCGAGGAGAGGTTACTAAAAGAAGACAAATCTAAAACATTCAGACTAAAGCATTGTTTCAGATCGCTGTCAAGTAAAGCAGTAAGTACTTACAGTTTGCTTTACTGTAAGTGACATTCAGCTGAGCAGCAAACTGGACCATTATGCATGTCACATTTGTCTTCTCATCCTTATATGACCAACTGCCTTGCTGTGGTGGGGGCAGCGGTTTAGGTGGTGGGGTTGGTTTAGGGGCTGGAGTGGGAGCTGGAGTGGGGGCTGGAGCGGGAGCTGGAGTGGGGGCTGGAGCGGGAGCTGGAGTGGGGGCTGGAGTGGGGGCTGGAGTAGGGGCTGGAGCAGGGGCTGTTGTAGGAGCAGTGGTAGGAGCAGTGGTAGGAGCAGTGGTAGGAACTGTAATAGGGGCTGCGTTGGGGGTCGTGGTAGGAGTAACATCAGGTGTAGCTTCTGTCTTTGATTCATTCTTAGTGGTATCGCTCAGTGCACCGGTTGTGACAGCAGCATCAGCAGCAGAGACCTCGGTGCTCGATGAGTTTCTAGTTTCTGGTACTGTAACAGCACTGTGACCTGAAAAAATACATGGCCGTTTAATCTATGTTCATAAGACTTGCTTATCAATCAAGCGTTACTTGTTTGTAATGTATACTTTTATGTTTGGTAAAATAAAAGATCATTGCTATTTAATGCCGATTTACATTGGCCAAGTGTTTAGTGAAGTAGATAAGTCAACGTAAGTAGGTGCCGTACGCATAACAGATCTTTATCCTACTTCTGACTACTAATACAAAGGTGTAAAACAATCGGACAGTAACAAGTAAACATGGTTTGCAGGCTCGCCACTGTCCTTGAGCAATGTAAATCGGCACTACGGTATCTACACTGAAGTCCTAAGTAAGTAGTAAAACCAACCTACCTTTACTAAGTTACAGTAGGTACCTATATGAAAACCTAAGAATAACCTCTGCATGTTTATTTACCTGTACCCAGGTATATTCAAAGTAGGTAAAGCTTATGACCTAACGTCTATAGGTACTTTTTTAATGGCCTATGGCACGGTGCGGGTAGAAAAATCTATCTGGTACAATATTGCGATTGCATTGTCGCAATGATGAAGTTGTTCATATTGTAGCAAATTGCGCAAACATCACTCAATTACGACAACAAAGCCCTAGAATGGGCGAGCTGCACGCTCCCCGCTACAGCGCGATAAAACCAACAAAGAAAGAATTAATCATCAAGAATAGTTACTATTTTTTACTTACTGAGACTACAGCAGGCGCAGAGCGCTGCTAACAACAACGCAGTCCTGGTCTGCATTGTTGAAACACTATCTGTATGCTGTAAAACAGTTATTGAATCGCGAACACTTGAGAATTAACCGGAATTAACAAATAGCTAAATGTTAGGCAAGCTCCGTGCGTTGCGTGCGCGATGGATGATAAATCCGGTAGCAAGCAAGGTAGCAACAGAAAATTGATCAGCGGTGAAATGTCAATTTTTTTGACATTCAGCCAGCGGGCGGGGCGAGGGCGGGTCGGGCGGAGCGGCGGACTGGCGGCAGCTGGGTTACCAGCTGTGAAAATAAAATTCTACCAATGAGTACTAAGCTGAATGACAATGTGCTGTGCTGTGTACCCGTCACTCGTCAGCTATTTCGAAACGGTTCGCTGCTGCCAAGCTTCAGCGATTAAATTTTTTCTAGGGTTGGGTCAGCGGAAAAATGGATTGTACGTGATGACGCTATAACTATATGATTTATATCATACATCGTTGTCTTCAGTACAAACAAATATAATGATGAAACTCCCCAGCAGCTATATTATCGAGTCATTAGAAACAGTTTTTCTGCTTCTTCTTGGTGAAATGAAAAGCCCTCATAGCCTTCTCCTCAGCGAAAACTAAAAACTACTGAAATAGTAGATTTTTAGGCATGCATGATTGAAATAATTTTGTTTTTAGCATGTTGTTAGTTGTTTTTTTCTCAGTTATCTTTCATACTTTTTTTCTACAATGATTTTATACGAGAGCGACAAGGACCAATAACTAACAACTCTCACAACCGAATAAAACAATTTTTGCGCGAAATTTTAAAAAAATTAGCAAAATTTTTAGAGCTTTGCAGCCACACCCAAGTCACCAGTATGAGATGCAACCAGCGCTGCAGCGCAGAGGTAAATATAGCAGAATAATAAATAAGTAGGTATCTACATATCTATTATGTTCTCAAACACTTTATTACCTAGAAAAAGATAGGATAGGATTGTTAAAATAAAACTAGGTAAACGTACAAAAAAGTAATTATATAGTTAATAATAAAATTAGTTTGTTAGACTAGGTAGGTACCTAGCTACGTAGGTAGCTAATTACAACTAAATAGGTAGGTAAGGACCTATTTACTATAATTAATAAGTACTGCAAAAAGTTTTTTATTTTTGATCGAATATTTAGATAGGTACCAGATAAGTAAGTATCTACCTCAGGTACCTCTACCTACCTATAATTAGGTAGGTATTCGTTGTTCGGTAGGTAGATACTTATTTAACGATTTTCTAAGCAGAATAATCTCATACAACATGTTGAGGTTGTGTAGGTACGTAATAGTTGCAAGGTACCTGCATAGGTTTATTTCATTGGTCCATTTGTGGACCGCAGACCTCACATCATAACGTTTCCTTGTGTAGTTGCAAGGTTACCTCTACCTAAACAGAATTCATACAGATTTAAACAACTTAGCCACTAGCTTAACCACGCACGACACAAAGGCAAAGCTGCAAAACTTCGTTTCCCCTGAGTGTGGAGTGACCTTCTACTGGACAAATAGTTCGAAGCGCGCGCGTCCGTAGCGGCTAGAGCGGTCATAGTAGATGTCTCGCGTCCAGATGCGACACTCCACGTTGATCAGCACATCACCTGGAACAATAAGGAGAAATTCATACCAACCAAACATTACCTAGGTATATTTCCTCAAAGTTCAGCAAAAGAAGAAACTTACGACGTGGATTTTCAAATTGCAGCGCAATCAGCGGACCTTGCACCTGGTCAGGCATGTTCCTGGTGGAGTAGGGGATCCTGTCAGCCGTGTGCAGGCGGCTGGTCGGGAACCCAGGGAAGGGGATGAACATGATCGGCCCTATGTTCTCCTTATCTGCGCTGAACTCGCCCTCGCACGTCACCCAGATGAAGTCCCCGTATTGGTGGGCTGGTCTTTGGAGCTGTAAAATAAACAACACTAGGTAGGTACGTGTAAAGCTTCTCTTCACCCGAAGCTGTACCTACTTTCTGTCGTGCGGTCGCGGATATCATGTCTGACTTATATCCCGCCCTGGTCTCACTTACCATGAGTGATTTTATTTGTTCAGGCATCTCGTTCGGCAGTGGCAGCGAGGACGTCATGTTGTACGGCTCCGGAACCCAGTAGTGGATCTGCGCACAAAGAGGTGGGTGTGAAAGAAAGCTTATTTTCGTTCTGAGCTATCTTCGTAGTGACTGGGTTTTTAGGCACTCCATCTCCATCACTAGATGTTTAGATACCCTACTATACGACGACTCTATCCTAGAACACCATTATGACCAACGTCATAAAGTGGTTTAGGAAAAGAAACTTGAAAGGTCTCAGATAGTCCTATTCAAACAGTAACCACAAGTCGAATGCTTTGAAAGTTACGCTGGTCAGTGGGCTTGTGCGACTATTAGGGTATGCCTTGGCAAATTCTGTTCGACCGCTGGTAGACCTGGATGATTTTGAAGTGGATCTTGAGCCCCCCAGTCTCTCCCTCTGGATCCGCTATTAGGTTCCTTACATGCGCCAGCCTCAGAAATACACAGGGCGATCCTTGCAGGTATCCGTAGTAGTTATCAGCAGTACATGGCCCCCACATGCGCATCGCCATGGCGCATGCCTCGGAGCGCAGCTGCTGGTCGCGAAAGTTGTGAGTGGAGCACGGTGCCCGGGGCGGGTCTTCGGGGACTGAGGTCTCGTAGTCTGGTGGAAAGAAATATCATTGGAAACCAGAACTTCCATAGAAGACTTTTGGCTTGCTGTGGCAGCAGAGTGATTTAAGTATCATTTAGAACTGATGTCAAGAAAGGTTTGATACCACGGATGCTAGTAGAATAAGAAACCAGGCATAAGTTCATAAGTAACCTCCAGGTCGTTGTGATATGTGACGTTCGTTATCCAGGGTAAGCATACTTGACTTCAGAAGTCTCACCTCTGAGGAAGTCATTGATCCGCTGGTACCAGATTTGCCAGCTGCCGGCATCTCCAGGACGGAACTGTATCACGGGCTGGTTCCAGTTGTACTCCTCGGAGCGTGGCCACACTTCCAGCTCTGAGGATGGACATAAACTCTATAATCTGATAAACACGTATTATTTTACTAGGTATTCATCTTAAAACAATGCCATTTTCCTTGTATATAGGTAAGTAGCTTCTAATATAATGCATTAGCATAAGTTTTAACCTCACTTTTAAAAACTGGGTTTTTATTGGGATTTTGTAATTTTTATGATCATAAAAAATCCCAATAATATTTTAACCATAGATTTTATTAATAGATTTTTATTGCCTCATATGTCTTATACTGCAAAATGTAAGTAAGCTATCTCTAAAAGAGTAGGTAATTAGCTAAATAAGTACCACCTACTTACCAACGTAAGGTCGAGGTAACACTAGTCCCAGCACCAGACCAATAACTCCACCTGAAGAAAATGAAGGCAAGTTACACTATATTAGAAATACGTATTTAGTACGGGTACCGTAATTACAGGCATTTACGTCTCATAGTGATAGACGCAGTGAGGTGCCTTACCGAGCACGTCCTGACTCAATGCACTTTTATAGGTAGAGGTAACCGCTTAACATCAAGTGAGCCATCTTCTTCCATCATTTACCTATTCCCATAACAAACATACAATACAAACTAGCGTTTCCGCTATTACTCATGTACCTAGATCATTGTCCGATGCACGCAACAAAGTAGGTAAATGCCTTCATACGAAGCCTTGTAAATGCAGCCTGCTGGTAAGTACAAAAGCTTCAAGAGTCGGGTGGTATGCCGACTAGGCAGACACTGGATGGATGTGAATTAAACACTTTAGGAAACAAGTAGGAGGTACCTAGTAAGCACTCACTTGCTTAATTTCGCACAGCGATATAGTACGTAATCCTATAATTTCAGCTGCACCATTTGTAGATTTAAAAACATTTAAATACTGCAAATCTAATTCATTTCTAATACTGTCGCAGTATTTGAAATTGTAAAACTTTTTGAAAAACATAAACCAAGTTCAAATGGCGAGTTTTCGTAGAGGACCTCTACGGAACTTGCTACGCGGGCTCTACGACACGTAAAATTATTATCTGTTCTTTACTCACCTCTTGTTGCTACTATTTACATATTTTTACAGAAAAATATACCACGGATGTATTTTAAAAATAAGCAAACATAGCAGCTGCTCCAAACAATATCCGGCACGCGTTGATAGAGATTTAAAAATAACGCATATTTTATACGACGCAATATAATAAGGTCTCAACTGTCACAAGAGAATTAAGTATTTGATTCCACTAATTATAGAGTTCTTTTTTGCCATTCACTATTGTTGCAATTTGTAGCACTCTCGTAGCACTTTGTAGCATCCTGTTTATTCTAAAAATACTATAAATTATTTGACTAAATACCTAGATAAGAATTTCTTATTTCTTCTCACCTATAATGAGAAGAACGACAGCTACAATCACTATGATCTTCACTGTCTTTCTATCCACACCCATTGTGTATGTTTATTTTTTAAACAGTTCAGAAAAGCACGTCCAGTCGGCTGGAGTCACCACAGCAAGTAACGCACTGTCTATCTATATAGATCCCTTCCAATGGATGGGAGGGAGAGCAAAATGTAATGGTGGACTGTGTACATTGCTGGTTTAAAAGCTGGTTTTATTATAGGTTCGATAGCAAAAATCGTAAACTCTATTAAAAAAGTGGTTTGAGCTAGTGTATTTTAAAAAAAAAACAAAGGTACTCTACCGAGGGTGATGCCACGCCATAGAATAAGCAATGTTATTTAGTAGCGGCGCGGCTAGATTATTGTGTACTAGCTGTTACCCTGTTTCCGCTTTCTGAGCGGATTATGTGAAAATGTTGACGTTACACCGCGCTTACTTTTATGTCAATATTTGTTTTCTAAGCATATTTTATACCTAAGTAACTAATTGTCTGCTATCCTAGCTTATAAAACGTTCTGGTTTTACATACTGTAAGTTTATTAAGCAATTTAAAATAAATAAATAAATGTCAGTCGTTTGACACCGACGTTAAACATCGAAACTTGTACTAAGCCCTCTGAAAGCAACTGATGTGACGTCGTCCTCGTGCCAACGTAAGTTTATTGGCGCTGCTAATCCTGTTCGTTCATTATCTTGTTGGTCCTATTAATTATTCGGGATAAAAATTAGCATAAATGTTAAATTAAATTAAGTTAAGAAACACTCACGCATATATTTGAGTAACAGATTTTCATACAAAAATCTATGAGTTCGGTTCAGGCGGATTTTTTTTATTAAGTATTACTAATTATTAACACGTATTAGTACCTAGCTACGTACATACCCAAATATTTTTAGTAAATACAACTAGCCATGAATAGAATGGACGCCTAAAAACGGAAAACGACCTCGCGGCAGACCACGGCGAAGATGTAGGGATGAGATTGATGCCTACTTAAAGAATTGGTCCACAGTTGCCCAAAACAGAGAAGACTGGAGTGAAGGAAGGGAGGCCTTTGCCCTGCAGTGGGACACCACAGGCTCTTAATAATAATAAATAATAATAACAACTAGCCAGCAATGTAGAGCGTACTCCATCCCCTAAGCTCCACCAGCGGCGTCACACTGCCTGGCGCCCCGAGGTCGGCGTCACGGCGGCGCCGCGCAGCCTCTCCGTAAACTTACCCAATAGCCACCCGATGTCATAGACAAAGCTAATACTACGCAATTTCTATTCTTACAGTGTTTTTTTGGGATTCAATAGTTACGTAAAAAATTACCTAAGTAAGCTTTGTGCATATTTTTTTGTAACGAGCTTTAAAGACAGTCACGGATGGGTGACCTCTAGTCTTAGATCTTTAATCCGTGTGTAGGAAGTAGCTGGTAGGCCGTTTTGAATTCAGGAAGGTACTACCTAGGTATTCTTTTTACAACTGAAAGTGAAACAGTAGGTTAGGTGTGTGAACTACAAACCTGCCAACATTACCGATGATGTCATAGCCTATTAGCTTTACCTAAGGTAGTATACTGTAGTAAGGGTATTGTGTCGTTAACCTACATTACTCGCGTAGTAAATTGTTGCTAGACTGAAAGGCCAGGCGTTGCCTCGTAGCGTTAGTACTAGCCTTAACTAAATGTTCATCTAGAGATTACTATTACTACTTCTAGAATGGCAATTTACAAAAAGCTTGATGGTTTTACTCGTTTCAAAACATCTTGCATGAAATAAATTTCTGCAACCTATTTGATCACGTAAATCCCAGTCATAATATCCTTCCATGACAAAGATATAGTATAATATAGGTCACCATTACAGAGGGTGGAAGTGAAACTGCTGCAGTTATCTGTGGCGCGACGGTCTGGCGCCGAGGGTAGCCAATATAGTGCGAAATGCTAAGCCCTACTTGCATCAACCAAGGCAAGTTGGGTTAACCCTGGGTTAAGAATCTTTCCAAGGCTCTATCGACACCGCATCACTCGTATTTAATGATGTCATGTAGCTAAAAACGCTAAACTGATTTTACTCCATAGCTTGATTTCCTGGAATGGTCCGTACGAAACGAGATTAGATAAAATATAATACCAAGTAAGTAAAAAAATATTTATTTGTAATAACTACAACTGTTCTGAGGTAGTTGACGGTCGAGGCGACGAATGGTCCCTTTGAACTGATCCATGAATAAAATAACATAAAATAATAAATAGAAAAATACTTACGTAATAAAAAAAATGTATTCTTTAGTTAACTAGATGGCGGTGGATGGAGGTTGTTTTGGCATACAGAGTTCCTTAATATAGCTACAAGTTTTTAAGGTTTTCCACATGCAACACTATTTGTAGAGCTGTGGTAGAGCACCTAAGTTTGTTCCACAAACACCTGCGTCTGGAAAAAAGCTAGTGATCCCATCTCTATCTCTGCAAGATCTAAAATCTCTAGTTGATCTGAAGAGAGAAGTGGAGGGTGCCTTGCTGTTCGTTCTCATCATTCTTGATATTCTTCGCCCACGCTGTGCACACGATTTTGATCAGCACTCCCGCTGTGGAGGAAAAATAATATATTTAACAGAAGAAAATAAAAAACGTAATCAAAAAAGCAAGATGTATTTTTAGTCTTTAAGGGCATTGGCGTGTGTTCACCAATCGGTGCTATAATCTAAATATATTTCGTACACCAACTGAGCGTTTACAGCTCCCAAATGGGACCACATAAGACAAATAGTTGAAGTCTTGCCATTTGATTAATAGGCCTTGGAAATCTCTGATATACCAGTCCACCTATTGCGAGACTGCAGCTTAGGCTAAGGTAGATAAACTTACTGGTCGGCCTTTCAAACCGCACAGCAACCAAGGGATCGAGGTAGCCGACATTGTTGTTATAGGGGAAGTAGTAAGTGGGGAAGCCTCTCCTGGGAAGGTATTGCAAGGGGCCGATGAACTCCTTGTCAGCAGGGTCCTCACCCTCGCAGGATAACCACACGTTGTTCGCCTCAACCGCTCCGTTCTGTAATGAACAAAATAAACTAAACTCCATTTGACTTAGCCTCTTTTGCTCTTTTAACAGCTGTAAGTAGACCTTCTCCTTCTTCTTTGCGTGTCAATGGTATGACTAGACAAAGTTCGAGTAGAACTTCGCCACCTTTACCCCCTCGTTTCCCCTCGTCTGTCTGTCTGTCTGTCGTGTGTCTGTGTGTCTGTGTCTGTGACTGCGGGGTCCCCATCCAACGATGTCCCATTTGCTCGTTTGCCCCTTGTGCCCTAACACCTGCACAAGGGATGACCTCATTGATGCCACAGACGAGGGGGTAAGTAGACCTACAAAATGCAGATTCAAACTTAATTTAAAACGTATAATAATGGTACAAGCCAAGGTCATGTTCATGATGATTACGTTTCTTGTGGAAGAGATAGTTGATAGGTATTATGTTATGGCTTGCTGGCTGTTACAGGTGGTAACAAATCTGGGCATTCCCCGTCAGATATTTACCTACTGTGCATATATAATCAGTTACTATTTTTATTGTCAGGCAAATTGAAGCTACTGCATGCACGGTGCTTGGACGAATAGTGTTTAATCGTCCAAGACACGGTGCTGTTGGTCCAGAAACTTACTAAACTTTGGATGTGGCTCCGCAGGTCTTCAGGCATATTCTGGGGTAATCCTGCTACCGTGTCATTGAAAGGTATTGGTATCCAGTTGCGTATCTGAAAAGAGATAAAGAGTTAGTGAGAAGAGTATCATCATTATTATGATTCATTGACAGATTAGGTAATGAAAAACAGGATCTGGGAAACAGGAGATTTATCCAGAAGACATTACACAGCTCATGCTGTAGAAAAAATTACTTGTCACCATATCGAACTTGCTGTATCAGTACTAGGTACCTAACTAGTTGCTCATCATCCACTTGAGGAAATATAAATGTGTTTGTCCCAATTTACCCTAATGTGAATACACCTTAACATTTTTTCGTTTTATTTTTGAACGGTTGGTAGCACTGTCACGAAGTAAACGTCAAAATTACGGCCATAAAGTTATGTTATGATATTTCTAAACAAATTTACCTTAACTCTATTAACAAAGCCGAGACAAACAAAGTTTTACAGCTTATTTATATTTCTAAGTTGACAGGTAACGATCTATCGTATTTTTAAAGAGTTTAGGCTAATAATAACAAACTTTTGCGATACCTGAGTAATATTCTTGCAGCTCCGGGAGATTTGACAGCAAAATGGCTGAAATATCTACATTAGTTTTGCCGCAACGAGCAAATTAATTTTGCATACACTTTTGTCCCAAGTTTGACTCCAGTCTTAAATTCCCCCAATTGACGGTAAGTTTTATGTTACATGCATCATCATCAATCTAATATCAGTCCACTGCGAGAGTTATTTCCCAAGATGCATTGATTAACCTGGTTTCCATTCTTCTCATCCAGAATGATGATATGATAAGACATTCATGATATAATAAGTCATTTTCATCTTGGTGTATGCGACTATAATAACCAGTATGATACATTAGTACAAACCACTACCTTACTGAGCTTGAAGAACAAGCAAGGACTGGTCGACTGGAAGTTGTCGTTCAGCGTGCAGGGGTAGTAGCTCTGGATGGGCACGTCGCAGACCTGCTTGTCCCCCAGGACCTGTCGGATGTCGTACGAGCAGACCACGCGCTGGACCTCTTGAAGATATTGCGGCAAGGGCTGGATCCCGTCATTTCTGTATTCTGTAAAATATGACCAGTGAGTCCAGGCTCGTAAACGGCTGAATTAAAAATACATCCAGGAGCGCGCAAAATGTAACCTGTCTACAGCACTCCGTGCTCAAACAAACTAAGTCAAGATAGGTACTTAATAGTAGTCACAACGGATCTTTGTCCCTCTGAATTATCTGTGCAGAACCGATTATTGGGTAGGATTGGAGGTAAGCGGATTTTTCCGCACAATAGTACATGCGCAATCGTTGACGCACCATCTTTAGAAGGACAAAGAACCGTTGTGAGTATTGTAGGTACTTGGTTAATTTACCTTTGAGGAGTTCAGAAAGACGTGTGTTCCAAGAGAACCAGCTGGTAGCATCGTTGGGATTGTATTGAATGAGAGGCGAAGCTGAATTGTCATCTGGGTGCGGCCATACTTCTAGTTCTAAAATAAAACCAATTTTTCATAAAAATTCAGTTGGCACTTAGCATCTACAAAAGGTTGTGATTTTTCAAAGATTAACCAAACTGCTGGAGATTTATGGATTTGCTCTTTTTTTTAATTTGTGGTGGAACAAGCAAATGACCCACCTGATGTTGAGCGGTAATGATAATTATGCAATGCAGCTAAATACTGCATTACTTCGCGTATCAAGTTCACTGAAAACGTGGTCTGTTACTGTGTTGATGGTGTAAAACAGGTGTAAAGGTGTTGATTGCACCGTATTTTTCAATTTATTTCAGTTCGTTGAGGTGTAATTGAGGTTAACTTACTAATTGTAGACGAGCCGGGCAGAAGTAGACCCAACGCTAGTCCGACTATGACACCTGAAAACGTTTTAAAATATTGGTCAAATAACATTCAAACTTATTGCAGAACCTTTGTGCTCTGAAATAAAGAAGTTGAAGCTTACTATTTGTAAGTTTTTTTTTTACCTATCTATTCACTAAAGTAATATGACTAAATAATACAGTAAGTAGCTACATATTTACAAAATACACATGAAACAGCTGAGCCATCTACAAACCGTTGCAAACGATTAATAGATAGCTCAAGTGATTCAAATCAGCCTACCTGCCTATATGAATTAGTTTTGAACAACTTTTTAGCTTATCTACATCATCAGTAAGTACAAACCTACAGTCAGTCTACTTGGAATAAAGCTATTATGGATATTTATTGTTTCTCTCTCTCTGTCTAGCACGAAGACTTTTATAGCTTATGAGAGAGAAGAACAGGCACTGATAAGTTTGGATGTGGTATGCGCCGTTATAAGCACAATAGACAAAGTGTGCTTCCAAGGCTGCGCGTGCGCATACTGATCAGTGCAAGTAGAGTCGACTCTACCTCTACCATAAAAAATAAACACATGTCATGTAAGTAGATCTTATCTAACTAGGTATGCAATTAGTAAAAAGTTTGTCTATCTGGTTGTTGAATTAAGCGGGTCATGATGATGATGTGTACTTATCAAAAACCGGTTTAAAAATTTCGTTTACTTTCTATTTTATCTACCTATACTACAAAAATGAGGATAATTCTAATAAATTCAGATAGATCAAAAGTAGCTTTGGCAACTCTACTAAGTAATTTCAAACATTGAATCAAAACACGAAAAATCAGTTGCCACGTAAATAAATATTGAAAGCATTTCTGTGCAGCACTTTTATATATCTAAAACAACATGCAATGCCTCATTTTAAAAGAGAAGCTCCAAAAATAACATCAGTATTCCCTAAAAGTATAATGAGCTTACCTAGAGAAACCAGTGTCATCACGATCACTATGATTTTCGTTCTTTTCTCCATAATTTACTTATATTATTTTCACACAACTTGTAGCTGCGCTATACTTTGCACTGTCAGGGTCGGAGTACTCGAGAGACAACCGGCTTGGAACAGACGCTGCCACGCACGACGACGCCAGCGCCGGCGCAGGCGGAGGCGCCCGCGACCCGCGCCTCAAACAAAACTGGTACTTGGTACTAGCGAGCAGAGCGTGACGTCATTTTACCGACTTGGACAGAAGAGGTTTTCAAGTCAGTGCGCATTTTTGTCGAGACAGTAGACTCAGGTTGTGATTGTGACGGTCTACTTGTTTTGTTATGTTTATAAAAAAATATTTGCAGCCCTGTATGCCAATCTTTTGCTGTCAAGTTATATTTCACTGCCCAGTGTAATTTATTCAGGTGTCAAGTGTCTAAAAATAATGATCACGTGGTACAAAATTGTACCACGTGATCATTCTTTTTAGACACTTGACAGCAAAATATGCGCGAAAACACATCAAATGACGTCATAATGTCACTATTTAGTCACAGAATAACTATGAGTTAGTATGAACTGACCATGATTTAAAACTTTGCAGTTCAACTTTGCAGTTCAACTTTGATTGGCATACCCCTGCAGGTCTTGTTGATTCCGCCACGGGAATCGAACCTACACCTCTCCGTGGTCGTCACTATTAAGTCTGAAGAAGATGTCTGTGAACTTTATCATTTATTTGACTAAGCCCAAGCGTATCAAAATCTTCCCTCTAGTTTCGCATTTTCACAACCCTCTGGCACCAGACTGTCGCGCCATGGCTCACTAACAGTGTCTACATTTTGGGGTCGTATTTATATTTACCCTCTACGTGATGACCTATTTTCAAGTTTTTGCTCCATATCTATCATAATATAAAGTCAAGGATTTTAGTCCTCATTCAAATTCTTTATTTACAGTAGGTACCTAGCTAAGTACTTACTTACATCTAGAAAAAAGGCATTGTATAAAATAATTTTGAAATTGCACATAACCAGCGTGTGTGCTTGTCTCTACACTTGTAACTTTTACGTGGAATTCCGATTATTTATTTTATTACTATAATTATTTCTAGATTTTTCAGAGATGAATGCAAAGCCCCTACCAAAATAAGACATTCGATCATTGGGTCAGGTTTGTGAGGTCTGGCACTAGAGAAGCTCAGGCGCTATGTGCTTTTTGCATTCGGAGCGGGATATAGATAGGAACCAAGGTATATAAACAATCAAGTCAATTTTTTTCCAAATTATCCTATCGTTGACTACTAGTGCCACCATGTGCCTGAGGCATGGGCTGAATTAAGTATAAGGTTTTTGTTTTCTGTTTAACACAATTACTTTTATGCTGTGTAACAATATTTCCTGCTTAATTAGGGAAACTAACTACAAAAGGAAACAAATAAAGTTTACAGAACAAAATTATTAAAATTTATTAAAAAAAAAATAAGTGTTATACACAAAATATGTCTAATTGGTAATAACTTAGAGATAATGCTAATCCTTACGATAAGACACAAGATAATGGTATTAAATTGGAGTTTAAGTAGTAATTTGAAGTTAATAAGTGAGAAAGGGTCGAGGTGCACGTCTGGTCTCTGCCGCAGTTCAAACTGAGGTTTGCCTAACGTAACGTTGAATACGTGAGGAGTAGACCGTCCTGAGCCTATGGCGAACGTCTGGACCCCAAGACGAATGTAGTTCTTGAGTAATTTCCCCCGCCGTGCTAACTAACCTGTAGTAATGGCTAACCGCTGGAGGTAAACTGTATTTCAAGGGAGTTGGGAATACGTTCTCGAGTCTCCGCGGTTTCTTATCGCTGTGGAGCCCCGGCCAGCTCGTTGGCTGCACCAAGAAGACTGATCGCAACCTGACAGCCTCTCTTGAGGCTTTTATGTCGGGATGAACTCAAAAATCTGGTGGACAATCGTTCGCGATGCCGCCCTGTTCACAAATCCTTTTTACGGTGTGATCCGTGTATGCAGATAAAGCGCAACTCTTTGTGCTGGAAGCTGGTAACATGGATCGCACGCAGCGATATAGGTACCAATCGAAAAGTTGCGGACGCGCAGAACTTTCGCTCCTCAATTTCGTAAACGAACCACAATAAAATCCCTTCAGATTTCAATTTACTTGGGAAGAACAGTTATAATTTTATAGAAAATATCAAGGTAGTTTCTGTTCGCTCGTTAAAATTTTAAAGTTTTCAAACCCTTCCTCTGACTCTATCCCTCCAATCCAGCTCTCTCCTTCTTTCTTTCTTTTTTTTTTTTTTAGACTGGACACCATCAATCAATATCTATGACTTGCTTGCTTCAAGCAAAGTTTGATCGTTCTGTCAAGTCGATTTGACAGATGGATGTCTGTTTTCAGAGTAACAGAATATGCTAAAGAACCAAGAAAAGATGCGTACGAACGCACAAATTGACAAGATTTCAATAAATAATATGACTACGAAAGTGGAATCGAGTTACGAATGCTTGATAAGATAAAAACGTTTGCTTCATCAGAGCTTATTTGCAAAGACATAAGTTTCGCCTATCTATGGTGGGGTTGCCAACACGAAAAACTATAAAATAATGATACTATCTCGATGAAAGGAACTTTGAAAATATCTCCCGCGAGATTCAAAGTAGGTACATTTACGAGGAAATTACTATGATTTTTTTTAACGTGTACATTTAAGGAAATATGCTAAAAATCGAAGGTTACAGCACCCCCTTTCCCGGTGAAGAATTCACGTAGGGAATTCTCCGGACGACCTCGTCACAGAACTCGTGTTTAAATTACCTACCTACACTTGTATTTAACTAACGACAAAAGAAGAAATGAGGTACCTAACTGAAATGTAATTTTATCGTCCCAACTGCAGCTTTGCGAGCGAATAATACAGTATTTTGATGATCCTCAGATCGACACAGTATACCAATGGATATTCTGAGTCAGAGAATCGCTAACCAACCGAATCGGATCTTGCTTAGGAAGGCAATATTGGATCGGTTGTTTCCCTAAAAACATGGAGATATTCCCGAGATTACGGGGTAACTGAGTAATTAAACGAAATGCAAATAACTACGCAGGTTAATGAAATAAGATGATGTATGTTACGCAAAGCTGCAATTCGCACGAACTATGTACGATACGCCAGCCGAAATTTCGGTTGTAAGGCAGTGGTGGTGTACATAGATGTTATCCCGTGCCGGGTTCTACGGCGCACCTGGAGGAATCGGTGGTTGACTATTCTTACCCCCCGAGCCAACGCGGGGAAACTTTATTAATTATCTATGTGGTAATCTAGATTTTTGAAATCTTTGATGTGCCACTTCCCGAGGTACTTCCCAGAATCGTCCTCTAACTCATATACTAGGGGAGAAAGTTTACGAACGACGGTGCACCGTTCATACTTCGGCGCTAGCTTAGCGGAAAAATACTTATGTGCAGCGCTCTGTTTGTAGGTACGCTTCCATACTACATCGCCTACCTCAAAAGCAATATTTCTACGTTTATTGTTATAATATTTGGCATTTTTACTGTGGGCTTTTTTTAGGCTTTCCTGTACGGATTTGTAAATATCTTTGAGCGTACCTAGTTTCGCGGCGTATGTATCACGGGGCTTAAAAATTAGCTCGTCTATATCTTGAAAGTCTTTATAGATACTACCGTCCGAGATAGCTTCCCTCCCGTGAACAAGCATGAAAGGACTGAACGAAGTGGACTCATTGACTGATGTATTGATTGCAAATTGAATCTTGTGAATATTGACGTCCCACGTCCTATGGTCGGCTTCTACGTAAGAGGATAGTGCTGTCATGATGGTACGGTTATAACGCTCGACCGTATTTACTTGAGGACAATAGACTGGGCCCAAATGAACCTGGGGAATATTGTACTTGGCATATAATGCCTGAACCTCATGACCTACAAACTGGGAACCATTGTCAGATAGAACAGTTTGCGGGATACCATGAACTAAAAATACATGGTCCTCTAGACGTTGAGCAATCACCTTACCGGTGGCGCGTCTTAGAGGGAATATGTGACAATATTTAGTAAAACAACATACTACGACTAGGAGATAAGTATTCTGCTGTCTCGACATCGGCAGTGGACCAACTAAATCAATGCTGATGCACTGGAAGGGCCGAGAACAGACTTTAGGTTCACCCATAAAACCAGGTGTAGCCTGATTGTTATGTTTATATGCGTTACAAGTAGAACAAGCTTTTATGTATTCCTCGATATCTTTATACATACCGGGCCAAAAGTACCTTAATTTTAAACGTTTATGCGTTTTAGCGACTCCCAAGTGGGCGGCGATTGGTTCAGCGTGATTATCTGCTATTATACCTTCTCTGTATTCTAACGGAACTACCTCTTTCCACTGGAAGTCATTACTGAGATAACTTCTAACTTCTTCACAAAAATAAAAAATAAGTTTTCAATGGAACTAGTGAAAATTAAAATTATCTTCAAAAATGCAAACTTTCGCGCTATTTTGGTAGTAGTAGTAGTAGTAGAATAGTAGTATAATAACGCTAAGCTGTAATTTTAAAGATAATACTAATAAAAAGTTGAAAATACAATGAAATTTAAGTTTCTCATCTACCAAGTTAAATAACTCAAAAAATGTGAAATTATGTAAAATTCTACAGAAATTCTGACCTGATAAGCACTTCCAGAACCTGGTATCCATGCACGAATCAACCGATTTGCATTACATACGAACGGCCGACGACTCATTTTCTCCCGTTTCAGGCTATGTATTCCTGCCTGTTACGGTTGGTGAGAGCAAAGCCATCGTGAAATTCTATATCGTACCCGGTGTTGCCACCGATCTCATTTTTGGCATAAACTTTTGGAAACAATTCAACATTGCACCCGACGTTCTTTCATTGCTTGATAGGAGTGAGTATTTTTCGGAAACTGACAGCGTGAACACCATTGCTTCAGAAGGCCGGTTTCTCCATGATTTCGACTCTTTGACCGAGTTGGAGCGGAAACGGTCTGAGGCAAAATGTAACAATATTTCCTGCTTAATTAGGGAAACTAACTACAAAAGGAAACAAATAAAGTTTACAGAACAAAATTATTAAAATTTATTAAAAAAAAAATAAGTGTTATACACAAAATATGTCTAATTGGTAATAACTTAGAGATAATGCTAATCCTTACGATAAGACACAAGATAATGGTATTAAATTGGAGTTTAAGTAGTAATTTGAAGTTAATAAGTGAGAAAGGGTCGAGGTGCACGTCTGGTCTCTGCCGCAGTTCAAACTGAGGTTTGCCTAACGTAACGTTGAATACGTGAGGAGTAGACCGTCCTGAGCCTATGGCGAACGTCTGGACCCCAAGACGAATGTAGTTCTTGAGTAATTTCCCCCGCCGTGCTAACTAACCTGTAGTAATGGCTAACCGCTGGAGGTAAACTGTATTTCAAGGGAGTTGGGAATACGTTCTCGAGTCTCCGCGGTTTCTTATCGCTGTGGAGCCCCGGCCAGCTCGTTGGCTGCACCAAGAAGACTGATCGCAACCTGACAGCCTCTCTTGAGGCTTTTATGTCGGGATGAACTCAAAAATCTGGTGGACAATCGTTCGCGATGCCGCCCTGTTCACAAATCCTTTTTACGGTGTGATCCGTGTATGCAGATAAAGCGCAACTCTTTGTGCTGGAAGCTGGTAACATGGATCGCACGCAGCGATATAGGTACCAATCGAAAAGTTGCGGACGCGCAGAACTTTCGCTCCTCAATTTCGTAAACGAACCACAATAAAATCCCTTCAGATTTCAATTTACTTGGGAAGAACAGTTATAATTTTATAGAAAATATCAAGGTAGTTTCTGTTCGCTCGTTAAAATTTTAAAGTTTTCAAACCCTTCCTCTGACTCTATCCCTTCAATCCAGCTCTCTCCTTCTTTCTTTCTTTTTTTTTTTTTTAGACTGGACACCATCAATCAATATCTATGACTTGCTTGCTTCAAGCAAAGTTTGATCGTTCTGTCAAGTCGATTTGACAGATGGATGTCTGTTTTCAGAGTAACAGAATATGCTAAAGAACCAAGAAAAGATGCGTACGAACGCACAAATTGACAAGATTTCAATAAATAATATGACTACGAAAGTGGAATCGAGTTACGAATGCTTGATAAGATAAAAACGTTTGCTTCATCAGAGCTTATTTGCAAAGACATAAGTTTCGCCTATCTATGGTGGGGTTGCCAACACGAAAAACTATAAAATAATGATACTATCTCGATGAAAGGAACTTTGAAAATATCTCCCGCGAGATTCAAAGTAGGTACATTTACGAGGAAATTACTATGATTTTTTTTAACGTGTACATTTAAGGAAATATGCTAAAAATCGAAGGTTACAGCTGTTGTGGTAGATTTCTTGATTCAGAATATATAACAGATTACTAGGCGCCTTCACTACAGAGGAGACTTTATTATGGCCATGGCCCATGGTAACCATGACAACTATATCGATAAGAGCCCTATTTAGATAAAGGAACGAGGAATAAGGTTAAGCAGATGGAATCTCGAAGGGAAGGGAAGTTGTTAAAGAAAACAACAGTTATCCTAAAGTTGAACCAACTATTGCGTGTTTATTGACATCTCGTCCAGAAAACGTTACATAATTTAGTTATAAATAAGTACCTACCAATAATTTAAAATTTCAATAACTTCGAAGCGTGAAAGAAACCTTCGCCCTGAGGCTTATTCTAAAACGAATAGAAATAAATGCCGGCTATGTGGCTATTGCTGTGGGCCAGATCCAAATCCCCTGGGACCGACGCCAGCACCTGACGACCTGACGGCAACTGGCGACTGCGACTAGCTGAACTCCAAACTCGAACATGCCTACCTACATGTAACCTCACACTCTTCTTTATACATTTTATTAGAACATGATTAAAATTACCTACTCATTCATACACCAACGCATTCACACACTCGATAAAAAGCGTAACCCACAACCGGTGACCACCAATCAACAGAGATCTATGAACAACTATTTGGCAGTATGAAAGCCAATTGGCGGTCAATGAGACCTGCTGCGGTGGCTGGGTCCAACCACAGGCCTGCAGTAACGCAGTCTATCAGTTGGAGCCAGCCAGCGGTCGGTGGCCGACTGGCGGGGACTTAGTTGCGGTCCACCATCAGCTCAAAGTGCACTGAGCCGCGCCGCTCGTAGCGATCGTACTGAATGTTCTTCGCCCACGCTTTGCACTCGATGTTGATCAGGACGCCCGCTGCGGAAAGGTTAAAAAACACTCAGCAATCTGTCTCTTCATCTAACTTATGAACGGTATTTTAGTGTCAAATTACCAGCCTACTTGCTTGGTGTAAGGCAATTTATTCAATGTCTTTACGCATACCGCATAAAAAGTTACAACTCGAAAGAAGTATCTACTTACTCCTCGGCTTCTCAAATAGCACAGCGACCAAGGGGCTGAGATATCCTTCCTTGTTGGTGAAGGGGTAGTAATACGCGGGGAAGCCACGCCGGGGGATGTACTGCACGGGTCCAATGTTCTCAACGTCAGCAGGATTCTCTCCCTCACAGGATACCCACACCGTGTTCGCTTCTGGTTTGCCGGACTGGAATGAGATGGAACCGTCAAACAACTTCTCACTCGCACATTTTAACATCTTTGAAGATATAACCTCAGTGAATGTAATTATGAAAAATGCAAAGTTAAATTGTAGTCTTGGAGTATTGATGTGATGTTATAGATACTTACCACCATCTTGATGTGCTGTTTCAGATCCTCGGGCATCTTCTCAGGGAGACTCTCCGTGCTGTTGTAAGGCATTGGTGACCAGTTGAAAATCTGGAGCAGGAAAGTGACTTTAGTTGGTACTACTATATGCCTCATTAGCCACCGTCTTAGAACTTACTGACCTAGCTTGTTATAGGATTGGTGTCTTTTCCTTAAATTATATTTATCAGTTAGTTTATTTTGTCTTTTGATTTCCGATTACCCCAAAGACACAGATGGATAGACGTAATGTTTAGACTCATGTATCCATCGGTACCTATGGGCACCTACTGTGTGTGTGATGAGTAATGATTTACCTTGTTCAGCTTCAGGAATACACAAGGGCCGGCTGCTTCGTAGTTATACTGATTGGCGGGGGTACAAGGGTTGAAGTCGTCAACTGGCACGTCACACACTTGCTTTTCTCCCAGTTGGTTCTGTCCGTTGGTGGGTGAGCAAGGCACGCGGTTCTCGGCACCAGCGATCTCAGCTTGACCAGTGCCTTTCTTGCGATACTCTATAAAATAAAATAATATACTTAGCATGATAACATAACACCATGACCAAGTACTTAGCAGCCAGTGATGTATCTCAAGACAAGTTAAATAAAAATTTAAAAACAACCGACCATAAAAATCTCTTTAAGTAGATCCTCTTTATCATTAGGATATCAATTTGGTCATCATCAGACTTTGGAGTACTGACTCCAGTTCATCAAAACTCAATACTTTGAGATGAACGAAATGTTTCAAACTGCAAATACTCGTATGCTGGTTTTCAGAGCTGATTAATATCCTCATAACTTGTAAATGGCTCCACTGATTTACACCAAATGTTTTTTAATCACCTTTCTTATAGATAAAACTACTTTCAAATCGAAGCCCTACTTTTACAGCTACGAGGGCACAGACACACCGTGGTCTGCCGGTATAAAGTGATCTACCAAATTCTTTTTCAAAAACTTCATTCATATCCAATCAGTGGTTATTGCTATATTGCCATATTTACGAGGCTTACCTAAGTATTCATTCTGTTTCAACATTTTTCTACCACTAATGGTCTATTCTAAAACTACGAGTATGATTTAAAAATCTTACGATCAAGGAACTCGTCAATGATGCTGGCCCACTTGAGCACGGAGCCCTTGTCGTTAGCACGGTAGTAGATGAGGGTACTCTCGACATTTGCAGACTCCGGCATAGGCCTGAAGCCAAGACCTGTAAACAATGACATCGGATATGTTAAAACCGTTGAAAATGTAGAGATAAAATTAGCTCATAATTAGCGCTTTCTTTGAGCCTTGATCAAATTCAGAGGATTCAAAAGTTGCAGCCTTCTTTTGTTGACCTTCTTGTAGAAGTGCTAGCGTCTTTATACATTTAGGGCGTACAATTCTGCATGACCGCAATCAACGGATTTCATGGTGTACCAACGAATTTTACCAAGAGTAACTCATATTGCATGAGTGACTCTCGTTCGGAATAAGTACAGAGTGGTAGTCGTGGTAGAGACAATAAAGCAAATAATAATGAACCAAAAAAAAAACTAAAAGTTAAAACGTACCAGGGTTGTTTCCAATCAGGGAGCTTTCCAGCTGCCATTTGGGCATCTTAGAGTCCAGGGTCTGGTAGAAAATGGCCAGCATGGCCGCGAAGAAACCCACGAGGATGGCATAAAAGATCACGTAGAAGAGAAGGATTTTTGCTGTGGACAAGATTAATAATCATTAGATGCTCTAGGTTGCTATTGGTCACAGAAGTACAGTACAAGGTCAAATAAAGATTATATTTTATATATTTTCATGCAGTGCTATACCAGCGCAGGTTTTTTTTTTACAAAGGTAGCTAGCTACCTCTGTGAATTTTTTCAGGGTTATACGAACAATTCGATGTAAGATGAAAGGAGTCTTCTAAATCTTTGAGCGTCGTAGCTAAATTTTGTAGCCCAATGTTTTTTCAAAATTTCTTTAGTTCCTTTATTAAGAGTTTATTGTTCTATTCATACTCCTTCAGCCTACGGACGTGCAATTGATCTCATAATTGGCGGCAATAGGAGTTTCCTACCGAATTGTCGTCGAACACTGACCGAGTTTCAAATTACTAATCATTCGTATTGGAAGTTGGCATGCCAATTTCAATTCTGGTATTACCTATAGGTTTACTTGCACTTGCCTAAAAAGTTAACGGTAGTATTTTATTGTGAGAAAAAGTAATGAAACAAACCTAGCATTACCTCACAGATCAAATCGACGCGATCTGCGAAGCAATGCACCGCGTGCATCACTCTGAGACGCAAAGGTGTTAAGTTTCATGTGCATTGCACCGGTGCTTACAAACCGGGACACAGCAATGCATGCTGCATCTTTTATCATTACTTCACTACGTATTCCTCCGAATTCAATAAGCCTATCTGTCTATCCCAAATAAATGGAGTTTTCTTTAGATATTATCTAGCTTGTACCCATAAGGAACATGAGTATTGAGCCAGCAAATGGACTGAGCATAATCAATCACCGCCTAGCTCGTTAGGCACTGAGCTATATGACCTAACTAAGGATGCAGACGCACATGCAGTCTCGAATACAGCGTCCCTATTCAAAATATCCAGAACCTTGGGCCGGACTTGGGCAAGGTGGCTATGTTTTGATAATTTGCATTAAAACTTGGCTACATACACCTAAAGAATATTATTCGTAGCTTACACTGCAATGGAGCGAAGCTTCTCGAACACCTCTGCCAAGTCATTAAATTGGAAAAAGCATAGAGTCGTTAAAGTCGGTCACTGGTCGATCTTAGGCTTCCAAATGCGCGTGTAGCCTAACTGTTCCAAAGATGGCGTGTGATGACAATTGGTGCGACAATTAGTGCAGCGCCAATGCCGAGTTATCAGAACTATGCCAGTTTCAGATCCAGGCCGCGATAGCCTTGGGTATTCCTGAATCTGTCACACCTACCTACTGAAACAGAATCTAGAGCTAATGGCCCGTGAAACATAACTTTAGTGCACGGCGTGAGGATTTCGTCCAATATAAAATTTCCTTCTATAACAATGGCTGATTTTTGTTCTGCGATAAAAAAAACTCCATTGTACATACCAAGTACATACCAATATGAAATATGAATTATGTTTACTGCAGTCACACATTAATTATCTTTGACAAAGGGAAACTATGGCAGTAAACTGCAATAGTTGATTGACCCGCGCAAATGATCGATTTCCTTTGATTCACAGCTTAGGTTCAGTAAGTACCTACCATTGCTTATGAGGGGTTTCCACGAACCCCGCCCTGCAGCGCCGCATCGAGCGAAGGTGTCCTAGGTCACGGAGTATGCGCCGTCCCTACGTCAGCCATGCGCTCTACATTTATAACCTTACTTTTACAAAATTGTGCTATTTTCATCAATGCTCTAATCCGAAACAACTTTTCAAACCGAATGTGTAGAAGGACTAATGACTAGTCACAGTGTAAAAACCTCTGAAGCTCAGACTTTACCAAAATCACTACAAAATTGTATTCGTTTACCAGCTTTTTACTGTATCAAATGGTAAACCTTTAGAAAACGAAGGCTTTACTCAAATGGTAAATGTGTAAAATAGTCTGACAACCGCTGGGGAATAAAGGTTCTCGAATGGCGACAATGAAGTGTAGGACGGCCTCCACCAGATGGAACGATGACATTGTTAAGATCACAAGAAGTCAATAGATAGAAAAACCCCAAAGTTCTTTCCGAAATTCTATGGCCTATGTTCAGTGGCCGTCTAGAGGCTGATAAAATGATGGTGAATAATGATTTGCAAATGCAACAGCAACATTGGTCATGGTGGCAGCAAGCTGATTTATAGCTGTCCCGGGTGTCCTGCCCTTGGAGCATGCGTGCCAAAGGGCTCGTGAAAATAAGTTACGGCAATTTAATTTACTTATATGATTTTATGAGGTAGATCATGCCATTTTCCAGACTAAAAAATGACATTATCGAGTAGATAACAAGCAAAATGTCAGCACTCCGAAATCATTGCTGATATTTTAGTTTCTTGAGGCCCTATGCTCAAGAACATTCGCTTTATACCATGTAGAAAATGATGCCGCAAAGAACAAAAAAGTACGGCTACCGTCATAAGGCTGCCACGTGCCACCAACAGCATAACATAAACAACGAGATTCGACTTTCAAAACTGAAAATGTAAAGACATCTATTCTCTCGTCCAACATATTTTGAAAAAAGTTTCGTTGCAAAAAGATTCATTTATTCTCACTTCGGCAGACGTTTCAGACCTGACACGATTTTTCCAAATTTTGATTTTAGAACAAAACGTTGTTAGCCGTAGTTATTCGACTAGTAGTAGACTGTGTTATTCACCTCGAGCGTAATGCAAACTAATCCGATTTTACGTATGGCGTATTTATTGCGTACATTTTATGGTTTGGTTTGATCACATTGACGGCATCTATAAACTTTTTTAGACTATTCAAAGTGATTCTATTGAAAACTCAATTGACTTTAGCTTCATTATGAAATACCTACTTGTATCACACCATATTAATTTTATACGCGTCATGTCATGTCTCTTCATCAATCGCCACATTAACGGTTGATACCTAAATTGGCTTATTTTTGTAACAACCTATCAGCGTCATTTTAGAATTTTAAAACGCCCATAATTACGTTAATAATGTTTTCGTATACAATAAGTAAGGTAAGGAAGCTAACGGTAGGTACTCCTGAAGACCTTCGACCTCATTGCATTTCACCCAATACTGATTGGTATTCTTCTTCTGTTGTGTTGATATTCTTGTCGGCAAGAGACCTTCTTGACAGAAGCCACCAATCTTTTTTTATTCTGGTACCATGAACACTTCTGTTTACCAACCCCCCAAACCTCTCTTTCTATCTCTCTCCCACCAGTCCACAGAGTCACTAACTAGTCTACTTTGTATGAGGATTGCAAGAGAAGAAGAGCTTATACCATTTTGATTAACCCATGTACACCATGATAATTACTCTACAATACTAGACATCTCTACTATCAGGGACAGAGTATTATTTAGTTCACGGATCCAGTTGTCAAGATCATTAGCAGGTAGATATCTGCATGAGCTTCATCTTCCGAAGGGATGTCAGGTATTTCCGTCCGCGCCCGTCCTTGGGTCGATAGCCAAGGACGCTGCGCGCGCACCCGAGCTACCTTCCAAACGAATTACCCTCAATTCTCTGGAAAATCTGATAAAAGCCTCTTTTATCATACTTACACTGAATTAAAAACAGAGTCTACCTTCTCGTAGTAAGTAATCAAATTTTTATATGCTACGATTATTGAGTTGTTTTTAAATTACTGGAAAGTGGATTTCTGTTTCGCTTTACTTTTATTTGCGAAGAGATAAAAGGTCACTAGGTTGTAAATAGCACAAGTTCACTTTTTATCAGTATGCATGAACTCATTATTACTAGTAACAAAATATGGAGATATATTAAATGTTCAGGGAATGTAGTTCCGGGGTATTCCCCAAATGCAGAAGTCCACTCTGATAACTTCACCACACCTAAGATTTTAGCAATGAAAATCAGTTACGTAAGGAACAACCGCGTGCCCTACTTTTGAAACTCTGACAAAAGCATCTGCTTTTCACGACTTTTCCTAAAAAAGAGTTGATAGGTAAGTAGAGAAATAAGAATAAGGATAATTAGCAATTCAGCTGACTGGAAAACCCGTATCGATTTTCCCTCCAAAATAGCTCCTTTGTTCTTGCGTTGTAAAGCACTCACCCCAACTGGCTCCTGTGCGGCCTAGGAACTGCCCGGTCTCGGAGTTCCATAGGAAGATCCTGAAGGATTCCCATTTTCCCAGGTCTGGTGGGGGAGTGTAGTACTGCTCTGCAACTTTGTTCTTGTCCGCCATTGTCGAGAGCTAAATCGGACTGCGGATGGGAATCGATTGCCGGTGGCTTCGCCCCAACTGTCTCGCGTCTCACCCCGCCGATACCTCCCCCTCTTCTCGCCCCTCCATACCCCTGCAACCCTCCTTACGTAACGATTACGCAAGGCAGCGCGCGCACGCCGCGAACCTATTTCCCGCTGGCCGAATTTCCATGACCTCTACCGAAGTTTTCCCCTACCCTTTGTTTTGGGAAAAATGTGTGAGATTTGAGCAACGGGGAAGTTCTACGTAAACTGGTCGAGAGCTGGGGTTGCAAAACGAACACTGCGCAGTTAAAACTGACTCTATGCTCACAACTTTAGGGACGACAATGAGTAAGTTAGATTTATGATTGTTGTTGATCTAAATTAAAATTGATTTCATTTTGTCACTCTGCACAATCTAGACCGCTGGTATGCTCTATATGATTGCCATGAGCTGTTTACATCAGATTATGCTAAAATATATTATTCGGTCGAACACTACATCATATTATTATAATGATTGTTTAGGAGTCTTCCAGAATTTATATAATCTTTCCGAGTGCCTACAATCCAGTGGTTATAATGACTCCTTGGATTGGTCCAAACAATGATTGCATTTTTTTTCTACCATGGTAACTGATAACCAGCTACCTACTTGTACCTTTTATTCCTGTAAAACACCATTTAGCCAGACAAACTCAGGAGACATATTAGGAGAATATGTTCTGGTAGTCCTTGTGGATTTGTCTGGTTGGTCTTTGTGTTTAATTAATTATGGAAATCAAATGAAAATAAGAAATAATTAGGTATACCTAGATAGTTTAATTCACGTAAATAAAGCCTACAAAATAAATAGTCATCGCAAGCTAATTGCAAATGCAAAGAGATCATTACTATAACTAAGCGCCTGGTGAAAAACTCGCATCAACCATTCAGAGTTGTAAATATTTAGGTAAAGGGGTTGGTTAGATTTTTTCTGAAATAGCGGGTTCAGGCACTACGGCGGGCATTACAGGCACCGGAACTTCAGCTAATGGTGCATCACTCAAAACTGGCTTTTCTATTTTTTCTTGAGGCTTGGTCCAAGCTTGGCAGATGCATGTGGGACCCGGAGTACCCTGGTGGCTGGAAGACTGTGAGCTGAAACTACCAGACTGACCTCCTTGAGTCTGACTGGTTTGGCTGCCTTGGTAGTTACCCTGGCCGGATGAGCTGGAAGTAGACGTTTGAACTCCTTGATAATTGCCAGATGAGCCGGTTTGGCTTCCCTGATAATTGCTCTGATTGGAACCAGAGCTCTGACTTCCTTGATAGTTATTTTGACCTGACGACGTAGTTTGTCCGGTCTGGCCACTTGGATAGTTACCAGTTGAAACCCCTTGGTAATTGCCAGTTGATCCACCCTGATAGTTACCAGTCTGACTACCTTGATAGTTACCAGTTGGTCCACCCTGGTAGTTACCGGACTGACTACTTTGGTAGTTTCCAGTTTGTCCACTTTGATGGTTACCAGTTGGTCCACCCTGCGTATTACCGGTCTGACTTCCTTGGTAGTTACCATTCTGACTGCCCTGGTAGTTTCCAGTCTGCCCACTCTGCGTGCTACCAGTCTGACTGCCCTGGTAATTACCTTGTTGGTTTTGTCCTGTAGTTTGTACAAAGCCTCCTTGTTGGTATTGACCGTTTTGGTTCACTCCTTGGTACTGCCCTGTTGGGGTATTCTGGCTGGTACCACTAGACTGGACGTACTGTCCTGACCCTTGGTGGTTTCCAAACTGTCCTGATGGCTGGTATCCAGTCTGTCCTTGATATTGGTTCTGAGATTGTGCAAAGCTGCCTTGCTGTTGGTTTTGATTCTGATTCTGGAACTGGCCTTGCTGGTTCTGGTTCTGGTTTTGGACCTGTTGCTGGTTTTGAGGATAAGGATATGGTCCTGGTTGTTGCTGGAAGTTTTGATACTGTCCCGTGCCAGTGTTGGCTGGATAAGAGCCCTGATTATTAGGATAGGTGTTTGTTCCTTGATAGCTCCCAGAGGAGACCCCTACTCCAGCTGCTACGGAGCCACTAGATCCGTAGTGGCCATAGTTATTGGCGTATTGGGCCTGCCCTTGTATCTGGGCTTGGAATCCTGCGTTGTTCTGGCTGCTGCCTCCAGTCCACGGTTGCTGGTACCCTGGCCCTTGCTGACTGAAGGACTGCTGTGTGTTGATGCTTTGTTGAAAGTTTGACTGGGAAGAGGGTTTGTTTTTGTGACTTTGAACTATATCGATAACCCCGCCAATGATCTTTTCTGGTATGTTCAGAGACTTTATAGCAGTGGATGGTGATGTTTGGTGGAGAACCGCTATGATGAGCGCCTGGAATTAAATACGACCATTTAAATAAAGTATTATCCACTATCACAAACTACTACTTACGAACTAGCAACATCATGTAGATCATGTTACCTATAATTACGACCATTACTTCTACAGTTTTAATTTTTTTTTAGTAGAAAATGTGTAAAAAGTGATTTTAAATTTTACTCGGCTTGTAACTGAATAGTACGTCTTTCAAAGAAAATGGTAAATAGGTTTTTATACAAAATCGAACTCACTAATATTGGAGTCGTGCGGTGTCCAGCCATGGTGCCCCGGTAGAGTCCTGCAGTCGATTGCAGATCTGCCCCAAGGACACACTTTTATATCCATTTTGGAAGCTCCGCTACTGCTATTTATTCTGTGGTGCAGATCCAGCCTCCGAATTTATTTTTTTGGTCAGGGCTGCCTCTTGCTTAAAATATTTATTTATAGCCAGATCGATTACCGCTTGAAATGGTATTGATAAAAAAACTTATAACACTTACAAAGCAGAAATTAACTTTTACTACGGTCTGGTATTCTCAGATTTATAACGCTACGTGTAATTTTCAGTCTGTCGGTACAAAAGACACTAAGTATAGGTAGGATACACAAAGAATAGTAAAACTAAGAGTACTTATTTCAAAGCAATTATTTTACAAAAGTAATTACCTACTTAGCCTACTAAATAGGTACCCAAACTGCCACCCCTAACAATACGCATCATGAATCGCATATCGCATGTGATCGAAACACCGCACGAGTTATCTCACCCCTTGTTCAAGTACCGCTATAATGATATGAAATTAGTGTTGTCCTTGCGCTGGACCTTGTCGATACTTTGGATTTATCGATGTGTGATTTGAATCTACGTGAAACTATGGAAGTCATTGGACTTTTTATTTCAATTTTGTGATCGGAAACCACGCTCAGAGATTGTTTATCAAAGTCAAAGTCAAATTTGTTAGTTATCTGTCATCGTCGACTGCATCGTCACTTAACATCAGGTGAGATGGCGGTCAAACTGTTAGGTACTTATTTTGTAAAAAAAAACTACACAAAACCTTTAAATTCTTGAAGCCCAAACGTTGTCTTCTACGGGGTCATCTAAATCTAAATTAAATTATGACTATGTAAAATAATGTTTAAAAAAATCCTAAATTGTCATTTTGTGATCGAATACCTGTGCAGTGCGCATTTCTATAGAAATTTTTAAATATTATGATGAAGGAAATGATCATGAAGCCTCCTCTATTTCAGGATCTACACCTAGTTACAGTGAATATCTCGTTTTCGTGTACATTTTTTTATTCAAATTTTATTCACAAAGAAAATTACGATATGTTATAAATAAATTATCGAGAAATTGATATATGTACTTCCCATCCCTACCAGTCCGATAGATGTCCGGTCCGATTATGATTGACGCTGCGTCTGCGCACGGTCGAGGTGTTCTTTTCGTCGTTTTTGACAAATTATCGAGCGAATACATCGCTCAGCGCCAATTCGACAATACGATTTATAACTGTGACCTCATTAATACCTTCGAGGAAATTATGGACCTCCTTGTTAGTGGTTTGAGGAAGTAATTCTATAGAATTACCCAGAATTAACCATGCATTTAGTAAAATATGACTCCATTTCGAGTGAAATTTCGAAAAATCGTGGTAGAGATCGGTAGACCTTATTTATGTACGACATAAAATAATACTCGATCATGAATTTCGGCAAACTTTTTTAGAATAACGATATTTGAAGTACTCTCATTAGGCCACACTACAAAGTGAACCTGTTACTTACCTACTTATGTATTTACGTAGTTGCTAGGTTACTAGCTATCTACGAGCAATAAAGTTCACAAACCGTCTCCACTCTTAACTGTTGAAAATAACTCAAATCCTGTATGAATCATACAGCATCGTAGGTTATGTACTCTTTAACAATTGGGAGAACTTTTGTTCTAGACACGATGTGAGATTAGATGCCAATCAAAGTTGAACTGCAAAGTTTTAAATCATGGTCAGTTCATACAAACTCATAGTTATTCTGTGACTAAATAGTGACATTATGACGTCATTTGATGTGTTTTCGCGCATATTTTGCTGTCAAGTGTCTAAAATGAATGATCACGTGGTACAAAATTGTACCACGTGACCTGAAGAAATTACACTGGGCAATGAAATATAACTTGACAGCAAAAGATTAGCATACGGGGGCAGAATACCGTTTTGACATTCTAAGCGTAGTCTTTAGACAGTAGATTTCAGTTTCATCAAGGCACTGTTATTCTAGTTTCAGACTACCAATCTCTCGTCCCAGGACGAAACACTACCTTTCAAGAAAAGTTGATTTTCTCTGCATTAGGAGTCGCCTTCTATCACCATCTTACACACGCGACTGAGTCTTCATTGAATTTTGAAAGTTTCTTTACCACTGGATACTCACCTACACGGCCATCCCAGGTTGAAGAACCTTACACTACTGGTGCATCTGTATAAGCCTATTATCAAGTAGGTACGGCATGTAGGAAGCTCACGGCTTCAGCTCTGCACGTATTGACCTTGTCTTTTCTGTAGATAAAGCCGACAAGGCTAGAAGGATGGTATATATGGCAAGCTTACTCCATTGTTCGGTAGCGCTCATTGTTCGGTAGCGCTGTAAGAGTCGTCATACGACCACCAGCATCTAGTCCATTCGAAAAAAAAAAAAAAAATCTAAACTAATGTCCCAGACACTACAGCGTCGCGTTTATATGGCTGACGCTGTATAAATCATGTACAGGCCTTGATTAGATGTACAGGCCTGATTATTATGGCATGTAGACTATGCTAGTCTGTTCACGCAAGTAACTGACGAGCAGAGGTCACCGCCAGGATGCCACAGCGACAATGGACCGCGTCCGCTCGTGCCCACGTCATCTGTAGGTATACGAAGTGTTCACTAAACTGGTTCAATGCTATGAGAAATGGAAAAGGAGATCGACCGTCTAATTAGAAGTTATTCTGGTATAACGATGAAATGGTGTCTTAAAATCCCAGTAGAAAAGAAGCAGCCGCAACTTCAACTTGGGTGTAAGTGATACACAGTCTTTTTGTTAAGTTCTTTTTGTAACAACTTATCTATAATAAATAAATATTCATGGACATTTCACACGATGCCCTCTAGTCCCAAACTAAGCAAAGCTTGTAATATGGGAACTAGATGCTGATAAAATACTTATATACTTTTTTTTGTAAATACATACTTATAATACATAGTAACACCCAGACATAGAACAAACACCTATGTTTGCCACACACAAATGTTTGTTCTTGGTGGGGATCGAACCCACGACCCACAGCACGGAAGGCAGAGCTATTACCGACTGAGCTGTGACGCCTGTCTGACCTCTGGTCGTCTGACCAGGAACCTCTGACGTTTAGTATTTGTTGAAAATAGAAGTTAAAGAAACCACGTGCTAACGATTGAAACACGCAGCACAAGGTAGAATAGGCAGACCCGTCAAGCAGACATAAACATGAAGGAGTCATTGGTGATACAGGACTAAAACATGATGATGATGGTGATGATGCATCTCTGAGATCACACACCTTGTACCTGTTAGATTCTTTTCAGAGTATCTTTCTTGACCTCTTTGATCGTCTGACCTGATCTGATCTGACCTTTCGTGATTGTTGGAAACAGAGGTAAAAACTACATCTTCAAGAGAAATAAAACGAACAAGGTAGACACAGAAAAATAGAGTTGGTGATACTGTGCTAAGATGTTGGTGATAGTGATGTGCAACTGATCGAATTCAAACAAAACACGATCGATGGAATTGAGATCACAGCACTGTTCTGATCCTTGAATCTCCAAGGTAAAGGTTCAGATTAGATAATAACATGAAGTTACTCGTAATTGTGAATTGTGACTAGGTGAATTGGCGACCCCCGCTGGTGTGAGGGGGCGACTGGACGGTTTCATACCACAACACTTCATCGTGCCACTGACTCTTTCTTGACCACTTGTGTAGGGTTTCAATTCAATTTCAATTTATTTATTCAAATTGACAAGTTACGAAATAACCAGGTTTAAATAGAGTAAATACACATGTGGTTTTAATATCATTGATTGGGTTCTTAGTATACTATAGGGAAGGCTTATGTCCAGCAGTGAACTTCTACAGGCTGATGATGATTATCATCTTCATGTTCTTTATGAGATGGTTCATCGTCGCATTGCCCCGTCCTATTATCCTAGCAACAAGTGGGCTGCGTCGGCGCAGTCGCGCAGTAGCCCGCGTGCTCCAGACCCGCGCTCGGACCTGACGACTCACTTGAAGTACCAGGTACGACTTTCTTGACATTTACCAAGCATGGAACTCCACCATTGTCAAACTAACACTTTTCATCATTCACACCTCCAACAGTGACTGGAAAGTCATTGGCTCATACAAGAAAAAAATTATAATTTCTCGCATTTAGTAAATTACTTGTCACAAATCGAAATAAAATTGTTTGTACCTAGGTAGAATTATTATACCAAACAATATACTTCTACATGAAAAGGAAGAAAATAAGCTGTTCTGTTTATAACCATGCCATTCTACGTTCTAAACGTATTAGTAGAAGGAATAGTGTTATATAGGACTCTAGCTAGCATGCCCCGAGTCCACAGCATGCTCGTATTATCTTTCCGTCATCTCACTGGTTCATTTTTGACCATACCACTTCTGGCCAACGTGACTTTTACTGCATACTCTTAATATTATTCTGCTTTCGTTTTAATTCTACTATTGTGTGTTTTCAGAGATCTACCCGTCAAAAATGACGGTGAAGAAGATATCGAAGCGCATGTCCGACCTGACGTCCCTGGAGCGGTTCAACCTCTATTACAAGGAGTCAGAACCGGAACTAACTGGTGCCGCAAAGGTCAAGCGGTTCCTGTGGAACCCGAAGACTAAGCAGATCTGCGGGCGAACCACTGCCAGCTGGTGTAAGTATACCCTTGTATTATCTCTGCTAACTTGTGAGGAATTTGAAATGTCGAAAGGTTCTGTTACTGCAAGCTATTCTTAGACTCTACTGACTCTATCAAAAACAGTACAGAAGTTTTGGAATAAATAGGCACAATCATTACTAAACTCAGATTAGCAAATTAATCATGATATAAAGATAGCGGTTTAGCTGCAACAAGTATTCTGTAGCAGAATAGAATATCATACGGTGGTTTAAGTGTCTTATGACGAAATTCATTTTTCTGTCCAAAATAAGCAAATTCCTACCAAGTATCAAACGTTACTTTGGGTAAACATCGCACAATCGTCCAAGAAGCGTACAATCGCGAGCGGAAGTGGCAACCGCCGCAATTGCCACAATGAGATCATGGGGCACATCCTGCGCGCGAGACCGTACAGCAGATGTAACCAGACGAGACCGCGTCTGTCTTGTTTAATTACATAAGTGGAGGTCAGATTTTGGTCAATCCGTATGAGTCAATGAAATGGATTAGAGACTGGTGTAGTGGGAGACTCTGATCCTCAAGCTGCAGGTTCAATTTCATGAACAACAATAGTTTTGCAACTTTTTCTGTCTAGGTAAAATATTGTACCTATAATTTTAGTAACTACCAAATGGTCTTACTTAGAATTGTTTTTTTAACTTAGACGCTGTTTAAACACTAGGTACCCTTGTAACTAAACGAGATGGCAGTCTTTTAAACGGTGATTAATTTTTCTTAGAAGTTGAGAGACGATTCTTAGTAGGTAAGAGCGTAAAGATCCCGTAATGTTCTGCAGCTTTCTTAAGTTTTTCGTCTGAGAACAATAATTTTTAGTTCCCTCGGTTTTTCTGCTGGCATAACATTATTTTGTATTTTTGCAGCTAAAATATGCCTGTTCTACTTTCTCTTCTACCTGGCCCTGGCGATCCTCGTAGCCATCTGCATGTGGACGTTCATGCAACTCCTAGACGCGCGGCAGCCCAAGTGGCAGCTCGAGAGCAGCATCATCGGCACTAACCCTGGCCTCGGCTTCCGGCCGATGCCGCCAGAGGTCGCTAGCAGTGTCATCTGGTACAAGGGCAACGACCCAGGCAGCTACAAGTTCTGGGTGAAGGAGGTGTCTAATTTTTTGACAGGTATGGAAAATAACTGTGGACCTATGTAATGCATCTTTACAAGCACAAAGAGCCAAGATGGTCACTAGGTTTTTTTTAGGAAAATCGTAAAAAGACACGACCAGACTGAATTCCGCTAAAAAACTTGCTGAAACGCAGCTGCATTGTAGCTTTTCACCTGTTTTTAGGTCATTTTATATTCTAATTTTGAACTATCATCCAGCTACGCAGTGACGATTCATCTAAGCTGAAGATAGATCGAACTATAGTTGGAACTGAATAGAACATCAACCGTTGTAGGTAAATCAGTAGAATTGAGTCACAGAACTGCCCCCGTATGCCAATCTTTTGCTGTCAAGTTATATTTCACAGCCCAGTGTAATTTCTTCAGGTCATTCTTTTTAGACACTTGACAGCAAAATATGCGCGAAAACACATCAAATGACGTCATAATGTCACTATTTAGTCACAGAATAACTATGAGTTAGTATGAACTGATCATGATTTAAAACTTTGCAGTTCAACTTTGATTGGCATACCCCTGCAGAACCATATTTTGTCCTGAAATATATTTTCATTATGTTTTTCTTCTCTGTATCAGCGTACAAGCGCGACGGCACTGGTGGAGTTGGTCAGAACATCTTGAACTGCAACTTCAACCTCCACCCCCCTGCCGGCAAGGTGTGCGACGTCGACATCAGCGCTTGGGGACCCTGCGTTGAAGAGAACCACTTCGCCTACCACAAGTCAACGCCATGCGTCTTCCTCAAGCTGAACAAGATCTTCGGATGGAAGCCAAACTTTTATAACAGCTCTGATCATCTCCCGGAGGCCATGCCTGAGGATCTGAAGGAGCACATCAAGAATAAGACGGCGTATGATAAGAATTATGTAAGTTGTTTTCTAAAACAATACTTTTTTATAAAATGCGTCGAGATATTTAAACTTTTTGCAAACAAGCCAATCGCCACTAATTGCTCCAATTTTCTTTCATACATCTCTATTCAAAGTCGGTGGCTGACACGTGTGCGACGAACCCACACAATGTTTAAAATAAAAGTATGAAGTTATTATCGCGAGCAGTTAGTATTGGATGTATGGACGAGAAGTTCGTGTGCAAGCCCTTAGAATGAAATCGTGATGTTTTCAATATGAACGTAGGTATTTAGTACTTACGTGATATTATTGTAAGCCCGAAAGATAACTTTGTGGCTTAGCTCGTATTTTAACAACGATGAACTAATCATCAAATTATCACAATATTTTTACAACCGTGGTTTAGTGATATCGCTCCTTTAGTAAAGTGAAAGGTGCCGAAACGTGTTCTGCTCTTAGATAATTTCAGCTGTCTCGTCAGTCGGCTCGTTGGTCTAGGGGTATGATTTTCGCTTAGGGTGCGAGAGGTCCCGGGTTCAAATCCCGGACGAGCCCAATTTTTTTATTTTACATTATTTTTTATGTTTCCAGCTAAACATGGTATGGGTATCCTGCCAAGGTGAGAACCCCGCGGACCGAGAGAACATCGGACCCATAAAATATCTGCCTGAGTACCGGGGCTTCCCAGGGTATTACTTCCCGTTCACCAATCAGGATGGCTACCTGAGTCCGCTGGTTGCTGTGCATCTGGAGAGGCCTAAGAGTAAGTTGTAAATGTACAATTCATTTTTTGGAAACGTAGCGGTAGTTTGTTCGAAAATTAGAACAGTTTTGCATCATTTACTATCAAATTGGTAATTATGAAAAATAATTTTATGAATTAAAAATACAAAGGAATGCTCGTAGCTACAGCTAGGTATCTCGATTTAATATTACAAGCAAATCTCCTTATGTAATCTCTGCACAGTGCCGTGAAGTAGTGTTGAGTGGTGACATAGAGAAAAGTGCTGTTTACAAAATCTGAACCGAGTATTTTGGTTCCAGCCGGTATGCTGATCAACATCGAGTGTCGCGCGTGGGCCAACAACATCGTGTATGACCGCCACGAAGGGATGGGCAGCGTCCATATCGAAGTCATGATCGAGTAGAGCTGGTGAACATTAGGGGCTTCAAGGGCATGATCGAGTTAAACCGATGTTGCAAATTTTATTTTAGTAAGTTGCCAAATATCTTGTAAGTTTCAGCCTTAAATAAATACTTATTTTGATCGATACAATCGACTTACTAGGTAGCCAAATTAGGTGCCCAAATGATTACTGGTCGATAGAGTTCGTAGGTTTTTTTGTAAATTTGTGGTTGTGGATGTGAGTGAGACAATAATTCTAATTTATTTGAATAAATGTAGTTTTCAAAAGCTTTGTTCTGCATTATTTATTTGATAAACATGCTGAATATAAATTTTTAACACTATTACGAATACAATTGGACTCAATTTGTGATGATGATGGCTTAAAACAACACTTTTTTCAAATAGTTTTACACTTACAAATACAACAGTTGAAATAAATGCTATAAAGCTTACAGTCGAAATTTGACTAGGTAGTGTGGGTTTCCTTCGAGAAAAAAACGAACTTCATCTTTATAAAACAAATCTTAGTAGACACATTCTAACCAACAAACATAACTGGGAGGCAAACACAAAGTCAATTTATCGAGACCAAATACCAAATTGTATTGTAGCCAAATACGATGGCAGGTGAAAAAAGTATGTTTGAAAATATACCTACTAAAATAGCAGGTATACCAACGTATGCTCCATTTAGAATTTTAGACTTTATCGTTCGCTGCTAGAGTTTAAGCCTGCCTCCCTAAAAAAACACGTAAGAGTAGGTAGTCCTAAAACTAAATATCTACTTAAATTAGACTAACGCCCTGTGCAAGGTGCAAGAGGTGAGTAAATTACACGACAATAACCAAAATGATGCTGAATTTATCTGAAAACCCAAGATTACCATTCTAGCACATGATTGTTTTCACTTTTCTGTACTTTCTTACATAAGTACTCGTTACTCGTCTACCAGCGGATGTCATAACTGTTTGTAGAGTCAAAATGAGTCGTAGGATCATAATTATCGAATAATCAGACCTTTTGCATCTAAGCTAGATGATTTAATTTTATACAGCATCAGGAGCCATTTTTTAGTCACGCCCCGATGAACGGAACGTTACAGTTACAGCCCTTTCACACGGCAGTCCAGTTTTGCAGGATCGGCTTTTTACGGTATCCTGTTAAACTGGACGCTGTGTTCACATGGCAGTTCAATTTTGCAGGATTCATTAAAAAGCTGGTCCCGCAAAACTAGACTGCCGTATGAACACTGCTATTGAAATATAATGTGTGATTAAACGGGATCCCGCTTTTTACTGGACTTCGGATCCAGTTTCTAGTGACAAAACCGAATGGCACAATTCGACCGGATCGGCTTTTTGCATGCGGGATGCTCGTGTGAACGCTAGCATATAAACACATTCGCTATCAAACGGGATCCTGCAGAAAATGGGATCCTGTTAAAAACTGGACTGCCGTGTGAAAGGGCTGTTACGCTGTAGTATCGCATCGACCCAATAAACAAAAGCATAACAAAGACGTATACATTTTGGTAAAGATGACGTATCGTTCAGTTCAGTTTACTGTGTTTTCTCTCGTGTTTTTGGTGAAGGGCGACTTATTCCTATTGGTCCATGTTCAGTCAATCATGATCTCCAGATGCGTGGAGCCGAGCCGCTCCTTCAGCGACTCCGTGTACTGGATGTTGTGCGCCCATGCACGGCAGCGGATGTTGATGATTTGATTTACTAAATACAGAAGTTATTAATTATTTAGTAAGATGCCTTACTTTCAATACAGATGAGTGAGGTATAGGGTAATTGAATGAACGCAAAAAATGTCGCATAATATCAAGGGACGACGTTTTTCGCCAGCGAAAGAAAGATTTATTTTATGATACCAGTCGCATGGAGTTTAGTTTTATCGGCATTTTTCGATCTAAGAATTTGTGACACAAAAGTTATAAAGATTCTTAAGTTCTTACGTTTGGGCTTTATCAGCTGCACAGCGACGAGGGGACTGAGGTATCCGGGAGTGTTGTCATATGGGAAGTACGTCTCCTTGAGCCCAGGGTATGGGTAGTAGCTCAATGGACCCAGGGCTTCATTGTCCGCAGGCCTCTCGCCCTTGCATGACACCCACACTTTGCGGCGCTGCAATATTATGAACGATTAAACTTCGCCTAATTAATCCCATTTAGTCTTTTTCATTATCAAACATTTGATAGCACACTTCTGTTCCTAAAAAGTTACCAAACCAACTCATAAAATATCAATATGTTGCTCTTACCTCTTGTGCTGTAGCGTTGGTAATGTAGTCCTTCAGGTCTGAGGGCATATCAGATGGCAGGTTCTCTGGGTCATCATATAATACAGGCTCCCAATCGTACAACTGAAACAAACAGACTCCATGGCAACTCGTGTTTTCAACAAGCAACTCACTGCAGAGAAAAAATCTCACCCGGTTCAGCTTGATGATGAGGCAGGGCGTCTTGTTTGCGTACCCGTAGTCGTTCTCCAGAGAGCAGGGTCCGAACTGGGCTGGGTCGAAGTCACACACTTCGTTCCTTGGTGGTTTCACGTCTCCACATGTAAGCTGGTTCTCACCCTGAGTGACAAGAAGGGATTTGTTCTTGTATGCTGAAAATAGGAAATGTAACTGTTTGAATTAGGATCCTGATCATAATACCTACATGGTAAACAACATAGACCTCTGGTACTCAAGATAGGTAGAAAGAAGGTTAGTAGGTCCAACTCAATTTTTGTAGTGAGACTTACGCGCTAGAAACTCCTCGATATTATCCACCCATTTCTTAACTTCCGTAGAGTTGTCGGCCCTATACGATATAAGAGCACCTTCTTCCAACAGCAGTGGCCTGTGCCCCATGCCAGGGTTGTCACCTGGAATACAGAAAAAAGCCACTAAACATTACACCGTAACCTTCTTTTTACTCAGAGCTACCTGATCCTCCTACATGTTCCTGCAGTTACTGCCCATGATTAGGTATTGATTTGTAACAAATGACGACATAGTACCTATTACTGGAATTAGCCTATGTGGACAAGGAGTACCTAAAGTGTGGGGATGCGGCAAACTGTGTTCATTGTTATAATAGGATCATATTGACGCTTCATGGTGTATTCCAGCACCTTTACTATACCAGGTCTAAGCTAAACATCGTGCTGTTAGTGACCCAAATGGCTGGACTAAAGCAATTTTAGTTCACAGAGGAAACATTATCGTAAAAGATGAAATGCGTGAATTATGGCTTCTGAGATCGACCTTCTATGCGTATTTATTTTTCTATTTTCGGTTTAGCTGTTTGGAGAAGCCAAGGTTTCAAAAATACTTTGTAACTAGGGGAGTACTGACTAGGGTTATTCATAAATACCTAAAATAATCCGCTCCAAAAGTTAGTTTTTCTATGTCATGTATAGCAGCAACTACGTGTAAGTACTATCACAACATCCAGAACCAAAATCCATAATTACAGGTCATAGTTAGAAGCATTTGTCCTGATATGGAAATAAAACCCTTGTACAGTACGCATAACGAATCTTGATTTCTTTGAAGTTAGGTGAAACAATGATTGCGCATTGTATTGTTGCGCGGAAAAATTCGCTTACCTCCAATTTGACCAAAAAATCAGTTCTGCGCAGATACTTCAGAGGAACAAAGATTCGTTGTGACTAGTATACCACTTACCTCGAAGTTGGTTGAACAGTCCACCAACACTCTCCTAGCGCAGCGCCTGAATCAGCCTCTAAAAAAACCTCTGCATAGTTTACAAATTCGAGGTTAATTCCAAGTCATGTATAGATCTTACCAATGATGGAGTCAGCCAGGGTAAAGTAAGGTATCCGATCGTCCATGGAGGCCAGCAGACCGCACATGCAGAGGGAGAAGAAGATGATGATGCAGATGTACATCACCAAGTATATTAGACCGATCACTCCTGAAACAGATACCAGTGTTTTAAAAGATTTTATTTGAAAACCAGCTTCAGAATTTAACACACAAGTAGAGGCTCTAAAGATGGATGTGATTTCCTCCTAAACGGATGTGGCAAATCTTCCGTGCTGTGGGTCGTGGGTTCGATCCCCACCAAGAATAAACATTTGTGCGTGGAAAACATTGATGTTTGTTCTATGTCTGGGTGTTACTATGTATTATATGTATGTATTTACAAAAAAAAAAAGTATATAAGTATTCTATCAGCCATCTAGTTCCCATATCACAAGCTTCGCTTAGTTTGGGACTAGAGGGCGTTGCGTGTAAAGTCCATGAATATTTATTTATTTATTTATGGTCGTTAGTTACGTAAGTACTTAAACTTAGTCAAAGCTAGTGTAACAATTTGAATTGGCCTGGGGCTTTATGCTCAGACCGGTAGAGATTTTACTCTAATAGGGATGACATCAAAATAACGTTGAAAACTCCTGTCACTTGTGGGTGTAATGAGATTTCAGCTGAGTTATGACGTCATCTCTATTAGAGTAAAATCTCTGCCAAACTGAGCATAAGGCTCATTTGCGCATTTTTTTTCGAGCCTTTTCAATTTTGCTGTTGAGGGTAAAGGTGAATATTTCAGCGCAATGGACGTTACCCTTCACAAAGTTATATCTGACTGCCTGGAAAAAATCGCTTTCAGCGATAAAGCCGCCCATTGTACATTGCATTGTATAATTGTATAAATTTTTTTAACAATATAAGTAATAAATTTATTCACAAAGAAAATTATGACTAATAAAGTATTTACAATATTTATAATATGTACAAAATACACATGAAGCAGTTGAGCTATCTACACACCGTTGCAAACGATTTATAGATAGCTCAACTGATCCAAATCAGTACCAATCGGAAGCAATTGTATAAATTAATTTTTAAGTTTTTGTATGTTATCTGAATTCTTTGTGTGTTCAATAAAGTATTATCTATCTATCTGACGAGCGTGATCTTGTTTTAATTCTAATGTTAAAAAATCTGTTCATCTTTTACTCATAAGCTAATCTAAAAAAACTCTCTTTATTTCATTTCTTTCGCCTGAAACTGTTCAATAGAACTACAGTAGAACAAAATTCTCAAATCTATTTACAATGTACGGCCTTTTATTTACTATTTAGCACCTATTCATGTTCAATTTTCAGGTCTCTATTACAACCGTACGTCTGTTTTGACTTTCTATTACTACAAGATACGACATAATGCTGGTGCTAATGACAACATAACGAAAATAGCACGGACCGTGGCCTTAAAAGGACTGTGTAATGACTTTTGTTGAACAATAATAACAGCCAAATAGTTGAAAAAAAGATGAAACAGATGATGGACCTATGTGGGAAATGAATAGGTTATGTACAGTCGAAGACACGTCCACCTATACTGTTTGGACTTTGAACTATTAGAAGTTGAACGTTGCAAATCGTGCGAGATCCTTCTCGCACGATAGCACAGTGAAGTTTTTTATTTGGATAGATAGGTCAATTTATGTCAATTTAACTACAGCATAATGGGCCTAAATGGTATTTTAGCTAGGTTCATTTTATTGGGACGAAGGGGCAAAATTACCATTTTGCAGAATTTTATTTTATTTACTTAGAGCGTCCAACAAGGAAATCACAATTATCAAGTAAATTCTTAAATCTAAAGTATCATAATGATTTTTAAATATGTCTCAAGAGATAAGATGTGTGGAACTGTGAAACTGGAAAGTATAGGTACATAGCTGTAAATACGTCATTATTTCTTCAGTAAAATATTTGAACCACAGACGAGTATCGCCGTCTAAGTATGTAAGTAGGTACATTCCTACGTCACGCAGTAAAAACAACAGAAATAACCTCGCCTAGCGTATACATGGCTATTTACCTAGTCTACCTACATACAGGGTGAAAACGATCTTCTACCATTTTTCTGCTCTATTAGGTGAATAAGATTTTTTTCACAAAGGAGACCACGCATAAGTAGGCTAAATTGTTTGATTGAAAGTGATTTTAGAGCTATACACATGTCATAGAACTTTTTCAAAAGAATTCCTTACATTTGGACAAGTATTTTTTGTATAGGAAGTCCCGGGTCAGATTTTGATGCCGTTTAGGACAAAGAGCATTTAAAGTCACACGATAACCCAAAAGAAATACCACATTGGTATACCTATTAGTTTAAAGACCACAACCAGAGAGGTTTTTACCCAGTCGCCACAGAACTAACTATTCAAAATCAAGATAGCTACATTCCTACGCGCTGCCAAGCGCTTGTAGCACAACAAATACACCATTTTCAAAGTAACCAATAATGAAAGCACTCCCCCAACTCCCCAAAACTATGGGAAATTCCATGAGCTAGAAACACCTAGCTTTAGGTATAGTTACAGTGGTTGCTAACGTCATAGCAGAATAAACAATCCATGACCGGCTTGCAGTCGCTATTTCAGACTTTCCCGATGTAAGGAATCGTTGTTACTGAGTACGTACTAAAATCTAGTACGCTCTACGTACTGTAAATAGAGATAAATACTCGTAGACATTTCACACAACACCCTCTAGTCCCAAACTAAGCAAAGCTTGTGATAATAATAAATGGGAACTAAATTGCCGATAGAATACTTGGCATTATATACCATAGAATACTTCTTTTTTTTTTGTAAATACTTATAAAAGATACATAGTAACGCCTATAGTCATTATGATCTCTGTTGCGGCTGGGTTCAGGAAACGGTAGAGCATTGCATTGCACTGCCATAAACGAAGCCAGATCTAAAATGGGACTACAAGAGCTGATCAAGCCTTCTTCTGCATCCACAATACCATCGGGGAAGCGAGAACATTCCTGCTATCAACCCCAAGGCGTAGCTAGTATAAGTACCTATTACTGCTGAGCAGAGCAAAACTATTATATTTTTACGAGCCCGAGGAACGTAATTGGACTGCTATGTTTTTATCTACATAACTGCAATTTTATTTCGCAAAGCAATTTACCTAGCAAATGAACACAAAATAGATACACGACTGTAATCCTAAGCGACTGCAGACATCTCTTGAAATACTATTAAGATCCTTGAGATAAAGGGAGCTCACAGAGCACTAAGTACAACTGGATGGGATATTTGTGGTACCTATTGCACAGCGTTCCTCTGACTGAGGTGGGATGGTTGAGCTCTTTGTATTTGTGCAGCCACTAAGTATCATTAGGACACGTCCTTAGTGTAAAAGTGCTTTGTGAAACACAATCGGATAGAAACCACTTTCTAACCAATTTCTGAAGCTTTCTGTACTTTTGATTTGTTGAGCTGCTTTGAAGCGGAGTTATGTTTGTTTGTAGATGTATTAATAAACTGGAGTTACGATTGAGTTTAAAATAACCAGATCATGAAAGTCAATGAATCATTTTCAATAACTCGCAATATTTGAGTTTCGCACCAAAATAAAATGAACAACGTGTATCAGGTCACTTCGGTTTTAGCTGCTAAAAAAATTCCTTCGCTATTTCTGAAATCAAACAGTGATACTGATAGAAGCGAGCTAGTTTAATAAAAAATCCTGATATTATTGCTAAAGAACTTTTGGATGTAAAGTGTACCTAAACATACCTACCTAACTTATAAAGCAGTTGTCTCTACAAAAGACATCAACGCGTTCACTTTGTAGTGATGTAATTTTAAGTTTTGCCTTTTTTTTAATGATTGAAATCGTTTCAAACCTTTTTTGCATTTATTTGTAAAGAGCAACTACTTAATTTTATGTAGTACTACCTAAAAAAATTAAAACTATTGTTGACAGAATTCGCGATGACGACTGGAAACTACAACTCTGCCACATTGAACTGAAGATACGATGAATGTCAATGTTTTAATCGACACCTTCACATGTCACGTCTTCAGTGGACGGAATGCATCGTTACCACATACCACTTAACATCAGGTGGCAATGGCCATCGGCTTTTCCATTATATAGTTGTATTAAAAAAAAGTCTTGAACTTACCCCATCTATGCGGCGTGCGTCCCAAAAACTTGCCCTCATCAGGATCCCAGACAGCGTACTGGATGCGCTGAAGGAAGGGCCGGTGTGGAGGCCGCCGGTTGTACCCCACCGTGGGGTGCGCCACACCGTTCGGCTTGTCCGCGCCCATCCTGAGCGAGCGCTGCTGATGGACTGGTCGACAGCAGCCGTGGTGACTGCGAGGCGGCTCAGAGACGCGCAAAGAAAAGGTAGTGCTTAAGTGAATGGTTTTTGAACTAGATCTTTTTTAGTGTTCCGGTCCAGGAAAAACGGAACTGTTATGGTCTCACTCCGGTGTCCGTCTGTTACTCCACCAGAGCTAAACCATGGAAGCTAGAGAGTTGAAATTTGAAATAGAGTTTGTTACAACCCATGATGAATGGTTGGTATGCGGAAATATTATTCTGTGTTACTATTAAGAGGGGTCGAACGGGATAGGAAAAAAGGTAAATACTTTTCGATATTTCAGAATTCAAGTCTGTTTCTTCTATTCTTTTTATTCCTATACCCACTTAGGTTTTTTTTATTCAAGATTCCTTCTATTCGTTATTCTTTGCGCGCCTGTATCCGCCTATATCTGCCTGCAACCGCTTGCCGCCCGCCCTGCGACCTCACCGCGCCCAGACCACGTCAGTTCTTCTTACCGATGTACTCGGATCGTACTAACTTCATTTTACTAGTGCTTTGTGAGTTTTCGTCTGTATATTTGCCTCAGTATGATGCTACCTATGATCGCTTATTATGTTGATCTACTCGTTTTAGGTAAGTTATTTACTTGTCATAAATTATTTTTAGTTTTATTCATCTTTTCCGTAACCAAAATTTACTTATCAACTATTTACGGATATTGTTTAGATAGAAGATGGATAGAAGTGACATCTACAGTATAAAGAAATCTTTGTGATATTTTCTTGAAAAGTATAGTAGTCACAGCGGATCTTTATCCCTTTGAAGTATTTGCGCAGCGCAAAACCCATTTTAGGGTCGAATTAGAGGAAGCTAATTTTTTCCGCAAGCGCAATTGCGCTCTGAATTATACAAATCCGTTGTGCGTACTGTACCTACCTAGATAAATATATCTAGAGATCTAACTGAAAAATCATGAAAAATACTTTATCAGAAGTTTTTCTAAAAAACGATTAAAATATCTGCAAGGTTAGAAATCAACAAATCAAAAAGTTTAAATAATTTCAGTTTTTATTTCAACGCTTACAGAAATCAAACAACATGGAATATTATCTACTTATATATACGAACACTAAGCTCTTTACATCTAAGGGCGTCTTGCACCAGAATCACTAAACGTATTTAACAGCTAAATCGATTTAAATCTGACGTATTTGTATGACTTGACAACTCGCTAAATACTATTTAAGAGTTAAACGCGTTTAGCGATTCTGGTGCAAGCCGCCCTTAATGTACAATTTTGTACTTATTTCAGGTCAAAATAAACCTAAAAAAATCTAGTTTTTATACTTAGGACATATTTTTATCAGATCAAAAGACAAAATATTAAATGTAGATTTGAATTCATTTTAAATAGATATAATAGGACACATACAGTCATACAAGACAAACATGGAATCAGATTTTACCATTTTTACTTGAGGTAATGGTATAAGTTATACAAATCATGTAGGTACTGTAAACTAAATACCTAATTACTTATTAAGTAACCTACTTATTATTTTCTACGGATGACCACACCTATTTACAAGTAGACATCACAATAAAAACAAATTCACATTTTAAACAAATAAAAAAATTGGTTTTAGCAAAACGTAAAACGGATAATTACTAATTTAGAAATGTAATAAAAAAATTATAGTGGGGTTTAAAGACGGGTTTTAAACTGCCTCGTTTTTTTACAAATTCTTTTAGGAGTCACAGAAAAATTATAAATATGGCATTTATAAGTTTAAAAAACTAGAAAGACCGACTTCAGTTCGACTACCGGCTTCATCATCCGATGATGATGATGATGGCAGTTCATTGGGAATGTTCTAGTGACCATAAACACCACTAAAAAGTCACAGGAAAGCTAAGTACGCAATTTCATGCACGTGGATGGCATATTTCTTCCAATTAAGTATTTCTATTTTAAGCCAAACTACAGAACCGATTTTTTTGAAAATTTAATGGGCCCAATCTGAATCACATCCTTTCAGATAAAAAAGATTTTTTTTTAAATCGGTTCATATATGACAGAGTTCTGAGGTAAACACACATTTAAAAAAATAAAAAAAACATACAACCGAATTTAGAACCTCCTCCATTTTTGAAGATTCTAAATGATCCTTGTGATTTTATTGAATAAAGAAATTTTGACTTTGACTTTGAAGTCGGTTAAAAAGCTCTCGCATCACTGATTTTACAATAAAGTTGTTCCGCTATGAGAATACCTTAGGTATTCTCCTAATAGGCTGGAACACCTAACGAATAAATGAAAGCAAACAAAAGTATACGATATCTATCGCTCTTGTTCAAACTTAGGATTTGTATTTGAGAACTACTTTGATATATTCGAGCTGGTTCGAGTGAGACTGAGCTATCATTATCTGAAAGAAAATTCTCTGAATAAAATCCGGTAAAATATACAATTGAGATTTTGATGGGATGTCATAACATAACACAAAATGTTACACAAATTCGTCACTCACGACATCCTATTTAAATCTCAATTATATTTTCACTAGCTTTATTATAACACCTCATTTCAACCACTGTTTCTACTAATCTCTTTAAAACTAAAAGTGAATTAGGTACTTAACCGATGGTTTATGTAGATGACCTATCAGTTGGTTTAGGAGTCAGGTCCTGCGTTTTCTTGATCAGCGAAGAACTGGATCCTGGCGTATCCTCGCGGCTCTTTTATACTCTTGTTGTACACGATGTTCTTGGCCCACGCTCTGCATCGCACCGTTATAAGTTTCTTCACTGCAAGGAAAGAGCACTAGGTATTTAGAACTTTGCAAGTTACAATTTCGGAAATTTTCTAGGTAGGTAAGTCTACAAAAAAATTATAATTTATCTTTTTGGTAGCTTTCTTGTTTAAAAAATCACTTGAAAGAATGAAATAGTAGTTTATGTTTTAAAAATATGGCCAAAAACATGAGTGAATGTATTGTTATAAGCAGAGGTAACCGCTTTATATCAAGTAGGCCATCGGCAGATCACAGTCAAGGTTCTATATTTTTCAAAACGCATTTACCTTCAGCCACCATCTTGACAGGCACCACTGGTGCTCTGTACCCCTCGGCGTTGACGAAGGGGAAGAACGAGGCCGGCATCCCCCGGCCCCAAGGGTACTCGAAGGTGGTGCTGTTGTCTTTCTCCTCCCAGCAGTCCACCCACACTTGTTTTTGCTGAGGATCACGAAAGAGGTTTTATCATAGAACAATTTTTAAATGCAGCCAAACAAATGTTTATAAAAAAAATTTGTGTTGATTTTTTTATTTACAGATGGCCAGTCTCTTTTCAAACTGAGCAAATCATGAAGGCTATTCGTCCATTACTTTTTTGATCAACAACAGAGGTTTTATGCTGAATGAACTTAAAACAGGCTATTTAAAACAAAAAGCAAGCAAAGCATAGAGGTTTTCATAAAAATACCTGTTCAGCAGGTAGAGTTCCAATGTACTGCTTCAGATCCTCAGGCATGTCTGCTGGGAGAGCTGAAACGTCATAGAAATCAGGAATCCAGCCGTAAATCTGAAAAATGAGTTTTTTTGTCAATTAATAATGAAAAAAAAAATATTAGTCGTTTTACAAAGAAAATTACGGTTAATACAGTATTTACAATATTTAGTGGTAGAATTATTGGTGCCAAAACTTGGTGATTTCAATGAAGAAGGCTTGCCCAGATGGACTGACGACAAAGATTGTATTCTGAAGTCTATGGCATCCTATCCAGCTGTATGTAGCTAGTATACGTTTAGCTTGATACACCACTAAGAAGCACGAATCTCTCATATTCTAGTTGTTTATATTAAACTTACTTTATTAACTTTGATGAAAAAACACGGCGCGCTTGGAAAGCCGTAGTTATCTTGACTTGAGCAGATTTTCTGAGACGAAAACCACGATTCACTGTTATACGCTGTAAAATAATACAGTGATCACTAAAAGCTATAAGATATCGCTTCTCTCAATCAATCGTATGCTCGTGTGAAGGCATAAATTATACTTTTAATAAGCAACCAAAATGTATCTCTCAAAATAGAACAAAACCTTATTATTTTACAGAACTATATGATGGGTTCTGATGTTAACAGAACCAGTGTTTAACAGTGTTTAACACTGCCTATAACAACACATTGTCTCACTGATCCCGTCCTCTGAGGATGTGCCCTGTGATATATTGAACTGCATCCATCACTCTTTAAACCGGAACACCAATGCGAGCATCACTGCTTCGCGCGCGACAGCCTAATTTTAACCCTTTTTTTCTAGCTTAACTAGTTAATTTTTATTTGGATTTGCTGGCAATTTTCATCAGCACTATATACGTAGACCTATCAGTTACTACACGTAGGTTGTCTAATTCATCACCCTGATGAAAAAGCCACGCCTGGCTTACCGAATTATAGGTGCGGCCACACTATAGGACATTCTAATCAGTGGGTAGCACTTTAGAATACAGACTCATAGATTAAAATAGTATTCTTCCTGTGTCAACTTTTTTATTTTAAACTTCGACTGCAAAAAGGACTATCATGAACTAGGAGAAAACTCGAACAACTACACGATCAAGAGAGTTAACAAAAATCCCGTAGAGAATTGCAGTTCCTCTCTAAACTTCCCGAGTGGTGTGAGTCTGGATTTCGAAGACTTCGCTAATTATTGGGTTGAAAATTAGATGAATACAAGCACCAACAATTACTTGAGCGACGCCCATCAGTGGACGACTTCAGTGGACGTGCTCAGTGACGCAATCCATTGTTAATAGGCAGTGGGCCTTTAACATAAGGTGGGCCATCGGCTTGTCAAAAACAGTAATAAAAAAATCTTGACTTACGTTCGAAAAACTCGTCCAATTGCGAGACGATAGGGTGCGACTCGGAGATGTTGCTGGTGTGGTACCACAGTACAAAATCCTTTTCCGGAAACGGCCTGTACGACACCCCTGGATTGTCACCTGGAAATAAAAAAATGATTTTCTTTTTATGCCATGGTTAGGCAAACAGGTTTACGGCCCACCAGATGATAAGTGGTCACCGTCGCCTATTAACATCCGCAACACCAGAGATAGTTGATGCGTTGCATACCCTGTAACCTTTTTAGTGTTCCGATCGGGTTTTGAAAAAACGGAACACTTATTTGAAGCTGATCATGCTATTAAGTACTACTTATTGACGTTGTACAAAAATAACCCACAATGCGACTGCGTTCTTCGTCGATTTAGTAATATGATAGTTCAATAGAATGAGTCCGGCATAAACAATTTAGTAGATGTTCGTTTATTGATTTGTGGCGTCGTCGAGTTTCATTTTTAGTTGAATAACAAGAACGTATGTACCTAAGACCTAAAGTCATCATCATCATTTAACATTGTACTATGCCGAAAACTAAATATTTTTATATTGAATGTATGGTAGTAGGTACCTAGTAGTCTGTGTGGTAGAGTCGTGTTATGCATACAAAACGCAGCCACCTCTTATGTATTCTTGTAGCTTGCAACAGTTGATATTAGAAGAAATGACGTAGAAAACAATAGCCCACCCGGCTGTCATGAGGAATTGATTTTTTACATCTCACTTGAGGTGTGGTGTGACGTTTTATCTCTCAAACATATTTTATCGAACGCTTCTGAGCATAAAGCCCTACTAGCAAAGAGGTAGGAAAGCATAAACATGGAGATGCCCCATTCTACTATACAAAATAAATCGACACATAAGCCGTCAAATATAATTTTGTTTCTTTTTTGTTTGGTTACAAATACTGAATGTGTTGAAAGAGATAGACAAATGTTTTGTCCTTTCGATTTTTTTTTGTGACGTCATGATTTTATGTTTGCGTAACCAGCGCCGCCATGTTTAGTTCCGTGTCGGTGGTAGATCTGGCTATCAATACTACTAAGAAGGCAGCCATATTATGTTCCGTAGTATATTCGCTTTTTCTGTTGGTGGGGCATATACATTGGTTTTCTGTATCAGAGCCTATTAGGCTGCTTTGAGCGTTAAATTTTGCGCGAGATGTCAAACGATTCTGAGCATAGAGTTTTATAACTATGGAATTTTCATGACGACTTTCAGAGAACATATTAGTGCAAAGCTGCACAATATAAAATAATGAGAGTTCAATAATTATGAACTTACATCCTACTATCCTATCCTCCTATCCTACTATCCTACTAATATTATAAATGCGAATGTTTAGATGTTTAGATGTTTGTGTTTCAATCACGTCAAAACTACTGAACCAACATGGATGAAACTCGGCATATATATAGTTCGTAACCTAGATTGACACATAGGCTAATTTTTATCCCGAATAATTAACAGGATCTATAGGATAAAATGAAAGAACGAGATTAGCAGCGCCAATTATTGGCAAGAGGATGATGTCATGTCATGTCACGTCAGTTTGACAGGACGTAGTACTACCTCTTTGGTCTAACGACTAACGTTTGACATTCGAGTACGGGTTCGGTGTAATGTCAAGTTTCTTAAAGTATCCGCTCGGTACACGCACAGATAATATAATGTACACGGAAACGGTACCCGCGTACGAAGTCGCGGGTAAATGCTGGTTATTTTATAAGACAATACTATACCTATGCACGTGCAAACTAGCATTAAATATTTACATTTAAATACATTACAACTGGTTACGGTTTCCATTATTATGAATGCAGTTCGCCTACTAAACTACAGCGGCTGACGTTGTACGCCGACTTCTGTGTTCATAACTCATGAACTTGTAACTAGTTTTCCCAGAAATTATATGGCTGAAAGTAATGAAAAAATTACCTACTTATTTAAAAAGTAGAATTTTTTTTCCCCAGAGAGTAAAGAAAAAAAGTTGACAAGCTGAACGTAGGAAAAAAATATGTACCTACCTAAAAAGTTGAACAAATAAGCGTTAGCGAAACTTCGGGTACCTATTTACTAGTACATTTCTGCTTAGGCAAGGAAAATAAAAGTTACAGTCATAAACCTTTACTTTTTATGTAGATATAAATTATATTCATAGACAAACTTAGCTAATTAACTGCAGGATACAACACGTTGCTAATTATTACCATCACGTGCTATATTGCTGGTTTCCTTTAGCTTTATGAGTCGTTAAATATGACAAAGGTCAATGTTCAACATCCATCAGAAGAACGGAATTGAAAAAAATAAATAAGTACTCTGTCATCATAGACTCGTCGCTTAATAAAACCTAAAGTAGGAATATTTACAGGATTTTAAACCCAACTCTGATTTAGATTTTGTCTCGATTGATCCAGCAGGGGTATTCCAATCAAAGTTGAACTGCAAAGTTTTAAATCAGTTCATACTAACTCATAGTTATTCTGTGACTAAATAGTGACATTATGATGTCATTTGATGTGTTTTCGCGCATATTTTGCTGTCAAGTGTCTAAAAAGAATGAAGAAATTACACTGGGCAGTGAAATATAACATGACAGCAAAAGATTAGAATACGGGGGCAGTACAAGAAAGCAAATCTTTTCAGTTATCAATTTTAATCGTAATGTGATTTTCTACAAAAAAAGAGCCTTTGATTAAATAATTTAGATATTTTAACCCGACTATGACGAAGCAAAAATGAGGGTTTATTTATCTCTGCATAAATACACCGTCATGTTTAACCGCTGGTTATTGTGTTGATGTTTGAAGGGCAGTCAGTGGTGAGCTATTTGCGTTTTGATAGACAGACAGACGATTAACGAACTGAAATATTGTGGTTTCAATGTTTAGAACTACTAATTATAGCGTCGGTAGCTAATGGTAGTCACTGGTAAAAAAAACTAGCATTCACCTAAATATAAAACTCGTACAACTTATAACCTCAAACGTACTTGAAACCTCGGTCCGCCTACTTTCCTGTTGCAACAGGGTTCATATGATACCTACCTACCTACAATGAAACTAAATCACCATGTGAAAGCAATAAATGTATTGAGTAGTAGGTACTCGTAGCTAGATCAATGTTAGATAAACAGATAAGATATATGACACGCTACATAGATCTTATGGTAGATAAATGACCCGAACGTGACCTCATTAGGGCATTATAATATTTATCTTAGTATATCAGTTTATATTATCTGTGGTATAACTTACCAATCAAGGAGCTGGTGAGTGTATAGGCGGGTTTGTCCTCATCGATGGTGTAGAAGAGACCAGCCATGCACGCAGCGAACATGGCTGCCAGAACTGCGTAGAAGATGGCGTAGAACACCAGCACGATTCCTGAAAATACCAATTTGAAAATTAAAAAACCAAAAAGTATTTATTCAGACAGGCGTCACAGCTCAGTCGGCAATAGTTCAGATTTCCGCGCTGTGGGTCGTGGCCGCAGTCGTGGGTTTGATTCCCACCAAGAACAAACATTTGTGCGTAGAAAACATAGATATTTGTTCTATCTGGGTGTTACTATGTATAAATGTATGTACATATATACAAAAAAAGTATATAAGTATTCTATCAACTATCTAGTTCCCATATTACAAGCTGTGTTTCGTTTGGGACTAGAGGGCGTTGTGTGAAATGTCCATGAATATTTATTTATTTAGATTCCATCTACTCACGTAGTTATAACCCCCTGTTTTAGCCTGGATTAGAATAACTCCGAACACCGTTAACGTCAGATAAAATACTAACCATTCAAAAACAAGGATGGAAATAATTTTACCTGTCGAGTAGCGTTACTCAGAGTTGGTTGAATCCGGCCATAATGTGTATCATTGGTATTATTTATTCCTGATGAATAGGTAAACTAAACCCTCCTAATAGCTATCATTCATAGCTAACTTATTAGTAAGAATTCATCGTCATATCAGCTGGTACAACTTCACAATTGGACGTAGGCCTCCCCATAAAGAAATAACGCCAAATGTTAGGTATATCAAGCTTTCTGGTAACCTATATACCAGTCATTGCGATTTGAACCCAAAATACTAGATCATAAAGCACAACTCAATGGACAAATGTAAATGCTACCAATGACGAAAGCCACTCTATATCCGTAAATGTAGCACAGATTAGTGCATAGTTTGTGCGCTCCTGAAATAAACTGCGGACGCATAACTGTGGCTCAAAATAATGTTTTTTGTCAGTTGTAGTAGTCTGTGACGTGAGAGGGTGTCGACTCTGACTTTGTTTACTCTATCTTGACTTGTTTAATCCACTAAGTTTTAAAAAAAATGTGAAAAAGCCTTTGATAAATGAACATGTAAAGGATTAGTCACGTGAGTTCTACGTGATGATTTGTTAGGTAGATGTTTCGATTGATAGTTCTTGTATATTATAATTCTATAAAAATTCCTGTACAATTTCCCCTTTATTCATAATCTCCGGTCAATTTAAATCGGGTTTAAAGAATGCTCTTTGTCACTTTTAACAACGAAAAGAGATGAGAACAGATTTAGAAGCTATTTTAGCTAGCGAAGCTGAAGACCAATATGAATAAGACTATTTCATTAGAACTCTATTCTCTATAGAGGGTTCTGCAAGGTTGCCATCTTCCCGTCACGAACGTGAGTAGCCGAGGAAGCTATTACACCTTCCTGCAAGAAGTTCCCTTCCGTCCCCAGTCCCTGAGTTGCCCCCTAGCGGACGACATAAACGTCATATGGAAAACATATAGCGTCATTTTCAAAGTCATATCCTATCTAATATCCGTGTAGTTTACCTTTAGAAATATGCTTACATTATTTGGTTTAGTTCAATGGATCTCTGAAGTAGGATCTCGGATATAGTATGAGAATTTGGTTCAAATCTCACTATGCATTTGGTTGTTCGATATTTTTCTCTAATTTAAGTATATTTTCAAGGTAATCCATAAAATAGTATGTTTAAGACGATTGTCTTTTCACTTGCTATAAAAAACGTGTTGATGGTCCAGCTATAAAGATAAGTAGGTACTTACTACTTACGAATCGGTCGGCTTAGTTTACGATCCTCAACACAATGGTTGTGATGACACCACAGATATTTCCTAAAATGCTGAGACCGTCATGAATTTACCATTATAAATAGCTAGTGCAGAAACGAGGTTCGCTGTAAACAGTGGAGTGGCCCCCAAAGCATGTATTAGATAGAAACTCTTTATTGGTGCTCCACACAGAAACATTACAGAGAAAAAGAGCTTATAAGGTAACACAATGGGCGGCCTTATTGCTGAGAGCGATCTCTTCCAGGCAACCTAAGCGAGATTACTGAAGATATAGACGTATTCTTCGAAGCAAGAAAGCGGTTCCTATCCACACGGTTCTGATGGGCTAGTTGCTCTAGTGATAACAGTTTTGGTAAAGCTAGTGAACAACCCTGATAGCAGAGTTTGGACAAGACGTCTGAAAGCCCGGTTGGGTTATTATAACCTGGGGTTGATTCTAGACCGAATTTAGAATTCTAGAATCACCCCCAGGACAGACTACCGCCCCCCTTAGCCAAGGTGATGTTCTACAATTGCTAGTTTAGGAGGGTAAATGTATGAGAATGGATTTATTCCGTCATTTATAGGTAAGTACTGCAAATGTAGATTGTCAAGTGGGGAACCCATTGACAATCAAATAAAAGTAGGCGTCGAAACAATTGATGATAGAGATTGTCGACGTCATAAAACGACCGTTGTTTTTAGGAAACCAGACTTTAGCGCTTTTAGACTCTTCAGTTGCAGTTTACGCATTTAATACAACTAAACTAGATAAATGGTGTATTTATTTATCGAAACCCGTGTTTCACCAACCTGATTGGACTGATTTCAGACAGCCAGTACAATACGTAGTAACACCAGTTAAACACAAACATTATTTTGTCCATTGGACAAAGGCATGTTTCATTAGGCCTTTCGAGGGAGCAAAACACGTTTCACTACAGAAAGGGAGAAACGGAAATAGATTCATAAACATCATGACGTCAGTCTGGATAGCAACGTAGTGGCAAACGTGCGACGACACTGGCAGAATCATGTAAATCATACAGAGAAGTAACCTTTGCATCTTAGATGATTTATACGGTGTCAGGGGTCACTTTTTTTTTATCCATACCCCGATGAACGGGATGCTGAAATGCCTGGGACATTATTTAGATGGAGTATAGGCTTGTAGCACATATACCATCCTCTCAGCCTAGTCGGCCATAACAAGAAAGAGAAGGTCAATACGTGCTTCGATATAAAACTTCCAAAATAAATAAATATTCTTGGACTTTACACACAACACCCTCTAGTCCCAAACTAAGCATAGCTTGTGATATGGGAACTAGATGGCTGATAGAATACTTATATACTTTTTTTTTTTGTAAATACCTACTTATAATACATAGTAACACCCAGACATAGAACAAACATCTATGTTTTCCACGCACAAATGTTTGTTCTTGGTGGGGATCGAACCCACGACCCACAGCACGGAAGGCAGAGCTATTACCGACTGAGCTGTGACGCCTGTCAAATGCCACGTGACTTCGCGTTTAGAATCTAAACTTTAATAATCATTCTTGTTCTCAAACTTGAGGGTCGTTGTCACGTCGGGAGGAACATTGTGAAGAGTCTGTCATTTGGAAAAGTGGGTGGCGCTAGATTAGTCCATTCTGCTAATAGTGATCATCGATTTCATGCTTCAGTGGGCAGATGTGAATCAGTCAAGGTCATTCTGTTGTCATTCAATCGGAGCATTCATACGCTGAAGGTTTAGGGAACCACCATGACCTAGGCACTGTAGGTACCTACTGTAAGTTGGCTAACATGAATAGGTTCCTAGTTTCTTAGTTTTTTTCGAAATTAGAACCAATGTGGGTTTTTTTAATTTGAAAGTTTGAGTTCTTACTTTCAAAATCGTTGTTCAAATTAGTTTCAATCACAGAACAGAGACTTTTCTCTGTTCTGTGGTTTCAATTTACTTTTATATCTCTCGGATCTTTGTAAAACTCGATCTGTATTTAAATCACCCGTATTTAATTTTTCCAAAGAGACGGTTAGCATTCTTGAACATAGGAAGCAAATTCAAAAGAGTTTTACAAAATTGAATAATCCAGAGCCCCCTTGCCAACCGGTCTCCCCTTGAGCATTGTGTACGTTGAATGGCATATGGGAACGATTTATTTGTAAAGATTTAACAAAACCATGCCTGCAAATAAATATCAATAGCTCAGTGATTTTAGCTGCTAGTTGGTTTCAAACCGTATACAATGTAGACTCGGACAACTTATAGTCAAACATGAATAATATCAAGGGCAAAAAACTGTAGCAGGCTGTTAAAATAATTTATCTCCACGCTGCAAATACCTACTCTAAAATTCATTAGGTACTAATCTTCGAAACCTGAATAGATAACATCTAGAATTTTTTTTTACTCAAAATAACCAAAATTGTTGTGAAAAAACTTTCATGAGCAAAACTAGATCCCGTTGAAGTCGTTTTCATTGAATACGAGATTGCTACGAAATATTCGGCAGAAAAATCTGTTAGTAACATAATCAACTCAATAACGTTATTTATAAGCCATTTAAATGACTGTCGCCGCTTTTTAACAAAATATTTTAAAAAGCCTCATTGCTATTTTACAAGTTGTCCGAAAGAAAAAATAATTTTAGTCAGTGCTCTATCAGTATTTTATAAATTTATACGAGTGTTTTGCTTCAAGTTTTCTCTAATATTTCTTTATAGGTAGATAGTAGACTGAACACCGTACCATAAAGACCGACCCAATAAAAAGCTCACATTTCGCGAAATAGTGCATGCAATACGACCTAAGTATTCGAAGTAGATAAGATACCTTACCTTGAAGTAATACCTACCTTAGTAAGTAATACCTACCCATGCGACGAATATTCGGCTAAGTAAATAATCGTTGTGATTTTACTAAATAAAAGAACCGTGTTTATCTACTACTTATTAAGATAATAAATAATAGGTACAGAAAAACCATGTAGGTATTGGCTCAGTGTATGTACAATAGAAATCAATTTGTCCCATTAGCTAGGTACTGAGTTGTGATGTTTACTTGTAATGTTTCTTTAGATTAATGACAATAATAAATATGAACACACGCCCAGATTGAAGCGGTTACTGCTATACTTTACCAGTAAGTACTAGGTACCTCATCGATCATTATATCTACTATAGAATAGACACGCACGAACAAGGCTCTAGGGCTTAGAAGATCTTGGGTGCCAACTTTTCTACATCACTTCAGAGATAAGGCTCAACGTCATAGTTGAGCTATCATCGTCGACCGCATCACAGAATAATGGTCTGGCCTGTATTGTGTAAAACAATAATTTATAAGTTAAAAAACTGGAAAAACCGACTTCAATTTGACTACCAGCTTCATCATCAGATGATGATGATGATGATGACAGTTCATTGGGAATGTTCTAGTCACTATAAACACCACATAAAAGTCACAGGAAAGCAAAATACGCAATTTTGTGCACGTGGTTGGTGTTGATTCTTTAGAGGAACAACTGGTGGGTTTTTGCTTTTCTCCAATTAAATGCGGTTTGAATGTACAAACTGGGTTTATTGACAAATTTAGAAAAATGTTAAAATTTAGGTTAGCACCACAAAGGGTCATTGTTGCTAGCAGTAAAATGGTAGGCGCTACGCCGCAACTTGGCATATTGCATCGTTGCTAGCAGTTAAATGGTAGGCGCTACGCCGCAACTTGCCATATTTTTCAGTTATTTCTATTTATAACCCAAACTACTGAACCGATTTTGATGAAAATTAAATGGGACCAATCTGGAAGTATATCCTTTCAGATAAAAAAAGAATTTTTGAAATCGGTTCATAAATGACGGAGTTCTGAGGTAACAAACATTAAAAATAATAAAAAAAAAAAAAACATAAAAAAAAAAATAAAAAAAAAACATACAACCGAATTGAGAACCTCCTCCTTTTTTGAAGTCGGTTAAAAACAGTTTACCATAGGAAATTGGTACCTACCTAGAGCATTTTTCTTCCTCTAGGTATAAACACAGGGTCAAGACCTAAAATCGACGAGCAGATTGTATGAAAAACATGAGAATGAATGAATGAGAAGATAAACGAATGAAAAAAGATAAATGAATGAATGAAGATGTGCGTCAAGATTGTAGCAAATGGAGATCGATGAAGTGAATTGTAAAAAAGCGTGCTAAAAATCATAGTCTACACTACAAGATCCACGTTTTATTCATCTTCATAGCCTTCTGGATCTTATCTACTCTCTAGGTCAACTCAAGAAGGCCGCGATTCATTGAACTGCTTTGAACTTATCTGGAAAGACGGAAGGTAATTGACCACGATTTGTTCAAACAAGAGTGCGTTGTTTTAACGGCTGTAAGTCTTGAAAATAACTTGGTACACCAAGTACCAACCTCCATAGTGCATACACCTATACCTAGTTTCCTACTAATAATACCCAGCGGTCTACCGTCACTGCGGTTCCTTCCACAATTTATGGCATCGGCAGGAATGTACCTATTTTGAAACAGACGATTGATTGAACACGCGCGTGCGACGACATTTTAAATCAAATCAATCTTTAAGGACTAGGTAATGTATGTAGGTATTACAAAATAAAAAAGTGCGCTTGATTGATAAAAAGCTTGAAAGCATTATGCATGCGCTTGATCAATTTATTTTTAACGGGAGTCTGGAACGTCTGAGCAAAAGATGTAAAAAACCAGAAGGACCACTAACTCGATGATAGAAAAGAAAAAAAAACATAAATCAGTCACAAAAACTAAACAGGATTGGTCTACCTGAATCCATCTCAACAAAAGCATTTACTATCTAGGCTAAATGATTCCAGAGAATCATTTCATTCAAAGAAACAGGCTAAAACTACTGTGCATGGCATTCTTAGACCGACCACAACGAAAGTTAAAGAACATCTACCCGCTACATATTGAACTAAATTCGTTGCAAAACCAAAATTTCGATATTTACAGATTTACGCATTTACGCATGATCTATGCAAAAGTGCACATTCATTCATTCACATTATACAACCGCTACAAAAAGTTTGTTATATTTTTTAAATTACTTTAGGAGTTTGTCTTCGATCAACTATGCCTGAGTTTGTATAGCTAATCAACCTTGCTTGGTCACTCATCAAGACAGATCTTGGGTAATCTTAACTCATTAAAATAAAAAGGGCCCTTACGAAACGATATAGTATAAGTACCCTTGACCAATTCATATTCCATGGTTGTAGTGATTTACATCACAAAGTTATAAAAAATGTCGCGTTCCCAATCACCTCTTTTCAATTAGATTTTATACAATGCGACAACACCTCAAAAGTTAGAGAGAGGACAAAAAGAAATAAAGGGACCCGACGAACATTGTTCTGAGAATACTTGGCAAGTAGGTAGGACCTACCTGGACTAGACATTAGAATATTTCTCACATGTAAACTTACCCCATCGTTTCGGAGTCCGTCCCAAGCAGCTATTATCCTCTGGATTGTACAGTGCTTTGCAGAACCTCTCCCAGGCGGTCCCAGGCGCCGGTGGAGCCCTGGCCCAGTCTGTATCGATGTTATGCCCGTTCGATTTCGCCGCCATACTCGACATTCAACTATTTTTTATTCGTAGGGTTATATCGCACGAGCGTTGCGACGCGCTGTGCGGTTCAGACTAACGAGACTGCGCTCGCGCATTCATTTCATGTTGCAGGGTATGGCTGAATCTGTGCGTTCTACAAAAAGCCCTCGGTGCAAAGCCCTTAGAACCGTACGGACGCCCGCAGATCAGTCGAGTCTGTTTATGCGTGTAGTTTAATAAAGAGTTACTTAATAGGTAATCTTGAAGTTTGTTTAGGTTTATTTATCTCTCTGGGTAGCGGTGCTGGTTTGTTTATCAGTTTTTTTAAACAAGTAAGTACACGTATTAAATAATAAATAAAATAAATAATAAATAAAATAAAATAAAGTATTACTATGGGTTAGTGATCTATGTAATCTCTATAGTAATGTTACCCTTATTGAATATTCTCATTGTGCAATCCTTTCTGTGAGAAAATAAACGTACCTACTATTTATTCTTAATGCGTGTATTGGCCTTGGAAATTAGGAAATAGCGATGCTATATGTAGAAATGATGCAGAACAGGGATCAACGGTCTCCTGTTTGTCAGTTTTGCAAAAAAAAACATAGTGTCTAAATTAAAATTTCAAGCATTGCTTTGTAACTTGTGGCTGGCGTTGCGACGACCCTACGTATTGTATGGAAAACCGCAGCCTACTCGGTTCTGCGTGTATTATCAATGTAAGCCATGATTACACGCTCCATCAAAATCTTCTAGCACAGCATCCCGTAAACAAAAGCCATTCCAACAACAAAAAAACAATCCAAACGTAAAGGCCCTGTTTTTTGCATCTAACGGCTGTGTCCCCTCTGGGCATTTATTAAAATTCCCAGAATGTTTAATGAACCGCAACACACACGTGCATAGGGACCACACGTGTGCATAGGCAACACACACACGTGTGAATGATCCGAATCCAGTAACACAGACTACATTCATAGCCAGCTCACAAAATATACAGTTACTAAAGGTTTGGTACCTACCTACTCTACATAAGCTGGATGGTTTCTTAATATTCGTGTTTGTTTTTTATTCGAGAATTCATGAATTATTCGATTCGATTGTACTTTGTAATGCAACTATTAAAACTGCTCTTTTTACGTTACATAGGTGTGTAAATAGTTAATAATCTGAGGTAACTTGCTCGGTAAAGGATGTTTTTATATTCAAAAGCCTGATTTCTCCGTTTGCTGTCAAAACCTAGATCAATAAAACTAAGTTCAGATTCATTCACCATTAGGTACACCATTAGGTTGATGATTCTTGTCAATTAAAATGTTTGTTTGAATCTATTCATTATTTTATTCAAATGTTGATGGTAAGCAGAGGGGCGAGTACGAGTTTACAGTGTGCCATACGTCTGACGTCCAGCACACCGGTGTGCGCTGATTGGTATGCAAACACTAATACCCCATTTACATTCGCGTACGAGTCGCGAGGCGAGGGACGAGGCGAGGGGCGAGGTGCGAGTGTGAACAGACGCTCGTAGCTCGCCTCGTCCCTCGCCTCGTCACTCGCGGCGCTCGCGTCCGGAGCGGTTTTTGGGGCACGAGTCAAAGGACCTCGCGTCGCACGCGAGTGGATGTTTACATTCGCCCTCCCGCTTCATTCTGGCTTCTACATCGTGCCGCGCAGGTTGTGTTTAGTTTTAACAAATACGCAAAAACAAAAACAAAGGTTCTACTTTTGTTAGCAGAAAATCAAAATCATTTGGTGACATTCGGCAAAAATTCTGAAACTCGCCAGAATCTTCATTCAGCATTTCTTAAAAAATTTGTTCCATAGGTACTTTGCCTGAAATTTAAAAGAGAAGCATTAAAAATAACTATACTACATATTGCCGTTTCTTTAGTACTTTCCTTTTATTTAAATTAGTGACGTAGCAGTATAAGCCCAGTACGCACAAACTTGTTGCTGAGGACTTCGACGTCCTCCATTGTTGCTAGCTCAAAGACGACTGAACTCGGCACGCGAGTGTAAACAGGCAACTCATTTACCATCGATCAACACAAGCCTCGCACGAGGGACGAGGCGAGCCACGAGGCGAGGGACGAAGCGCGAGTGTAAAGCCGGTATGAGCGGAAGCTTGACGAGACAAAGCTTCTCAAAAAATCCGCTCAGTGTTTCCATACCAATCAGCGCACACCGGTGTGCTGGACGTCAGACGTATGGCACACTGTAAACTCGTACTCGCCCCTCTGGACGTTGAAGGGTTGAATAGGTATGCGATTCAATTACATTCGTGGATTTTGTCATTGTAAAACCAATGACAAGTAGGTGTAGTAGTCACAACTGATCTTTGTCCCTCTGAAGTATCTGCGCAGAACCCATTTTTGAGTCGCATTGGAGGTAAGCGAGTTTTTCCGCACAACAGTAGATGCGCAATCATTTCACCTAATTTCAGAGGGATAAAGATCGTGCGTACTGTACCTAGCAGATTTGATTCTTCATTATACTAGAAGCCAAATAAACCTACCTATTACTAATAGATGATAGAATATAGGGCCATGCGTAAATGTAAGTTTTAAAAAGTAAATTATTTTATTACAAACATTTATTTCTAGAAAGACACTTATCGCAAATCACTCAAGTCAAGATAAATATCATATTTTATCGACTGTCTAGTACACGCTAAATACAACATAATCTTTCAAATGCTAACCGGAATTCCAGACACAAATATTTCATACTGTCTGAAAAACTTAAGTAAGTAGGTACTTTTGGACGGAAATGGTTATTATAACAAATTATGTAAAAAATATAAAACTGAAAATTCTTATAAGTAGGTACCTAAATTATACATAATATAAAAAGTGAGATGCAAAAAATCTAAATTGATTTACCTATACTATACGATAAATGCATTTTCATGATATTAAATTATATATCTCTATGCAGTCAGTAGACAGACATAGACACCCTTTTATAATAAAATTATTGAATCCTATAATAGAACAATAGAGATTCTACATTTCGTCAGTCTTTTAAAAAAAATTGCTGTATATTGATATCAAACCGTAACTTTCATTTTTTGTTTTTAAATAATAATATTGCAAAATTGTACTTCATGTACTTATGTGAAATAAAATAATAAATGTTATTATTATTTACATAAATAACAATAGTCAAAACATAATAAATTGAAAAATAAGAGATGCTCTTTGAATAAAAACTAACCTACGGTGGGTTTTCCTAATTCTACATAAAAATAATCATGCATTATTTACATAGGCACTGAAATAATAAATAATTATTATAATCTAAGTACCTATTTACACGGACGGAACATTTACCCAATAGTAGGAATGTTAATAAATCTAAAAAAAATATATAAATACATAATATACCCAGTAATATGATTTAAAAATCCAATAGATGCATATAATAATATAAAAATATCGATGAAAAGTAAAAATAGTTCCACATAAAAATAAATACGTTAGGTTCGATATGGCGACAGTTCTTATTTGTGAAATATGTACTTACTCTACGATGATTTTAATTCACTTGGACGGATTACATACTTATTTAAAACAATATATGCACACAAAACTATATAGTTTTTATAGTACATAAAAACTATAGCGCTTAGAAAAATATTCATACCACGACTTACACAATTGTAACTTTTAGTTAGTAGTTTAGTAGCCATTTCAGGATGGATCTCCCTCTATATAAGATTTTGTATTTTGAAGTCATGCCTATTACTATTTATTGATCGAGTGAGCGAAGCGAACGAGTCAACTCGAGCTAGTTGTCAGAGCTTGGTTAGAGCATAACTTTCGAACCGCTTATCCAATCTTCATACAATTTGGTAGGACTACGGATAGTACTTGTAAGTTTTACTGGTAACATTATGAGGTTAGTCGGTCAAGGGGTCAAGTTATAAAGGCCCAAAAAGTATGAAAAATAAAGTCTTACGAAATAATAAAGTGGGATGTCTTATGATAAGGCTTCGTTTAGACATTCCAAAACACAAGTTGTGTTCTAATAAAATTGTAAAGTTGGACAACCAGTTAAACATCCGCTTCCGTTTCTTGCAGGTTCAATGGTTTTGCAGTTTAGATAAGACTGGTAATTAGCTAGATCGCGGTATCGATGCGATTTGCAAAGTTTATCTCAGCCATAGTTGAAAAAAATTGTGTCTTTCGAGTTGTATTTCCTTTTTTGGAAATATGACGAGATCTCATTTCGCGGCGAACAACTAGTTTAATTTGATTCGCGAAAGGTGTAATCGAAAAAATCGCGCAGTATGGAGAACCAATTGAAAACTATTTTTTTTTTCATTAAGTATAAGTACAAAAATTTGAGTATTTCGATTTCACCTTTGGCTCTGTACTTAGTTCTACTCGATCATGATCTCGAAGTGTACAACACCCAGCTTGTCTTTGCGATTGTACTTTATATTGCGGGCCCACGCTCGACACTCTATGTTGATCACGATACCGGCTGGAAAGACGATTTTTATTTTAAAATAATTATAATAAAAAAAGCAGACTATGGTATTTTTACGTCATTTCAAGTCTTTCAGGTAAAAAGCCAACCCAACAATAGCATCGAACAACAATTAGAATTCGCAGTTTTTATGCTCTTATGAAAAAATGCTCAACTTAATTCCTCGATTTTCGACAATTCGTACACGCGTACAAAGTCACGGATAACAGCTAGTAAGAATATAATTATGATAGTTTTTCTTACTTTTAGGCCTTTGCAAATGCACAGCAACCAGTGGACTGAGGTAGCCCTCCGCGTTCTCGTACGGGTAGAAGTACCCCGGGAAGCCAGGCCCGGGCAGGTACGCCACGGGACCGATGTTCTCCTTGTCGGCCGGAGTCTCGCCTTGGCACGACACCCATATTGTGTTAGCCTGGGAAACACCATAAATCTACTACTACTAAACCAATAGTGAGCTTCCCTTTCAGAGTTTCAATGATTTAAGTATAAGTATTCTATCAGCATCTAGTTACCATATTACAAGCTTTGCTTAGTTTGGAACTAGAGTCGTCGTGTGAAATGTCCATGAATATTTATTTATTTATTTTATAGTTCAGATAAAACTGGTTATAAGTTAGATTGCGGTATCGTTGCGATTTGCAATATTTCAGTCATAGTTGACAAATATTTCTTTGGGTTATTTTCTTTTCTTTTTCTTTTCCACGAGATCTCATTTCGGGGCGAACTACAAGTTTAGAAGTGTAAAATGCTCACATAATCGTGGTTGGCAGTGCTGATGTTCACGATGTGTTGTCGAAGGTCCAAAGGCATGTCGGTAGGCATGTCGAATGGATTGTAAAACTCCGGTCGCCAGCCGTATATCCTGCAAGTTATTCATGCGAGTGAGATCTATTGCATAATGATACCATAGACATATAAAATTGTATTTATTCATCCAGGATGATACTGACCTCTATGGGTAAGAAGGTGGACCATACACAACGGATCTTTATCCCTCTGAAGTTAGGTGCAACAACGATTGCGCATGTACTGTTGTGCGAGAATATTCGCTTACCTTCAGTACAATCGGTTCTGGCGCAGATACTTCAGAGCGACAAAGATCCATTGTGACTACTACCATATAACTAAGTAGGCCTATTTGCCCAGTCAACATCAGAAAGTTTCCTGAACCTTCATAGTTTAGCAAGGAGAACGATTTTGATTAGACTCTATGCCTCCAAAATGCCTCTATTTACTGAGGATGTGCAGTGTGAGGAATCGCACAGCATCCATCCTTCTCACACAGCCAACTAACCAGCTATATCAGTTGGCTTCAACACTTACTTGTTGAGTTTGAGAAAGATGCAAGGGGAGGACTTATGGAAGGAGAAGTGGTTCTCCTCAATACAAGGCTCCAGTTCCCGGATCTCGAAGTCGCAGACGCGGCCGGGCGGCGGCGGCGGCTTGCCATATCCGCAGTTGAAAATGTTCTGACCAGCACCAGCCGTTTGACCTTTTTGCTTGTATACTACGACAAAGTACACATCTTATTTAGATATTCTTGTTAATTGAGACTGAGACTACAATATCATATCACTCTTAAAACATACCTGACAAGAATTCCTTCAACTGGTCCTCCCAGTACTTGTAGCCGTCGTACTCGGTGCCTTTGTACCAAATTAGGGTGCTCCGTACATCAGGAGGCAGAGGTCGGAAGCCGAGTCCAGGGCTGGTGCCGATCACACTGTAGTCCTGCTGCAGTCGCGGCACGCGCGGATTTATGAACTGCTGGAGGAAGGTCACCATGCAGATTGCGAAGAGGGATATCAGTGCAGCGTAGAAGATTATGTAGAAGATCAGTATTTTTCCTGTGGATTAAAAAAGTTTTGTAGCTTTTATGTTTCTAAAGCATAGAGTAGATAAGGTGCTTTAATTCAGGTAAATCTTATCAAAGCAGAGGTTCAAATAAGTTGTTGTGCTATTGTATTTATGATCAGCGTGGTGTAGCTGTGGTTTCTTAACTCACCTCTCGTTCTTTTGAAAGTATAAATTGTTCCCAATTGAACTTAAGTTCAATGCCCTGTGAGGGCTATGGCACAGATACAGATTTAATTACTTGCAATAATATTAAGGTAAGTAGATAAATTTTTTTAAAAACAAAAAATTAATAAAATTGTATGTTTTAGAGGCGATTAACAGTCAAACCAGATAACTAGATAGGATAGCACATGTACAATTTCTATTTCTAAGTATATTAGGGTTGACCTGTTACACACCAGTTGTGGCCCTATTACATTACCTAATTATGTTTTTATTTAATCCGCTGTACCCACAGTACCCTACATGAAAGTTGAGAAGGCCGCAAGGAGTAGGTACGCATTTGTTATACCTGCGCAGAGGCACGATGCCTGCTGCCGATAAGCTCAACTTCGATGCCGGGTACTAGACCTATTCCTATTACTTTAGTAGTAGGGTAACTGAGTACAATGACACTGGTGCAACAGTGGTTGTTAATTTACTACAATACAACACAGTTTACTTACTTTTGTTTACACTTCAGAAACAGACCCCTGAGCCACGCCCTCTGAGTAGTTTTTTTCTACCTCACTTTATTTATTACCTAATTACACATACCTAGCTACTAGATAAAACAGGACACAACACAGGCACTCTCGCCAAAAGACTTTAAAGTAGGTAGGTAGTGAAGGTTGACTCACCCCAACTTGCAGGAGTTCGCCCCAAAAATGCTCCCGTGTCCTCATTGTAAAGAAAATCTCTGAAAGTCTGCTTGTCGGGTTTTCTAGACGACTTCATTTCAAACTCTTCTAACCTAGGGTTTCTCATCATTGTAACTGTTTATTCACTTTTTTGTTTCAGATGCTTCCTTTGAGAAAACGAACTAAAATAAAAGTTTTACGAAAACAAAACAAAACACACCCCACCAAACACGAAGCAGACGAAACAGCGAGCGAAACGAAACAGTTAAAAATCCCATAGACTAGACATAGAATCCTCCAGCGCCAGAACAAAATTAAAAAAAAACTAATGAATGAAATGAATATTCGTTCCGTCTGTCATAAACAAAACAATTCAAAATTCAAATATGTCTTATTTATTCGTTTCGTATGAAATATTCGTTTGATATATATAAAAAGTATTGTTAATAATAAAGTAAGTAATAAAGTACTTGCAATCATAGCATAAAGTGTGAGCCATTGGAATAAATACGTTACTGTTATACTACCTACGTGTTTTTATTAGTTGTTGGAATTCGTTTTCAAGTTTTGAAGGGAAAATCCACCATTCTCATTCTGTCTTCAAAACAAATGACTTGACGTATGACTCGACTTGACTAAACAATCCACTTGACACTGGCAAAATTATCTGTCGAAATGACGGACAGAAGCCATTTAGAATAGAAGAGAAGAAGAAGAAGAATGAAGACTTACTACCGAATCACCGATCCGATTTAGGAAATTATTAGGAATTTTGGATTGGAATGATTGGATTTTATTTTATAAAATAAATTCTACTTGTTGCCACGTACATTAACCGAATTAGAAGTCCGAAACATGGGTTCTTCAGTTCATAAAATAATCGTGACTGTCGGTTTTATTTCGTTATTCCATACTGCATTTTCAGCTGCCCAACGTAAGTAGATTTTATTGTTTTCCTTCAATCCTCAAAACTTGTAAAAAAACACGATATTATTTTGCAGATCGGTCGTATTTACGGATAACATCACAAGAATTTACAACCCTGCCTGTTGATGTAAGTACCTAATCAATCACTGTGTTATTGTACCTGAACAAACCTATAACTTTCGCACTCATAGACAGATTGACGAAACTGAAGATGGATAGATAGATAGAGATATATTTATTTGACACACAATTACAACACAGGTACAGCACAGAACAAGCATAAAAAGAAGAAAGAAAACAATAATCACCTACACAATTACTAAGTACTAGCATAGATTAATCGATGGTACTAGGTAGGTAGATAAGGAAGGTGTTTAAATACTGTAGGAAAATATACAATAGAATTTAGTTAAAGTACAATTTCTGTAATAAACAGAGCTAGTTTGTAAAATGTGTTAAATATATTTTGCAGATTGTGGTACAGGCAGTGATAAGCTTGTTTGCTGTCATATGGGGTGTCTTAAATGTGGCCGGGAATCTCCGTGAGATCAGGGCAGCTGCTGAAGTGAACAGTGTGAAATGGGAGACTCAGAGAAACCTTCCTTCCTTCTACATCTTTAACCACCGAGGAAGAGCCCTGGCCCATAACTATGTGCCTAGCTCAGGGAAATCAAATTTAGATCATTTAGAATAAGAAAATACTTTGTAGTTAATGTGTAAATGGAGCATGTCAGGTCACCTGGGTATGATTTACCTATGAACAGAGATTTCTCTGTTCACAATATTGTTTTGTCAACTTTCTTATTTACTATTTAGTGGGTATCTAATAAATGTTTAAGTAGAGATAATTTCATTTATGTCAACAAAGATTAAAATAATTGACTTTGTGTAAAATTAAATTAATTAACTAGGTATAAAAGAAAACTATTTTAATTTTTCACATTTATTTGTAAGCCCTCACCACACATGTGAAATTGAAACAATGTTCAAATATAAATTGATTTAACTTTCATAGTAAAAAATCTGCACATTTTATGGTACCTATATTATCTTAATAACTAGGTAAGCTTATATCTAATGTCTTATTCAAATAAGGCAATTATATTGCTTTCGTCAACAAATAGCATTCTTTACATTAAGTAAGTTGGTATATGGTAGCCGAAAGAAAGTCTGATATATCTTAGGTGACATAAAACTACAATAACTCATCAGCAGAATATAAGATGTTGAACTTGAGATAAAAGTGGTCCACAGTCACATAAATCTTCATTTAAAACAACCACATGCTTCTAGTCCTCTGCATGGTGAGGGCTTTGAAACAAAGTCGTAACACTAAATGCACCGTCAAACACTGCAGTCTCGTTATCACTCGGAGCTTGTAACTACCGGCGGCCGCCACGGAAACCGCCACCGCGCCCTCCGCCGCCTCGGCCGAAGCCACCTCCACCGCCGCGGTTGAAGCCACCGCCGCGGCCGCCGCCGAAGCCCCCGCCGCGCCCGCCGCCGCCGCCGCCGCGACCAAACCCACCGCCACCTCTACCTCCGCTGAACCCACCACCGCGACCACCTCTACCTCCCCGACCCCCACGACCGCCTCCTCTCGCACCCGGAGGCTGCGGTAGAAATCTCTTCAATGGGAGCAACTTAGCCGGATCGATGAAAAACTGCTGGCCGTCCTTGAAACTCTTCGCTTTAATGTTTTCCCCAAGCTTCACCGACACGTAGTAGTCTCGCAGGTTGCCGAAGATCTCGTCCACCTTGCCGATCTGCTCCTTGTTTTCGAGAAACAGCGGGGCGTTGAAGTACGGCACGTCTTCGATGTCCACCTTGCAGACGAGATCGTCTTGGACCACCCAGCCGTAGTGTCCAAAGGGGACGACGGCCTCGGGTGGGCCCGCGTCTTGGTACTGCCTGAAGCCTCCGCCGCCGCCTCGACCGCGGCCGCCGCCGAAACCTCCACGCCCGCGCCCTCCACCTCCGCCACCACCGCGTCCTCCGAAACCGCCTCGACCGCCACCGCCGCCGCCACCTCCTCTACCGCGAAAAGACATTTCAGTTTATTTTGTTTTTACAAAAATAACCTAGCACGCGCACCGCACGCTGGCTTGGTGGTTTTTTTTTATGAATGAACAAGTTGAATCTTGATTGAATGAATGAAAATGAAATTTAACCCGTCACCTGATCAACTATTTTGCTTAACATCTTGCAAATGGCCGTAACGGCCGAAAAAAAAAAGATCTTGCAATAAGTTGTTAGATTTTATTTACAGAGTCGAATCATTCGAGTCACCTCGCACACAAATTCACAACACAAACCAATATTATTTCGTTTTTTTATTGTTTAAAAAAAAACAAATGTCAAAGTCAGTCAAAACAATTTTCAAATGAGAGAAATAAAACTTTGTTTGTGTGTTGCTGTCAGTTGCTGTGCTGTCAGCTGTGCTTGTGCAGTGCAGAATAAAATTGAAATATTTTCCTTCCAAGTTCCGCTTCGCACGCAAACCTTTGTGTTGTGGTGTGATGGTGATTCTTCTCGTCGTCGGCTAGGCTAGTGCCATCACTGAATTTTTATAGTAGGTACCTCCGTCTCGAGTAGATACTTAAAGGTTTTCTAATTTCCTCGTACAAAATAAAGATGGCTAATCTGACTCCCGATCCCGAAAATGAAATCAATGTTTTGAGGGAGAAAAACACGGAGCTTGTGCAAAAAGTTCAGCACTGGAAAATGTTGGCCGCACAACGGGAGAACGAGAAGCTAGACCTAATGAAGGAACTGAATGAATTGAGGCTAAAACTAGCAGTAAGTTTTTATGTTCTCATGGAAAACAAAGGTGACTTGACCTACGCAATTCGCTAATCGTTTTATTATTTTAGAGGCTTAGAAGCAATGGCAATGTCCAGGCTTCAAAACTCGATACGGCTTTACAATCGGCCAGTGAGAAGGCTCTTGCACATCTCGTCCGGGCATCAGGCGAGATAGCGCGTACCATAGAACTCGCTAAGACTTACATGAGAGAACGCATCGAGGTGGATGCTGTGTCGCCGCGATGGAGTGCCATAGGGGGGACTCCTAAGACGGAGAGGGTTCACAGAGTACCTCCGATGATGCTAGGAGGCCAGTCTATACAGCCAGTTGTCTCACTGAGCAGAACATTGCTAAATACAAGTAACCCGAGTAAGTTTCATATTGTTATATCATTAAGGGCGGCTTGTACCAGAATCGCTAAACGCGTTTAACTCTTAAATAGTATTTAGCGAGTTGTCAAGTCATACAAATACGTCAGATTTAAATCGATTTAGCTGTTAAATACGTTTAGTGATTCTGGTGCAAGACGCCCTTAATAATAATAAATATTCAGTAGATCCTATCTCGTGTTGGGATTAGTGATAATGGGGTGGCTGACACTCGCCCGTGAAGCAATATTAAATGGTACAGAAGTTTTTATGAAACCATAACTGGACCAGAATTACAGCAATTCAATTTTGAACAGGCTAAATAATAATATATATAATTTTTTCCAGGGCCCATTGCAAGAAGTCCAAACCAGAATAGAAATGTAACTGAAAGGGCTCCAAGGGCTGTGCCTATGCACATGCTACAAGGTATGAATATACCATTCATATTGATGGGTGTTTTAACACCTTGAAATTTTTCTGGAGTGACCTTATTAGACCATATAAATAACACCGACAAATTCCCAGACTGCTATAAGAAAAAAAAGTATTTGCTAATTTCAATGTTTTAAAAACTTATTATTTTCAGATGTTTACATACCGCTAACCAGGATAGACGCAGGAGAGCCACAGACTACTAATATGGAGACAGAAGATGAAGGTAACTCTGAAGACAGTACCGAAGGGTTGGAACTAAATGGTAAGCTTAGATTTATTTCCATGTATTTTGTATATTATCAGTATAATTTTATATGTATAATTAGTTGTAATTTTCTTTGTGCATTTTAGTGAGACTCTAACAACTTAAAAACTAACTTTAACTTACCACAACTTTAACTTAATAACTTAACTTTTTAATATCCTTTGCTTACCACAATAATAATTGAACTTTCAATTTCAATTTATTTATTTGTAAACACAGGTAAGTAAAATGGTGACATAATAAATATTGTTGTGCACTGTGATTTGCCCTAAGGCGTACAAATTTGTTCTTAACTAGGTTTAAGTAAATTACTGAATTAAATGCGTCTAAAATGTAAATAACCTTAATATAAAAAATTTAATTAAGCGTGGAATGAAAATAATGTCAGGTTAATATATTAAAAGTCAATGCAAGGTATTTATTACGTAGTAAGTTATTAAACTTTGCTTCCCCTTATAATAATGAGTCTTCCCTGACCGTGAGATTCTAAAGGGCTACTCTAATTTAGTTTCCATAATACAAACTTTGCTAGTTTGGGACTAGATGGCGTGTAAAAATGTCCATAAATATTATTTTTGTTAAATTAATTTGTTTCAGAAAGTGGTGAACGGAGCGACATAGAAGAATCACAACAAATTTCTGATGATGACTTTAATGCATCGTAAGTTATTCTTTTCCATAAAAGAATTGATAGATTATAATTGAAAAATAAATGAAGTTTATGTCAGTTCAGAACAACCCCTTTTGTATATATCTATTCTGGTCTTCTATGACACTTTACCCACATTTGAAGTTCTGGAAAAGTGACCAACTTCAGTCTGAAGCTGTACATTCAGGTTTTTACTAAAGGATCGTTTGATTCCCAAAAAGGTATATAAATTGGAAAGCCAGTACAGGTCAACCAGACCTTATGGTCGAGAGCTTTCTGCACCCGCCAGTAGTCCGGTAACGCTGTCAGCAATCGTCTGACGATTACAACAGCATGCTAGTCTATCCGAAAAAAGTCAACCAGAATAAACAAATTGTTAATTACATTTTCCTGTTCATAAGGGGTATGGGTGAAAAGTCTTGATTAGAGGGTAAAGGTCTGATTATTATTATTATCTTCAGAAGAAGGTTGGATGCTGTAGCTGAGGATATGGAGCCAGAAGAAGAAGTGGAAACTCCACCAAGGTATTTATTTATTATAAGGCATCGCCAACAGCACACATAATACACTTTCGAAAATAACTTATAAACAATAATTATATTATAGAATGTGTGCCAACTACAGGCATGCACAGCATTCGCAACAATATTACAGACAACAGTAAAGCAGAAAAGAAACAAAAAGAAAACTAGAAACAAACACTAAGCACTTACTAAAAACAAACAAATGAAAATATTAAGGTCCTCTACCTAACTTAACTTAAAGAAACTTACCTAGTCATCAGACTGGGTAAGTATAAGGTATGAAGTCACTAACCCCCGAACTCATAAACACTTTCATTGAACCAGCATTCGGCTAGCGCTGTGTCAGAATCCTCTAGCTCGTGTAATCCACGTGTTTTATATAAGCTCTAACAGAGTGCGCGAAGCATGCTGTTCATATTTCTGCAAGCTCGAAATCCTTTCGAAAAAACCAATACTCCTCGTCGAAAAACATACTTTAACCCCTTGTAATAAAGCGTATTTGTTGCAGAAACAGCAGAGGGGAAAGGGAAAACCCTTTAGGGGAAGGCCCCAGTTGGTTGTTAGACACACCTAGCAGTAGCAATAAGGTACTACGAACAGATGCGAGATTTACCTAGTCTAGTAAACTGAGCGTTAGGACATACAAAATATAATCATAAAAACCATTTAGCAATGAAAAAAAATTAAAAAACCCTCGACTTTGATACCCATATTGAGGGAGTTGTGAAAAAAAAATGTAAATGTATGTATCAAAGTCCTCGGTTTTTAAATTTTTAAATTTAATTACTTGTTACAGTGTTTATCAGTATCCCGTAAAAACCTGGAGCCAGACTCCACTACGGAAGTTGAAGAGATCACCACTCCTCTCAATCTGAACAATATAAATGAAACCACAGAGGTTAGTTACTTCTCTCAATTTCAGTTTCAAAGCTGGCATCTTAACATAAAAAAGTCAGGTGTAGGTGCATGTTTTTTTTTAAATAAATACAATGCAATCGCATTGGATTACCAATATAAACCATAATTTATTATTTATTTATGTTATCTGTGCTCGGTTAAGCACATATTACATGAAAAAAATTGTATAATCTTACCTCACGTGAGATTAAGAGTGGGAGGGGTCGAGCATAATCTCACGACATAATTTTCACCTAAAACGGGATATTTACCATGATTAGCGAGTCCTATTATTCTATTGCTTCGGATATTTGGGCACAGTTGCACCAGTGATCACGGGTCACACTGACGGGTCCCGTTTTTGGCGAAAATTAAGTTCTTAACCTTGATAGTTTCAAAAATGGTATCTCACATCTTACAGAGGGGTCGATAATTGCCAATTTCGCCTTACGTAATAGTTGCCTCCTAAATAAATAAATATTCATGGACTTTACACACAACGCCCTCTAGTCCCAAACTAAGCAAAGCTTGTGATATGGGAACTAGATGGCTGATAGAATACTTATATACTTTTTTTTTTGTAAATACATACTTACATATACAGAACATACCGTGTACATCGCGCGCCTCGATAGAGTTCTCCCCCACGGTGCGGCGGCGCAAGCGCACCTCGTCCCCGCCGGCCGGCACGCCGCGCCGCCTGCCGCAGTACTCGCCGCGACCCTCGCACACGAGGAGGACTAGGTATGCCTGCACTCTACTATCACTGATGAAGCCGATACTCTAATCGAACTCTATTTTCCAGGTTTTTTAAACTTATAAATGACTAGCAGTTACCCGCGACTTCGTACGCGTCTACAGTTTCCGTGTACATTATATTATCTGTGCGTGTACCGAGCGGATACTTCTTTGAGAAACTTGACATTACACCTCATTACACCGAACTCGTACCTACTGGAATGTCAAACGCTAGTTAGAACAAAGAGGTAGTACTACGCCCTGTCAAACTGACGTGACATGACATGACAATGAATTCCTCTTGCCAATTGGCGCTGCTAATCCTATTCGTTAATTTATCCTGTAGATCCTGTTAATTATTCGGGATAAAAAGTAGCCTATATGTCAATCCAGGCTACGAACTATATATATGCCAAGTTTCGTCCAAGTTGGTTCAGTGGTTTTGACGTGATTGAAACACAAACATCCAAACATCTAAACTTTCGCATTTATAATATTAGTAGGATAGGATAGGATAGGATATAAGCTAGTATTGGTATCGTTTTCAGTAACAGCGGTCGCGTGCTGAAGGTGATGGTAGCCAAGATGTGCCTGGAGTGCGTGTCTCCGGCGCCGAAGCGACCCTCGCTGGAGCTGCTGGACGCGCCCAGTCCCAACGGCGCCACAGTCGCCGGAGTCATCGTCTCGTATGTATTACATACATAATACAATATTGTACACACAAAGAATTCAGGTGACATACAAAACTTAAAACTTAATTTATAATAATAGTACAATGCACATACATACATAACTAATAATTAGAATAATAAAAAATGTATTAAAAAACTCTTGAAATAAAAACAAACAATAATAAAACAGGGAAGCAACACCAGGCGAAGTTGACGAGGGCGCGTCGGGCGAGCCGCACGACGACACGCGGCACAGCGTCGCGGCGCGGCGCCCGCGCAGGCCCGCCGCGCACGCCGCGCACGCACGCACTGATAACGAGAGCATGGTGCGCGACGGTCGGGGGAACAGATCAAGGCGACACGATCTTATGACCAGGTACACTTACATATCTACATGATTGTTTTATATTGGCCGGCGTCACCGCTCAGTCGGTAATAGACCTTCCGCGCAGTGCTGTGGGTCGTGGGTTCGATCCCCACCAAGAACAAACATTTGTGTGTGGCAATCATAGATATTTTTTTTTATAAATAAATATTCATGGACTTTACACACAACTTCCATTATGTTCCATTATGGGTTTATTACAAGTATGAATTTACAAAAAAAAGTATAAAAGTATTATAACAGCAATTTAGTTTTCATATTACAAACTTTGCTTAGTTAGGGACTGGAGGGCGTTGTTTGAATTGTCCATAATAATTTATTTATTTAAAAGTGATAACACCGACAGTCGGCTTGCCATCAGTTCGTGCAATGTATTTTGAACTCTACATACCAGTAAATAAGGTTGTTAATGCACGATGTGATGCGCAGTGGTCACGGCAGCCACGAGAGCCGCGACAGCGACAGCGGCAGCGGCGGCGACCTGCACGGCGAGGGGCGCACGCGCAGGACGAGGAACAAGGTCGTCAGTTATCAAGAGAAACCGCTCAATAGGTAACTTCATACCAACCAATACACATAGACATAGACACTTACAAAACAGAACTAAAAAAGTTCATTCATTCTATATTCGCAAAACTTTCACTTTGGCAAATTTAACATAACAGATAAAATAAAAAAATTACTACTAATACAGATTTTACAATATTTACAAACTACACGTGAAACAGTTGAGCTATCTACACACCGTTGCAAACGATTTATAGATAGCTCAACTGATCCAAATCAGTAGCAATCGGAAGCGTGCCCAAGACCCTGGCTGCATTGCCGCGCTGAATAGCAATGCTGATGCAAAATACCAAAAGTGAATATTAGCTTTCGTATACATAATAATTTTTTTTTTCAGGAAAATGCGAAGGTAAAATCTTCAATGATTACTCAATATGTAGATAGACGATAAGTAGGTATTTATCTAGTACTGTAATATAAATTACATAGAACGCCACGTAGAAAGGTTAAAATGTAATCTGTTTGCAAAGCAATGGAAAGAATCGCCGCTGAATTGAATGTTGGAATAATGTGAAAGAAATTTTAACCGAACGAGAAAACAAATACTGCTAAAAGAACTGAAACAAACCCACGGGAGTGATTATAACGTTTGTATATAATGCCTAGTACAGTAGCCGGCAAGCAAGTTGAACCATGTTCAATTATGAGGCTAACCCAGAAATGATCAGTGCATGTCGATATTCCGAAATTTACTTGCTATTTTTTGATAGATAAAAGATTTTAATAAGTTATTCACATGGAATTACCCAAAGGGGATTTTGAGACTTTTAGTCTCAAGATCCCCTTGATTCAAAAATTTTGAAATAAAGGGGATTTTGAGACTAACCCATAAGTACGCACAACGGATCTTTATCCCTCTAAACGAAAGGTGCAACAAACGATTGCGCATGTAGGTACGGTTTTGCGGAAAAATTCGCTATCAAAAAATGGGCTCTGCGCAGATACTTCAGAGGGACAAAGATCCGTTGTGACTACTATACATAAATCTGTAAAAAAAACTATCAAAGTCAAAATTTCTTTATTCAATAAAATCACAAGAATCATTTAGAATCATGATATCATCATGTGAAGTTTTAGAGTTCAACTTCCATGCCGGCCACTATATACGGTTAGGACTGCATTTTAAGTCTGAATGAATTGTAATGTAATGAATATGATTGTCAACTTACATATTAATGTAGTAGCTAATAGTATTTAATCAATGTAATTTAATTAAAGTGCCTATTTCACCATCTCATGTTTACCCTAACCATCCGTTATAATGGGTTACTCCCATATATCCGTCTTCACCAAAGTTGTCAAAAAGACAGATGGAAATATTTTTATGTAACGGATATTGTTACTTGGAGCTGGTGAAACAGGCCCAAAAATATTGGAACCGCTGAATTGTTAATATTGACTGTTAGGGCATGTTTCACCATCTTTTAGTAACGCTATCCGTCAAATAAAATTATAGCAGTCTCAGGATAACGTAATCACAAGATGGTGAAATGGGCAATTATAATTTTTAACTAATCCTTAGTTATAAAATACGGCATGTCTATTATAGTCTGAGAGCACCGGTGGTCTAGTGGTAGCGAGCCCGCCTTCCGATCCTAAAGTCTTGGGTTCAAATCCGATATTGCACCTATGGGTTTTCTACTCGGAAAATTGATGTGCGCAATGCTAGTGCTCTTAAATGGTGAAGGAACACATCGTAAGGAAACCCGTGGCTTAGTCAGCTCTGCACATATTGACCTTGTCTTTCCTGTGGATAAGGCCGACTAAGCAGAGAGGATGGTATGGGTGCTGCAAGCCTTTTTTTTTTTATACATTATAGACAAACGTTTGACCGCAATCTCACCTGATGGTAAGTGACGATGCGGTCGACGATGTAGCACATTTGCCTAGAAGAAACCTATTCACTCTCCTCTTGAAAACATTCAAATTGTAAGTGTTCGGAAACACAGACGCCGGTAAAGAGTTCCACTCCTTGGCGGTCCTCAGGATAAATGTTGAGGCAAAGCGCTTGGTGCCTACTCCATCTAAATAATGTCCCAGGCACTGCCGCGTGCCGTTCATCGGGGCATGGGTAGAACGTGGCTCCTGACGTTGTACAATCGTTTAGATTAGATGCAATTAATTTTATTATTTATTAATGTTTATACTGGGTGTCCCGGATCTAGTATGTTATCCCGAGAGGAAGCTATTCTCGACACGTACGGGAACAAGAAACGGTCTACGGTGAATTCGATGATTTTCATTGAATGTGTAGCAATATTTATTTATTAGTTTATAGACGAGCCGGTGTCGCTTATATATGTGTAGGTACGTCGCAGTATTGAAATATTTTTTATGGTTATTTTAATAAGTCATTTGTCATTTCTTTTAGTCACATTTTTAAGCACTTTATTAAAGAAATAAAATGTTAAAATATGCATCACCCGGTTCCGGGTTAACATACTAGTTCCGGGACACCCTGTAGAGTAGAATCTTCGATAGTATAGTCTGACCAAGCTAAGTCTGCAATGAGATAAATGGGCAACCTCAATAACGTTTTATATAATGGAGTTTGCATTGAGTAGGTACTGAAAAGGGAACGAAACATGTGCTCAGATGAAGGTGTGAGCACATTTTTTAGTTATACATTACTGTTTGATCATCGAATAGTTTGAAGGGCTAGAGAATAAAACTATAGTGTATGACAAGCGTTTCAATTTTATATTTCCGAGTACCTTTTGGGAGTGCTGGTACCTCGAAATAATAAGCACCAGTTTCCACAATTCTTATTTAATGTTTGCTCACGTTACAGTACAGTAGGTATGTATAACTAGAATAGTCAGTATGTAGGGACGTATGATCGCCCGAGTGGTCGGCGGCAGAGAGAGAGCTAGAAAAACCTCGAAGCGTGGCTTCGTACATTTTTGACACTGTTGCCAACCACTCGGCCGAGACGGAACCGCCCTTTTTGCCAACCCAACGAACGCAACGCGTGCGTTCCGTTCCTAAGTGGTACGTTCGCGAATTCTCTGAAGCTAGTCGCCACAACCACCCACTCACGGAGAAACGAAGTTACAGGTCGAAGATAGGTTTGAACCTGATCCTGCGACCTGAACGAGTTGTTACTGGAGACACGGCTCCCGGCGCAGGTAACGGAGGCGACGGCGGCGGCGGTGCGAGCGGTGCTGATGTCCCTGGAATTAGAGAAAATTCTGACTGTTTTGATTCTAAAGAGCTTGGGGAAGATGGAAGAGCACACGTGTTATCTAAGTGGGCCGGTTTTACTCTGTCCACACTCACTGATACCTCCTTCCCGCCTATTTCCAGGGAAACGATTTTCGTGCCTAATTTGAAGGCGATTTGGTATGGTCCTGTGTAGAGAGGTTGTAAAGCTCTGCGGACTGCGTCGTCCCGCAGGAATACGTGCGAGGGCTGTTACCAAATCTTTGTGTATGAAAGATGTGGCGTTGTTGTGTCGTGAGGCTGGTACAGCCCTTATGGCAACCATCTTACTCCTCAACTTTGCCACGAACTCGCTAATCTCTGGTGTCTTTGTATTCACTGGCACAACCAGTTCTCCAGGCAGGCGGAGGGGCTCCTCATTGGGGACATCCAACAGTTCCCTATAATATGCTGGTTTCATGGCCTGCTTTTCATCTAACTTTTTAGTGAAATAATCTGGTGGTTGCCATTCGTCGTCGACCTTCTGTTGGAGGCAAGAACCTACATGTGTGCTTGAGGCATCAGTGAAAAGACCTAGTGGAGCAGTTAGGTACATTTGGGTGGGCCAGCAGTGTAGCGGTGGCCAGGCTGTTTTTGCAGTTGTCGAACTGCTGATCTAGTTCAGGCGTCCATGGAAATGGTTTTGCGCCTTTGCCATTGACAGCAGTGACTGCTTTAATAAGTGGAGCTTGGTATTTGGCAGCACTAGGTAAAAATCTGCGGTAGTAGTTCATCATCCCCAAGAACCGTCGCATGCCTTGGAAAGTTTGAGGAGCTGGAAAATCCCGTAGAGCTTTAATACGTCTACGTTTGTCGGGTGGTTTTATACCACCTGCGCTGATATGGTAGCCAAGAAAAGTAACATCGGCTAGCCCCAGATGACATTTAGATTGATTTACTACAACACCATAGTCTTGCAGTCTTTAAAAAAGTGTGCGTAGATGGTCAGCATGCTCAGTAGAGTTTCTTGAGTAGACAAGAATGTCATCCACATAGCTGTAGCAGAAATCCAGCCCTTGAACCACCTCGTCAATGAACCTTTGAAAGGTCTGTCCGGCATTGCGTAAGCCAAATCCCATATATGGATGCTCGAATAAACCAAACGGAGTGGTTATGGCTGTTTTGCAGATGTCTGGTTCAAAAACTGGTATTTGCTGATAGGCCTTTGCCAGCTGATCGGCGGGCCTTCGGTGGTGTGAATATAGTGGACCGTTGTGTGTTTGATCTGCCTCTCGATCTCCGGTGTCCGTGTGATTTCTGGGAAATCAGAAAGAATGTGGTTGAATTCAGAATCCTCTGTAGAAATGACTTTGACACTGGTCTGTTCGGTGTCGGCAAACTGTGCACAGGCGACTAGGCCGGTTGTACCGTCCACTAGTAGCCTGTTTTTACAGTCCGGTAAAAGATGGTAGTGAGAGAGAAAATCTGAGCCTATGATGGCTGTGTCCACATCTGCTACAATGAATCGCCACCGAAAATCTCTTCGCAGGCCAAAGTTTAAATTTAGGTTAATGTCACCATAAGTGTTGATGATGGTACCATTGGCGGTACGGAGTTGGTAAGATGTAGGCTGACGTCGCCCTGGTACTAGCTGTTTAGAATAGCAGCATAGATCGGAGCCAGTGTCGATTAAGAATCTACATATTTTGATCTCTTTGTCTGTGGCAAATAGGCGACGACTAGATGAATAACAGTCAGCCATCGCTGCTACTGGCTGTTCGTCCCGTTTCCCGATGTGCTAGACCAGTTACAGGGGGCTATGCACTTTATGGCCTTCTCGTTATAATTTGAATGATACCAGCACATACCTTCTTTGATCGGGCGAGACCGTGAGCGAGAACGTGAAAGTCCGCGCGATGGCCCTCGCCGGCTGGAAGACGTTTCCCGCGCCGTCAAGCTGGCTACCTGCCTTGCCAGGTTGTCTACCACTCGGGACAACCGTTGGATCTCGTCCGGTGCTGCTGGGTGAGGGTTGCTTACCGCCCGCACTTGAGGTGCAGGGTTAACTTCATGCAACTTATCCGCTAAGTCGCCCAGCTCGTCTAAGGTGGCTTTGGGCTGCGCCAGGAGTATTGCCTGTATGTATTTGGGTAACCGGTTGGCCCAAATAGTTTGCAGCGGTCTTTCCGGTATGCCAGCAGCAGCAAGACTGCGCAGGTGGCGAAGGAAGGAAGAAGGCTTCCTGTCTCCTATTTCTTCCTCCTCCAGGAGTTGCCGCACCTTTTCTTCGTACGACTCAGAATATCTGTGGATCAAAGCGGATTTGTATCCGGGGGTTTTATTTTATAATAATTTCTTCCACCTGTACCTACCTGTTTTATGTTTTATTTCGGCACTGGCCGTATCTAGATGTGAAATTGTGTGGTAGAATTTTGTCATTTCTCTGGTTATTTGGTTTAGGTGAAACTGGGCCTCCAGACTGGCGAACTATAATGCGGGCCTATCTGGCCAAAATGGGGGCACTTTTATAGAAACTTAGTTAATGGTATTACCTCGTTCCGCCGTCATTGTCTCCACCTCGTGCGCCGCGACCCGTGTTTCCGGAGGTGTCTTGAAACCTTCCTCCATACTTACTAAGAGGAAAAGAACACTAGAAACTCGTAGGTAAAACGGGTGGTTGTGGGGTGGCTTGACTGCGGATAATACGTTCTACTAGCTATGATAACCTATAAAAAAAAATATTTTACACAATTCCAAGCTGTTTATATATTTATCACTAAGATTTTAAAGTCTCTAATAAAATTGTAGGTATAAGTTCTCCTTGCTCTAAATCCCGCACTTTCACAACACACTTTTTATGTTGAAAACGCTACCCACACGCACGGGTGCTACTAGCTGACACGAAGAGCACGTGAGCGCCGGTTGAAATGTGTATAGGTAGTGTAGACTGCGCCGGGCTGGGATGGCACGTGGCAGGCAGGTGGCACGTGCCGGGCGGCAATGCCGGCGTTCTTTGATGGGCCGCCGACGCTGGTCGCGTCGTACTGTTGTAGGCGTGTACTTTCGTGCGCAAAAACACGCGTGCTTCAAAGTCAAAAGTCAAAGACAAAGTTTCTTTAATCAATAAAATCACAAGGATCATTTGGAAGGATCCTTCCGCTCGGTTGTTGCCGGTGTAGGTATGCCGGTTGCACGTCGCGGTTCGTACCTTACACGTTCGTGTTTGCGCGTCTCCTCTGCTGCTTCTGCTTCTGATCTTCCCTTGATGGGATCACGTAAGGACCACCAATTTGGGAGTGCTGGTACCTCGAAATAATAAGCACCAGTTTCCACAATTCTTATTTAATGTTTGCTCACATCACAGTACAGTAGGTATGTACAACTAGAATAGTCAGTATGTAGGGACGTATGATCGCCCGAGTGGTCGGCGGCAGAGAGAGAGCTAGAAAAACCTCGAAGCGTGGCTTCGTACATTTTTGACACTGTTGCCAACCACTCGGCCGAGACGGAACCGCCCTTTTTGCCAACCCAACGAACGCAACGGGTGCGTTCCGTTCCTAAGTGGTACGTTCGCGAATTCGCTGAAGCTAGTCGCCACAACCTTTTTCTAACTCAACTACGCCCATTTTAAGTGCTGCAAATTTCGCATGGGCAGACTTTCTATGAATGTGATAGTAACAAGAATGTAATAAAAACCTTGATAAAATGTTATGGTTCTTTAAATTGTTACTTTAGTTTGTGTTCTACTCCATTGTTATACGAATCAAATTCCCACCGACCTATTATGAAAACCTATTTATTGTTGTGTAGTCGTAGTAGAAAAATACATTGTTTTGGACAAGAATGTGAAATGTATTATTATGTATCTGAACTGTAAATAAAACTGTAGAATTTTATACAGACTTTCATTTGATTATGTATTGTGCAGCATCACAAGTTGAATCACTTATTCAGAATTTAAAATTCTGAGAAAGTGGTAATAATAAACACGGTGTAGTCCCCGAAAGCGCTCTTTCACAAAGCCCTACTACTAAATTAAAAATTAATTATATTTTTATATTATTCTACACTTATCAATAAAGGATGTTCAGAACACAAACAAACTTTTAATATCTTTATATTCATTTAATACAGCATTAGGTTCATAACATACACAACAATGAATAATATTTCATTTATCTACATAAATTGGGGAGAACAGCTTATTCTATATGAAATCACATCAGTTCATTTTCACGATCAATATAAACCATACATCTGTCACACGCATGACTCAGAGAAGGCACAATAAAGAAAAAAACTCTCTACCACCTTTATGTTTGTGTTTTCAATCAAGGAGTTTTTTTTATCTAATTCAACAGGATACTCTTATGGTATTTCCCAAGGAAACCGAAATATCGGATACGACATTTCTACACAGTACTATCTATATTTAATCAATAAAATCCAAAATCTCCTGAACTATAATGGACGTAGTTACACAAAAAGGATCTAACCCATATGTCGCTTTTGAGATACGGCGCGGCGGCAGCGGGTGGGTTTATGTTTAAAAATGTGACGTGCTGTACACGTGGGATGGTATCATATGTCATAACAAATGTTTTAGTTATTTTTGCCTGGGTCTCTTATGCTGAACATGAAGGAATACTTTAGGATCTGTTTAGTCTCATTTTTGACTAAACTGTGGATTCGATCGTTCTTGCTTAACTTCGTCCTATTAGAATATTGATCAGTTTTTTGGTAAACATGATGAAATACATTTGTAGGTAAATTCTTGCTAATATAATTGGTTCTGTACTAAGAGTTCCTCGTATCAACTCTGGGTCGTTTGCACCAACGAATCAAATCCGCAAACTAAGGCAGACGATACTAAACAAACTATTAATAAAATTGCCGTCACATCATCGCTTTCAAAACTTTATTGTTATCACATTGTGAACATAATTACGGTAAGTTTTCGCAAATCTCAAAACAAAACCGTGTATGGTACACATAGATGGATGGGGTTAGTTTTAATGTAAAATATATTAAATAAAAAGCTACTGATGAAAATAAATTATTTCCTTTGTTTTACTTATCGTCTGAATATAGCTTGTCTCGCAAGAAATAATCACGCAAGACGTCGAGTTGAGGTTTTATCAGTACATAGTATGTTCACCTGACGGCGGTCCGCGAGCGACTGAGCGGAGCACTCGCGTGGTTTCCGGCAAGTATGAGCGTATGCTCCTTTTTTTTTTTTTTTTCGAATGGACTAAATGCTGGTGGTCGTATGACGACTCTTACAGCGCTACCGAACAAACGTATGCTCCTAATATGAGCAACGCTATATATATGCATGCCCTTTCTATTTTTATTTATTTTTCTGTGGGTACACGTAACACGACCAGCGCCTCGCCCCTCTGACACCTAATATAACGTGCTTAAGAAATACAGTCGTAAACCTATTTAATCTTCACTCATAGATTACCCTCAAATTTATAAATGCTGGTTGAAACTTTTTGGCGGACTGTCCAGCTGTTTATGAATTCGGGGGTAAGACTAGTGCGATAATGCGACAGACAGTTTTAGAATGTAATGTTGTATAGCTTAGCTAGTTGGAAGGGTTTTGTCGGGGGGCGCCGGCGTCGGCTCCGGGGGCTGCACGGTGATGGTGGGTTCTACGCTCACTGTTTCCTGCAAACGAAATACAACTTTATTCATTACCAACCGTGTGCATACTGTGAACTTTTTACGCATACCACATTTACAATGACATCGCTAGATTTTAATTCTGGGCTTACTACAAGCGCCTACTTGTACTAATATTATTTCAGTGCTAGCACAAAATAACTAATAATCTAGGAATAAAGTGTGAGATTACCTCACCGAGCACGTCCACGGAGGGCGTACCCTATGAGAGGTAACATTATGACAGGCGTCACAGCTCAGTCGGTAATAGCTCTGCCTTCCGTGCTGTGGGTCGTGGGTTCGATCCCCACCAAGAACAAACATTTGTGCGTGCAAAACATAGATGTTTGTTCTATGTCTGGGTGTTACTATGTATTATAAGTATATATTTACAAAAAAAAAAGTATATAAGTATTCTATCAGCCATCTGGTTCCCATATTACAAGCATTGCTTAGTTTGGGACTAGAGGGTGTTGTGTGAAATGTCCCTGAATATTTATTATTTATTTATTATTATGTGGATCATCTGTTTTCTGGACACTTCTCATAAAACGAAGGTTTCTTAATTTCTTAATTCTTTATTGCACACAACACAGGACATAAACAAAATATAGTTTTTGTGTAGTTTTTTAGTTAGCTGATAAAAAACTAAAAAAAAAAAAGACAGAAATAGATGTGATATGTACAAAAAGGCGAGCTTAACCCTAACAAGAGTTTTGTTTGTATATACCTCTGCTTCATTGATGGTAACCGTAGCCTCCTGCTGCCGCTGATGATGATGCCTCTTCTCGACGTGCCCGAAACAATGCTCGCACTCGTCCTCACTGTCCTCAGAGTCAGACTCGTCGAACCGACGCGGTTTCTCATAAATGCAGCAGCCTAATACAAACACAAGTTGGTTTAAAAAACTAGAAAAAAACCGACTTCAATTCGTCTAGGTACCGGCTTCATCATCATGATGATGATGGCTGTTCATTGGGAATGTTCTCGTGACCGTAAACATCATTAAAAAGGTACAGGAAACCAAAATACCTACGCCATTTCGTGCACGCGGATGGCATATTTTTTTTCGGTTATTTTTATTTATAAGCCAAACTAGTGAACCGATTTTGATGAAAATTGAATGGGACCAACCTGAAAGTACATCCTTTAAGATAATAAAGAATTTTTCAAATAGTAACAAACATTAAAAAAAAATACAACCGAATTGAGAACTTCCTCTTTTTTTGAAGTCGGTTAAAAATATGTCTTTTCAATCAATCGTTATAGGCAGTGGCTACCACTTAACATTATAGATGGGCCATCGGCTTGTAAGTGTAAAAAAGTAGGTATGTATAGTTGACTCACACTTTGATTTCTTCTTATTCATGTGTTCGTTGTCAACCGTGTCCTCTGTCCATACGACCTTCTTCTGCGTTTCCTTCTTGGTGGCGGTGGGTCGCAATGTGATCACTGCTACGCGCTCCACATCCTGGAAACACCATAAAGAAGTTAGTAGCTATTAAATAAATAATCTCAGACATCTCACAAAACGCCCTCTAGTACCAAACTAAGCACAGCTTGTAATAAAAGAACTAGATTGCTGATAGAATATTTTATACATCCTTTTTGTAATAAGTACATAGTAACACCCAGACATAGAACAAACATCTATGTTCGCCACACACAAATATTTGCTCTCAGTGGGAATCGAACCCACGACCCACAGCACGGAAGGCAGAGCTAAAGACTGAGCTGTGTGTGACGCCTGTCAAAAATTCTGTAAGTATCTGTTCTATAACATCGCTCAAATCGAAATTTCTACATCTTTACAATGACCTCAGTCTATCATTGGGCAGGGCGTTGTGTGAAATGTGCATGAATATAACGGAACTATTAGCGTAGGGTAGTTCGTACACTATTCTAAATAGAATAAGGAGTGTGTCCATAGACCAAATTGAATGATGAGGAGCCTGAAGGATTTGTAGTCTGTAGAGCGAGCAATACAGACCTGGCAACACTGGGAAACGGGAAGTCTATGGTTGGTTTTCCCGCGAGAGCGCTCCGCGATGGTTTAGTAGGCGCTTCTCTGACGACTGTTGCTAATTCTTTTCATCACGCAGACCTCAACTAGGCCTCTTGCCGACCCTTAGACTCACACCATTGTAATGGTACATTCATATTAAACAAACCCCTTGTGTTATAATATTACACAAGATAAGTACTTTCTACTGACCTTAGGACAATGTTCTATGTCAATGGAGTAGGTACAATACACAATTTGTACTTTGCTATCTATCATGTTTTATCGAAATGAAAGCTTTATTGTAAAAAACCGTTTATTCCAACGTTTATCTTAACAATCACCTTTTATCAGGTGTCAATATTTACTGATAATAAATGTATGCAATATAGCAACATGATAAAATATTTTTTAAAACAAATGTTTACTTAATACTAAGGCCCATATAGTCACATTTTACTGCTCAATCACTGATCAGGACTCGGGCAAAATGCTACATTATTTCACAACTTTCTTGTTAAAAAGACCTTCAATCTTACTGTCATGGTATCCTAGAAAATTGGACAAAATGTCCTTGGTGTGTTCTCCCAATCTGGGAGGGGCAAACCTGGCTAAATTCCCTCCTTCACTATACACAGTTGGAGGACCCACAACCTTCAAAGTCCCAGCATCAGGATGCGGCAACTCCTTTACTAACTCTATAGCCTGAACATGCTCATCTTCGAAAACATCTTTCATTTTATTGATAGGTCCATTAGGGAATGTTGCATTCTTGAATGCAGCCATCCATTCTTTGTTTGTTTTAGTTTTTATCACTTCACTGATGATAGAAATAATCTCGTTTCTGTTCTGAACCCTTGCAGAGTTGTTTTCGAATCTCTTATCTGTGATAAGTTCGGCCTTGTTGATTAGTTTACAGAAGTCAGCAAATTGTGGGTTTGAACCAGTACCGATCACCATCTCTCCATCTTTGGATTTAAATGATTGATATGGCACGAGATTGGCATGAGCAGTGCCCCACCTCTGACCCTCAATACCACAGTTTAAGTAATTATTAGCAATGTTTATCATGCTGGATATTTGAGTAGATAGTAAGTTGCAATCAATTTTCTGTCCTTTGCCGGTTTTCTGGCGGTAGTAGAGTGCGGTCATGATAGCTCCGAAGGCGTGGAGGCCAGTTGTGATGTCGGTGAGGGCTACTCCAGGCTTGCATGGGTTTCCATCTTTTTCTCCAGTGGTGTTGACAAGGCCACCCATTGCTGATGCAATTACATCATAGCTGAAATTGAAAGACTACTTATGCAAACACAAGAATTGAAGACTGATTTAATTATATTAGTTGTTACTCTAAAATAAGTAGAGTAAAGACTTCAAAGTCATACCCAGGTTTCTTAGCGTAAGGTCCAACAGGCCCAAAGCCAGTAATGGCACAGTAAACCAACTTTGGATTAACTTTCTTAAGTTTCTCATAGCCTACTTCAAGTGTATCCAGTTTGCCAGGGAGAAAGTTTTCCACAAGAACATCACATTTTCTTGACAGGTCGTAAATGACTTGTTTTCCTGAAAACGAGGTAAGTTTAAGTAGGTAAGTAAACATTTGTATCAAACACTAATAAAATTAATATGATGAAGTTAAAAGACAATAATTTAATTCACACAAAGTTGATCAAATAGCTTAAGAATGGCTCACCTTGTTGACTCTTCAGGTCTATACAGATGCTCTTCTTATTTCTATTGATAGACAGGAAGTAGTAGGAGTCAGTACTGCCTTTTATAAAGGGCGGGCCCCACTTGCGCGCTTCATCACCATCTAAACTTTCCACTTTGATTACATTAGCACCCAGATCCCCCAGTGTCATGGTACAGAAAGGACCTGCCACAACCCTCGTCAGGTCTAGAACACTTATGTCGTTCAGCAGCCCGTGTGTCGAGTAACAACGCTGTAGTTTGCACTGCGATCGGAATACGCAAAGCCCTAACCTACTGACGAATTCCATCACGAGCTCGCTATAGTAACTATTAAACTGGTATCTCAAACTACGGGGAATAGCGCACGAGTAGGTACATAGTATTAGTCTAATAAATAGAAAAGATAAGGCGTAAGAAGACACTGCTCAATTTACCTCCTGTACTTGCGGCGATACAGTCGCGACAGCGGTGCTTGTGGTCGCCATATCTTCGAGTCTAGCAGTCCGCTGGTGCTCTCCCATCAATCGGAATTTCGATTAGGAATTATTTTTACATAATAATTGCAGAGAAACCGAATAAACAATCAGCGATTTACTAGTTTTTCGCTTTCCGCAATAGCTTTTCCACTTTTTCAAGTTTTTCAACACAACAACAGCAACGAACTGTCACTGTCATGGCGAAGCGATATGTTGACATTGACTTTGACAGTGATAACTAATAAAACTATGACAGATTTGCTTTTTTTTATCTGCAGTTCGTGACGAAGGCCATAGCACGCATTCTACCTGCAACTGCACCTTTATGCTGCGTTTCGCTTATAATATTATGATGATTGGGTGGTGGTGGTGGTGGTACTTGCGTCGCTGAGTAACTACGTATTAGTTGGGTAGGTCTGAATAGGTTGGTATGCGTTATCATATCTTATCAGACTGTCAGTACTTACCTACTAAATGTTCAGTTTTAGACCTAGGTGAATTCAACGTATATCACTCCTATTTTAACAGCTTGCTCTGGACCTCAGGAATAGATAGGCATTGACAAATATCATGAATCCACCAGCAAGAGTTATTTTTAATACCTACGGGCCTATCAGCCAATGGTGCCTAGCAAGAAACAAACGGTTGGGTTTGGTTAGGGTGCCGTAGAGACGGCTGATACGCACTCGAAACCAAAATGAACCTATAAATATTAGGTAAGTAAACTACCTACTGTCGTGATTTTTATAATTTAGCAATTTATTTTATACCTTATTAAATATTAATCGAATTTATTGTTTGCGTCGTTTCTCGGCGGAAGTCTGTATTAAATATTTTTTAGTATTTTTCTGTAGGTAATGATTTCGATAATTTTGTAAACTATTTTATAGCTGATTAAATATAAATCTAATTTATAGATTATATAGTAGTTCGGCGGAAGCCAAAATTAATTATCTTTAGTATTTTTCTATGTATTTTAGTTAGTGAGTTGACCACCAAGTCATTACTGTTTTGTGATTGGTCGAGGTAATGAGGTAGCCATTTTGTGCTTGGAAAGGCTGGTTAGGTGTAAAAATATCGAAAGAGCGACCATTCGGAAATGTGACTTGGTGGAGAGAAGTAGCATGGTAAATTGTGTACTGAATAAAGTGTAATTCTTGGACGAGCTGGTATCATTCACTTCAATTCAGAAGTGGGATGAACGGTATGTAAAGTGATAATTTTATATTTTTTAGTGCACCCCTGATATATTTAAATTTCATTATAAAGTTATTAGTACATACATTATCCAGCCATTTATGTTAAATGGAATGAAAGATTTTGTTGGCATGTGTCGGTCGGGATTGCCCCGAGACTATCCGATCGTGCTAACTTCTGATTTCATAAAGTATAGGTGCCTACCTAATATGTTCTGAAAGACCGAAACTTTGTTTCACGGATCAGTCGGGAATACTCCGAGACTATCTGGCCGTGCAAACTTATCTCTCTTTTGGAGTTGTGAGTACCTACCTATACTGTCCATTGAATTTTAGATTGGTTGAATACCTACTGAGATATTTGGTTAGCCAGTACCTACTAGCCTGAAACGTACAGAGATTCATAGATTGGGGTGGCATTAAATTCATTTAGATTTACATTTTTTTTATATACGTTTGAATCGCTGTTCGCATTGACTGGTCGGTAATACACCGGGACTATTCGGTAATGCAAACACCCTTCGATTAATGGTTTACTTATTTTGTAGGTCGGTAGTTGCCTTATATTTAAAATATTATGCTACCCGCTGATAGCTATGATTTAAGCTAAGTGTGCTAAGTGAGAATAAAATTAAAATAGAATGATATGGGCTAAGTAAATACTTAGCTACCTACTTAGGCCTCAGATAAATTAAATAAATATATATATTCATGGACATTTCACACAACGCTCTGTAGTACCAAACTAAGCAAAGCTTGTACCTAGTATGGCAACTAGATTACTGATAGAATTATTACATAATACCTAGGCTATGTATGCCTCTGTTTAGCAAAGTGATTATTACTAAATGATTTAGAAGCAAGTCGGCTATGTATGCCTCTGTTCGGCCAAGTGAGCTACATTACTTAATGATTGGGAAGCAAGCCGGCTATGTATGCCGTAATTATTTCCAAGCCTCGTTATTTATGCCATGTGTGCATTATTTAAGATTCTTGTAGCACTACGCACTAGACTTGTACGTGACTAAGTATGTCGCAAAAAAATTACATGGACTGTGTGATAGTTTTACATTACTTAATGATTGGAAAGCAAGCCGGCTATGTATGCCGTAATTATTTCCAAGCCTCGTTATTTATGCCATGTGTGCATTATTTAAGATTCTTATAGCACTACGCACAGGACTTGTACGTGACTAAGTATGTCGCAAAAATTACATGGACTGCGTGATAGTTTTAGGCCAAGTGTGCCATTGAAGATTAAAGAAAAAAAAAACACGAGATTAGTTCAGTCTGGTTTTATTTAGTGAATGGTTATGTAGGTAGTTACCCTACTAATTACAATGATTTACTTCTGTTTCGAGTCCATGGATTCTGATGGTGCGATGATTCCTGACGATGAACTTCCTGTAGCGCACGAGCATTCCAGATGGAAATGGAAAACTTCAGTCTTAGGAGTGCTGTGTCGTCGTTGAAGGTCACCGAACCCCTCATTGGAGTGTTGAGTGGTTTAAACAAGGTTAGATCCAACCATTTTTATGTTTCAATCTTTGGTCGTAGTTTGCATGAGTCAATTCTTTGTGCAAGGTTAAACGAGTGCGTAAAATTAAGTGCTCCCGGATAGCGAAATGTTTGAAGGGCAATGTTTTTAGTTTATAACCTTTCAAACCTGAGTTGAAACTAAATTTTTGCTCGCACAGAATCGATAATATTGCAAACTTTATATGAGGTTATGCGTGCTGACAGTATGTAGACTATGCCCTGCACTCTGACGTGCGCCGGTGATGTCAAGACATCACCGTAATAGTGAATACGATGGTTGTTATTTTTATAAATGGAATAACTGATGCATTGTATTTGTAGATACATAGTTATGTGACTACCTTCCTACCTGGAAACCTAAACCTAAAGTCCGAAACTATGACCTTAGCATTAATTAGCACAAAGAAAATTATGACTAATACAGTATTTACAATATTTATAATACATACAAAATACACATCAAGCAGTTGAGCTATCTACACACCGACCTTAGTAGGTTTCCTGATTAATTGAGATAGATTGGTAAATAGATCTTTATTGATTACTTACTATTAAACGTAGGTTTTACAAACTTAAATACAAGATAAAATAAAACAAGTAGGTACCCGTTAGTAGCAAAAAATTAGATTTGTTTTTTCCGAAATGTTTATTCCATGGTGGTGTTGATCATCCCCAGCACAAGTGCTATCTGACAGACTGAAAGTTTTTCTAGTGCTTAGTACATTTAGTATGTGATAGATAGATAGATAGATAGACTTATTTATTTGTTATACTGAACACACACATGTGCGCAGGTAGTAAAGGTTTGAAAACATCAAAAGAGTTTTGTTTGTTCTGTAAGTAGCTAGGCCATGGCGTCACTGTTTGTTTTACCAAACTACGAATTATCGCAACAAAACAGATATTATTTTATGTAAAGTTAAAGTGTGCCTCGACCAAATATATAGGCATTGGACTGTGGTCGTGCTTCTTTTTTTTATGCACATTGAATACCTACTTAATACAGTTATTGCTTTCACATGGTAACATAGTCGCAAGTCTACTTATTGTTATAGACTTGTTGATAGATAGCGGACGTGTTTATTTGCGGAATAGATGCATAACACTTTAGATATTTACAAGTACCCACCGATTAGGTTTTAGGAGATAAAAGGTAACCAAAACTTCGAGTTAAGCTCCTTAATTATTTTGTTTAGCAATCTTCTAGAGAGGTTGACATGTTTGTCACCCATCGAAATACATACATGTGGGTCAGACATCACTGAAGTTTCTATTTGTTTGTTGGACAATATGTTATCAAGATTAACTGTCAAATGAAAGCGAGATGAATCGTTGGTGTAGATAGTGTAGTACAAGTAAGTCTACTGTGTGTACTGTGTATCTACTGTATAATCTGATGTGTCGTTCGTTGCACACATCTTGCTGTCACGATCACGATTTTCGTTCGTTCGTATGGGTTAGTGGCCAACTGTGGTTACGTGAGTGTTTAGGCCGCCTTAAGGCCTCTGTCGTGTCTTGACGACTCCTAAAGCCTGAACTGAAAGTTTTACGTGCCCTCCAAAGCATGGAAGTGCACACATTAAAACGCCACTAGCGGTCAGCCATCCAAATAGTGACCGCGCAGAACGTTGCTTAACTTAAATAACTAGTGAATATTTATTAAGCAAGCTGCACTCCTACGCCACGAGTGCAGTTGATGATTAGAGTCAATGTAGAGTCAATGTAGAGTCAATGTAGAGTCGATGTAGAGTCGATGTAGAGTCGATGTAGAGTCGATGTAGAGTCGATGTAGAGTCGATGTAGAGTCGATGTAGAGTCGATGTAGAGTCGATGTAGAGTCGATGTAGAGTCGATGTAGAGTCGATGTAGAGTCTATGTAGAGTCTATGTAGAGTCGATGTAGAGTCGATGTAGAGTCGATGTAGAGTCGATGTAGAGTCGATGTAGAGTCAATGTAAAAACAAAGTAGAGTCAATGTAGAGTCCATAAAGATTCGATGTAGAGTCGATATAGAGTCGATATAGAGTTTCATGTAGTCTTGTAGAGCCTCAAGGTAGAGAATTTAATTACGTAGTCTTCAAGGTCCTTCGTCATGCGAGTTGAAGTCGCAATATTTTATTCGAGTATCACAAAGAGTACGATTTCAGTCTGATGGAGCTTTGGTCTATCATTGGTGTGTTGGTGTTAGTATCAATTTTAGACAAGTTACAAAGAACGTGCGAAAAGCTCTATTCAAGGTTTATAAGTGCTGGTTCCTGATAGTTATCCCAACTCCTTTGACATTCCAACCGGACGTTTTTGGTTTGGTTTTAGACTTTTGATGATCTGAAGTACCTATATAGGATGACCAAGCTAGTTGTTAAACTTGAAGGTTTGTTTACTACTAACGTGTTCGTTTTGTAACCTGAACGGAAGCTGGTCAAATGGTGTTTGAGATGAGGATTGGTTTGATGAGATGATGATGATGGAATGGAGTAAGATGAAAGCGATAGTATACTATTTTTCAGCATGACATAAACAGTTGTAAAATATCCTGCAATGGTTCCAAATACTTTTAATCAAATCGGCTAGATAATGCCATCAATTATAAAATATAAGAATGATGTTGGTTGACTCAATTTAGCTTTGATTAAGAACTTGACTAATTTGTGTATGACAGTTCGTTCACTTTAGTTTTGTTGGTAGAGCTGTTTGTAGTAAAGTCAAAGTCAAAATTTCTTTATTCAATAAAATCACAAGGATCATTTAGAATCGTCTTATATAACTAGGTGATTCTAGGTGCCAGTTCCACGCGACCAGAGCCTAGAAGAACGGGCAAGAAACTACGGCCTAGTTCCTAGTGTTTTTTTTGTATGATACCTTTTACAGAGAAATATACATAGAACACAAGAATAGCACTGACATTGCAAGTCGAGTAGGTAAGAGAAAAGTATCGTGGTCTCAGAAGCAGTATCTGACTGTACAGTTTTTGAAGGTTAGGCTAGACTGAGCGAAAGAAAGCTGAATGTCTTTTGCAGACTTGTTCGTCGATAAACGAACGTGAATCACGTAACGGTTTTGGTCAAGATGTAGGACTTGTATCGTGTGACATAACATCTGCTCCGTGGCTGATTATTTGCTGCACTGACATGATTTATTTCGAGGACATAAGACTTTATTATTGTTATTTATACATTTTTTTGACATTTTGGGTAAACAGACTAATTGATATAAATCGTAGGTAATTAATCTTTACATTTAATTCTCTGACGTAAACAGACATTATTCATTCACTAATTTCGTTTATAATTGGTGACAATATTGTTGGTTATGGGCATTTTTGTAATTTGAATCTGAATTTCCAGGTAGCTTTGCCATGACATGCAAACTTGCGTCTCTGCCTCGCGTTGGATGTAAAACACGGATACTACAGTCACTGGTATTACGTAAGCTGTGTGACCGTTCAAGGTGATCCGTAAGATTTTGTTAAAGGCGCTTATGCTGGATAGTGAATTAAGATTTAAGTGATTGTGCTCTGACATGGATTATTTTTGAACACGTTTCTTTGATGAAAATGTGCAAAGTCTCGATTCAGACTTGAGTAACTTTGGAGCATACGAACCTAAGACGTGCTAATTCGGCACCTCTGTCTTACTTTAATTCATCTTAGCTTATCTCCAGTCAGACACACAAATTTGGCACCTCTGTCTGTTATCGAAAGATATGCAAGTTATCTTAACTTTGTGTTTTCTGTTCTGCAGTTGAAGTAAATACCCCAGGTTCAGGCACCTTTGATGGAAGGCGCTCGAGCCCAGTACATGATAGCGTCATCCCCGCAGTTCGTGCCTGCAGCCCTGTCAACCTGAGTCTACTTGCTGAGCGTCATCATGATGACCGTACCACTGAAGGGAATCTCCTGGAGCTGTGATAGATTAACGTGGCCGAGGTCGACCACCTGTCAGAATGCCCGAATCGGCGAAAACAGTATTCACGATAAAATCCTATAAGAGCAGAGTGCTCGCCTGACTCTCTCACTTGTGTTCTAGAGCCTTTTGCACCCACCAATAGTCCGGTAACGCTGTCAGCAATCGTCAGACGATTACAACAACGTCCTAGTTCGTCCGAAAAATTCGCCCACTTGCGTTAAATTTTATAAAAATATACTGATACCCTCCCAAATTATTATTGAACTGTTTTTCCTGGCTTAAAGTACTTAGATTTTTAGATTTAATTTTGATATCATTTCGTAATATTTTGCTTATAATTATTTGGTAGAAACCGCTCACTGTATATATATTATGGTATTAGGTCATGCGTCAGGAGATCGCATGATGACGGATGGCCGAATGTCGTGATTTTTATAATTTAGCAATTTATTTTATACCTTATTAAATATTAATCGAATTTATTGTTTGCGTCGTTTCTCGGCGGAAGTCTGTATTAAATATTTTTTAGTATTTTTCTGTAGGTAATGATTTCGATAATTTTGTAAACTATTTTATAGCTGATTAAATATAAATCTAATTTATAGATTATATAGTAGTTCGGCGGAAGCCAAAATTAATTATCTTTAGTATTTTTCTATGTATTTTAGTTAGTGAGTTGACCACCAAGTCATTACTGTTTTGTGATTGGTCGAGGTAATGAGGTAGCCATTTTGTGCTTGGAAAGGCTGGTTAGGTGTAAAAATATCGAAAGAGCGACCATTCGGAAATGTGACTTGGTGGAGAGAAGTAGCATGGTAAATTGTGTACTGAATAAAGTGTAATTCTTGGACGAGCTGGTATCATTCACTTCACTACTAAAAGAAGAAGGAACTAGAAATCCAAAGTTTCTTACAATAAACAACCTCCTCTGCTGCGGTAAATAACCTCCCTCGACCAATGCACAGGTAAGTACTAGGTACAGTAGGTACCCACTATTTTACATTGGTATCATGGGCTTCAAAATAAAGTGTTTTAAACTCAGCATTCTTTGGAATATTTCCAGCAGCGCTCGGCTCAATGCTGCCAGTGGTAGGACGGCGCAAAATCATCGTGGATTTATAAATAAAATATAAATAATCGTGCACCTACCTACAAACGTAGGTAGTAAACCTACCTAACTATATAACTCGCCGCCGTCTGTAGGTATGTTGTTCTACTGCGTGATAGATAGATACCTAGTATCTAAAAGAAGTAGGTACTTACCAATGAACTATATAAGTACAGTATTTCACAGCTTTAGGTAGGCACCAAACCATTTTATTTATACGTAATTTTACGAGCATCTACGTCAAAGACAGAAAGAATTTTATTATGCGAATAGACCAGTCTCAATAAATTTACCAAGACTGAAGAAATTAATTTCTTCAAAGGTAATAATTACCTACTCTTCAGAGCGACAAATCTAACGATGACAGAGAAGCATCAGCAAGTTGTTGAGCCAACACTAGACCACAGATTTTAATAAATGTAAAAAATGCGTAGGATGCAAAATGTCGTCGTCATGAAAAACTCCTCAACTACCTACATGCACAATCGTTGATGCATCTAACTTCAGAGAGATAAAAATTCGTTGTGCGTACTGTACTTATTTACTGAGTTGTTTCAATAAATTCTAATGACGGCGAGTGTAATACCTATAGTAAGGTATCTACTATAGAATAAGTATTTCATCTCCTTTTAGGATGGTACTATTAATTAATCTGTGGTTTTACGATGGTCATAAAATGCTTACGTGGGTGTAGATTTAGAGCAAATGCTTAGTTTTATCTAATTATCGAAGATCAAACATGTTGTAGAAGAATGAATGACGACCATTTCCGCAATCGCGATTTAATTGCCAACAACGATTGCTAAAAACATCAAATGAAGAAAGCTTATTCAGAAAAAAACAGGTCGAGCCTAACCTACTTTGTAAAATCAAAAGAGGTCAGAATCCTCTACGCGTCTCGTAGAGGATCTCTACGCGCTACGTTGCAGCGATCCCCTACCTACGGCATGCCGTAGAGGATCTCTACAACGTGACGACGTCACGCGTAGACCCAACGCTACGCACACGTACTTACAAACATTTTTATACAAATATCACAGTAATTTCACACTCAAATGCCCGCTAATTGGTCGCCTAACTGCCATATAAGAAAAAGCCTGGCGACATCATGTTTTAGTCCATTCTATTTAAAAAGAGGCGCTTGACACGAAAGTGTCACAGTCACAGGACGGACACGACGGAATTAGTCCCAAGTTCAATACACTCCAAATACACCGATACGAATTTTAGAATTAAAGAAAAACAAACAAACAATTATTTATTTACTTATGGAGTAGAATTTTAAACAAACCTTATTATGTATCCTGAAGAAAAATTACCATATCAGCATGTACCTAAGTAGAGAAGAAAAAATTCCTGAAGAGAAGAAAAAAATCTTGATTTTTTATCGACATGTAGAGTGCATAGTGTGCATAAAGAATAATTTGGGTCTTCTCAATTTATCAACCCTCATAAAATTATCTGATGAATGATTTCTATTTGATATTATATTAGTGTGATTATTATTTGGTAGCGTTTAGGTAGGATGGTAGGACTACGCGCTGTCGTAGAAGAATGTGGGAACACAGATCATGTTTTCATTTATCCTTGTTTGAGATATTATTACTAATCGAGCTTTTAGAATTAAGGTTGCTTTTATTTGTAAAATTATTGTTAATAAATATATTTTGTATAAATGCATGCTATACATTAAAATAGCGAAATAATGGGCCTAGTGAAGACATTGTTTACCACCATGTATGTACCTATTTCAAGCAAATAAAAACTATTATTCTGTTTTCTTTGAAAACAATTTGTTTACTGTTAATATTATTTGGCACCGACTGAAATATTATTTCGACAGCTCTAGCACTTGTGTCTCTACATCACAAATGGCACAAAATAATAAAATAATTGCGTCGTCTCGTCTATCGTATTTCTAGGCGTTATATCGACTGCATTTTGAGATTAATCGAGTTGAGTAGCGATAGATTCTGGTTCGATTCGAAATGTAGCGTGCGTACATTACGCAGACGATTCAGTGCGGAAATAGCCCGATATATCATACTCCAGAAATGTGAATAGCCGACAGGGCCGCACTCAGAGCTCTGCTCCAGCTGGAGAATTCCAGGAGAATATAACAACTGCAACTTTTCAGTAAACACTGAAATATTTAGACATTTCACATGACCATACATAGATATTTTGAGTCGCACATAATATCGATTGACAAAAACAACCGAAAACGCATAAAATCTGTTTATTTACGCCACGAAATACCGTGGCGACATTTCATAAATCAAGAGGTGTTCGACGAAAACAAAAAATAGAATTTCTCGTCATGTTTTTAAACATAACAATTAGGTAGGTATATAGCCAGCTTTCCGTGAGCTTTCTGATCAGTCGCCAGTGACACGCCTTCGAGAGAACACCACAGTAAAACTAAACCAGCAAGATGACTGAGGGAACGAACCTGATGGCCACCTACTGCATCCTGCTGCTTCTGCTGGTCTCCTTGTGGATGCTGTACTCCGCGTTTTAGTTACAACCGTAAGTACGCTCTTTTTTTGCGGGTAGTTCCGTCACATTTCGCACTTCATTCGTCCCGTGGCGATTAAGTCGTCATAATAATATTCCTGTAAAATTGGCACGTGATCTCTCGTCGTCCCTCAGTCAGGTAAGTGTGCGTTTTACACATAATATATGCCGAATAACTGCCTGTCGTTGCTGAATTTATATAGTTTCTTTATTTTCCTATTCAATGTGACTTTAAGATAGTATAAATAATGTAGAGTCATGCGACACGACGCGGGTCGACAGTTGTTTGTTTTCTTGGGCGATTTCTCGGGATATTTATAATTTCATCTTCATTGCAACTGATAATGTAGATGTGTAATGTTTTCTAATTCTGTGCATTTCTTTTATATATTCTGCAAATATTCTGATGCGTTTCTCTCTCAAAATAAAAAAGTTTTTAGCAGGGTGGTTCATCCCAAATACCGGTAGAATACTTAAACGTAACACGAAAAACCTATGCTCACTACAGTATCTGTAATTTGCACAGTAGACATTATCTCGAATCTTCAAGATTCTTTGCGAATGCTTAGTCAGGGGCAAGTCCAATCATCATATTTGGCATATGTCCAGTATCCAGATTTTGCAAGATGAGTAGTTATAATAGAAAATATATCTACATGATTTCAGCTGCAAGGTATCTATAAGAAAAGTAAGTAGCTACCTAGTTGGTCTGTGTTTCATACGTTTATCAATTTTTTATTTAAGTCGATCCAATTACTGCGTAAACTTAATAAGTAAACTTAAACACTATTATCATTAACGACATGCAAGGTCCCTCAACCTTACTACCCTTTGAAATATAAACGCGAACCATGGTAGGTATTCCTTAGTCCCAGAAACAGAAAAAAAAGCACCGCTGGGATCGAACCCGAGCCTCTTGCGTCACAGCCTGCAAGTTACCCGCTATGCCATAGAAGTTGAAAGCAGTAAGTATGGCATCCTTGGTCAGTCCCTGGTCGCTGACGTGTGTTAGAAGGTTTGAAGCTGAGGAGTCAGTCAAGCCGCGCCAACCAGCAGCCATGCAGATTAACGCAGAGACCGCGAATCTCGCTGCCACGTACATGATCCTCGTGATCCTGCTCTTCTTCCTCTGGTTGTTTTACTCCACCATCTTTTAAGTACCGTAAGTACCTACTGCCCAAAAAGTTTTTATTATCGCGCACTGTGAAACGCCAGACTTCACCTTTGTATCGTAGTATAGTAGTCACAACAACGGATCTTTTTTAACCCCCGACGCAAAAACAACGGGGTGTTCTAAGTTTGACGTGTCTGCGTGTGTGTGTCTGTTGAGGCAACGTAGCTCCTGAACGGATGAATCGATTTTGATTTTGTTTTTTTTTTGTTTGAAAGGTGAATTAGTCGGGAGTGTTCTTAGCTATGTTTGATGAAAATCGGTATCTGCGCAGAACCGATTTTTGGGTTGAAAAAGAGGTACTTTACTTAAGCTAATTTTCCTGCACAATAGTACGTGCGCAGTCGTTTGTTGCACCAAACTTCAGAGGGATAAAGATCCGTTGTGCGTACTGTACCTAGTATTTGGAAATGCTGTGCACAATAATAATGATATTGTTTATTGCTCTTCTTCTGCTTCGTCAATGTAAAATAAATAAATTTTAAAACAGTTCGAGCTGTGGCTGCATTCACGGCATTGTTCAAGATCCTGTAAGTAAGATGGCTGCCAAAAAAATATAAAATATTTTTACTTATAATTTACTGAAACAGTTTATGATATTATAACTCCATCTTAGCCGACTCGTAATGTAACTGCGTGGCAATAGCTTCATCACTTCAGTTGATAAAACCTTCGGATAACGTGCGTTGTAATTTGTGTGTAAACTTGTCTTAAAAGCGAAAGGGTATCGTAACAACCCTATTCATTATTATTGACACTGAGTTTACTGGTAGTTAATCTGACTCAATCTTAGCAGAATTTATTTCGTAAATGCACATACCTTATGATAGAATAAGCCAATGGCCCACCTGATGTATGTACCTTTAACGATGCATTGCTTCATTGCACTACGCCCATCACTCTGAGACAAAAGTCCCATATATGTGCTTTGCGCAGAAATTACGTTGGTAGTTACCTCCCTGGACGAGCTTTTTCACAAAGAGCCCTACTACCACTGAAACCTAAAAGTACCTAAACCCCAAAGTACCAAACGTACGATTATTACCTAGCCATATGTAAGTATGTACTTTGTTTTTATGACGAACAATTAGTTTGTTTCATCAACGATCCGCTAAATCAAAAAATAATTGAGTCTAAAACCTCGACTTTACTAAGCCGAGAGGTTGCCCCTAAGAGCTATAGAGCATTTATAGGTTGTTCACGATCCTACTCCAATCTCTGTATCCATAATATGCAGTTCACAATACTAAAGTGCGTAAAATTAGATGGACACCTGTCAGCGACGCATTATAGAGGCAATGAAAATATTCATATTTATAATCGGGTTTGGCGTGCGAGAGGCGTGGCTGGCGTAGGCCACGGCCCGGCGGAGGACAGAGCGACAGTTCCAAGAAGCCGCTTGTCCAGTGAAGGTGTCCAGGAGTGCCCAGCCATGCCGAACCACGAGACGACCAGCCTAGCTGCCACCTATCTGATCCTAGTGCTGCTTCTAGCCAGCCTGTGGCTTCTCTACTCGGGATTATTCTAAGGTGCATTTATGATTTGTGATGTGGCGTAGTGAACATTTTGCAGATATTTTTAATGTCATGTGAACTGTCGGCGCCATGTAGGCAGATAAATGTTTCCTTTAAAAATTTTAACTCCAAAACTTAGGTTTTTACTTAGAGAATCGTTCGCATTTCGCATTTTTCAAGTCAATAAATTTTCAAACCTTGGTGATTGAAGCCTGAACTAAACTCGCTGTAAAAAGTATAATACAATGCCATGCATACAATATAAATTCTTCTACGCCTTTTTTAAAATCAACTGAAGTTACAACTTTTTTTTTTTTTTTTCTTAACCTATACTGTCTCACTGCTGTGCAAAGGTCTCCCCCATTCCTTCCAGGACTTCCGCTGGCTTGCCAACTATTCAACAAAAATTGAAGTCGGTTTATATAGCAACAATTTAACCAGTTCAAGTGGCGTAAAAGCAACACAGTAGATCAAACGGTTGCCAGATGGAGGTTGGATCTTGTAGAACGCCACCAGGGCTAAGCTACACCATTATCACGCTTCAGCATTGTCAATGTGGGAGTAACCCAGACGAACTACCAAGAATCTGACGTTGTAAAAATACTAAGACATTTTGCTAGTGAACAAAACTGAACTTTGATAAAACTTCTGAGCCACTTAGATGCAAAAATAGTTTTGATATAAAATCCTTTTCAAACTGTTTCATATCGATTGCTGTGTCTAGTCATACACACCGGAGCAACCGCACATGATAGCGAAACGTTTTTTAATAACAAAATGACAGCCGTAGTCCTGAAATGTGTAAAGATGTGTAGCCTAACCCTCAAGATTTAAAATAGTTCATGCGCTCGCAGCAGAAATCATAACATTCCTCACGTCTGAATTACGACATAATTGGAATACCCTACTAAATGTATATTGTGTTCATTAAGAAGATCAAACACACGCTTAGTCTACACATACCTAGTTGAGATAGGTACTAAACATGAGGGCGCTAGGAACTGAGCACTTTCGTTTTCGTATTTTCTTCAAAATTGCGCTCGTGCCAAAAACTCTCTCTTCAGTATTTAATTAGACAGAGCTTACGACAAGCCAAACTATTGCGAATTATTAAGGTCGTTTAACTTCAAGTCCAAAAGGTTAAAGGTTGCTTTAAAGCCAGGCATTCTAGGCAATAAGACGGTTAAAAACGATTTCGTATAATATTGATAATTTTGATGTTAAACTTAAAATCTACATATTTTTTTTTATTATCTAGGTATAGTAGTGACAACGGATTTTTGTCCCTCAGTACATGCACAATCGTTTATAGGTATATCGATTAGGAAGGTAGGTACATGAAAGAGCTAGACATGGTAGATTTATGATTCATCATTCTGAAAAAGAAACAAATTCATTGTTTGAATTCTTGTTTATATCTTTGAAGATTAATTAGAGCCACGATAAATTAGGTTTACTACATCTATTACAATGCGCTCAGCGGATCTAGGCAATCGTGAAGATGTGATGTGCAAAGACAATTTTGTTTGAAAAAGCTCCGCTGTGCATTGAAACGGTAACGGAATTTTATTGTAGGTATTATTGATTGTAGATAAGTTATTTTTAAATGTTTCAATTGGTTTCAATTTGGTTTGTATACCAAAATGGCAGAATATAGTGAGACTAAATCTAAGCTTATTAACATCTGAATTTATTTATCTACGTTTACAAAAATAAATGATCTTCACGGTTGCCTAAATCCTAACCTAACTCGAAGTAGGTATGTTCCTGTCTTTCTTACTATGTACTGACCACTGTTTCTTTAATTAACACCTTACTATAAAAGTTGACTTTCTCATTGTTATTGTATGAAGCTGACAATCCGACTTTCATCCAACATACACTTCATTAATCAACACTACGTACATATCTTTTATGTATGTCGTGGGTATCAGAAACTCATCACTCGATCTGGCTCAGCTGAAAATCAGCGTTGAATTGCCTATCAATTCAACAATGTGCTGAGCAGACAATTATAGTTTATAGTTATCACCTTTCATCACCTTTAATGAAAAACTCCTTTCGTGCGAGATGATAAATTAAAACGATTACTTATTTAAATAACAAAACTCGCAAAAAAAAATATTATAGGTAAAAAAAGTTTTTGAAATAGACATGACTAAACAAAAGAGAATACTTACAAAACAAAATTTAGATGTCGATTTCGAATGCACTCGATGTTGGCAAGGAACACATAGGTACTTATACATATAAAATAAAAGATAAGTAGAACTGTAGACTCCCACGCAGCACTAGATTTTATAAGACAAGAGGGGAAAGTTTGTAGTTTACAAAAGTATATTGCAGCAGTAGCAAAGTAAACTAAACACGCAATGATCTTAGAAAATCTTTGTAAACACGTCAAACAAAACACGAAAGATGAAACGGAAAACAAAACAAGCGCTTTGCAAACGGAATTACAGCTGACCCGACTCATAAACGTATGAGAAGAATAGAGATTATAAATGAGCATTGTTTAGAAAAAATAAATACATCAGTACGCTCAATGGATCTTTATCCCTCTGAAGTTGGTGGATCAACCATTCCGCACCACGGCTGTGCGATAAAATTAGCTTACCTCTAATTCGACCCAAAAATCGGTTCTGCGCAGATAATTAAAAGGGGAAAAGATTCGTTGTGAGTACTGTAGGTACTTTTGACGTACAAAGTCATCAATAACGTGAGGCTAATTTAGACGTAGTGACACGATAGAAAAATGCACAGCACAAATGGTGACAGCACATAACGAGGATATAAATCATGTGCGCAGACGCATGCCTCAACACGTCAGGTAGAGACAATTCTGTAGGTAAATAAATAATTGATGATATATTAATTTGTATTCGACGTTGGTTTAGTTTCATAGAGCTTTAATATACTGAAAATACAAAACTTTGTTTTTAAAGAAATAGGAAAATAGTCGTTAAAACCTAAAAATTCTAGACCACTGAAAAAATATAATGAACAGAAATAGTTTTCTGTTCATTGTATTTTTTCAGTGGTCTAGAATTTTTAGGTAAAGGTAATAAGAGTACTTAGCTATAATAATTTTATTTTTAGATAACTTCAGTTTATTTGGCGATAGTCTAACTATAAGATAGTCTATTCAGAGATAGTCTAACATCGGCCATAGCATAGCAAATTAACGGTTGTTAATTTTATCGTATAAATCATGTTTATCTGAGACAGGGGCGAGATTACGAAAGTGCTAATTGATTGTCAATAACAAGACATCATCCATTTCAAATGATTGTTGCTGACTCACTCACACAATATTATAATAATCAGTGACGGCTATTCTGAACACTTCGCGACCCTGAGCACTCTGGAATCGCGTCATAATTTCATAAGTTTGGCAGATATATGTTTACTCATATAAATAGTTGCGGTAAAACCGAAGCCGAGACATAAATAACTGATTATTGCGACGTTTTAATGACATGTAAGATTTTTCTTCTGAATTCTTTATCGTTAACATTGAAATTAAATATTAATAGAGATAAATAAAATGCACGATTGACGTCAATGCGGTGATGTTTCTCAAAATTTTATTGTAACTATGAAACTGTAAATAGGACGCTGAAAATACTGAGGATGACCGTTAGATAGACAAGTAAGCACTCGAAGCCAGAATACTCACGCTTATTATTAGAATTTACATTTTTATTTTCACTTGTTGCAGATGCTGTCGTCAAGACGAATCAACTCAAATTGAGACCAATCGAAGATGGCGGATAGGTGAACGCTAAACAACATAAAATACATTAATTTAAGAAACCGTAATTTTAGAGTTTAAGTAATTGTAAGTTTAGCTATGACGTTGAACACCCAAGCATTTAAGTAATTAGGAAGATGGTAGTAACGACAGACAACAACGTGGAACATCACCAAGTGAGAATGGACAGTGCTGGGCATTCCAATTTAAGTGAAAATGTTAAGTGAAAGACAACTCCCAAACAACACCTGTAAAAGATGGAAAAACTAAATTTATTTGTTGACATTTACATTGTTGTTATGAGCTGAGAGTTTTAATTAAAAAAGTTTTATATACAGAGCTTTTTATTTTTAGATACAATTGAAAATCACTCCACAAATATGATACTTAAGTATATATTGACCTAAAATAACATACGATGGATATTGATTATGGTAGGCCAGATCTTGAATATGACAGAGTGCCGATTACAGCTAGATCTTGGCACGCAATCGTATTGATATACAGAATCTCTGCCAATGTAATGGAACAAAACCGAACTGCGTTACTGAAATAGGAGCAACAAGCAAGAATATCGGCACTACGGTCTTGCCTTTGAATTGTAGAGTAACTGCAGTTAGCAGTGGAACATCTGGCAGACTGCCAAATACGCCCAAGCGATTGATAAATGCTCTAGAAAACTATGTGAATGAGCTCCCCTGCTGCCTCCCTGACGTATTGACTAATGAGACAAATTAGTTGGCGTATAATCTTTGCTACTTAAGTAAACCGTCAGGCAAAATTATTAAAACGCTAAATAACAATCCGCTGAGAAGTGATTCAGACGTTGAAATGTTATTCTAGCACAGTTGTTTCAATGAATCTAGAAATACCAGAATCATTACAATTAGATCACCGTCACTTTTTTCCGTCAAGGGAATCTTGGTAAAAATTCGATACAGTAAATTAACGTTTATTTCATGAAAAATACCTACTCAGAAGGTCTATTATAGTTCTTCTTCAGTGATGTAACGCTTGAGCTGTCTGGGGTGGATGAGCTGATTGACTCTTCATCTGACTCAGGAATCAGATTTTCGTGCATATCACTGTCTAGAGTCAAGACGTTTCGTTCACTGATCGTTAGATCTTTTGCCGGTTTAGTTTGGCGCAGATCAGTGCTAACTTGCCGCCTCTTGTTAACGTCATCATCATCCTCTTCATAACGAACGTGAACGAAACGCCTGTTCATTTTTGCAGTCGAAGTGGCCTGGTCTTGTGTATTAGAAGTTATATTAGTTGGAATGTCTTGTTCACGCGCTTGGGATTTATCTAAGTGCTCGGAACGTTTACCATCAATATCTGTTTGTATTGGATCAATAACGCCAAGTTCTACTTCTTTTTCAATATTTGCGTCAAGTTTAACTAGCTTAGTAGCAGCAGCTTTCGATTCTGTCATATCTAAAGATACGATTTCCTTTTCATCTTCCTTGTCAGAGGTGGTATTTGCCTCACTACTAACTTGATCTAAAGTATGTTGCAAGATATCTTTTTCAATAAGCTCAATATACTCTTTTTCGATTGACTTCTTCTTTTCATCGTATTCTTTGATGAGAGCGGTCGTAGCCATTTCATCCTCTTGTTCCAACAAAACGTCTCTCTGACTTTGATTAGATTCAGTTAAACTGGGCATATACAGCGTGTCACTCTGTTTACCCATAAACATTTTCGCCCTAGTAGTAACTTTATTTAAAAACGAATATTCGTCATCTGGCGCGTCTGTTACTTCGCTGGTTACCGTTGTTAGACTAGTGAGTGGTACTTGGGATTTCTCATCGTCAAGTCTGATAGAAATCTCCTCGCTGGAACGGTTACTGTCTTCGTGTCTGGAATCCTTAGGCCAAAGGTTAGGATTCGCTACGTTGTCCTCAGTTAGTATACTTTCTCGCGTCGGACCCGCTGGTGGAATGAATACCGTGGTGCGCGATTGCTCTAGTACAATGGAATCCGTTTCTGGTGGGCTAGGTTGAGAGCCCTTGTCCATCAGCTCAGTGACCCGTGGCTTGGGAGGCTTCGGCAAATAGTAAGGCCAGCTGTCGTGACTACTGCTGCTGTTGCTGCTGCTGCTGCCACTACCACTGTGTTTCATGTGCTTGTTTATGTTCTCCCGGCTATCAGGGAAGTGTTTGATGAGGAACAGCCAGTCGTCGAGACGGAGAGTGAGAACTTGCGATTTTGTTAGGGTAAGGTAAGAGTGCGTGTATGGCGTATCAATAAATAAGCCTTGCACCTGTAAAGAAAAACTATTATATCACTCTAACAACATAAAATATATTAAAAACATTATAAACGCCAGCTCAATTAAGTACCTACTGAAAGTTATTGGTTTGTAGCAGATTCCTAAACTGTTTGTTGGCAAAATACCAGGATCTGAAATAACTAACCACACCAAATGACGAGCCGGCTGGATACACCCTGGACACATGATCGGAGTCCTCCGATATCTCCTTGATCTTCCCCGTGTGGATCAAGTACATGGAGTCTGTGATCTCACTTGCCTTCACCACGTACATATCTGAAGTAGGTATATAAATATTATAAGAAGTCGTGTTAGTGAATCTCAACTCTAGATAAATATAACTCTAAGTACGCTGCCGATCGCAGTCATGTGGTATTCACATAATAGGTACTATGGATAATAAAATAAAAAAAAATAGAAAATCTGAAGTCCATAACTCCTTAATAATTTCTTGCTGAGCAAATTAGGCAGGACCAATGAGGTGGTATAAAGTAAATTACCTTCATTGTATGTATAGATTTTCAAGCAGCCCACCAGCTGCCGTAAGAATGCCGGTTCACAGTCTTCAAAAATATGGTGCTGAAATAGAATGTGGCTTTTAACTATCTGTAAGCAGGTGTTTAGGTACCTTCCTAATTAGGAGCTTTAAGAACATAGTCATAGGATACTTATCAAGATATCTAAAAGTCAATAGAACTCACCATCATTTCAGCCTGTCTTCTGCCTGACAGGACTTGTAATTCCTTTGCTGGACATATGCCTTCACCATATTTTTCCAGAAAGAACGATTTAGAATCTGGAGAAGATTTTAAATCGTTCTTTCATCCAGAAAAGAACTAAAAAGAACTATTACCTACTTAACTAAGATAACTTATAGTAGTCTGTTTTGGTTTACTGCTGGACAAACTCTTGCCAAAACCCTGGTGGTATTATCAGTCGGTTCTCGGTTTTGGTACCATCCTTTCTTTCCATCCGTTCATTTCGGCCCTTTCCTTTGCTTGGCGGAGTAGAACGACTTTTTTTCCACAGACAGGTGTTTAATAGTACGTGATAGTAGCTACCCTGGTGAGATGATGCAGGTATGCAGCCGACATGATGCGCAGACGCAGCGCGTGCGGCGCGGTCTGCAGAAAGTGCGGTGCTTGCATGCCGCGTGATTCACGCCACAAGTGCAGGCAGTACTTGTTCACCATCTTCACTAGATTCACTGACACGCGGTTATTGCGGAGAAACTCCTGTAAGACGCCACACCCTAGCGTTTACGCGCCGCAATGTAAATTGCAGTATACTTTTTTATTGCATTATTTACTCTACTTTAGAGACCTTTGTTGCACATAAGCGGTATGTCTTCGTTGGATGTGCTCTGTGAGGTACTTAATGCAATTGTTAAGGATAGTGGTAACCACTCAAAATATTAATAATACTTACTGTTACTATGTAATTATGTATTTACATAAAAAGGTATAATATAAGTATTCTATCAGCAATCTATGTAGTTCCCAATCACTTTGCTTAGTTTGGGACTAGAGGGCGTTATGTGAAATGTCCATGAATAGGTACCTATTTATTGTTATTATGAATAAAGTCAGGTGTATCATCTACTGGTCTCGAGTGAGCCTCACCTGTAGTTCCAGATATTTGGTGTAGAAGCTGAAGGATCTGAAGGACATATACTGGATGATATTGGAGAACTCTCCTACGTATATCATGTACACCATTGTCGATATTATCTGAAGCGCGCATACAAACACCACCTGGATGTAAACTTTTAATTATGGCTCGTATACGACTATAAAGACAGGGGGGTGATTCTAGACCGATAGATATTTTATCACGATAGATAAATATCCCTCAAAGTGTCAAATTTCAATAGATATAAAAATTTGCAATAGATATCGTATTCTGGACATATCACTGTAGATATATATCGACCGTTAACCGATAGACATGTATCGACTGGTCGGCAGCAGTAGATATTGAGATCTCTACTAGACATTTCAGTATCTACCTAGTGTCAAATAGAAATCTACTTTCGGTAAAAATCCAAACGGACGAACTTATCATAGAATATGTGGCGAAATCAACTTGTGGAGGCTGAAATTGACTCTTGTTTGTATCCTAGAGCCTAGGCGAAGCGCCCGCTGAAATTTTACCTACTACCTAGGTCACCCCCACAAGCCTGCGCAGCCCCTAGAAAACTTGTGTGCTTCAATGTTACTCTGACTACCTACCTTTGCTACAAATTTAAGCCTGCCTAAATGATCAGTGGATGCGGGAATAAAACTACAAGCTAGGTAACCTACCTACTCACTTTTAAATTAATTAAAACGACATAAGTAGACATAATATTTCTTTATTTTCATATACCTAGTCCAAAATGTAAGTAGGTATGTTTATCAAACACTATCAAATCACTGTCTCCAAAACCGTTGTTTCTTATGTATTGCTCTTCATGGATGATTCTTGCCACGTTTTCTAATACCAAGCATGGGGAATTTTCCCCTATGTGATGCATCCACAGGAGGACTCATCCAACAATGCACGAAAATCACATTTGCACTAAACTTTTTCCTCTCGTAAAGTGCCTTCAAATAGTTTATATGAACGGAGTTTTTCGAGCTGCAACGATTTTTTGGTAATTATCTAAGTATTTTAATAGTAAACAATAAAAATCAAAAGGAAATTGAAATGAAAATGTTTGTTTTGTTTGGAAAAATTTCTCTGATTGCCGCTTCTTCTTTTTTTTTTTTGCCCCCCTTGTGCAGGCAGAAGGTCAAGATAACATTCCATTTCTTGTGAAAAATGTGAGACGAAATTACTATTAAATGAGTATTTGTACAAAAATACCTATTTTAAAACAACAATGACATTTACTATTAAAACATTTACTAGAAAATATAACTTTTATTACGACCAAACAAAGTTATTCGGTTAAATACTAAATGTATATAATAACTGAACGCATTTCGGTGGAAACAAAATCTAGATAGTCTGTGGAAACCGGTGTAAGTGTAAATGAACTATTTGAATAAACCTCCTTTGTGATATATCTACTAAAGCAAAAGTCTATTGCCGGCTAGAATACGTATTTTAGCGTGGAGTAGAGATATTTGTAGAGATTTCAAGTGATATGATATAATTGCCTATAGATATAAAATCTCTATATCTATCACCAATATCTATCGGTCTAGAATCACAAAGGAGGTTTATTCAAATAGTTCATTTACACTTACACCGGTTTCCACAGACTATCTAGATTTTGTTTCCACCGAAATGCGTTCAGTTATTATATACATTTAGTATTTAACCGAATAACTTTGTTTGGTCGCAATAAAAGTTATATTTTCTAGTAAATGTTTTAATAGTAAATCTCATTGTTGTTTTAAAATAGGTATTTTTGTACAAATACTCATTTAATAATAATTTCGTCTCACATTTTTCACAAGAAATGGAATGTTATCTTGACCTTCTGCCAGCCTGCACAAGGGGGGCAAAAAAAAAAAAAGAAGAAGCGGCAATCAAAGAAATTTTTCCAAACAAAACAAACATTTTCATTTCAATTTCCTTTTGACTTTTATTGTTTACTATTAAAATACTTAGATAATTACCAAAAAATCGTTGCAGCTCGAAAAACTCCGTTCATATAAACTATTTGAAGGCACATTACGAGAGAAAAAAGTTTAGTGCAAATGTGATTTTTGTGCGTTGTTGGATGAGTCCTCCTGTGGATGCATCACATAGGGGAAAATTCCCCATGCTTGGTATTAGAAAACGTGGCAAGAATCATCCATGAAGAGCAATACATAAGAAACAATGGTTTTGGAGACAGTGATTTGATAGTGTTTGATAAACATACTTACATTTTGGACTAGGTATATGAAAATAAAGAAATATTATGTCTACTTATTATGTACTTATTATGTATTATGTACTTATGGAGACGCGGCACCCATACATGGTCGACATGCCACCTGTCCGCACCAAGCGCTTTGCCTCAACATTTATCCTGAGGACCGCCAAGGAGTGGAACTCTTTACCGGCGTCTGTGTTTCCGAACACTTACAATTTGAATGTTTTCAAGAGGAGAGTGAATAGGTTTCTTCTAGGCAAATGTGCTACATCGTCGACCGCATCGTCACTTACCATCAGGTGAGATTGCGGTCAAACGTTTGTCTATATTGTATAAAAAAAAAAAAAAAAAATGTCGTTTTAATTAATTTAAAAGTGAGTAGGTAGGCTACCTAGCTTGTAGTTTTATTCCCGCATCCACTGATCATTTAGGCAGGCTTAGATTTGTAGCAAAGGTAGGTAGTCAGAGTAACATTGAAGCACACAAGTTTTCTAGGGGCTGCGCAGGCCTGTGGGGGTGACCTAGGTAGTAGGTAAAATTGCAGCGGGCGCATCGCCTAGGCTCTAGGATACAAACAAGAGTCAATTTCAGCCTCCACAAGTTGATTTCGCCACATATTCTATGATAAGTTCGTCCGTTTGGATTTTTACCGAAAGTAGATTTCTATTTGACACTAGGTAGATACTGAAATGTCTAGTAGAGATCTCAATATCTACTGCTGCCGACCAGTCGATACATGTCTATCGGTTAACGGTCGATATATATCTACAGTGATATGTCCAGAATACGATATCTATTGCCAATTTTTATATCTATCGAAATTTGACAGTTTGAGGGATATTTATCTATCGTGATAAAATATCTATCGGTCTAGAATCACCCCCCTGGGTTGAAACTCATCTTCTTTCCACTGACTGACTCGATACAGCTCATGACTAACTTCTATAGAAAAGGGGATGGATTCCAGCCCGTAAAAGGGTGCAGAAAACGAAAAACAAATTCAAAACACATATATTCGCGAGATTTCCGAAATCCATTCAATTCATAATAATTATTGCTATGAAACAACCGGACGCGATAGGTTTACGATTGCAGTTAATTATTTGAAAACATGCCAAGAACAATAACACGAGGGCCAAAGTATTCTTCACGTTTATCTGGCGAGAGCCGTTTGAACCGGTAGGTAAAATTGATGCATAGCTTTCGGATGTAAGAGATTGATCTAAGTGAATTAGATGACTTTCTTCATCATCATTCTCCTGCCCTTATCCCAAATGTCGGCACAACAATATGTCTTCTTCTTCCACTCCCTCCTATCATTCGTTGACATTCATTCCTAAAGATGACTTTCTTCTTATCAGAGGATTTTTTGAAATTCTGCTAAAGTGCTAGAGTAACTTTTGACAGCTGGGTAACTTTAGGTAATCTTTGGATCAAATTCTGAGTGCCTATTTCACCATCTCCTGATTACGCTATCCGCCAGTTACAAATATATCTCAGTCTGTACTTTACACTTGTCGAAGACAAAGATTGTTATATTTTTATTTGAAGGATAGAGTTACTCAGAGATGGTGAAACAGGCCCTAAGTCTTTTTAAGTTCTTAGCTATTCGGACTAGTCAGGCTGCATTTATGTAGAGTTTTGCTGTGGCTATGGGTCCTCAACTTATTGTTGACATAGAGAACCACAATAGTTCTTCGCCATGAGTTACTCTTTTTTTATCTCGCTCAGAAACTGGCAAAAGTTTTGAAGTTGATAAAAATCTAACGTCAGGACCACTAATACTCAGTCGGGTGAAGGTTAACCGCCAAGTGAATAAAATAAAAGCTCACTTCAGAATGTTTCTTCGGCATGATGTCTCCGACGCCGTTCTGCGTAAAGGTTGTCAGCACGAAGTAGAGCGAGCACAGGTACAGGCTGTCACACCACAGATCACCGTTATCTGCAAAAGTACAGGAGATTAAAAATTCCGCTTACTGTCTACAGTAACATCTGGGTGGGAAACCAGTGCAAGTCTTCTCTCAGAACCAGGTATTCTTAGTTACAACGGGTCTTTGTCCCTCTAAAGTATCTGCGCAGAACCCATTTTAGGCCGAATTTGAGGTAAGCGAATTTTTTCGCACAACAGTACCTACCTACATGCGCAATCGTTTGTTGCACCTAACTTCAGAGGGATAAAGATCCGTTGTGCGTACTGTACCTATCTACTTAAATATACTAAAAAGTAAGTAAAACAAAAAGAAGTTTTAATCAGATACTTATTGTATTTGGAATGTCAAATCCACGGGTTAACTTAAACCCAAAAGTATGATGGCAAATCTTGTTATCACATTTTCGGCAAAAATGTATTACCTACCTTTGTGAATCCAAGAAGAAGCCGGCTCTGAGTGATCCTCCATAACTCCGACGAAGTACCAGAGACAGGAGATGGTGTGCACGAACAGCGTAAACCAGATGAACGCAGAGAATATGGTGCTGAGGATCAAGTTGATAGTGATCCGTTCCTCGTGCCGCTTCAGGCATTTGTAGACGGTTACCTGCAAGATAAGATTTTTTTTATGAAGGATATCTAAGCGTTTGGCTGCCAGCACACCTGGTAGAAAGTGTAGCTGCAGCCTCAAGAGGAGCACCCTTAAATAAAATCCACCAGTTCCCTCTTTTCTTAAAAAATCCTAAAATGAAGTGGTCGGGAAATACTGACGCTGGTAAAGAGTTCCACTCCTTGGCAGTAAGTCTAATTCACTATCATCAACCCATATCGGTGCACTACTGGATAAAGGTCTTTCCCAATACGTCCCAAGATGGTTTTCAGCTCGTCTCATCCAGTGTTTCATCCCAGCTTACTAGTTTGCCTGATTTGAATTTGTGTCTCTGATGATGACTATTTCTCACAAGCGTTGCAGGAATTTTACCACTTTACTATAATGATTGCATTGACTACGTACGACAGATTCAGAGAAAAGTTAGGATGGAAGATATGCGCAAGGACGTATAGAAACAGACAGGTTGCAACATTATGACAAAATAAGGAAAGCATGGCAAAACTGACTGTAATTATTCTTGAACCTCTTCTTGAACTCACATCTTGATGATGATGAATTGGACCCTGATGGCTGAGAAGTGAAGGTAATGATGTTACTAACGATCCTGAGCATCCTGTTGAGCCTAAGCCAGGAGAAAACCATCCATCTATAACGGTGGCTGAATAAACTCATCACTTCTAGCGGCAAGCACGACAAGATATCATACTTGAATTCTCCGTGGAAATATCTGTCAAAACAAACGGTCAAGAACATAATTCTCTTTCATTCATATATACCTACTTTAGATTCGGCCTAATTTTATGCCCCCCGTTATACTTTTTCGAGAGTTTGCCGTTAGGTGTAACTACCAAGAATTTAGTCGAGACACCTTGTACTAGGATGAATCTAAAAACGGTGAAAGAAAACCTTCAATTATACAAAAGAAAAGTTATCTTTACGTGTCTTTACTTTGCTTTGGCTCTGGCCATAACCCTATCACCCTCATGATTTCGAAACACTTACTCTCTTCTCAACGGTATCAGCACTTTCCTAGCACTTATTGAATCCACAACCAATGGCAGAGAATATTGCAGCACTATCTTCAAATAGAAACCCAAGTCCAGCACATACAATCCTACGATCAGACCAAATCTATTGTCTTGAAACCCAGCGTTGTATACATCCGCGTAAACGCAGAACAAGGAAACGATGATGAGGTAGATTTGAATGTAGGTGTCTTTGAAGTAAAGGTATTTGATCAGGCCTTTTCGGCTGCGGATGATCATGGGGGAACTCATGTCCCGTTCTTTCCAGGGCTTGAGGGCATCACTGACGTTGCCCATTATGTAATTCTAGAAATAAATAAAGACATGCATAACAACAAGCTCATTTTCATAATAGTTTTTAGTACCTACAGTGATTCTTACCGAGCTTATAATCGGTCGGTACTTTTTCATGAGCTGCAGAACAATAGGGAAATCGTTGATGATCTGATGAAAGGTTTGCGAGTTGATCATCAGAAGATGCACCTTGCTGGTGGCTACTACAGCGACGGGACATCGAATATTGGGCGCTCCGTCAAGATTGCCAAACACACTGGAAACAAAATACTGCTACGATGATAGGAAACTGGTTAGAACATAAAGTAAAACAAAACTTTTGTAATAAGTACTAGCAGAAAAAACATGCCTTCAACTAGTGAACGAAAATAAACCAAGCTAAATGATGATACAATGGTTAGTATGTCTTATAATTGTGGTACCGATTTTTTAATGTAAAATTGTTTCACCTGCCCCTAGAAAGCTTGACGATAGTGCTCAGATCCCCTCGCGTCTCCCTCACACTCACGCCCCCATAGTCCACGAAGTACATGTCCGCGATGACGTCACTCGCGACGATGATGTTCATACCACGAAGGAAGTACGCGCTGTGGACTGCACGACCCACGGTGCGGAGTAAGGAAGCGTCGCTTTGGGACAGAATCGGGCACTGTGTGGAATAACAAAAAAGTGAAAGTGATTGAGAGAAGTAGGTGAAATAGAAGATGACGAAGAAGATTAGCTGTAGTGGGATGTAGAGTGGGACGTGCTTACATAAGCATATAGATGGATATCCAAGAGTTTTAAAAGCTTAGAAAATGTAATTCAGATAGACTTCTAAACCTTGTCTTGATTGTAATCTTGGTCTACAAATTGCACTTGGAATAATGATTTTGGTAGCTCGGATGTTCTAGAATGCAATATTCAAGTCAAAAACATGCCACTTCTGCATTTACTTCAACAAAGATAGAAGTCAAGTAACCAGGGACAAAACCACCATTGCACCTAACCTTAGCAAAAGTGGGTCCATAAATGTGAAGGATCGCATCAGTGCGCAGTGTTATCTGATCGCACAGTTTAAACACTTGCCGGTAGTCAACGCCGCCCATCTTATCCCAGTTATACTCGTAGTACGCAAGGACATCCCTGTAAACAAATACGGGTAATTAACATCTAAAGTCACTACCTGCTTAATTAAAAACTCAATACCTACTTATAAAGATGCTACGGCACAAATCGAGAAGATGATCACTGCGAGACAGAACCGTCTTGTTATGAGTTTCATATTCATAACGTTTCTTATCAAAAGTAATTTTAGGAGTTGAATGATCGTGAGTCTTGGGTGTTACCGCTTACTTCTGCAACTCCTGATCGAGCTTCTCTCGCTTCATGTAGAACACGATATCCTTCATGTGCTCCTGGAATTCCGCCAAAGCCTTGTTGACGTTCGCGCGGATGCTGATGATTCGAACCGAGAAGTACGTAATTATCATACCACCTGTAAGTTGTAAAAAAAGAAGGAAATGTCGTAGATAGATGGGTGTCCTGTGAGAAAATTATAGCTAAGGTCTCACCAGTGAGCATCCCAAATAAAAGCACCCGCATGAGATCAAAGTTGCTAGGGTTGAATATATTGTAGCCAGTACTGGTAGTCTCATACACCACCCAAAAGTAAGCCGCCAGGTGAAGGTTCCATGGAGAAGCGGTTAGGTTGAACCGAACTGGAAAAATAAAAGAGTGCTGTGGTATTGCTTCATGCATCGCATAACGTACGTCAGTAGTCTAAATTTGAGGTAAGTCTAGATCCCTAAAAAGCGTTATCAGGACGATCTCAACGCTTTTAAAAGAAGATGGTAGTAGAAAGCTTAGGAAAGACAAAACTCGAAGTCTATAAAAGATCTTTGGCCAACAGCAGGACGATATAGGGAAACAAATCAAGTCAACCAACATTCATTTTGGAACAGCTCAATCCAAGATCCACCAACGTCTTTAGTCGGTATAATCAGCCAGTCTCCTTCATCCTTGTAGTAGATGTCCACAGAGTATAGCACCATGAAGCACGTCAGCACGTTTAGCAGCACTATGAACAGTGGGATGGCTTTCAGGCTGTAAAGAATATAATCCATGGTCATGAAATAAGCTATGATCTCGAAGAAAGCTGGAAAAGATTAATATCAATGCTTCTGACAAAATGCAGAAAATTCAGAAAATATTTAATAAGTAAAAACGTCTTTTAAAAGTTATATCTACGGTTGCCTGGAAGGAATCGCTTTCAGCGATAAGGCCACCTATTGTACTATTATAAGTTAAGTTTTTGTATGTCACCTGAATTCTTTGTGTGTACAAGACAATATTATCTATCTATCTAAACTATCATGGGAGTAAATATGCAGATAATTTCCACGAGAGCCAATGAATACAATAACGTACACAATAAGTATGTCCCGTCGCTCAATGCAGCCGTGTAGGATGTGCATAGCACTCGGCAGCCGGTACAGCTGGATCAGGCGATTCAGCATCAGGAACTGCTTCATCTGCGTCACTCGGTATCTATCCTCTGAAAACAGTTGTTATTATCGGGAATGCAATTTGTAGTAGTAAATACTTAAGGGAATTTTCATGCCTCAAACAAGTTTTTTATGTCGTGTCTCTTACCCCTAAATTTATAAACAAAGGCTGAACAATCTGCCAAACCGGCTTCAATTATACTATCTAAGCGCAGTACTTATGGAGCCTCTACGTCGTCTATGAATTCGAGGGTAGAATAGTAGAAAGCTTCTGATTTACCCAGTTCCTTCTGAGCTGACTCCAAACTCTCCAGAGAAACGCAGCCGAACAGGTCTGTGGTAAAGGCCCCCTTGAGGTAATGCGCAGCTGTGCTCGCAGGGTGGTAAATCAAGATGCCGTGCTCGTTGAAATATCCCACCAGCATTCGCTGAAAACTGATGAATCTCGTGAAAATCATGGAGCAATAAGCACAATAATGCCCAGATCTGCAAAAAAAACAGAAGATTAGGTACATTGCGTGTAGGTATTTGTCCTTTATCCGAGAAATCATTAGAACATTGAGAAATCGTTTCACAATCTATGGAGGTCCTGGAGCCCTATTTCTGCTGTAGATTATGGGGCTTTTACGATGTTAAAAGACAGCTTACTTCATACTGAATATTGGGATGTGCAATAATCCTTTGCATACGATAAATGATTAGTAGTTGAGTGCGAGCAGCTGTATCAGCTGGATATCAGCTGGAAACGACTATAATGGGTGCAATAAGACCAATCCCTAAAATGAAGTATTCAGAATGAGAACAACTAAGGTATACATTACATGTCGAAGATAGCAGACATGTCCAGGAGCAATGCAATGTAGTAGAGCGCCGGCCACTGCAGCACCATGTAGGTGTAGGCGGGAAACACCACGGCCGCGATGAACGCGCACACCGCACGGATGCACTCGTACCTGATGATGTAGCGGCCGTCGGGCCGGATCGTGAAGCGTGGGAAGATGTATCTGGTCAAAGTCCAAAGAGATCTCAGCGGATGTAAAAGGTAGTGCAGCATGCTAGTTTTGGTACAAATCATTTTAAAGGGTTAAGAAAAGAACTGGCAACAAGTTAGTTTAGGGAGAGCTTGAAGAATAAAAGCTAACCGTAGTATAGAGAAGAAGCCTAGCCGGTAGAAAGGCTGCAAGAAGGCATGATCCTGCTCGTGCTTGCGCGGGAGACGGAACCGCTCCATATTAGGCGTGGCTGCCGGAGTCACGTAGCTCATGAAGGGACTGCGCCGGCGGTTGACGCGACGGAACTCCTTGGAACAAGAACATGTAAGGCAATGCGTTGTACACAAGTACACATGGTGCTTTTAATTTTGCTTATCGTGACAAATAAATAAATATTCATGGATATTTCACACGACGCCCTCTAGTCCCAAACTAAGCAAAGCTTGTACCTAATATGGGAACTAGATGCTGATAGAATACTTATATACTTTTTTTTAACCAACTTCAAAAAAGGAGGAGGTTCTCAATTCGGTTGTATGTTGTTTTTTTTTTAATGTTTGTTACCTCAGAACTCCGTCATTTATGAAATGATTTCAAAAATTCTTTTTTTATCTAAAAGGATATAGTTCCAGATTGGTCCCATTTAATTTTCATCAAAATCGGTTCAGTAGTTTGGGTTATAAATAGAAATAACTGAAAAATATGCCAAGTTGCGGCGTAGCGCCTACCATTTTACTGCTAGCAACGATACAATATGCCAAGTTGTGGCGTAGCGCCTACCATTTTACTGCTAGCAACAATGACCCTTTGTGGGTGCACACCTAAATTATAACATTTTTCTAAATTTGTCAATAAACCCAGTTTGTACATTCAAAACGCATTTAATTGGAGAAAAGCAAAAACCCACCAGTTGTTCCTCTAAAGAATCAACACCAACCACGTGCACGAAATTGCGTATTTTGATTTCCTGTGACTTTTATGTGGTGTTTATAGTGACTAGAACATTCCCAATGAACTGTCATCATCATCATCTGATGATGAAGCTGGTAGTCGAATTGAAGTCGGTTTTTCCAGTTTTTTAACTTATAAATTATTTGTAAATACATACCTACTTATAATAGAATACATAGTAACACCCAGACATATAACAAACATTTATGTTTGCTACACAGAAATGTTTGTTCTCAGTAGGGATCGAACCCACGACCCACAGCACGGAAGGCAGAGCTAATACCGACTGAGCTGTGACGCCTGTCAAATAGTTCACATAGTGATCCGTTGCGCGTACCTACTGTTCTTAGGTATTGATTTTCTGAGATGTATACTTACCGGTTGTTGCTTCATGAACTCAATGGCGTCTTTGATGTGCGGCACTTCAATAGCCTGCATCAGATACTTCCTAGATATCGAGAACACTTGCACGTGGGTCAAAGCGCGCACGGTGTAGTACGCCGGTATTCCTGGATTCAATCATCATTTAGTAGAAATTATCCTTGATTCTAAGTCATCAAGGTCTTCGATCTCAGCTGTTAGCTGATGATTTTTTACAGATGGATGGAAAAACAATTGGTTAAAAGAATCGAGAAGCACACGGGACTTTCGGGACACGGGAAACAGACAAAGTAGTGTTTCAAATTATGTTCTCTTATATTCATATTCATAGGCATGTTAACCCTGCAGTGGTCGCGCTAGTAAAAGTAACGTCAGTGGTCGCGCGGATTACGGATGTAGGCCATTTTTGAATAAAGAAAAATAAGTCGTATTGTTTTAAACTATTGTTTATTCATTTTCAAATGTTTTTATCTATGTTTTCTTTATACAAAATAATCAACAAAACTTAAATACGTCTTCTGTGTACTTAAAAATAAACATAATAACAAACTTCCACTTATTGGGCATTAAAAATCACACCCTGAGGTCATATTGACATAAAATAATAACTGTTATATAAAAACTTATTTTGTTCACTGGTTTATGAGCATGACAGACAGACAATTTTAGAACGGTATGAACCAATTTTTTTTTCACACATTTTACACACTTTTCATGCGCTTCTATTGCGCGCTCTGCCGCAGTCATGGCAGCACCCTACAGAGCCGGCCCGTGATGATTCTGACAGCGATGGCTGGCTTTCTACTTGTAGTAGACCAAGAATGTCTTTCAATTTGAAGAATAGGCTTCATGGCAACAATTTTTTCTGCAATCTTCGGAGAGCTAGTGGTTTCATCCAAGCCAGAGACAAGTCAATAAGGAGTCTCGACGTCTCGCTTCGATTTGATCCTGCTGGTGTATTATCGATGACGCTGCTAAAAAAATTAAAAAACACGGTTATTTGGAATGTTTACACATAATTGAACAATAATTAGTCAAAATAACGTGAAAATAATATTAGTCAAAAAAACACAAAATATGAAAAAACACGGTTATTTCGAATGCTACTACATAATTCAACAATAGGTTAGTAAAAATAACGTTTAAATTTTACATAACCATACTAAAAAACGAGAAATAATAAAAAAAATATAATTATAAATACTCACGTGATTGGTCGCGCGGATTACAGGTGTAATCCGCAGACTTTGCGACGCTCCTGTGACGCAACCGTGCACGACCGATGCACGAGCTGCAGCGAGCGCATCCGTCAATTATCCAACTTAAAGTACATGAAGCATCAAAAGAAATGCGCGGCAACTTTTTCGAAAACCTAAGATTTTGCATGAGTGGATTACATATGTAATCCGCGCGACCACTGCAGGGTACACATCCCTTGTTATCTGCAGGGAATTATAGTAAGTAGTCACAACCCCTCTGAAGTGTAATTCTGCGCAGAAAACATTTTTGGGTCGAATTTGAGGTAAACGAATTGTTTCACAATATCACTGTAGGTACATGCGTAATCGTTTGTTGCACCTAACTTTAGAGGGATAAAGGTCCGTTGTGCGTACTGTACCTACTAGGGGATTTTAAAAAAGGATTTTTTGCTTAGCATACTTACGTAAAAGACAAACGAGAACACCAAAATGACATTTCACACTGAGATAGTTGACAGTAGTCTTTGTGTCCGGGCTGAGGATCTGGACAAATGAGGAACGATGAGGATGAGCAGCGAAAAATGTTCCATTTTTATTTCTAAGTCCTACGCACCGTAGAGGCTTCAACGAAGATTAATTCTGCGAAGATACGCACCTAAAAAGAGCAGGTACCACAAAAGCAGTATTCTACGTAGTATTAGGCACATATTGCTAATATTACAGCAAAAGTTTTCAAAATTGATTTGCTCTTCGATAACAATTCGCGCCTACATTATGAATTTAGCGTGGAAAATGTTGCCAAAAAGTTTTTTTCTCGTGTTGCTTTCGCCATTTATGGATGCCGCAAATTAAGTTGATAATCACTTCGCTGTTCATTTAAAACTAGGTACTATGCTACCTTAGACCTTCGGACGGACTCTTAATATTCTATACGCTCTAAGAATAGATAAGAATGAAACGTGTATGTAACTGAATAATAATGTGTATGTATAGTGAAAAGGTAAGTACTGTAAGGTAGAGTGAACAATAAATAAAGTTGCAAAGTAGTTGCAGTACGAGTCCATATCAACGGATAACACTGCATCATAGAATATGGAGTTGAGTTCTGTTCGTGATGAAAAATTCTGATCTCACCTCACAGATGCCTTGCTTTATGACGTAAATCTCATTGCTAATGTCGCCCGTGTTCAGCAATATCTCATTTGGGGACGTGTAGAATAGTTTTGCTTTGGAAGAAATATTCTTCAAATCTTCTTTATGAAGATACTGTAGAAAGATTTATTTTGAAAACTCACGTGATTTGAAGTAAGTTTTATCTACCGCTTGCATTATCTCACAGAACATCGTGCCCTATTAGCATTAGTGACTTGAGACGAAAAGGTATTGCAATAACTCCGTCCGGGTGGCATCCACATCCTACAAATCTGATCATAGCAATGCAAGCCTTATTGTTTAGCAGCAAAAATAGATACAGTAAATACATTGTCTATGAAATGTCAGTAGATACCTAATTAACATCATCTCTTTGCTTTTATCAGCAGTGCATCATCTATTCTTCCAAATTCTTCTATCATCTGTCGCCACAGTACTCAGTCCTTTCACATAAGTTTACCCTTACCTTCATAAACGGTATGCTGAGTATATACTTGCTGCATTGCTTTGCCACTATGTCCTGGTACACATGCGACGGCAGGTCGTAGAAAATGCTCTTCTTATTAGTCATTGAATACGCCTGGAACACCATGTTGTATCATCATCAAATGCCGGTATAATTTTGTTTTGGGTTAATAGAAGACCTTGAAACTTTGGTACAATGTAAAATACCCAAAGTTTAATAAAATGTGATGTGTGTATTTCACCCACGATTTCATATAAACGATGAAAAGGCTCCTCTTTGAATGCTGGTTAAAACAGTTTAGCGGACTATTCATGTTCATCCTCTGTTTACATTCGGGGACTTGAACAATTTCAAGAAGATTACTATGTGAATGATGTCTACCTTATCAGTGAACCAGCAGAGTTGGAGATACGTGATAAACCTCTGCCTTAAGATTGGGTCCACCTGGTTCCGGATAAGGAAGCTCTTCACTGTGTATATGCATGCGTCGTAGTCCTCTCTGAAATTACACTTAGGTAAGGGAACTGCTGGGCTGACGCAGAATGCAGGAACCTTAATTGGCCCTTTCAAGTTTTATAAACCAGTCGTCATCACTTCAAGGCTCTCGGAATGACTCCAAGTAAAAGATTCTTACAGTTTCAATGGTTATAGAACTAGTAACATGCTGAACGAAGTAAATGAAGAACCTTAAAAACGTAGTGACCATGATGGTAGCAGAGTATACAGCTTCCATAAAAATCCTAAGAACGATGCAGATCTCCAGAATCAACATAGTATACAGCACGTTAAACCAGTTATCTGTACCCCAAGTTTCCATGTGAGCTGAAATTAAAAGAAAACATTAGGAGTTTGGGCATAACTCCTCCATTTGATTGAATGAAACAAACAAAAGTTCTATGAACTCAAAACGTTGATGATTTTAAGAAAGATATAAGGCAAAACAGGCAAAGATAAACAAGATCCGGTTCTTACTTGTAAACATGATCATGGAAATCGCCCAGTAGAGGCCGAAGGTAAGCCGATGTTCCACTGTCTCCTCATCCAACGGCTGGTTTGTCCAGTAAGGGGGGTGCGTGAGGTTTGTCACCAAACAGTAGCCGAACCTAAACAATTTGACAAAATTACCTACTCATACTCAGGATCTAAATAGTTTACAAAGAAAAGAGCTCAATCGACGAACAGCCGCATTTTTTTAATTAAAGACCCTGCGATTCAAACCCCTGCAACTGACTTCCAAACAGGAAATCTATGCTTTCCAGGTCACACGTTTAACTTTTCAATTAAATTTCAATAAGATGTGATAGTCTCCAGACCCTGGTACTAACTGAAAGCACATGAACCCTTGCTGCAGTGCAGCGATGAGGTAGCAGGCGATCATTAGCAGCAGCGTGTAGGTCAGAAAACGCAGCACATTGCTTCGGTACACGCACACCACCTCCATCTCTTTAAGCACACGGAATACCTGGATAAATAAAAAACCATTAGGACCTGAAGTATCTACTTTTTACTACCGAAACAATGATGAAACACCATTACCTTTGCGACCTTCAGGATCTTGTTGATGCCAGCAAAGTGCCCTGATCCAATGAACTCAAATATCGGCAGCGTAGCGATGCAGTCTTGCACGAACCAGGGACTCTTCATCTGCTGAGACGAAGTCTGGGCAAATGTAATGGGCACTCCTGAAGAGCGAAAAGTTTAATTCAGTGCTACTTATCTATAGTGAGCGACTACTACTACTACTACTACTACTAAAATATTCATGATCAATACTGCGAAAAAACATGCGGCACTATACTAAGTATACAGAAAGAGGGTGACCGTTTAAAGAACCTGAAAGGGCAAAATAGAAAACTCTCAATAGTTATAAATATGGCATCAAATAAACCTTCTTCGACATTGTCTCCAGTTGACAAATGCACGAACAAATCCAATACGTAAATGGCTGTGACCATGTAGTCGAAGAACCGGAACTCGATGGGCACCGTCTTCTTGTAAACCAAATAGTACGGGTGAATCTGAAACGAATTGCTTTTTGAGTTTTAGTATCTCAAACCAACAGCATTTCAACCATATGTGATATCTCAAGCGCTCTCAGTACTAACGAAGCAAACTGCCACTGTAAGACACGCCACAAAAGCATGCCAAGCCATCTGTAAGGAAGACGTTGGCTGTAAGATGCAGGGAAAGGTAGGCCGGAGGCAGATGGCATCCGCTCCATCAGTCAAGGAAGCGTCTGCTCGCTGAAAGTAAAACACGTCCAGTTATCATTGCGATCGGCTAGTGAGGGTACGTTGACCATGCATGAAAATCGTGAGTAACTTCCCTAATAAAATGTAATCAAGTCCGCCCGCTACTTACATTCCTCATTATGTAACACCCAGCTACCTCCAGAAAGAAGTCAGTTCGACACATCAGCGGAGTTCCATTGGGACTCTTAGCATCCTTCAGAGCAACTAGGCAGCGCTTGAAATGCAAGATGCTGCTTTTGTGCCTGCACAAGCGTTTTCATTAGGATTGAATACATTTCCCTCAAGGTTAAGTATAGAAGAGTTTCTTACTTAGCTTCCTCTGGGATTTTCAAACTATAATGCTTTTTGACTCTCTCTAAGTGCTCCTGAAACAGTGGAAGTTTCATAGTAACTGCATCACAGTAGTCGTAGTAGAGCTTCTTGTGAAAGAGCTCGTCCGGGGAAGTACTACCTACCACCGTACCTATTTCTGTCGCCAAGCAGTGATGCTCGCATTACTGTATAGGTGCCGGTGTAATTACAGGCACATGAGAATTAACACCTCAAAGTGATGGGCGCAGTGCAATGCATCATAGGGCACGTCCTCAGTGGACGTACTCAGTTATGTCAGTGGCAGTAGTTACCACTTAACAGCAGGTGGGCCATCGGCTTGTTCCATCATTTAGTTGTATAAAAAAAACCACAATTAAGAAATGTGAACATTTTGTCTGTAGAAGCTTACATTGAAAGAATCAAGTATGTAAGCAGCTTGGTCGTTAGTCCGTCCGTACTTGACTGCCACCTTCCACAGGTCCCGACCGCTAAGGACATGCGCGGTGCAGAAGGTCGCAGCCCTCACTTCGAGATGAGCTCGTCCGAAGCCAGCGGGTGTGGCTGCGCCGCATGGCGTGAGCACCGTTCCTCGCGTCATGCGTAGGATTGAAGTTAGATCGTCTTCAGGAGTCACCATCTGATGATCAAAATCTTTACACTGCACAGGATACTTTACAAAAGAGTAGAAAAATGTTATAAGTTACCTCAATATCTCCGTATGTGATGTAAATTATGGAGGACTTCATGGAGGAGCGTTTGATGATGGCATCTCCTGGAATATAGTGTATCGTCTCCATATGCTTCGCTACCTCAGATAAGAACTCATTTGTCAGATCTCGAAGCAGACGCGTCTGAAAAACGTAACTATAAGGTACCTGGGAAGGTATATAGACGGGTTTACATTTACAGTGTTTGAGATGGGATGACATTTATACTTTCTGCGTAGCCTCAAAGTAAATATCCGTGTATATGATGGCCGGCAGTGTTGGGGGAAAAGTGGGCATCAGAAGAGTTGCAGAGACTGCCCGTTGCTTGTGCCAGTACATCTTGTAGAATGTTTCCACCTTGTCGCGCTGGCTCGGTGAGACGTGGGACTCTTTCTGTGAAACACCAAGCTTTAGTACAAACTATTTTCTAGCGGTTTCTTTAGACTAAACTGAAGTAATGAGGGTTCCTTTAAACTGGTGTCGATAATAACCCTATTAAATAACCACCAATAAAAAGTTTTCCATGAAATTACGAACTCTGCCATAATTGGTCTCTCTTTCATATACAGACTTAGACACTGTACATAGCTCAAGGAATCTATAATTTCAATTTCCTTTCGAGGGTCTACAGCAAAATGCTTCATGTTAACATGCCTAAAGATACACAAACACATCTACAGAACACAGTTACAGAACTGCACGAAGACGAACCATTTCCTTGATAATGAGCCTGTATCTAGCCCGGAAGGTCTCCTCGGGCCGCATGTAGAGACTGATTACTAGAGACAGCGAGGCCACTGCGAATCCAGTAACCACCAGGCAGCCAGTCAACATCACCAGGAGACACGCGATGCGTTCTAGGTCATTCTTTGGCGGCACTGATGGGCTGAATAGTAATTTTCATATTCAAATGTTTACGTAGGTACATAGAGAGGTCAGAGTTTCTCCATGAATAGGTAGTTTGTAAAACTATCACGGTTACGATATCTTACTAACCCTATAGGAATGAACATCTTGTTCACCAGGTACAGAGCGCTCAAGAACATCGTAGGGCGATCGGGGGGCTTAGCTTTATCCCGGAAATTGAGCTGCTGTGTGAGCTGATGCAACGTTCGGTCTACCAGCTTCGTCGAGTACATTGCGCCTTCCATCTGAACAATGGTGACTAACTTCATAATAGCTTCACTTATTAAACATGCAGAACTCGTGTAATTTGTCTGTGTGATCTTTTTTCTCAATTTTACTTTAATAGTTTGGTGAAACTACGCACTTTTAAGCAAAAAAATCAAAATTTCTGCCCACCTCGTCCAAATGAAGCCAGATGAAAGCCCAAGTTATTCTGAGCACCAGAAATATGTAGCAGTACTTCGCCGTTGTGCCCCACACACTCCCTTTCAAGTTGAAGTCGATCAGTGAGACTGCCAAACACAAAGAAACCCCTTCACCTATACCTTTTAGGAAAGACCATTCTTCAATCTTTATGATAAAAATACGTCAGTATGACATATCTAGTTTAGATACTTACCTACTTGTGAATCAATCAAAGCGAGAGATGAAATAATAAAATACTTATTCAACAATAAAGTTATTCGCACATTTAGTGCCTGTAGTTTGTAATTGGGCAGCAAGTTGAACTTAGCTTGATGATAAAAATAGGGACAGGTGCTCTTACTCTTAAAACATGGTGAATAAATAATGGTGAACTTACAGAGGTATCGAAAGGGTCTATGCAGGCGAACATAGTAGCAGAACATCATGATGTTCTGATTATGGTTCAAGTAGTGTGAAAACGTCACCAGATCCAGCAGAAACCCGACTGGAATAATCAGAATATGTGGTAAAACGTGGCAAAATTAAGCACAGCTTGAAAAGAGCCAATGGGACCATGCATGTCTTTACTGCCTTGTGTAAAAGCGTTGTCGTTAGAGTTAGTTTGTTCCACGAGCGAGACCCTATCCAGAACCACATATCTACCACCCAACACACAGTGGACTTACCTACACAAAATATAAATAAGGCAAAGTTACAGTGAATGAATTATGTACTAACAAATCTCCGAGAAAGAGGCCGACCCTTCCTCGGCGAAGACGTGATAGCAAAGAGCCAGGACATGTACAGCGTAAGCAACATTATACAAAACGTCCAAGATGGGTACTACGTAGCCAATGATAGCCCACACGATGGCGGCCAACGCAAAGATGCAAATGAAGCAGTTCCAACAGGTGCCTTCGGGAAGGTCGCGGAAGTTCTGGACTACCGTCTGTGAGGTCCACCAAAGAGGATACTCTTTCTGGAACAAGGGAGGAATGATGACCTTCGAGAAGTAGAATTTTTTGGTCAACAGCATGTAAGAATTTAATAAAAACTAAATTACGGATAGGCCCTTGACCCAGGATGTCATTTATATGTACTATATGTAAGTAATATGAGAAGTTTATGAGATCGCTCCTGAGTCCTACAGCAAGATCAGACTATTTGATTGTTTATTTTACCAATGACGCGTGATTTGGGCTACTTACCTCAGACTGCACAAAGTCATATTCAAACTCAATATCCCTGGTGCATTGCAAAGGCATCTCATTTCTGCTGTATCTGAAGCTACTTCTATCAATCCTGGGGTTTCTGCTGTTTTGTCTGGACCGATCAACTCCGCTCGTTCTCTCGTTTCGACTTCCATGCCTGGATCTCTCAGTCCCGCTTGGCCTCTCAATTCTACTTCCTTGTCTCGACCTATCAATCTCATTCAGTGTATTTCTACTACCTTGTGTGGACCTATCGGGGTCAGTGTTCGGTCGATAGTTCCACATATCCCTGACTTAGGTAGGTACTTTGATCAAAGATTACAGGTTGTTAGTAGTGAATCGTGCACAATCATCAATATTTGGGATGAAACTTGCAGTTAGAAGGTGTAGGAAAAGATAAACGCCAAGTAGGTAATTTCAACTTCTTGGTTAATGGTTTATGGCTTCAAATATGGCTTTGCGACAAAATAGCCAAGTATTCCTCTATGTATAGTTAACAATCAACATCACAAACTGTCACAAACTAATAGATGGCATAATATGCCATCTATTAGTTTGTGACATCATCTGATCATCTGCTGATGTTGATGTTGATATTATCAACATCAACATCAGCAGATGATCAGCAACATAGAAAAGCTAAAAACTCTTTGAAATAGATGAACTTCAACTTCTTGGTGTATTGTTTTCCAAAAATAAATACAGTCAAGTAAAGAGATATAGCAATGACATTTGTCTGACTTATTTTCTTTTCATAAGAAAAAAGACTCTGAAAAGAGTTTCTTTAGGTACTTAGTAGGTAACCAAGAAGGCAAGATCTTCATAGTGCTGGCACCTCGTTACTGTACCTTTTTGGTTTCTTCCTCTGTGGTTTGACTCGTACATTGTACATTCGAGGGATTTGAATTATGTGGTTACTAGCATTTTACTACCTATTGGTACCTGCCTACCTACAAGATTTGCTATGTAAAAATAATTAAACACAACAATATGTATCACAACCATGCCAGCTTTATTGTACTTGGGTAAACTCGTAAACTAAAGAAAATATCACAATTTGTTTATAACTAAATAAAATGTCCCAGTCTTTCGAGTTGTTTAAATAGGAAACTAGGATTACGGTCCCTTCACCACTTCAACACAATTTCAACTCTACTTAACATCGATACAAGATTTTATCATTCATTTTTACCTACCAACTAGTGAACCAGCCAGACCCCCGCGGGCCAAAGTGGTACCCTGAGTTGGTCTATTTACATTATGAAAGAATTCCACGTGGAATCAATTCGGTAATCTGAGTAAGTAAGTACTTATTTAGACAAATTGTATAAAAATATAATTATTAACCAGCTGCCGAGGAACGGCAGGCCTTGTGAGATGGTAGAACCTAAACTATTTAATACTTATGTAAGTATATGAAAAAATACTCGAGATGCCGGTCAGTTGCTTTTGCCCTTCGCGTTTTGGAGATACTCCTCTCGGAACTGCTGGTTCAGGTGAGCGCCAATCTTCGTACGGATCCAAACCGGAGGGAACTTTATGAAGAAATACTGGAATAGAGAAAATATATGGCTTATTCCTGACAGATAACCGAGACGAGATAACCAGTGATCTCAGAGGAATTTTTTTCCTCTCAGATAACTGGTTATCTCAAAGGATTTTTTTTTCCTCGTAGATAACCGCGGTTATCTGTAAGGAAAAAAAATTCCTCTCAGATAACTGGTTATCTCAGAGGAATTTTATTTCCTTACAGATAACCGCGGTTATCTACGAGGAAAAAAAAATCCTTTGATATTTGTTTTTAAAAAGGAGGACTATTACAACGGACTGTCAGACACAGAATCATGAAACCAGATGGGGTCCTGAGATCAAGACCATCAACAAGGTATGAAACAATCATCATTACCATCTTAGGTATGACCTGCTGGGTATAAGTCACCTTCATGTACCAACCTCTACCAGCCTCTTGTGATTCTATCAACGAGGTGTTTCCTGCGATCTTTACGATGTCGTCGATGTCACTTTCGGAAGGGCTTCTTCAGCTAAATATTCAAGCTAAAGTCGAAGCGGCGGTGGCGGATAGCATCTTCTGAGATGCCCCCAGATTCCACTTAAAAAAAAGGAGTTAATAGAAGAGCATCTTACCTGAATGCCGTGCAACCAGTACCCAGTAGTATTATGCACCCTGCCCAGGGTATTAACAGCGTGTTTAGCGAAGGTCTCCGCATCGGGAACCATCAAGTTTCCTTTCATTAATTTATTGGAGAAGCTGTTCATTTTAGTGGACACGAAGAGAGGCGACAGATGCTGAACATGGATACCCTTCGAAGAGTACTCTTCGCGGACTGCCATCGTGAAGGATTGAACGTAAGCCTGAAAGGTAGAGGTGGAGTTTAGCTGGTTGCTAAGAATTGGGCACTTCTCACAGAGCACACCCATTGAGGAGTCCCTGTGAGGCAAGGCACTGCGTCCTTCACCCTGAGACGTAAGTGTTAAAAGCCTCTTAAATCTGTAGTTACACCAGCACCCATACTCTTCAAACCAGAACACAGCAATGCGAGCATTACTTACTGCTTGGCGGCAGAAATAGGTGTGACTGGCCAATAAAAAACAAACATGCGCAACATTTATTATTTGCATAAAGATTAGTATCAAGTTACGCAGGTACCTTTGTGGCAGCGTAAACAGTCATGAGCGGTAGCGGCTGTAATTCCGACCCTGAGGACACATTGACTAGAGCCCCTTTTCCCCTGGCCACCATGCCTGGCAGGAGCATCCGACTCATGCAAGTCACGGCGCCCACATTCACGTTTATGATCTCCCAGCACTTGGATGGAGGTACCTCGGCTAATAACATCGGGTACACGTATTGAACGCCCACGTTGTTCACTGGAAAGTTACAAGTGAAAGTTTTATTGCGTACCTAGATATTATGATCTTGAGGTTTCTGATAACCACGTTAGGTTTTGTTCATATTGGTCGCAAAGGACTCTAAATAGGAAATATTGACTCTGTTTTTGAGAAAATGTGTCGAAACAGACAGATGGCCCATCTGACCCGATGCAGTACCTCTATACCTTACAGAGCATGCCCAGAGAGTGTAATGTAAAATTGTTAATAATTTTTTTACCATCAGGTGAGGTGAGGTTTCAAATTGTGTAAAAAAATCTTTTTTCTTTGTCGTGGAAGTGATACCAAGAACAGAGCTTAGGCATGGTGTGGATGAAGAGGGATCAGTCGTCTCACTCACCTAAAATGCCGATAGGTAGATCCCCCAACTCTTGTTCAATGTGCGCATAAACTTCAGCTCCTTTACTGAAGTCTGCCACCACCACCTTAGTCTTCACATTGTGCTCCCTCTCTGTAACAAAATAGTTTAGGAAGCTGTGCCTTGATCACGAATACGTGACGCGGCGAATGTCAGATTTGTTCGTTATTCCTCAATATCCGGTAGGTAACTCAGGAGTTCATAAGTTCATAGGTTCATAGAGAAACTTTCACGGGGCGAAGTGTGACAAAGTAGGTAAGAAGCAACAATACAAGATTCGTGACAAGCTCCTCGGGCGTGAAGCGCGTTCTGCATTGACTGCCATTACAGTAAGAACAGTGCAAAGACTGCAAACAAATACTTAATTAACAACTCAAACAACCAAAAACATAACCATACTTAATATTCGTGTTGACTCAAATCCACACGGTTGTGTTTGCTCTTGGAGTTAAAATGTTTGAGGGAATTTTTGTAAACATAATGTTACATGTGTTTTTTGTAATTTTTTTGCAATGATCTTTTAGTTTTTTTGACATAAATTGATTGTTTGAGGGGGTTGTCTTAAAACAATTGGCTCTAAAGTCTGTTTTTTTTTTTGCAGCAGCATAGGTACCTAATATTCAACGTACAAGCCCGTACGTAGGTATAACTATTTTTCGTCACAGTTTGAAAGCACTGGTTTGCGCACAATTTTATAAATAACACTTTAAAATAAATAAAATATTTTTACAAGGTTGCATATTATTCTACCTACTAAGTTAATTAGGTAGCTACCTACCTACTAGATAGTCGCTACGTAAGTAAGTAAATAAATACACCTACTCGTAAGTATAATTACTTATACATCTGCAAAACAGATATTGTTACAGGCTGGCCTACTCCATCTAATCTATATCCCAGACATAATGGGCCATAATCAAAGGTGATCCGTAAAAGAAGGTGTGGGTGAAAACATTCCCTAGGGCATTTATCTCGAATAAAGGCAAAGGCCTCTTATTATGTCGCAACGTCAGCTCTCGTAGCGAGCGCTCTCCCTTACGTAATCTATGAATGAGGTAACTCTAACTACCATCTTACATTCAAACAATTTATGCCACAGAAATCGCTTGGAAACTATAATTGCCACGAGCAGTAACAAAAATTGCTAGTTTTATGGTTTTTATGTCCACAATTATCAAAAATAATTTATAAATTTAACAAACTAGAAAAACCGACTTCAATTCGACTACCAGCTTCATCATTGATGATGGCAGTTCATTGGGAATGTTCTAGTGACTATAAACACTAGGGCATGCAGTACCGGTACTACTCTCAGTACCGGTAATTTTCGGCCGGTACTGGAGCCGGTACCGGTAATTACCGGTACTTTCGATACTTTCGATACTGACCCGATTTTCACTAAAAAAGGACTAAAACGAAGTAAAAACCTGTAAAAATAGAAAACCTTGGTTATTTCTAACTTTATTATCACACTGGCACCTTAAATTAGTCCACTGGTGGACACAAAGGTCCCCCATAAATTTGCGCGAAAAAAGATTTTAAGCGTTCTTTATCTCTTTATCTACCGACTTTACACAATCTATACAGTCGTTGGTTCTTTGGCTATATGGTCATTCAGTGCGTTACCTTTACGTGGTTCCATGCTATAACATCTTTACCTCATTGAATGTTAGTTCCACTAGCTATACGCCCTGCTACAAATCACAATTCCTGCTCCTCCTTAATCGTTTTCCCATTGTTGGAGATCGTGGCTCCGTGGATAGAATCTTTGGATAGCTTTTTTCCGTCTGTCATGGTCTTACTGCTTGATAGATCGCGACGTTGACGGAGATCTCCAACTGTTCTCCAGGTTTCTTGCTCTGCACTTTGGCTATCCACGGAACCCTCAGGAGGCATATCCGACACCACATCTTAAAAGCATCGATGCGCTTGCGGTCATTGACTTTCATGGTCTATGTTTTAGAACTGTAGTAGAGAAATATGGAGAAGATCAGTGTGCGAATCACGTGGACCTTTGTCTTCTTCTGAATATTGCTGTCCCTCCATATTCTGTTAAGTTGGTTCATCGCTGTCTTGTCCATGACAATACGACGGCATATTTCAAGTTCGTTTTTCCTTTGTTGTTGATGGATGAACCCAGGTATTGGAATTCTTCGACAATTTCATACTCTTCCAGTGCATCCAACAACTGGATGGACTCAAAACGATATTAACTTGGTCCTGTTTTTGTTAACAGCCAGGCTTAGATCGACACTAGCGGACTTTAGGCGCTGCAGAAAGGCAACCAATTCGGATGCCGTGGATGCAAACAAATTCGTATGATCGGCGTATCGTAGTTTAGAAATTTTGACGCCTCCAACTTTAACACCGACTTTCCAGTCATCTCAGGTCTTACGTATGATGTGTTCACCATATTTAATGTATAGCATGGGTGAAATGACGCATCTTTGTCCTACTCCTTTCTCAAAACTGAACGGTTTAGACGTGCAATTCCCCAAAGTTATAGTAGCATAGCCGGTTTCGTAAAGATTTCTGATGAGGGTCTCTATATGTTTGAGTACTCCAGATTCCTCAATAACAGAACAGAGATGTTGCTATCTGATACAGTCATGTTTCAGTTCGTGTTTACAACCAATATAGTGACTACGGCTCAGTCCTATAGTCATCACTGGTAATCAGGCCTTTGCATCTAATCTAGATGATTTATACAGCGTCAGGGGCCACTTTTCACACTATGAACGGGACGCTGCAGTGCAGTGGGACATGAGTTAGATGAAGTAGGCTTGCCCATCACCTACATCATCCTCTCAGCCTAGTCGGCTTTATCCACAGGAAAGACAAGGTTAATATGTTTAGTTAGGTGAGGTTTGTTGACCTCTTTATACGAAGTTGAACCTAACTACTAGAGTATTTTGACTCAAATCAACAATAGCGGTCAACAACTCCAATAATATCACTCGATACAACGGTTTCTATGTTCTTATTGCGTCAAAACATCTTATAATCCAAAAAGTAAGATGAAACTTTACCCAGAGTGTATGTTTTTGAGTAACAAATCGACAATAAATAACAGAAAAGTTGAGTATCGAAAGTATCGAAAGAACCGAGACTGGCTTCGTCAGTACCGGTACTGGAATTTTTCAAAAGTACCGGTAATTCCCGGTACTTTCGATACCGAGAATTACCGGTTGCATGCCCTAATAAACACCACTTAAAAGTCACAGGAAAGCAAAATACGCCGTTTAGTGCACGTGGTTGGCATATTTTTTTCAGTTATTTCTATTTATAACCCAAACTACTGAACCGATTTTGATGAAAATTAAACGGGACCAACCTGAAAGTATATCCTTTCAGGTAAAAAAAAAATTATAATTCGGTTCATAAATGACGGAGTTCTGAGGTAACAAACATTAAAAATATATACCTAACCGAATTGAGAACCTCCTCCTTTTTTGAAGTCGGTTAAAAATACTTATAAATGTTGTAAATTTTTAAACGTAGGTAATTATGTTGGGCAAGCCAATTTAACTATGTTATTTTTGTAGAGTAGGTAATTTGATGTTAACTAGTATGTTTTTTTTTCATAAATTGTAAACAAAGATCAAAGTATAGGCATTTATGTTTACTACAAGTTATTACTACAAGTTAGGATCGTAAAGTTATAGAAATAACAAATGGTTATTTGCCAGCAAATAACATAAAAGTAGAATACAAACCGTCAATGTTTGTACATAAATAAAGCAGACAAATATTACTTATTGATCATTGCTAAGGCAACCAATATTCACATTAAAATATAAATAAATAAATATTTATGGACATTTCACACGACGCCCTCTAGTCCCAAACTAAGCAAAGCTTGTAATATGGGAATAGACGCTGATAGAATACTTACTTACTTATATACTTTTTTGTTTGTAAATACAAATACATTATGTCGTTCCAATGAATTAATTAAGTATAGTCTACTTAAATGTTGAACAAACTAGGAAGGAAATATGTGTGTCTACTTTATTCTAGAAGCAGCAAAGTAAACGGCTTTGTAGATGTTCGAAATATCTTATTTGTATCTCATCCGGTGAGATTGCGGTCAAACGCTTGTCTACAATGTATAAAAAAATTAAGAAAATATTAATAAAATATTGGAGCAGGTTTTGTGCCAAAACTACCAAACTAAGTTATATTTCGTATTCAGAAAAAAACACGTAGGTACAATGAGATGATTCACGTTAGTAATGCACTGTCAATAGCTGAGTTTAATGTACTAAATCTTTTACGTATTATAAAATTATCAAATCGCTATTAACCTCTTTTAACTTACTACCTACCATCTATAATGTAACCAATGTGTGATGAATTGGTCGTAACTCGTAATTGATGATTTTTTAAGGGTCATTTATCGTATGAGTGTACTTAGTATGTATCAGGTAAGTCGTTTATCCTTGGGTTCATCATCGAGATTTGTCAACGAGAAATGCGTGAAATAGGAACCAAATGGCCATAACCCCCTGAAATTGGGGGTGATCTGACACTCTGAATGAAGCCACATTCATTTATAAATTGAGTATCTCGGATATTTACCTATTTCAGCAGCAGTGGCTCTCAGCTTGTCGGGGTTTCTGCTGATGATGACCAGGTTGATCCCTCTCCGCGCCAGCTCCATGGCATACTGCTTACCGATGCCATCAGTACCGCCAGTCACCACTGGAAAACATGGGATTTGTGGGTGTTGTAGTAGTTTCGATTGCTAGGGGAATTAATATTTCTATGATGGAAGTTGTCCGATTTATTTTGTTTGTAAGTAATTTTATAAACTTAGTACCACCTAAGTATAATGGCTTCTATTAATAACGGTTGCGTTACAATATTTAATTTTAACCCCCGACCGAAATAGAAATGGTGTTATAAGTTTGACGGCGTTGTGTGTCGGTCTTTTTGTCTGTATGTCTAAAAAGGGATCGATTTAAATTGGTTCAGCTGCTTCCAAGTTATAGATTCTCAGGCATACCAAATCACAGCTTGAAATATTAGTCCATCTCAAAGTATTCAGATTCGATGAATTGCAGTCCATACTCCAAGGTCTGATGATGACCAGCAATGATGAAAAGGATCTCAGAAGATTATCGTGGTAAGAGATTGTGTTTTTATGTTTAGTTTTCTGTATAATTAACGAAGTAGTTACTACTATACAATAGTTTAGCTAAATCACTATCGGAGGACGGAGGTACGGACGCTTTGTTTACAGTTCAACCAAAGAACTTCACAAGGGGTCAGTCTCTACGCCACTGATTAGCAACACTATCTTCAAACATTGACCAACAACTCATGCTATAATGGTTTGGGAGATCTTTCGCAAGTCGAAGATATTAAACAGTTTGTGGTAAATGCTTCGGGTAGGTAACGATAATGATTATCCACTGCTGCCTTTCAAGGTTTCGTAATTACTTGTGGGTGGACCTCTAAATGTGAGTTGTGTTGTGGGGCATTGTAACAGGTTGCGGACATTGATTTGAAAATCTTCAAATTATTTTAATTATAACCAATTAAAGCAAAAATGGAGACGCCGGCAAAGAGTGGAACTTGTTGCCGACGTCTGTATTTCCAAACATGTATTCAAGAGAATGAATAGGTTTGTTTTAGGGACATCTGCTACATCGTCGACCGTATCGTCACTTACCATCAGGTAAGATTGCGTTCAAACGTTTGACTATATGTAGGTAATGTATAAAAAAAAACACTAATCGAGAAGTCTTTCGCAAGTTTTCGAAAAAAAGGGCAAAATCATTTTATCACGGTTTCCGGATGAATGTGAGAAGAGTAGATTCTGAGTTGACGAATGATAGGAGCGAGTGAAAGAAGACATGTCGTGCAGACCCCACTTAGCGTGGGGTAAGAGCGGGGTAATGATGATGATCCAGAATCTATACCGATTTGAATATAGCTAGAGCCTGATTTAAAAGTCTAAATAGTGTGTTGCATTAATACAGCTATGATCGATTTAGCATGCATGACGATAACTCTTCCAAGGTTGTGAAAGTATCTAGCCTTGACAAAATCAAAAGAATATGGTGTCGCAAGAAGTGTCTGTTGTGAAGAAGTGTGTGTATGCTAATCAATGTAGCTACCTACATACATATAAGGTACTGGTACATGAAGACAGACGCGCTTTTACTTTTAATTGAATTGAAAAAGAAACTAATAAATTGCTACAGAACAATGTCATTAACTATCAACGGTAAACCTCGCTTGCGGCAAGATGGGCAGACAATATCACTGACATAGCAGGCCAAAATTGGATGAGACTGGCGCGAGGTCGTGAGAAATGGTATAATTAGAGAGAGGCGAGAGAGGCCTATACCCAGTGGGTGAAGTCGGTTGTGGATGACGATGGTGAACCTAGATTTGAGCAAACAAAACGTGTGGGGCGATAAAGGCCATGTAAAGATATTGATGTCAAAATTCTGAAAAAAAGTTTGTATTCAGTGTAGCTTGAGCTCGTAGACTCATCTATTTGATAGAAAAGACATAAACGCGCTCGCTATGCTACGTAAATAACGCAACTGACACAAGCCTAGTAGGAGTTCGCGAAAAGTGTAAACGTAGGTAAAACACGCAGTTGTACCTATTAAATAAGTTTTTGATTCGGCTTGAAAACTTTGATCTCAAGTGAATCAAACCAAATCAAACCAAATACGTTTAATCGATTCAACTATGCGGAGGAATATTTGGTAAAGATCTCTTTTACATTTGCACTTTTTCAGAGCGTGTAGCTTCAAAACGGTTAGAAATTCGAAAATGTATAGAATATACGTTGTAGACTTGTGTGAGGTTTCATGCCTCCCAGAAGTTAGTACTTCTAAGAACCCTGAATAAGTTTCTAAAAGAATCGCTTACAGTCTTGGGCCTCTGAATAATGGCCCAATTCAGAGTGTAGTGACGTTTGTGTTACACTGCGTTGTCACCTCGAGCGATGACGCGAGCTCTTGGTAAGTGACAGCACCACTGCACAATGTAACCGTGTAACCGAATGTTCGACTATTGATTTTCGTGTTACCCACTCTGCTGACGCACTACACAATTGACTGCTACTAGTTTTGGTGAGATCGGTTTACATGTGAGCCTTAGAATATAGTAGAAGCCGCATTTGACATAATTTGTATGAAGGATTTTGTCACCAAAATGCTATAAAAATGTTCCCGTGCGCATGATGTTCGCGCAGCCCAATGTTGCACCTACAAAACTATTTCCCAATTTTTTGGGGTAATTTTTTTTGTAAATGCTGCTTAGGTACCTAAGTAGGAGGTACTGAAATAGATATTCATAAATTTTAACAGAATTAAGGAAAGACTCAGGACGTGTTTTTTGAATGATTTTTGTCCATTGTTCTCGTCTGAGTATGTCATCAAGAATCCTAAAATTACACAAATATTTTTTCAAAATAACAAATTTAGCGCTCTATGATTAAAAATACCTATTGAAATACCTATGCCTAATGATGTGTAGTCATAAAGATTAATATAAATTTTGTTGGGAAAAAAATGTTGGTGTTGTTTGCAACATTATTGAATTGATGGTAATTTTTCTTTAAATTGATGATTCCAAGACGATTCCTTATCAAATAGAGACCCAAATGTGATGTATGTTATCCCATCTACTTTGTTTTTAGACCCAGGCCAATTTTTGCAAGTGGGAACCACACACGCCGGCATAATTGTATAAAAATATGTTTGGCATTGGAGGTGTCAATGGCCAGAGACTGAATGACACAAAGTACTCCATCATGGTGCACTTCTTACTGTGACACAAAAATGGCTATACAGTACATCTGTACTTTTCTATAATCTGTGATGTGAGCATGTCCCACAGAATTGGCATCCCGTTACCAATCTGTTTGGTTCAATGACACAATGGCAAATTGTATGAGAATTGCTATCAGCAGCTATCAGGTCTTAATTTGCATCTAGATAATTTTTGACAGGCGTCACAGCTCAGTCGGTAACGGCTCTGCCTTCCGTGCTGTGGGTTGTGGGTTCGATTCCCACTGAGAACAAACATTTGTGCGTGGAAAACATAGATGTTTGTTCTATGTCTGGGTGTTACTATGTATTATAAGTATGTATTTACAAAAAAAAAAAAAGTACCTATATAAGTATTCTATCAGCCATCTACCTAGTTCCCATATCACAAGCTTTGCTTAGTTTGGGACTAGAGGGCGTCGTGTGTAAAGTCCACAAATATATTTATTTATATATTTATATACAGCGTCAGGGGCCACTTTTTATTCATGCCCCGATGCAATGTTGCATTAATTTATTTCAACAATAAATATTTGCATTTGCATTGAAATAAATTTGTCAATTATTTCATCATCACCATTCCAGCCGTGGGACGACCTTTTTCAAAAGGAACAATTACAATGTCGGTAAAACCATGTATTAATTTGTAAATTGATTTTTATAACATAGTTTTGATAACCTTAAACTTTATGCACATGCATAGCATACTATTAAACACCTAATCGAGACCTTGTAAAGCAAGAAATATTTAGTTATTTATACGTAACGGAAATATCAAGCTTTTTAGATTAAAAATAATCATTTTTACCAGCCCATTGTCCGAACTTCTTCGCGAGAGGCTGCACCTCTGCGGGTAGGAAGTAAGGCATCAGGTATGAAGTTATCAGCTCCAGCGAACTCCATAACGAATCCAGGAGACCAAATGCTAGAAACACCGCACCCACTAAAGCTAACACTATCACAGTGAGCGAGGCTATCATTGTAAATGCACCAAAAATCACTTGTTTTTATTTGAATTTGGATAGAGTATTCAATAATACAATGTGAATGCTGACGAAACACGCGTCACTCTTTTACGGCGACACAATGTGTACTGCTTCAGTGGTACTTCTGGCCGCTGGAGGCTCGACAAATACAAAGATAACAAATTCAACACCACGCGCTCGATCTACCGATCGACATTCATTGCCATTGATTTTTACATACTTACCTAATCAATTAACAATTCAATGATTTATTGAAAGATTACCCATCTTGGGATAAAGAAATATTTATTTAAACAAGCAGTAGGTACCTACACGATAAAAATGAATATCTCTCAATCTTAGCTTAGCTTAGCTTAGCTTTAGAATACTCGTATTACCTACTTACATGGTAGGCCAAAGCTTAAAAATATAGCGGTGTAATACACCTGTTTGTATTGTTGTATTATTGTTGCATTAGGTACTAATGGGAATATTACCGTTGTGTAAATAACTAGGTAGGGTACATAACAATATATATACTCCGTGATCTGAGGAAAGAGCAATGATCAAGCAGATGTTGCTCATATTTTGGATTAGGCGCTCTATAAGAGTCGCATTATGCGTAGGCGTAGCAACTATTTTTTTTTTTTTATGGCAATCGTCCGTTGTTGGACATTTCTGCCAGCGTCACGTCGTTTAGCATCTATTAGTTTGTGGTCGCATTACTCTATACTATCAGTGTTGCTATGCCAATCATTCATCATCATCAACGCCCATCACATCGGTATGTAGAAGTCGGATTTAGACCTCCTTGATCTAGGTACATTCAAAGACTTCCGGTGGTGTCGTCATCGCGGCGTCGTCGTTGCGTCGTCATTTCTTTGTCGTCGCTTTGTTACATGGATTTGTGGAGAGCCATCCTACGCTACGCTTTCCGGTTTGTGGTCAAGGTAAACGAATAATATAAACTCCTTGAACAGTATTTTATTGTTTTATTACCTTCCTTGTAAATTTAGTAAATAAATAAGAAGTAGGTAGACAAAAGTATTTTTTAATACCCCTAGGGCGGCTTGCACCAGAATCGCTAAACGCGTTTAACTCTTTAAATAGTATTTAGCGAGTTGTCAAGTCATACAAATACGTCAGATTTAAATCGATTCTGGTGCAAGACGCCCTAATCATGACCTTTTCAAATTATGATCTATGTCTAGTAGGTACCAGCTAACCATAATACCTAGTTCTGAAACTACTGAAGCTTCAACTGCTTCAAGACTCGCAAAGCTTTCCTCTATCAGTTTTTAGGTTATTTTACAACGGATCCAGCTTAGTATACTTACCTATAGGTACATACTTTTTGTCGTTGGTGATTTTTGATTTTAGGGTATTTACTTCCTCCAGTGTTACTACTAAACTAAACCTAAAATAATTGGTAAGTAAGTAGATACCTACTCAATGAGGACGTGGAGTAGACAAGGTCATGGGGTTGGTCTCTGATATGTCCGTCTCAAACTCTACTCTATTTCCACAGCATATAGATAACAAAGTTGCCTATCAAGGTACACCGTCAAACGGTTACATAATTGGTGTTTGGTTTGGGCTCCGCAGTTGTGGGTTCTGTGGTGTCTTCCTTGAGAGTCCTCATGCCTTTTATCCGGTTCTTTACGAAGTAATAGGGCGCTGAAAAAACATTAGTACTTGGAATTAGATTTCGGTATCGGCGCCGTTGTTCAGAGCACTTCTCTATATTTCTACTACTTGACCGGCCAACAGTTGATTTATAATGTAAGGCTGCCACGTATGGCATACGATTAAAAACTGGAAAGTAAAATAAAGTGAAAGAAAGGTCAACCGTTCATCGAAGATATTGCCTAACCGTAAATTATATAAAATTTCACAACTACATGCCTTGGCGTAGTTTGGCGTCTGCGGTTTCAGTGTGTTACGGCTAAGTAGTAAACTTTAGATAGACTCTAGACTCTACAATGGTCAACGGAGGTTGGGGGGGGGGGGCTCTTGACCCAGCTACCTAAGGTTTTTTTATATAAGATAGTATGTCCTTTGGCCACAACGGTAAGTTTTCCATGAAAAATCCTTTCTCACCCTTTGATAGACCCAGAGGGAGGAAGGGGGTTAAGCTTGCTAGCCTCCTTTGAATCCGCTAGTGTTCATGGTGGTAGATAGGAATATAACCCACAATTCGTATACCTACGATATTCGTAAACTACATGGTGTAGTGGACCATCAATAGAGCCATGTTGATTATGCTACTATGATTGTAATAAGTACCTACTTATCACTTTTTAAAACGCAACCACTTGAGCGGAGCCATTATCTTCCACAGATCCAAAAGAGTGAAAAAGATAGGGAGTTGGTACGAGTACGCACCAGTCAGAAGTCTGCATCTCCTTTTGATCGTATCATCCTCCATACAGGAACTGACGATATCAGCTACGGCCAGCAGTGTCAAGAATATCAACAAACTATAAACAATCAGCTGTAGCATGGCGAAAATAGATTGAAGGTCATTCAGAGACACGTTACCACGACCACGACTAAAGACAGACTAACAAAAGCAAAACATTACTTGGCATTCACAAAGATATTCGGTAATTTATGCGAACCAAAGCCGTAAAAAAATAAACAAGCCATACGTGTAGCGGTAGATACCTACCTACCTATGTAATTTGCATTTTCGTTTGAACTAGGTGGCTGACTCGTTGCATAAACAGAAATTATTCAAACATGTAAGTAGGTAGTAACGCAGGCATTGCCTAGTATATCGTAAGTAAGTAAGTATAAGTTACCTACTTACCTAGAGACTTAGAAGGTACTTTCTATAATCTGTGCCTAGAGAATAGATAACGATCAATACTACAATGTGCTCTCGGTACTAACCACAAACTAATAGATGGTACTAACTCAACTGGATAGGAGAGACAAAGGTCTTGGTCAACATACAGTGCGAGTGCGACCTTGCAATGCAATACCCTTGTACCTACCAGTATCATGTTGGTCTTCAGCAAACTTCCGTAGGTACTTAGCGCGAAAGAAGACGATGACATAATCCTATCCTATCCTATCCTTCCTATCCTATCCTATCCTATCCTACTATAATATCCTATCCTATCCTATCCTACTATCCTATCCTATCCTATCCTTCCTACTAATATTATAAATGCGAAAGTTTAGATGTTTGGATGTTTGGATGTTTGTGTTTCAATCACGTCAAAACTACTAAACTAACTTGGATGAATCTTGGCATATATGTAGTTCGTAACCTGGATTAACATATAGGCTACTTTTTATCCCGAATAATTAACAGGATCTACAGGATAAAATGAACGAAAAGGATTAGCAGCGCCAATTGGCAACAGGATTTCATTGTCATGTCATCAGAGATGGGCAAAATACCGGGTTTTTTCAAAATACCCGGTGTTTTGGGTTAATACCCGGTAAAAACCTTGAAACGGGTATTTTCAAGGGTTTTTTCAATTTTCAAGAGATATTTGTCATTGTTGACCTTCAATTTATTAAAATGTAAATAGTATTGGTTATTTACACATATTTCAATTATATTAATTTGAAAATACAGTTATTTTCTAGTAAAAAAGTGAAAAATACAAATCTAATACGTTTTTTCTATAGGAGTCTGACTTTTGGAGTTTGAGGAGTCAGGCAGGTTCACATGAATGTTTTTTTAACCGAATTCAAAAACGGAGGAGGTTCTCTATTCCGTTGAATTTTTTTTTAAATGTTTGTTACCTCAGAACTCCGTCATTTAGGAACCGATTTCATAAATTATTTTATTTAATTTTCATTAAACTCTGTTTAGTACCTAGTTAAATTTTTTATATATTTTTTTGACGTGCTGCTCGTGCCGTCTAATTATTTGAATTTTGGTGGGAGGACATTTGTTCTTTCTTTTGTTTTATTTGTTGCACCGGTCGCACCTTGGTGGAATTGAATATTTGAGATGTTGTAGATGTAAAGTTATTTTTTTTAATTATTTATGCTGGCTTTAAGTTCAGAATGTAGGTGCTCATATCTCCTGTCTCACTCAGGTTAGGAGTATGGTGCAAAGACAAATGTTGAAGCAGGCGACCATACCTTTCTGATGGTAGGGTACTCGTATCTTCTGTCTCACTCTAACACTGACTGATCGATTTGTTCTCCCACTTGCGCTGGTATACATTGCAAAATTTTTTTCGGTGGATCTATTTCGGGGGTGGGGTAAACATGGGAAAAATACGAAACCCCCCCTAAACCCTCCCTTCTTTGACTTTTAGCTCGTAACTTTTAAACGGTAAAACTTAGGAGGGTTGGTTTTTGAAACAATTTTTTTCGGTGGATCTATCTCGGGGGTGGGGGTGACCATGGGAAAAATACGAACCCCCCCTATCCCCCCTTTCTTTGAGTTTTAGCTTGTAACTTCTAAACGGTAAGACTTAGAGGGTTGGTTCTTGACACGATTTTTTTTCTGTGAATCAACTTCGAGAGGGACGGTCACCATGGGAAAAATACAAAACCCCCCTTATCCCCCCCCTTTCTTTGAGTTTTAGCTTGTAACTTCTAAACGGTAAGACTTAGCGGGTTGGTTCTTGACACGATTTTTTTTCTGTGGATCAACTTCGAGAGGGACGGTGACCATGGGAAAAATACAAAACCCCCCTTATCCCCCCCCCCTTTCTTTGAGTATTAGCTTGTAACTTCTAAACGGTAAGACTTAGAGGGTTGGTTCTAGACACGATTTTTTTTCTGTGGATCAACTTCGAGAGGGGACGGTGATGAGAAAAATACAAAACCCCCCTTATCCCCCCCCCCCTTTCTTTGAGTTTTAGCTTGTAACTTCTAAACGGTAAGACTTAGAGGGTTGGTTCTTGACACGATTTTTTTTCTGTGGATCAACTTCGAGAGGGACGGTGACCATGGGAAAAATACAAAACCCCCCCTATCCCCCCCCTTTCTTTGAGTATTAGCTTGTAACTTCTAAACGGCAAGACTTAGCGGGCTAGTTCTTGACACGATTTTTTTTCAGTGGATCAACTTCGAGAGGGACGGTGACCATGGGAAAAATACAAAACCCCCCCTATCCCCCCCCTTTCTTTGAGTATTAGCTTGTAACTTCTAAACGGCAAGACTTAGAGGGTTGGCTCTTCAAACAAAAACAGGTAAGTACAAGGCGCTTCAGTAAATATTGCTAAAATCGAATAGATCTTTCTATAGGTAGGGTTGACAGGTATAAGGTGCATCAGTACTAATGCCGAAATCCTAAAATGCTCGTATCTCATCTCCCACTGTAGGTAGGTACGAGTACAAGGTGCTTCAGTAAATATCGCTCAAATCGAATAGACCTTTCTAAAGGTAGGGTGGACCGGTACAAGGTGCATCAGTATTTTTGCCGAAATCCTATAAATGCTCCTATCTTATCTCCCAATGTAGGTAGGTACAAGGTGCTTTAGTAAATATTGCTTAAATCGAATAGATCTTTCTATAGGTAGGGTTAACATGTACAAGGTGCATCAGTACTATTAACAAAATTCAACTAGTGGTTTGATCTCCTATCTCACTCACTCATGGTAGGTATAGGTACAAGGTGCTTTAGCAAAAATGACCCAAAACATTTTTGGACCCCAAATTTTTTTTTGACTTCAATTTTTTTTAACCATAGTTTTTTTTGACCCCAAATATTTTTTTTGACCCCAAATTTTTTTTGACCCTAAATTTTTTTTTACCCTAATTTTTTTACTCCAAACTTTTTTTTAACCTAATTTTTTTTAGCCCAATTTTTTTGACTCCAAATTTTTTTGACCCCAATTGTTTTTTAATTTTTTTTTACATAGTACGACGTAGGGTTTGGTAATAGTTGGTAGGGGTTTACAGGATTTGTAGGGGTTATAGGGGTATGTAGGGGTTGGTAAGGGTTTGTAGGGATTGGTAGGGGTTTTTAGAAAAAAGTATAAGGTAAAAAAAACCGCTCGCGAGCTGCATGCAGCTCGCGCACCACGCAACCTAGTAAGCTTTATAACGCTTCTAATGAATAAATTCAGCTAGGCGCGTGGTGAACCGTGCAAACGACAGGCTTTCAGTCAGGATTTTACTTAGCAGGTTCTGAAATGTACCACTCAAAAGCGCGTCCCAGGCTCTGTTTACTACTCGTAGCGACATCTACTTGTCAGATTTGTACTAAGATCTAAGAAGCACGGGTATAGTATCGCATTTTTCCAGAGAATTATTAGAACGACTAAGTTCTCAAACTGAAAGTCAAACGACCTTATCTTGGAAACTACTCATCTTGGACTTCTCGTTCCATAACAAAATGAAAGAGACAATCTACAATGACCATTATATTCCTCCTGCATGTTCTTGAGTATTTTCTACCAAAATCTACCAAAATATGGTTGGATCCAATACGGTGACAATAAAACCTTCGTAGGAATCACCGGTTCACAGCGTACTGCATATCTATTAGGTATGTATGGATTTCGGAGCGGGTCGATGTAGTGAGGATGTATTGGAAGTGTTTAATGTGCAGATCTAACAAAATATACGCCTAATACCACCAAGAGATACCTTACTGAATACGGTAGACAGACACTAGTAGGTAGGGTATCACTTGGTGGTAAAAAAATGTTTTTATTTTGCGTATATTTTGTTAGACGCTGCACGAATACGGAGTTTCATGGTTTTTCTTATGTTTAATACATAAAACGTTAGTAAATTTATTTTTTTCTGGTTGCTTTTATTTATATAACCCAATAAAATTAGGTAAGCACTCTGGAACAGTAATACTTTCTTTGAAAATCGTTTTTACCCGCGAAAATACCCGATTTTGGGTATTTACCCGGTAAAAACCCGAATCGGGTATTTACCCGGTAAATACCTTTTGGGTAAATACCCAGCGCCCATCTCTACATGTCATGCATGTCACGTCAGTTTGATAGGGCGTAGTACTACCTCTTTGGTCTAACAACTAGCGTTTGACATTCGAGGTACGAGTTCGGTGTATTGAGGTGTAATGTCAAGTTTCTCAAAGAAGTATCCGCTCGGTACACGCACAGATAATATAATGTACACGGAAACTAGACGCGTACGAAGTCGCGGGTAACTGCTAGTAAATAATAAATAAAAAAACATCACGACGAACACGAGGAAATCTAGGGAAATCGTTAGTATTTTTCAAATCGGTCACTATTTTGGTCATTCGGTGTTTGTCAAGCAACTTCCGGTTATTTTTTATCACTTCTCGAGATGTTAAATTGACATGACAGTGACAGAACGACTGAAACTAAACAGACGACAAATCAAAATTTGACGCCTTACGTCAAATCAAAATCATAATAACACTAGCTAGTTAACAATACAATAATAGCAGTGATTTTATTAGTTGGTTTGTATTCTTTCTGGAATTCTTTGTTTTTACCTAATATCATGGAAAAAGAGCTGGACAAAGTCATTGAAGAGATAATGGCGACGCCCAACATAAACGGGTGCTTGGTAGCGGACCACCAGGGCTTGTGTCTCGCTTCGAAAGGCTCGGCCCATGTCGACTCCGCTGGTATCATCGTCGCTATTTCGGAGCAAGCCTGCAAGTTACAGCCCAATCTGAAGCCTCCCACGGTGTGTCTTGAAACGGAGAAAAAGAAGTGCCTCATTCAAAGACATGGGACCATCACGGGAGCTATTTATAAGCAAATATCCAGTAAGTTTTCATTCCACTCTATAGTGAATAACACTAATTACTCCTTTTATGTATTCTTTGTTATAGGTACCTACTTACATTAATATGTTATTACATTTCAGCATATGATATATTTTTGTATAAAAATCTCTTTTCAAACCTATTTGTAAATAGGTACAAGCCTAAATAATTGTTTTCTTGTTTCAGGTATCTAGAAGACGAATAAGATAAGCTTTTTCTATTATAGCAACCTATAAATATTATTTGTTACTTGCAAATTGTAAATAAATCTTTAGACATGATTAAGAATAAATACCTAAGAGTTGTACTTATTTATAGAACTGAACATTGTATAATCACCATGTTTATCAAAAATGTGCTAATTACCAAAAATACACTAATCTTGGGCAAGCATCCAGGACATGACCCTGTGCTCTTGATGTGGGATTCGCTAGCTTTGCGCTAAATAAAAAAAACATTCATTATACACACATTTATTACAGATATGCATTCCTAAACAGTAACTTTAACTTGACAAGAAACAATTGCAACTGCTTATTCTTATAATCTTCGTACACAACTTGATTTAACAGCTTTTATGAAATAAATTACTAAGCTTTTTTACACAGCTCCAATGTTTGTAAAGTACTTATCTAAAGCCACAGAATTTAAATAACCCATAATAGAATAATGATTCAGCAGTTTAATTCATATAAGTTATTCAAAACTTATAGAATAGTTTGTGATAAAATTGTATATAATTATAAAATAATGTAAATTGGCCGAGGAAGGTGTACAACACCATATCAACTTGGTCCTAAGATAAGATAATGTTTATTTAAAAAAAAAAAGAGCTTGAATACACCACTTTTTCGTGATTTCATAATCAAACTGTGCCTTGATCGCGAATAAACGTGACAATCGTATCGTTACGCTAGCGAATCCGAGATACACTGCGCGGTGATGCTACAACGTTTGGCAGTTGAGCTAGCGTTGACGCGCAATATGTCTCGAATACGTTAGGTTTACGTAACGCGGCGACTGTCAGATTTGTTCGTGATTACCCCTCTGGAATTTACATCGTTATTGATGTATATGATCAAGTCTAAGAAAGGAAGCACAACTACTAACACAATTAAATACTTGTAAAATAAATTCATTACTAAAAATTTTGCTAAAAAAACCCTATGCTACATCCTAAACTTGGCTGTGTGTGAGCAAACATTAAACCTAACAAACATTATCTAAGACTAGGGTCTTTCTATACACAATAATACTTTGCCATGTCGGTTTTACAATATGTAGCCCATACCAGAAGATGCTGTCGAATTTTTTTAGATAAATCTGTGCCTGATTTCGTTTTAGATGCATCTCTTTATACATCTCTCAGCTCTCGCTTTGTCTATGGAGCTCTTTAGTACCCATTTTGGTAAATATGACATGGTTAGACAACATTTTGTGGTAGGGTGGAGTGTTTCATAAATCTTGAAAAAACAATAACAGTGATTTTAAACATCAATGAATAAGTAACAATATTTTAATGATATTTTGATTACTTACCCTAAGATAATATTGCTATTAAATTGTAGGTAAGCTTTGATATTACATTATCAATATTATTCTAGTACACATTTAATTAGTTAATTTAAGTAATTAGCATGGAACTAGAAATTTTTATGACGACAAAGATATTATTTTATAAACATTATTTTTCAACTAGATACATTACAGTAACAGACATTCTATACACGATTACAATTTTTAACAAATTGACATTGTTGTAATTGTTATTTCCAACGAAAAATAAAGAAAAGACCCATTTTCAGTACAGTTTGGAATGCAAACATTACAATACTTACAACAGTCGAGTAATTTAAAAGTTCAGGATATGAAAATATCACACGAGGGTAAAATCACAAATAAATAAGTTAGTTCTAACATAAAATAATTAAATAAAACATACGATTTTGTATAAATACAAAGCATGTTACATGTCGCGTACATTTTTAGCTCTATAAAGCTGGATTTTAATAAATTAAAATGATTTTTTCACCACTACTGCTACAGTGATTTATCTATTATTATTATTATTTATTATTATATATATTTTTTATTATTTTTATTTATTTATCTTGGGTCCTTTTTCTGTGTGTAATTTGTTTCTACTTCTGATCGCTGGTGTAATCGGCACTAAAAAGCTGAATACATGACATACTATAAAACCTATTAAAAACCTACATACTTATTGCCACTATAAATTAATAGACAAATGAAAAAAAATTTAACAATTGCTCTTAAAACATAACAGCTGCAACTGACCAATTAGAATCCAACATCTAGTTTCAGCTGGAAGTAATCTTTTATGAAAAACATACTACCTAAATAACGGTAAGGTTCTTAAAAAATGTATAATTTTGCTAAGTATATTTTGGTCCATTCAAAATGTAGTTGAATGACTTTTGTATATTTTTAACAGCTACATATTTGCACAGTACTAAGCCTTCGATAAATAGATATTATGCTCTATAATAAGTATACATTATTTAATTTTAATGCTTCTATTTCTAATCTGTTACGTGCCACTATGAATATACTTATTATTTTTCTGTGTATCAAGTGGTAAACGGACGACAAAAATATTATCATTTATTTTTGTGGATACCGGTCTATATTGGCAACCCTAATTCTAATTTTTACTATCAAAGGGATAAAAACTCCCGTCCCAGAATTAGCTATACGAATTTAATTACATTTTTCAATGAAACAATCATAAAATATATTTAGAAAATGCTTTCGAACGTCTTTTACACTTCATTCTCAACATTTTTGAAAGTTTCAACAATGAACACACCACTAGTACTAGTAACCACACTTATCTACACAAAAACTGCATAATTTTTTTTATTCTCTTATTATGATCATGATCAATGGATGCTATGTTACATAATCGCCGCGCTTTGAAAATGGATGCTCATGCCGAAACCGGTTCATTGACAAGGTAAAATAGATCTTAGGGCAGGACACCAAAGCACGTATTGGTACCGCAATGCAGCACATTACCTTAGAAATTACGTACTTGTGGTAACAAGGCAAAATATACCGTAACACCACTCATTAAAGTTAGTATTGGCGGTCTTAGTGACCGGTATTGGATACTCATTTACCTTCTGTACAAGATAAACTACACCTTATTAAAATATAATTCTAGGATTGAACCCCGTAGCAAAGTTGTAGACACGATACAAGGTAGAATGAACCTTAATACAATGTAGCTAGGATCAATGCCGCGTGGGTGGAACTGACAGGCTGCTCGTTGGAGTCTGATAAATATACCTTATCACAATGGTACTAAGATCTAACTGCATCGTAGTGACGGAGGCACGATACAAGGTAAAATAACCCTTATTACGAGGTATCTAGGGTCAATGCCGCGTGGGGGTACCGGTGAAGCTGATAGGCTGTTCGTTGGACACGAGGTTAGCGCGCGGCGCTGACGTCGGCTGACCGCGTCCTGCCTCAAGGTTTGCAGCCGACGTCCTCATTTCTTCTATGGAACCCCTGGACACAAACAACAAGGCTTAACATCAGGTGGGCCATCAGCATTTTCCATCACTTATTAGCATTGAATAATTAAACAGTTTATTTAGCATACAACGTTACAATGATGGTTATTTTGGAAACGGATCCTAGGATCAGATGCCAAAACAATTTGGAATCGGTTTCTACTTCATTCTGATCCTAGGATCAGATGCCATAGACCCAACAGGATACATTAATTTCAATTTAAATTGTAGGTACATTGATCTATCTCCTATTTAAAAAGAAAATAATTAGCATAATAATATCTAAAAAAATTAAAGAAACATTTGAATTTTTCATTTAAAAGAGTGTACCAATCATGCGATGACTGTGCAAAATCATGTTCAATTAGCCACTGTATATCTGAAAAGAAAATGTGCAAAAAAACATGTGCAAAATAAATTTCAAGCTGAAAACGAATGGTCCTTCGAGCCGGATGCGACAACTACCCATGCGTTTAGTTAATAACTAACGTAGACAACTTGGCTTACTTTTTATCTATATATTTCTATTTATAACCCAAACTACTGAATCGATTTTGATGAAAATTGAATGGGACCAACCTGGAGTATACACTTACAGTTAAAAAAAAGAATGACAGAGTTCTGAGGTAACAAACATAAAAAAAAAACAACCGAATTGAGAACCTCCTCCTTCTTTGAAGTCGGTTAAAAAAAAAAGAATAATGGCAAAGCCAAGTGTCTACATTAGTATTGTTATTGGTTATTGCCTCTTATGTGGGGCGCCAGACATCAGGATCCTCCATGAGAGTGACGCTGTGGTCGTGCGACTGCAGGGGCGCGCCGGCCCCCCCGCCGGGGGGCGTCACCGCGCCAGCCATCGCAGCCATGTCGTCACGTGACCCCCTGACACACACGCACATACACGCTACTCCACTGTTAGTTATTGTCAAAAAACTAGACGCCCGTGTCCCCTCACCTGTGCCTTGATCACGAATAAATGTGACAATCGTAAACGTATCGTAACGCTAGCGTATTTGACATACACTGCGCAGTGACGCTACAACGTTCGGCAGTCGAGCTGGCGTTGACGCGCAATATGATTCGAATACGTTAGGTTTACATAACGCGGCGACTGTCAGATTTGTTTGTGATTACCCCCCTGTACTCCTAACAGACGCACACACACACATACAGGCTAGACTAGTGTTAGTTAATGTTATGTAAGTAATAATCAAATGTTAAATGTGTGAGTATTCTAGAAATTACACATCGCGTCGCGTTGTCTCACCTGTCTCCCTGATAAACACACCCTCTCATACATAAATTTCGACTACAAAAGGTAAATAAGTCATTCATGGGAAATACTGTACGTTTTTATAATAAGCTTCCTGAAAATGCCACAAAACTTTCAGTGCGGAAATACAAAACCTACATTAAGAATAATCTCGTAAAGAAAGCATATAATATCTTAGATAACTATATTAATGACAAAACTGCATGGCCCGATGTCGCTCCACCCATCGACAGCTAACTACTCGACTTGCAATGTCAGTGCTATTCTTGTGTTCTATGTATATTTCTCTGTAAAAGGGATCATACAAAAAAACGCCAGGAACCAGGCCGTAGTTTCTTGCCCGTTCTTCAAGGCTCTGGTTGCGTGGAACTGGCACCTAGAATCACCTAGGTGATTCTGGGTGCCATAGATTCTAGGTGCAACCATAAGGATCATTTAGAATCGTCTTATATAACTAGTTATATAAGACGATTCTAAATGATCCTTGTGATTTTATTGAATAAAGAAATGTTGTCTTTGACTTTGACATACTAGTCGAGTGTTATTGTATTTTAGAAAATGCTTTATACAATGCAGAGAATTTTTGGAAAGGGAGCGCATTAGGACTATCCCAAGTTATTGTATATTTGACGCAAGAGTATTCGACTTTGCTGCGAATGCTACTTCTTATATGGGAGTTCTCGGTGGACAGATACTGACTTTTTGCCGAGCGCCATCATGCCGTAGATAACGCCAGTGCCGAAGATCAATCCACTGCCGAACCACGTGCTGAAGCTCAGCGGACACACGAAGAAGGGCGGCAGAGCTATGCTGGAAAAAAAGACGGTAGCGTTGGTAATAGGTTTATATTAGCTGTGGTAATAGCTTTAATAATAATTAAAAACACGCTTACGCTACCAAGCCTAATGGTCTCATCAAAACGAATCGTATGAGCCCAAACTCAGGGTACTAGTAAATACTAGTAGCCACTGAAGAGTTCCACTATCCACCTGGCTCCATCATCAGATTAGCTCCAAGATACCAAGTATTCTCGTCAGAACTACATACACATACAAAGATAAAGTCTTTATTTGACCCCAATAGGTATGTACATGTATGTATCTATAAATACAGTTGGTACATACAAAGTTTCATTTCGATACGACAAATTAGAAGTAGGTTAATTGACTTTTAAGATTTTATTACTTTGTTCGATTGATTACAAATATTACAATAGAATACAAAGAACGGAACATACGCGGTGGATAACTAACATATCTGATACTTGTTCTAATATTCTTTGCCTAGGAATAAAACCTCTATCACTTATTTCAGATTTCAAGCATGAAATCTGCCGCTTTACTGCCAAGTGTGCAGAGTGTGGTAATGAAAATTAAAAAGCTTTGATTGCCATTTTTATAATGTTAGTGAACACTACAATGCTTTTAACTTGTTAAGTAAAACCGCCTTATAACTATCCCCTATTTCAGTTTTAAATTATTGAAGTAATTGTGAACATTAAGGCTCATATCACGGTCAAACCGTGAAAATGCCCATTTTTGACGTTCTAGATCTCTGTAACTGAAACTCTTAGATAATTTCGATTTATTGTATGATGTAGAATAGTTATTCGCATTGACCTTAGCGGCCTCGCTTTTTGCAATTTTTCCTCATATATTTAAATAAAGCCAAAATTCCGAAACAAGTTTTTAATAAAACTCGCGCAGACACTTTTTCAAGCTCCTGGATTGAACTACTGTGCAAAGCAAACGAAATGAAAAATATCAACAAATATCTCTTATATACTGCCATTGACCGTAGCGGCCCCGGAATTCAGAAATAAGTATGGGATATCTACAAAAAAAAAAAATCAATTCAAAACCATGAAATTGCTAAAAACGTTCAGAATTAGCTGTTAATTTCTCCATACTACATTAATATTATTAAGTAAAAATTATACCAAAATAAACATTAGTAAGTACCTACATAATCAATAAAATTGTATACTTTTTATTTAAATAATTTATTTTATTATATTGAATAAACGTAATTTAAAACTGCATAAAATGCGATCTCAGACTCTCAGACGAACTCAGACGCGCGCCAGCCCTTGTATCGCGGCCAAACTGTGATAGCCCTCTTAAGACCCCGGACCTTCGAACTCTGCCCTTGGATCAGCATCGGTCCACTAACCAATCAAAGTAGCGATCGAATGAGGTACTCTTAGGTGTAAATAGGTCTGCGTACTGTATCGATTGACCCAAAAGCCTCAATTTAGACATATGAACGAGAAACGACCCTGTTGCATAAACGACGTGTTTCCACCCAGACGAGAGAAACGACACATTTAGATACCAAGGTACTTAATCACTACGTCATAAAGCTTATTTTGGACTACGAACACAAGAAATGACACAGTCTTAGTTCCACAGATATATACACCTAAATGATGGAACAAGCCGATGACCCACCTGATGCTAAGTGGTAACCATTGCGATACATTGCCTCACTGAGGACGTGCCCTGTGATGCATTGGACTGTGCTCCTCTGAGACATAAAGGTGCTAAGACTTATGTGCCTGTGATTGCACTGGCACCCATACCATTCAAACTGGAAGACAGCAATGCGAGCATCACTGCTTGGAGCCAGAAATAGGTACGGTGGTAGTATTTCCCTGGACGAGCTCTTTCACAAGTAGCTCTACGAAATGATTACTTGAAGTGCAAGTAAATAAATAAATATTCATGGACTTTACACACAACGCCCTCTAGTCCCAAACTAAGCAAAGCTTGTGATATGGGAACTAGATGGCTGATAGAATACTTATATACTTTTTTTTTTGTAAATACATACTTATAATACATAGTAACACCCAGACATAGAACAAACATCAATGTTTTCCACGCACAAATGTTTGTTCTTGGTGGGGATCGAACCCACGACCCACAGCACGGAAGGCAGAGCTATTACCGACTGAGCTGTGACGCCTGTCACAAGTAAGAGAATCTATTCTACTCCTTCGGTCTGAGGTCTGAGTGATGGGCGTGCAATGTCAAATAAGGCACGGCCTCGGTTCTCGGTGGACATGAAAGTCTGTTGATCGCTTACCGCTGTCGTCAGTCATCAAATCGAACCTTTAGATCCACATTTCAATTAAGAGTAGATAAGGTACAGGTGTCCTTTGTTTTGCTGACTCACTATTTGAGTTTGTTTTAATTCGGACAAAGGCATCGGACTCGAATAAACAAATCGATTGGATGCGGTAATTTGTTCGTAATAACTTGAAAGAATTCGTATCAGCTGATGCGATGACTTTTTAATACCTATTTTTGATGTATGTCAATGTTCATGTGTATTACTGAGCTTATCAAGAGTTTAGTGGGCACCTGGAGTTTTTAAGCTTCCGTCGTGGCTTAACGACTGCTGGTTTATGTGTTTTTTTTAAGTTATTATTTATAAGTTTATTACTGTTTGTCTCCCAAATAAAATAAAAAATAAAGCCAGGACCGACAGTTTAACGTCCTCTCCGAGGCACGGAAGCGCTCACATGTAAATGCCCATAGAGGTCACCCATCCCAATAGTGACCGCGCAGAACGTCGCTTAACTTAGATGTAAGCTACGGTATGAGCGCTTCCATATAATAAGTTATCAGTAAGCGCCCTACACAGTTTCTTCCCACACAAGAGATGAAAAAATCATACTTCGTACCTTTGACGGGAAAGGAAACTGAAATAGTTTTTTTTTACTCTTCCGTTGACAATTCGCTGCCTTGGGCGCTCAAGCTAAGTGGGTTAGTCAAGGACCAAAAGCTCTACTTTCTTGACTAGCCCAAGTTTTAGCCTGTTTTTTTATCAACTGTCACCATCCCACTGGAAAAACTTAGCAGTAATTGTTAAAAAACCGGTAGTCGTAAAACAAGGATAATTAAACTCACCCGCAATAAATCGCAGCCTTATTCCAATAAGGGCGGGTCTCGACCTTATCACTAAGGGTCTGAACGAAGTCTATGAAGAAGCAGCAGCAGGGTGCTTCACACACGATCACTATGAAGCCGGCTAGCATCTGCCAGATGCCGGCGATCAGGCAGCCGACGTTTAGCACAATGATACCGGTGCAGTTGAGCAGGCCCAGGATTATAGCAACTGTTGAGATACAAGTTGTGACAATCTTAATTCTTAATTAATTCTTAGACAGGCGTCACAGCTCAGTCGGTAATAGCTCTGCCTTCCGTGCTGTGGGTCGTGGGTTCGATCCCCACCAAGAACAAACATTTGTGCGTGGAAAACATAGATGTTTGGTTCTATGTCTGGGTGTTACTATGTATTATAAGTATGTATTTACAAAAAAAAAGTATATTAGTATTCTATCAGCCATCTAGTTCCCATATTACAAGCTTTGCTTAGTTTGGGACTAGAGGGTGTTGTGTGTAAAGTCCAAGAATATTTATTTATTTATTTATTTAATTCTTTATTGCACACAACCTTGGACGATAAACAAAAGACAGAAATAGATGACATGTACAACGGCGAGCTTAACCCTAACAAGAGTTTTCTTCCAGCAAACCTTTGGGGCTAGAGAGAGGTCTTATGCTTAAAATATGAGTAAAGTACCTTTCACACCTCGGAGTTTTAAGACACAAGTTCCTTTCTACGAGGATATTTTCTCTCATTGTATTTAAATCTATGTATACTAGAAACCTCTAATTATTAAGTACTTAGGTAAATGCAGAAAAAAGCGTGCGAATTAAATCCAATGACTTTTCTACAGGTTGAATTTATGTAAATTTTACGCGATCTACTATGAACGGGTCTTATACGTTTTGACAGGTAAAGCTCTTTAGCATAATTTAACCTAACTATTCTTGCATAAATTATAATGTAGACAAACTTGTTATTTACACTCTTGTTCCATTTTAGTAACAAAATTCTGCTCTCAAATGGTTCAAATGCTAGTAGGTGGATATTGTTTGAGTCCGAGTCGAGAATAGTGACAAATTGTATAAACTAGCCAATAAAACAACACCCACTATCACACAATTGGATGAGTCTAATGCAAATCATAATAGTCCAAGTAAACGACACTTGAGTGGGCACATTGACTCTGTCGGCCATTTACTTACGTGTAACTATCATACCATCTTCTTTAAGAGTGTGTGTATTGAGAAAATCGCAAGCTATTTTCAGCTGACTAACAGTAATTAAAAGTAATAAACAAAAAAATTGGTGCAGAAAATTTATTATATTACAGAGATTTACTTTTTATTCAGAGAAATCCAAAGTCCTAGGTCTTTTGCATCTAATCTGGATGATTTATACAGCATCAGAAGCTATTTATTACACATGTAGGTACCTAAAAACAGGATGCTGTAGTGTCTGGGACATGAATTAAATGAAGTAAGCATGCTCCGTACCTATACCATCCTCTCAACCTAGTCAGCCTTATCCACAGGAATGACAAGTTAACTTTTTTCAGTAGTAAAACCCATTGGTGCACAACTGGATTTGAACCAACATTTATCGGAAGGCGGAGTCACAACCACTAGACTACTGGTACCGGAGGCATCAGAGTACTTATTTGGACAATAATTTACCTTGAAACCATTTATAAAACTAAAAGAAATATTCTAAAGCAGCATTGTTTTTTATACCATAGTCAACAAGGTCATAATTATTAAGAATTACATTTTGTACCTGAAACATTATCTACAACAAATAAAATCTCAATGTTATCATTACTTATCTGGTGACAAACATTCAAAACTATTAACATGCAAACGCATGGAATGTCACAACTATTGGACTCTATTCGAATATATTTGAGGCTCAAATGGCCTATAAGGATGAAAATGGAAATCAAGTTTTTCTGTATTTTTTTTTTACACATTTTCTTTTATAATTTATTCGTGCTGATTCAGATTAAGTGGTTTGTATAAATAAACAGGTAATTAAATTGTAGTTTCCTGATTATGTATTATTATTAATTACTATTTTTAGAACTAAACTTTTATGAAGTTTCCGATATTTTATAATTCAAGATTTTTTTGACATAAATGAAAGTACCTAGGTAGGTAGCAGGTGCTTACCTGAGCTGAGAATATCTTGGACACGACAAACCTTTGGAACATCTATTGATCACGCCACAAGGGGCAAATCAATCTCAGATTACTATGAAAAATAGATAGACCTTCTCACATTGTAACGCAATTGAATAAGACTAATAATAACAAGGGCGATTATTAGAGCACAAAGAAACTCACTGAAACTGCCAACTGTTCCGAGCCCTCGTCCAGCATATCGCATCCACCACGGGACGTCATCTTTCTGAACATTGTCGCCCCCCGGCCGCTGCATGAGCATCGCAAACTTGTCCGTGAACGACTGCAATGATCGTGGTCATTATTAAACTCAAAATATTACGGATAAATGATCTAAAATCATTATTTACGATTACCTATGTCCTTACCATTTTCGCAAAAATCAATCCACTACACTACTCGCTCGCTCCGCCTCGCTTTGTCACTTGTCAACAGTGTTTCCACTTTCAGCTTTCGATTTTCCCTAGTTACGAATTCTCCCTACAAAACAATTCCTTGGTGACCCACAAAATATTCTCATAGGCTGAAGCATTACTTTGTATACCGTTTCCTTAGGTAGGTACCAAAATTAAGATAATATGGCTTTGTTTGAGTTTCGTATGACGCTGGCCAATATGGGTTTTGTTGTTATGTCTATTCTTGCATGATGATTACTATAAAAAATTGAGGTGCTAATCACTCAAGTTCCATTTTTCCCCGAAATTCCCTACATCCCTGACCAGAATAATTAATTTATCCCTAAACTCACTTATCTTTTGTAATTTTTCCCCAAAAGGGAAAAATTCCTAAAAGTGGTCAAACATGCTTGTCAAACAACTCAACAAAAAATTTGGTTAGTTTTCAATTACCTACTCTAACGATAATACTCACAGATAATACTTGTCAAAAACTGCTTGTACTGTCTTTCTTTGACTAAACTTTAATTTTATTTTCTTTTGGGGCTGCCAACATGTACGGTTTCACCCGTACATCGGCAATTTGCGCACGCGGCGTTCCACTTTATAGTGGCGCAAGCGCTGCATTACTTAACATTTAATCTAAACTAAAAAACTAAATCTAGACAGTACGTAACCTACTCGCGTCCAGGGAAGACACGCCAACATTGTCAACCCTGTACATATACAAACGGGAAATAAACGGGTAAAAGTTAAGGTACCATTGTGTTCTCACTAATTACCTAACTGTGCTCCTACCTAACTGGTGAAACAATATCTTCCGTGAGTGCAACATACAACAGACATCTATCATCTGTAAGGCCAATAGGTGCAAACTGGACCCCTTGGACCTTACATTTTGGTCCTTCGAACCTCTCCCTCATCAAGGATACAACTGGCCCTACGAGGAAACAAGGTACCTATTTATGCTTTTTGATTATTTATTTGGCGATAGCGAATCGGTCTAGTTGGCCTTCCACCAGCGGGAATCACCAGTTAAATTGAGAAGGCGCACTTTGTCGTCATATAAGTACCAGGAAGCTAAATACCTACAACGACCAGAAGACCACGGAAACTCTGTCGCCTTCTCGTCGTGAACCACCCCTGCTCTCCTCTGCACCGTCAACTACGTGTCGGAGCTAGAAGCTACCTAACATAACATAACTAGGCTCTGTCACCTTCAACTACGTGCCGGAGCTAAATAACTGGCATTACTTCAACGAATAACACTTTCGTCGACATGGAAGTACTGAAATTACAAGAAGAGTGCTTTAACAGCATCAAGACTCTTTGTTCTAACTATACTATATAGAATAAAGAAGAATTCCATGGCACAATCAAATACTTTTATTAAGCTTAGGAAAGTTATATCTAATACATTTTATGGAAACCTATTCGCTACACATTACGTACGACGCCATGACAGGCAAGACAAGAACGAACGAGTTGAACACATTGGGGTGAGTGAACTAGAGTGAACCTTTTCTTTACTTCTCTATGATCGGTAGCTATGGTCTATGACAGAATACTACAGATAACTTACTCTATTTCCAATACCCCGGCTCAAGTTCAAGTCTAATTTTTTTAAACTTATATAAAACAAAAATGACTTGCTAACTTGCTAACAAAATTTAAAACAATACTATGGCAACTCTAAAATATTTGACAATCAATCGTATTTTGGCTTTGACAATTAACATATGTTATGGTTTCAATTAAAAGAAGAAGAAGTCTCCTCTTGCTTGCTTGTTTGCTAAATCATAATTTAGCAATCTTTGTTTACATTCTTTGATTCATATAACTTATTATCTGTGCTGACAAGGTAGTAAACATTACAATTTACACATTGAAAACTTATTCTAAACCAAGTAATTTACACAAATATTGGTGTCTGACTTTCGAAAACGATTTGGTAAACATGTCAGCACTATTTTCTTGAGAACACACATATTTTATTATCAATAAACCCTTGTTTACTATATCCTTTATAAAGTGAACTTTTATATCTATATGTTTGGTTCTCTTACTATTTTCGTAACTTTCTATCATTTTAATAGTACTCTGATTGTCTATAAACAAATAACAATGTAAGTTTTTGTCACAGTCCAAGTTCTTTAACACTTCGATAATGAACACTGTTTCACTTACAGTTTGTGCTGCTGCGACATACTCTGATTCAGCGGTAGAGAGTGCAACGGTTGCCTGCTTCTTTGAGCTCCAGCTGATCAAGTTTCCGCGGTGAAATATGGCTACTCCACTGATACTTTTGCGGTCATCTCGGTTTCCTCCCCAATCTGCATCTGAAAAACTGTGCAAGTGATTATTTTCTTGTTTCTTGTATTCTAATCCTGTATCTTTTGTTTGTTTCAGGTATCTGAGAATTCTCTTTCCAGCTTTCCATAGAGTCTGTGTTGGACAATGCATGTATCTACTGAGATATCCTGTTGCATATGCGATGTCTGGTCTGCTGATCGTTGCTAGATACATCAATGATCCGACAAGTTCTCTGTATGGAACATTATTTATAATTTCTTCCCCTTCATTAATATTCAGGCCGACCTCCACAGGTGTATCAATGCCCTTACAGTCCACCATGTTAAACTTTAATAAAAGTTTCTCGATTATTTGTGTTTGTTTTATTTTCATTCCTTCGTTAGATCTTGTTATTTCTAGGCCTAAGAACTTGCTAATATTCCCCATATCTTTTGCTTGAAATTCTTCTTGTAGTTTCTTTATAATGTTATGGCCATTTCCAATTACTAGGATGTCATCTACAAATATTAATATGTATACACTCTTTGCAGTATAAAGACAAAAATCACTTTGTGACTGGACAAATTCATTTTTTATCAGGAAATTGTTCAATGTGTCATTCCAGCATCGTGGGGATTCTTTTAGTCCATATAGTGCCTTTTTTAACTTCAGTACTTTTCCTTCTTTGTATGGTACTCCTTCTGGGTATTTTATGAATATATCAGTCTTTAATTTTCCATTCAAAAATGCTGTTGGTATATAGAGTTGTCTGACTTGTAAATTTTCCTGAACAGCTTTGTTTAAGAATAACCTTACTGTTGTCATTCTGGCTACTGGTGCATAGACATTTTGTGTTGTTTCTTCCTGAAAACCTTTTGCAACGAGTCTTGCCTTTTTAGTATTATCAGATTTTGTACGAAATACCCATCTTGTGTCGATAGCCTTTTGATTCACTGGTAATTCACACTCTTCCCATGTTTTTAACTTTCTATGTGCGTCTAGCTCTTTCTGTATAGCTTCTGACCACTCTCCTTGTTCAATTGCTTCATTGTAGCTTGTAGGGTCTTCTGTCAACAATGCATAGGCTACATTACTCATATCATAGTCTTCATATTTCTTTGGCATTGTAATTTGTCTCTTTGTTGTTTGAATATTCTCTTCTTTTTCATCTGAGCTTTCATATTCATCACTTGATATTTGCTCTTTTCCTTCCTGTTCTATTTGTGGTTGCTCTCTGGACTCATTTGTGTCACTTTCCTCTAAAAATATATGTCTTTCTCTATGATCATATTTGTAGTCGGTCTCATCAAAGCGAACATCTCTCGATATTATTATCTCATTTGTTTTTGGATCCCACAATCTGTACCCTGAACCGCAATATCCAATCATAATCATAGGTTTTGCTCTAGGTTCTAGTTTACTTGGCCTTGGAAAAATCATGCACCACGCTTTAGAACCAAAGACTCTCAGTCTCTCTAGTTGATTCTTTCCAAACCATATATTGGCCGGTGTGTCTCCATCGAGTGCTCTAGAGGGGGATCTGTTTATGGTGTATGCTGCAACACGGATCGCTTCGCCCCATAGGTACTTAGGTAATGAAGTTTCTAATAACATAGCTCTTACTCTATCAGCTAGTGTCCTGTTCATCCTTTCACAGACTGAGTTTTGTTGTGGTGTATACGCACATGTGGTTTCTTGTCTTATACCATTTTTGTTATAGAATTCTTTTAGTTCCTCATTCACAAATTCTCCGCCTCTGTCTGTTCTTATTCTTTTCACATAAAAACCATCATTATGCAGACTTCTTATATAACTCATAATATAATCTTTTGCTTCATCCTTTCTTTTCAGTAAATGTACTTCAGTGAAATGTGAATAATCGTCTATTATTGACAGATAATATTTCTCTCCATTCATGGTTTCTGGTGTAATTGGTCCACCAATGTCACAATAAATCAATTCTCCAATTCGCCTTGTTCTGGGTTTTACTGTTGGAGTAAAAGGGCAGCGTGTTCCCTTTGCTTCCATGCATACTGTGCATTTCATACTTGAATAAGGTACTCCCAGTATTTTCATACCTGCATGATTTAGGTGACCTAGTCTTCTGTGCCATAAATTGGTATCCGTCTTATTTGCGACCAATGCGTTGCCTTTATTCATATTTAAATGTAGAGTAAAAAGTTTCCCATTGTTGTCCACATTTACTTTTACTTTACCATCATTAATATTTGATGAATTCCTGTTGAATTCAACATTGAAGCCTTTCTGATTTAGTTTCATCACTGATATTAAATTTTGGGATAGGTTTTCTAATATTAAGCAATCGTTTATAGTGACTTTTTCTCCATCGTCTGTTATACCATTTATTTTTCCCTTTTTCTTTGCTGACAACATAGCTTTATTTGCCGTTTGAATTTTTATCTCAGGTATCTCTTTTATTTCTGTCATATATTTCTCATATTTTTCATCTATCATGTGGTGTGTTGCACCGGAATCAATCACAAATTTTATCTCATTATTTACACTGTCTCCATTTGTTGCTGCATGGGCCTGTGCCGCTATGAATGATGATGATTCTTTTTCTTTTATTTCTTCTGTAAAATTTGCATTTGAATTTCTATTATCACTTCTTCCTCTGTAGCTACTTTGGCCTCTCTGATGGCCTCTTCCTCTCTGATAGCCTCGTCCTCTTTGATAACCTCCTCCTCTCTTTTGTTGATTATGTGCTGACTTGTTGCCAGGACAGTTTCTGGCAAAATGATTAGGCTCTCCACAGTTATAACAATTTATTGAGCTATTTTGAAAAGCATAATCTTTTGTGAAGCTTTGTTTACTGTCTTTATTGTTCTTTTCTTTAAGTTCAGCATCTAGCATTTTGCATTTAATGAACTCTACTGTGAGCTCAGCTCCAGATGCCTCCAATGCTGTAATGACCGGCTGATAAGCATTTTCTAAACTTAGTAGTAGTTGACACACTCTTTCTTTCTCATCCATTTTACTTCCATTAGCTTCTATGTCTCTGACTATTGTATCAAATTTGTTAAAGTGTTCTTCTACGCTGTCTTGCTTTTTGCATTTTAAATTTATTAATTTTCTTCTCAGGTATAAGCTTGATAATGTACTTTTTCTTTCAAAAATATTTTTTAAATTTTCTATCATTTCGTAGGCTGTTCCTGCTTTTCTTACATATTCTAGATGCTTGTCTGATAACGCTTGTACTATTATGTTTCTTGCTTTGGCGTCTTTGCTCTTTACATCTTTGTCATCGAGATTTATATTTTTCTCTATAACATCTTTACAACTTTTTTCATCCATTGCCATCTCCACTCGAAATAACCAGTTCGAGAAATTTTCATTTTCCAATTTAGGTATTTGGTTTACTTGTGTAGTCATCTTTATATTTTTGGTGTTCTTGCTTTAGAAACACTTTTCCACGCTCTTTTTGCCTAGCCTTTTTCTGTGGTGGCACGAGGACTCCTACAACTTTTCCTACGCTAATCTTTGTCGATCTGACTGACCTAGGACTCTGGGCCCATAACCTATAGAATAAAGAAGAATTCCATGGCACAATCAAATACTTTTATTAAGCTTAGGAAAGTTATATCTAATACATTTTATGGAAACCTATTCGCTACACATTACGTACGACGCCATGACAGGCAAGACAAGAACGAACGAGTTGAACACATTGGGGTGAGTGAACTAGAGTGAACCTTTTCTTTACTTCTCTATGATCGGTAGCTATGGTCTATGACAGAATACTACAGATAACTTACTCTATTTCCAATATACTAAAGATAGTAAAGCTAGAAAAACGGAAGAATATCTAGATATTCGTATCCAGTCCCTCGAAAATCAATGGCGGGATTTCGAGAAACGTCATGCGACTCTCCTTGAAACCATTGAAGAAAAGTCGCATAAATACTTTACGGAAGATGTATTTAACAAAACTCAGCAACCACCTATATCTGAAAACTGCTTTGTTTCTGCGACGCTAGCAAAAAGCATACTCGTGCGTCATCTACGGTCGTGTTACTAACGAAGGCATACCTACAATAACTTTACTTGCGGCGTAGACTAAGGTTGCTCCGCTTGCGCAGAAAATTACACTGCCTCGAATGGAACTCTGCGGCGCACTGCTACTGTCACAACTAGCCAAGAAAACTGTAGAAGCCTTCAAAGGACACACCATCACTATGCAGGCTTGAAGCGACTCCCAAGTTGTAATTGCCTGGCTGCAGGGAGACATCTCTAGATGGGAAAGATACGTTGCCAACAGGGTAAGCAAGACCAAACAGGTCATCCCGGCTGAAAACTGGCACTACGTAAAATCGGAACACAACCCTGCAGATTGTGCGTCAAGAGGAATGTACGCAACAAAGCTACTCACCTTCGACCTTTGGTGGAAAGGACCTGATTTCATACAGACTTTTGAGAATCAGAAGGTCCCGATGTGTCTCCATACAACTGAACTGGACTCGAACCTACAGTGACAGCCCTACCAAAAAATCGCGAGACACATTTCATCGATGAACTAATAAACAAACACAGTTCGCTGACTCACATAAAGCGTGTGACGGCATGGGTACGACGCTTTAGTACAAGTGCACTTAATAGTTCGAAATCTGACACCAATTACCTAACTACTAATGAGTTGACTGAGGCGAATGAACTTATAATAAAACATATTCAGCAGATAGAATTCAAACAAGAATACAAAAAACTTTTAAAGAAGGAATCGGTGTCTATTAAAAGTCCTTTATACAAACTTAACCCATACCTAGACGAACAGGACATCATTCGTGTTGGTGGTCGCCTCAAGAACTCTAACTGGCCTCTCGAGATGAAAAATCCAATAATTTTGTCAAGGAATGGAAGGCTCACTCAACTACTTATAGACCAAGCTCATTCCAGAGTACCTACTACATGGAGGCGCCCAATTGACGTTGGCCTACATAAGACAGCGTTACTGGATCGTCGGCGGCAACAGAGCAGTCAAAAAAAGACTCCGCCAATGTACCTATCACCTGTCACCGTCACAAGCCAACTGAAACTTACCAACTCTTAAGCGATCTACCTAAACAAAGAGCACAACCTTCAAGACCTTTTACCCATTCTGGCGTTGACTTCACAGGTCATGTGGAAGTCAAACTGAACAAAGGAAGAGGTGTGAAAACGTCCAGAGGCTACATTGCAATCTTCGTGTGTATGGCAACAAAAGCTGTGCACATTGAACTCGTGTCAGACCTCAGCACTGAGACTGTCGTCAAAAACTACCTAAATAATGAAAGGTAAGACGAAAGTCTGAGCTGAAAAACAAAAATTAAACTCTGGTTACTGATATGAGCTGTCCTCATATCAGTGACTGCGAGGAAACTAATCCCCCAGCTCTTGTATTGATGCTAGTACTGATATGAGCTGCCCTCATACCAGTGACTGCGAGGAAACTATTCCCCCAGTTCTTGTATTGATGCTGGTACTGATATGAGCTGCCCTCATACCAGTGACTGCGAGGAAACTATTCCCCCAGTTCTTGTATTGATGCTGGTACTGATATGAGCTGCCCTCATACCAGTGACTGCGAGGAAACTATTCCCCCAGTTCTTGTATTGATGCTGGTACTGATATGAGCTGCCCTCATACCAGTGACTGCGAGGAAACTATTCCCCCAGTTCTTGTATTGATGCTGGTACTGATATGAGCTGCCCTCATACCAGTGACTGCGAGGAAACTATTCCCCCAGTTCTTGTATTGGGAGACTATTCTCCCATTAACTAGATCGAGGAGGCTACCCTCCAAGATCGAGGAGCTGCTCCTGAGGTAACTATGATCATGAGGCTATTCCACCACGATCAAGGAAACTGTTTTATATAACTGGTTCCACATCCAGCCACGGTGATCGAGGAGGTTAGCCTCCAGGATCAAGAAACAGATCCTCCGATAACTGAGATCAAGGACGAACATCTCCAAGATCTAGAGAGCAGCTCCTCCCATGACTGAGTTTGGGGACTGTTCCCCAGTTTGGCCTCCGACCTCCCCTTATAGCCAACCCAAGCCTCGCATAGTGGTCTGATAACTGTTCACAAACACTGGCCGAATGCATCGGCAAACACAATGTACACAAAAGACAATAAATAATTTGGTACTCATGCACAGTCTAAATCAAAGGTCACTCACCACCTTTTCTGGGCATCATGCACTGTCTAAATCAAGGTCACTCACCACCTTTTCTGGGCACGTCCCGAACGTCAATGCCGGGAGCAGTGCAGAGGCGCGCGCGCGCACCGCTCGCCTCCTTCACCCTCTACATTGTGATGACACAGCTACTTTGCGTTATAGTCTACCTAGCTACCTAGGTAGACATACTATAGCTTCGCATTCGCGACATTCCCCCCAGAGAAGAATGAAATAAAAATCTTATTTGCGTAAGCTATAACTGATTATAATCAACAATTATTTATTATGTATTTAACTAAAACTGTTTTCTGATTCTACTGTTCAAACAATGTGATCATCAACTGAGAGGTCCACTCCTTGACCTTCTGTTTAGCTTTGACTGCGGAAACTCTGACTGGTCGCTTTGCTTTGGTATCTGAAGATTGCTGTGCCGAAACATCGGTCTTCTTATTGCTTTTGGATTTGTCAATTTCTGTGTCCGTTAAAGAACGGTGACTGATACTAGGTGAGTGATTCATTTGCTCTGATGGTTGTTTAACGGGATTCTTCAGAATCGGAACTAGCTCTGGTCGTAGGGTTACTCTGATTTGGTAAAGGTACTGTATTCTGCTCTTCAACTTCGAGTGGGAAGAGATGACCAATAGAACGGGTGAATGTTTCCCCTGATGGTACTTTGACTCTGGCTGCTCTAACTTGTCCGTCCGAACCTTTAATCAACTCTGTTATCTTTCCGACTTTCCAGTGTGCTCTGCTACCATCTGATTTTATCTGAACAGTCTCTGTAAGCTTTGGTGCCCTATTAACTACTACTCTTGGTTGCCTGTGTTTGTCATTCCTTTCACGCAGACTCATCAAATACTGATTAGTAAACATCTTTGAAAATTCCATTATAATGATTTGACCCCGCTTCCAACCGTCAATTAGGTTAGCTTTGGTCACTGTGGCTGGTTCTAAAAAGTCACGATCTGAGATGCAGGTCGTCACTGGACCTCCTACATTTAGAAAGTCTTGAGGAGTCAAAACATGTTCTAACTCTGCACCTACTGTCGTCAGAGGTCTGGTATTTACGATGGCCTCGACTTCTTTTATCGCTGTACACAACTGATTGTGATTTAAGAGATGTTTGTCTAGTGTTCTCTTCATACTGTGTTTGACTAAACCTATTAGGCGTTCGTAAAATCCTCCAAACCAAGGAGCTAATTCTGGAATAAATTTCCATCGCAACTTATTTGTTATGCAATAGTCTGATATCAGTACGTCTGCAGTTAGCTTAAATTGTGTGGCATTGTCTGATACAATCAACTGTGGAAAACCTCTTATGGCAACGAATCTTCTTATGGCTAATGTACATTCTTCCGCTGATAAATCTTTAACAACTTCCATATGTATAGCTCTGACTGCTAGGCAAGTAAATAGGCATACCCAACAGTTTCTTTTGGGAAATATTCTGTCTGAATATTTAATATTGTCTTTGTCTCGTCTTTGTCAGCGGATTGAGTGCTATCGGTTATTATTGGTTCTATTCTGTCTAAATTTGATCCAGCTGTATTAGACTCAGTAGGTTCTAAATTCGTGAGACCCTGCCCGGCGAAAGAAATTTGAGTCTCCTCATTATTCTCGTTATTAGAAAATATAGGCCACTTTTCAGAATCATCCATCAAAAATTCTGGTCCTTTGAGCCATCTAGCGTAACAATCTACTCTATCTGATCTTGTGCCAATATCTGATGGATTGAGCTTGGTTGGAACGTACCTGACTTGTAAACTTTTGTTCTGTTTTATTTCATTTATTCTACGCGAAACAAACGGCGGAAGCAGTTTGTTAGAATTGTACCAACTCAAACTATTTGGCTATCGGTCCATAAGAATTGAGCTTTAATTTTCAGGCGTATAAACTTCATGACGTAGGTTATCAATCTACAACCAATGAGTACTCCTAGCAATTCTAATCTTGGAATCTGTAGGTTTATTTGGTCCTTTAACGGCACCAATCTTGATTTGCCAATAACAAAACTGACAACACTATTAGTGCGCAAAGAAGTACGCAAGTATACGACCGCTGCATAGGCTTCCATAGAGGAGTCTGTGAAGCAATGCAGTTCGTATTCGATTTGACTATCTGTGTCGACTTTCTTTAGACTTTGTGCGTAGTAACGATTGGTATTTATCTCCTGAAGATAAGTGAATTTGGACGCTATGTTTTGCCATTCAATAAGCAGGTTGTCACTCAATTTATCATCCCATTTAATTTTTTCTTTCCACAATTTCTGAAAGAATAACCTTGCTGGAAGCATCACTGGAACTGCAAAACCACATGGATCATACACCGAAGCAATGGTTTTTAAAACGTCTCGTTTTGACTGAGCTTCATTTAGATCATTACTATTGAAATTTGATTTTAAGTAAAGATGATCGTTTTGTATGTCCCACATTAAACCTAGGACCTTCACATGTTTCTGGTCTTTAGCCCGAAATCTATCTGGTATAAGAGAAATCAGTTCTTTTGAATTTGAATTCCACTCACGCAAATTCATGGACAAGCTGTTAAATGATTGTTTGGAAATTTCATATAAGTTCAGTGCATCTGATATTGTCTGTGCTCCCGTTACAATATTATCCACGTAAATGTCTTCTGCTAGATCTTTCATTAGTGTACTGTCTGATTTCGTTAAGTGAAACCTAATCGTGGCGTTCAACAAAAACGGACCTTAAATCACTCCAAACGGAACGCGGCAAAATCGCAAGTGAAGAACGTTATCCGCATGAGCTTTTTCATTTATGTTTTTGATCCAAAGGAATCGCGTTACATCTCTGTCTCGATCTTGGAGACCTAACTGCAAAAAAGCCTTTTCAACGTCTGCTACTATACCTATCGGGTGTTCTCTAAACTTGATCAACAAACCAGTCAGATCCTCCAACATTACCGGCCCACGATATAAACATTCATTCAGACTTCGATTGTCTCCTGTCTTGGCTGATGCGTCATAGACAATACGTAGCTTTTTAGCCTTATCACGACTGTGGACGCAGTGATGAGGAAGATAATGAACTGTGTGGGTTTGTGGTTTAAAAGGTTCCGGTACCTCCTCTATGATTCCGTTCTGTAACTGTTCTTGAATTATCTGATCGTATGCTTTCATTTCAGAGACGTCTAGTCGCTTCACTAAACTATTTAGACGACCCCAAGCCAAACCCAAATTGTTAGGAAGACTAGGCTTTGATTCAGTCCACGGCCATTGAACATGATACCGTTCATTTTCGTAGTGAATGGTTTCGTTGAAATGTTTCACTGCCTCTTCATCGCGAGTAGTCTTGGGTGAATCTGTAATACCTATTGATTCGAGGTCCCATAGTTTTTTAACATCGTCTAACTTGAGGGGAAGATCTGGTTCATTTAGCTTACTATCGAACCCCCCATCTGATTGAAAATAAGTCAACACGGTAAGTTGATCTGAGTTATCAACGGTCTCTTTCATTTTTCCCGACCAAACCCAGCCAAAATCTGTGTTTACTAAGAAAAGATCCTCAGTGACTGAAATCTTTTGATGCGACATGAATGAGTGATAATAGTCGTTACCTATCAAGATGTCAATTTTATCACCACATGAACCATTATCTGCCATTACGAGATCCTTTAATCTTACATCGTTCCATACCTGCGCTGGGTCTCGAAACACTGGTGTTCGGATACCATGTGTAATATAAGGCACAACGTTTGCGTGAATACATCGCGTAACACCAGTTCGTGTCATTATTTTAAAATTCACTACGGAACTTTCAATTTGATGTGGCGATTTTGCTCCAAACGTAAATATCGATAGGTTTGACTTTTCAACAATCGAGAGCTTCAAAGTTTTAGCGATAGATTCTGTTATGTATGAGCGTTGACTACCGCAATCAAGTAAAACACGACATTTCAATTGTTTGGTTCCTGCTTCTGAGCTACTTACGTCAACGAGACAAGTCTGTAGCAATGTAGTGTTTATTTCAGATCTAATGTGAAAACTCTCAGTCGGAGTTGATTTAACTGACTGCGATAGCTTTACAGGACATAGTGCTCTATTGTGAGTGCCAAACTCATTACAATGCTGACATTTTCGTTTTAACCGGCAATGCTTGGCCCTATGGCCTTCACGTAAACAACTGTAACAGCGGTTAACTATTTGTGACTTTCTATCTTGTATAGTTTTGTACTTAGTACATTCATCATTAAAATGTTCCTGTCTACAAAATATACACCTAATTTTCTTTTTAGGCGGCTCATCATTCCTGTTTGTAAATTCATGAGGTCTTTTCCGTGAGTTTGGTTGTGACTTATTGAAAGGTTTGTTATCAAACTTAGGTTTATCTTTTCGAAAAGTAGTGAATTTGCGTGGCCTATTGTCTCTCTTCTCTTCAACCCTAACGTGCATTGAGCCTAGGGTAAAATTGTCACTGTTAGTTTTACGCTCACTGATCGTTGCGTCTATATTTTTCGTGTCTGTACTATTTTTCTTAAGTCTGTTCGAAGTTTCCTTAGCCGATATTATATACTCTAAATATTTCCTGATGTTATCTATTTTTTCGTCTTCGTCTGTCATTTTCATTCTTAATTCATAAATCAGGTCTTCTGGGAACTTTTCCATAATCATTACTCTGAGGTGGTTGTGATTCACATCTTCGCCTAAGGAGCTAAGCACTCTGAGATGTCTTTCAATTTCATTGAGAACTTGCCTGTAATCTTTGACTTGATTGGAAGTTATTGCCTTTATTCTATAGAGAGCTACATAGTGAGCGTCAATAATCGCACTGGGTTTGCCATACCGATCCTTTAAAGTTTTGACCGCTATACTATAGTTTGTGTTTGTAGTGTCTAAGCCTTCGATAGCCTGTTTTGCGTCGCCTTCAAGAACGGATTGTAAGTATAACAACTTATCAACGTCGTTGATATTTCGACTGTCAACATTTGATGAGAACTGATCCCAAAACTGTTACCATTTGAGGACGTCGCCATCAAATTTGGATAACTCCATTCTTGGTAGCTTACTAGTTATGTTTAGGTTTTCGCCACTATTGGTTGAAACCGCTGAACGTTTCTTTTCATTGCGCTTGAGACAAACATCTATCTCTGATATTAAATCTTCGGCCTGAATTTGTGTCAATGTGTACCGACTGATTTCTTCTCCATCGGGTTCTGTAACTAATTTGCAGTAGCTATGGATTTCTGAGACAAACCTTTGATTGGCACCTTTCAGCTTTGATGCTGTTAGTTCTAGTTCACTTAAGTTGGTATCACTCTCTGTTAATTTTTGTACTGCACACTGAGCAGCAGTTATGTAGGACTGAATGGACTCATAAATCAACTTTAAACGAGTTCGCAGGACGTCTTCCATTTTTAATACAGTACCCTATCTACACGACCCAAGAGCAAAACTGTTATCTTTGTGACACGTAGTTAAGTTTTTGTTCAAAAATCTAAAACCAAAAATAACTTTTTGTTAGCCAGTTCTATTTAACTAATAGGGCATAAGTAGTTTCTACATGAGAAATACCCCTTTGTTTCTAGTAGGCAAACAAAGCCGTTCGCAAAAGTAAATACTTAGTTAGTAAAAACTTTGTACTAGTAGGTAAGTAGTACCACGAATATTATAAACTATGGTACCGGCGACCAACCATAAACAACCGGGTACCTGCTATATTTTAAAGGTACGCCTTTGTTATAATCAACAAATGTAAGTACTAGTTATTTAACATTCCACTAAGTATAATTGCCCAAACTCCCACACACTAAGAGGAAGTCATAAAATTCTTAGTACGCAACAGTAAGACCCTTGTTCTAACTTTGCAACAATGTAGACGCTGGTATTAGTAATACCGTAATGATTGGACGTACTCAGGACTACCCCTTTGCAAAATACATGTATTTCCTGATAACAGTAAATAATGATCCCATTTCAATCCCTCAAAAATACAGATAAAAAATCTTTTGTCTTGATTCTCGACAAATAAAAGTTAAGTGGCTGCACTTGACTGCAGTAGTCAAGGGTTAATGCCATGTGTGGTTTTATTTATTTGTGCACACGGCCCATGACTACATAAAATATATACCTACTTAATAATATTTTATCACTTCTATCATCTATGCTTCGCTTTTGTAACACATTTTTTATTTTTATTATGTACGGAACGTTAAATTATTACGACTTCTCCGCACAAAAATAAAATCTATATTATTTTTATAATTAAAATGATTTTGTCTAGAATGTTTTTGAGATGATCCCTGCATCTCCACCATGTCGTCAAAAACTACCTAAATAATGAAAGGTAAGACGAAAGTCTGAGCTGAAAAACAAAAATTAAACTCTGGTTACTGATATGAGCTGTCCTCATATCAGTGACTGCGAGGAAACTAATCCCCCAGCTCTTGTATTGATGCTAGTACTGATATGAGCTGCCCTCATACCAGTGACTGCGAGGAAACTATTCCCCCAGTTCTTGTATTGATGCTGGTACTGATATGAGCTGCCCTCATACCAGTGACTGCGAGGAAACTATTCCCCCAGTTCTTGTATTGATGCTGGTACTGATATGAGCTGCCCTCATACCAGTGACTGCGAGGAAACTATTCCCCCAGTTCTTGTATTGATGCTGGTACTGATATGAGCTGCCCTCATACCAGTGACTGCGAGGAAACTATTCCCCCAGTTCTTGTATTGATGCTGGTACTGATATGAGCTGCCCTCATACCAGTGACTGCGAGGAAACTATTCCCCCAGTTCTTGTATTGGGAGACTATTCTCCCATTAACTAGATCGAGGAGGCTACCCTCCAAGATCGAGGAGCTGCTCCTGAGGTAACTATGATCATGAGGCTATTCCACCACGATCAAGGAAACTGTTTTATATAACTGGTTCCACATCCAGCCACGGTGATCGAGGAGGTTAGCCTCCAGGATCAAGAAACAGATCCTCCGATAACTGAGATCAAGGACGAACATCTCCAAGATCTAGAGAGCAGCTCCTCCCATGACTGAGTTTGGGGACTGTTCCCCAGTTTGGCCTCCGACCTCCCCTTATAGCCAACCCAAGCCTCGCATAGTGGTCTGATAACTGTTCACAAACACTGGCCGAATGCATCGGCAAACACAATGTACACAAAAGACAATAAATAATTTGGTACTCATGCACAGTCTAAATCAAAGGTCACTCACCACCTTTTCTGGGCATCATGCACTGTCTAAATCAAGGTCACTCACCACCTTTTCTGGGCACGTCCCGAACGTCAATGCCGGGAGCAGTGCAGAGGCGCGCGCGCGCACCGCTCGCCTCCTTCACCCTCTACATTGTGATGACACAGCTACTTTGCGTTATAGTCTACCTAGCTACCTAGGTAGACATACTATAGCTTCGCATTCGCGACAGAGACGTTCATAGCAGCATTCCAACGAATGTGCGCTCGACGCGGGACTCCAAAGCACGTCTACTCCGACTGCGGTACCAATTTCATCGGTGCTGCCAAGGTGTTACGCAAAGAATTTGAAGAGTTCAGACAACTTCTATCACCAGAAATCTTCACCGAGATCGGAAAACTGGAAGTTGAATGGCATTTCAACGCTCCAGCTTGGCCAAGCGCAGGCGGTCTCTGGGAAGCGGCAGTAAAGTCCTTGAAATACCACCTACAACGTGTACTTGGCGAACAAAAACTTACATACGAGGAGTTTACAACTCTACTCACGAAGATTGTGGCCTGCATGAACTCCCGACCTTTATGTCCACTCACAAAAGACCCGGAGGAGTTTTACAACTATCTGACCCCTGGACACTTTCTTACCGGCATCCGATACTCACCTTACCCCTTTCCGACTACAGCGACATTAAAACTATTGACATTCGTCGACGATGGCAACTGACTGAGAACATGCTACAACAGTTCTGGAAAAGCTGGTCCAACGAATACCTCACACAACTACAAAGTCGCAGTAAATGTAACAAACCAATGAAAAACATTCAGAAAGGTGACATCGTGTTGATAAAAGAGGATAACATGCCTCCCGGAAAATGGGCCATGGGGCGAGTCATAGAGCTTCATCCTGGCTCCGACGGTCTGGTCCGAGTAACAACAGTTAAAACTCAATCAGGCATACTTAAGCGTCCCGTCGTGAAACTTTCGCCACTCCCCATGGAAACGGAGATTCCACAACAACAGCGAGATGAAAAAGATCAGACGTCGTCGACTGAACAAAAACAGAAGGCCCCACGCTCTCGAAATACAAAAGGAACCGCTATTAAAACATTTACAACATTACTGATAACATTGTTTACATTAGTAACAGGAGTACATAGCGCCGGCAGTGGCACGCGCTCAAGCGCTCACATTACAAGCTTTGAGCCCGACCGACCTATTTGTTATGATGCGCTCGGCAAAATTGTAGAGCTCGAGGACAAGGTGCCAAACACCTGGCTGGCTGTTTGTTGCGGAGCTTGCATTTTGCGCACAGTATGCGACAATGACATCGGTTCATATGTTATGACTTCTTCAGGCATTGTTACTCTAAAGCAAGGATGCTTGTTACAGCCCAACGATTTCACCATCTACTCACGCAACGAGTACAACACCAACATGAAGATAGAACCTACCTTCAATCTCTCCCTGTCAACCGTTAACAACATTGTGAACCTGACCTACTACAAGGTGCCATGGGAAACTTTACAACGAGTGGAGGAGACGAAAAACATCGCAAAACGGATACTTTACCAAAAGAAAAGAGAAATCCTCCCCACAACGATTACCACCTATGACATCCACCAGTACGCGATTAGCTACCCCCTACTCGGTGTAGTAATCGTCATCATCATTATCATCATCTGGGCAGCCATAAGATATCGTCCTCACTTACTGGCTCAGACCAAGCCAAAACACTCGAGTGAAGACATAGAGCACAACCACGCCCCCGTCCGGAGAGGGTCGCTCGCAAGGCGGCCGGCCACGCAGCATCCCCGGCAATAACGACACAACCATCAACGGACCCTACCGACGGCAAAGACAACATTGCGTTCAGTTTTGATTGATTACTTTTGTACTGGCCTGTCTTTCTTTGACTAAACTTTAATTTTATTTTCTTTTGGGGTTGCCAACATGTACGGTTTCACCCGTACATCGGCAATTTGCGCACGCGGCGTTCCACTTTATAGTGGCGCAAGCGCTGCATTACTTAACATTTAATCTAAACTAAAAAACTAAATCTAGACAGTACGTAACCTCCCAAGTAGCATTCAGGGTTCTCTAAAAGATGTCTAGTCGTTCACATGTACTCCACAAGCATGTGTAAGTCAGCTGTACCTATAAGAGCTGTATAGCTTGCTATAATGCTCTTAAAGAACCAGTTTGGGCACAAATTAGACAGCCTTAAGTTCACTATGGCTGTACATTAGCTGTATAATAGCATTATAATAGCAGTTTAAGTAGTAACATCGGACTTAAGGCTGACTTACGGCACTATATGCGACGCAGTGTGAACCATACAACGTACATGAGTGTAATAAAGAGTAACAATGTGGCTAAATACACAGCCTTCACAGTTAAAATCCGACAAATGTACTCCAGAGTGCTACCTAAAATTCACGTGTGTCCTGCTATATTTCTTATTTTATATAATTAAATATTATAGCGCAGTTTTTGTGTGTCCAACTCCGGCGGACAAAATAAGGATAAATTACGCGTAATGTACCGTTTTAAATAGGTACTTAAATAATGTTAATGCCATGGGAATGCAACTTTATCGTGAAATGTATACATATTAACAGCTAAAATATTCACGCGCCTCTGTAAAAACGCGATATTCATTTTAAAATATTTAAAACTGTCTGAGAGGAAATCAACAATTTTCAGTTTTTGATATTGGCCGCGATTCTGTTGTTTAGCAACTAACTAGTTAGAAATCCTAAAATTTTCTAATTTTAGTTTAGAAAAACCTAAGAGTTATTCGGATGGTGCGTCCTACCAAATTTAGAACATCGAAATACTTGATTCTGACGTTTCTAAATTGAGTTCACAGATAACATAAACCTACATAAAACACTCGTTCATTTCATTCACTTTTCCGCTACTCGCCGCTAGATGGCGCCCTATTGTCTATGGTAAGCAAGTATTTCTTGTTTTTTTTTTTGGCAGCATTGCCAGCGCGAGTTTGTTTTGGTAAAATTTTGGGTAATTTTGGGATTCAGAGTATTATTTCCAGGATGCGTCTTTGGATTTTTTCAGGTTATTTTACCACTAGCTGTTATTTGTGACTTCGTCTGCGTGAACTAGGTGTTCTCGTGCTTGGACTGATATACTTTCTTGTGATAAACATACGAAATGCTGCAAACTCTTCAAAACGAAATATTCACCCTGGGAAAACTTGGGGAGAATGCAAAACGGTTATCGGGCAGCCCTTGTTTTGTTTACGTAGGTATTTTAATATTTCATTTGCATTGCAATTATGTGAAATCTGGTGATCGCCTAAATGCCTAATGCAGCAGCCTTCAGGAGAACCGCGTCGAAAGAGATCAAACCCTAAACAAAAAGATTGGATGGTGGAGAGACTCACAAACAAAGAAATGGCGCGAGGTACGTAACCTACCAAGATGTTACATTTTTATGTTTGTTTTCAAAGACGGGTCCAAGATAAGTAGGTAGGTAGGTACCGACGACGATCAGTGAGCGAAGGAATCCGCGCTGAACTCAGCGCGGCGCCCGCGCTGCCTCCACTGTCCTGCAGTTCAGGTTCTGCATCTGATCTATTAGACAGGTACCTATAATCTATGTAGCTGCCTATTTGCAATAGCCCTCTGATGGTTTAGTCTTTTTTCAGATAACCAGGCAGATGCAAGGACCAAGGATTTTAGGCGATGCTGGCAGGGGAGCTCAACTTACTTAGTTGTAGCAGGACAGCAGAAGAGTAGCAGCATGTAAGTTACATTATTTTATTTCAAATGGCTTTAGCGACCTAGAAGTGGATTATTATACATTATTATTAATTACTACGGTTAACACCAATTACAATAATTAATTAAATTACACACAGGCACAAAAAGTCAATTAAATACATCTAATGATCTAAATTATGTCAAATGTTACTAAATAATAAGATTAAGATTATACATATTTAAATTTGGTATTTGTAATGAAAGCTTTGAATATATTTTTGTCCATTGGTACAGATGAGATTTACCTATCGTTTTATTTTTTCAGGGAACACCTGAACCACCCTATGCTGCCCTCTATGGACGCGGAAAGACCGGCACCACCTAACAGCCCCCCTCTAGTCGTCGCTGTCCATCAACGGAAAGCCCTCGCTTAGAATACTTGTGTACTTTGTTACCTTCTTACCTACCTATAATTATTATGATTAAAAAAATTATGCAAAATATGTAGAGTTTATTAATCTCCTTTGAAATTATTATTAATCTTGCCTCATGGAGGAAATCAGTATTGTGCTCATTTTTTTTTTATACATTATAGACAAACGTTTGACCGCAATCTCACCTGATGGTAAGTGACGATGCGGTCGACGATGTAGCACATTTGCCTAGAAGAAACCTATTCACTCTCCTCTTGAAAACATTCAAATTGTAAGTGTTCGGAAACACAGACACCGGCAAAGAGTTCCACTCCTTGGCGGTCCTCAGGATAAATGTTGAGGCGGCGCGCTTGGTGCGGACTGGTGGCATGTCGACCATGTATGGGTGTCGCGTCTCCGTACGTCTGGTGGTCCGATGATGGAATGGGGATGGGAGAACTAACTCATGGAGTTCTAACGCACACTCTCCAAAATGTATCCGATAAAAGACCGAAAGACTGGCAACTTTTCGCCGATGTTCGAGGCTCAGGAGCTTAGCTTCAACCAGCGTATCGTTGCTCCAATAAAGGTAAAGGCTCCAATGAGCCTTTTGGCTCGTCTTTCAATGGTCTCCAAGGCCTCAAGCTGGTATTTGGCCGAGCCATCCCAAAGATGAGAGCAGTACTCCATACAGGTTTGGACTTGTGCTTGGTACAAAATAAGAAGCTGTCCCGGTGTGAAGTACCGTCATCTTCTGCCAATACTTCTTGTTCAGTCCATGCTTTCATCCACATCTGCAATAAACATACATTTGGTCTTTATAAACTGCGTCGTTTTCAGCGGAAGTGTGAAAAATAGAATAAACAAAATTGGGTAGGTCACTTACCGAAAATTAACCTTGCCGAGGCTTCTATAGGACCAGCAATCACAGGTTCCATCATATTTTGAGCAAAAATTGGCACAAATTCACTACACTCTAACCTTAGTCGACACCTCTTGACGTGTTGACTAAAATTAGCTTGACATTTCTAAATTTACACATAAATAACCTAAAATATTGAACAACAGAATAGCAAAATGGCTATTTTTGACTAAATTGAGTAACTAACCTAAGTTTAGAGCTGTCACTTTAAATTTAGGTTTAGGATGGTACCAACAGAATACGAAATCTTTTTTTACGAAATTTTACATAGAAAATAGCCTAATTTAGGATATGCACACATCAGAATTAGGCCCAGTATATTGGCATTATAATTACCTATACTACGTTAATTAGTTATAACATGAAACCAAAACTCAATCGCTCTATCTGCGTATTTTGTGATAAATCTGCATGATAATTTTGGAGATTTATTTGGTAAATTATTTAGGTTAGAGAAAAAATGGTGGAAATAAAATACGGCTAAGTGAACTGTTATAACTCCAATTTAATGCGGTGAGCGTAATATAGGTTCACATGTGTTCTGTTAGAATGCTGTTTTATCTATATGAAGTCCCACATTTGTACCACTATAGAGCCAATTTCTATAAATTTAGTCTAATGTGAACTTATGTACAGTTGTAAGATGTAGTTCAGGTCAACTACAGCTACTAGCTGTATAACAGTCTAAAACAAGTAAACATAACAGCCTTTGGCTTTATAAATGACCACGTGTGTTGTTTTAAAATGCTAGCTCTATAACATCGTACAAGTAGGCCGTTAAACAGCGATTGCCGTATCTCTACCCTCCTATAATGCTCTTAGTCAGACGGCTGATAAAGGATAGTTGTTAGAGTATTATAACACCAACAATCGTATAAAAGTATAACACTACACTCCTATAAGTCCCTTAGACAGGTATAGGTGTTATTAATCGCAATAATGCAGCTTATACATCACGAGTGAACTGTAATAATGCTTCAAGTACACCTGGGAACTAAATGTGTACTCTTAAATGGAGTAAAATGCTACTTGGGCTACTCGCGTCCAGGGAAGACACGCCAACATTGTCAACCCTGTACATATACAAACGGGAAATAAACGGGTAAAAGTTAAAGTACCTACCATTGTGTTCTCACTAATTAACTGTGCTCCTGCCTAACACTTAGGTAGGAGCACAGTTAATTAGTGAGATATTGTTTTACCAGTTACTGGTAAAACAATAACTTCCGTGAGTGCAACATACAACAGACATCTATCGTCTGTAAGGCCAATAGGTGCAAACTGGACCCCTTGGACCTTACACTGGTTTCAGCACAGCACTTTCAGCTGAGCCCCCCGCTCCAGTCTGGCAAAAGCTCATGAAGTTGAAGTTGTGACCTCACAGTCTGCCCAGCCCCCAGTTCCGCTTAGTGCTGTCATACCTACCTGAAAAATTGTGACAGTGACATTACTACACACATGACATAATTTATTTAGTAACTGAGAACGAAATCTTTTTTGTTTTGTTGCGTTTTGTTCGCTACTTTACTTTGAAACAATTTTACATATTTAAACTCTCATTTTTATCAATTAAATATATATTATAAGAAATATATTAAAATAGGTACCTATATAATGAATTTATTTATTTGTGTCTGAAAAACTACTAAAATTGAATGAGATCTGACCGAGTAAAACCCCAGTAAAAAAGACTTTATCTGAAACTGACTTACAAAAAAACGAACTAAAACTAAACGCACAGTAAATGTCGGTCGGCATCGGCGGGCCGCGTTTGTGATTTTTGCATCTTTTTCTTAGTTTTGCAATTACAATAGAATTACACTGAATTCGTCAATTTCTTTTGAAATTCATGTGGAAAGTAAAAGGTTGAGAAGTAATGCAACCATCCAAAATGCTTCCAAAACTAACAGACGATACTCAAACAATGTAAGTACCTACCAAGTTTCTCGAATTTTTTAGTTTCCTCTGGGTTCACGTTCCAATTTCTAGAAAAATGTGTAGTAACATCCTGATTGCGGCTTTGCCGCCGTTATTTTTTGGATTTTGTTAACTATAAAAGTTACCGATCACCTGAAATTACTAAAATAATGATGTTTTCATCAAGCTTACAAAGCAGTCTTATTTGCCACTTCCTTTGGATTCTCCGAACTCTATCAATAGTAAATAAAATATCATCGATTCAGCAAAACTTACGGTTCTCCATACCTTATTTTAAACTTAATTTTAACTATGTTACAGATCATTTTCTGAAGGTGATGGAGTGTGTAGCTCTGAGGTATTTGCCACGGATGTGGTGGTCACCACGAATGCCGGGAACCATGACCACGGCAGCTCTAAGGTGAAGCTCACCAACCTGGTTGATTACAACTGGGAGCCCAAGTTCTATCATGGACAACTGCTCGCTATACATTTGAGCGGAAACTATTTGGCTTATTGCATAAAAGGTTTGATAACATGATATTATCTGTAACAGAAACAGTATTATTATTTAGTGAAATTGGTGCTAAGTTGTGTTTAGAAAAACTGCTATTTTATTAAATAAGCGGTTTTATTCACAACATGCTATCTCTCTGAACTTGTTGATTTGATTTTAGACAGATTGGCGAGTAATTCAAAATAAATTCTGGTATCTAACCCTAATCCCATTTACTAATGAAGGCACAAACTGAGAACTACAGCAAGCTGTTTAACCTTTTTGTATATTCCAGCTCCCAATGCCACAAACCCTGGATCATGGACGGGCATGGTGAGGGTGGTCCACAATACTGATTTACCGACAAAAGGATCCAATCTGAGGTCTCTGATCAAAGGGATGAAAGGAGAGGTGAGATGTTTTACACAGTTATTCAAAAAAATAATGAATAGGCATAAATAGATTCATACAATCAAAATAGAAAAATAATTGGTGCTGCTTATTTAGGGTCCTTATCAGACAGAAAGCGGACACACAGTAGAGCATTTTGCATTGAATGTGGAAACAATCCAAATTGTTACAAAATATTTACTAAAAAAAGCAAATTGGTACTTACTATGAGTAAGTTGGTACACTATTCTCTATCTGCAATCAACACTTGTGTGATATAAAAACAGAAATAAATAATACAACTGGATTTGATGTCTCTTATGACTGATTTATATTGATTTAGTAGCAGTATCCAGTATCACTGGCTTGCAGAGCTGGATCAACACTATATCAATATAAACAGAGCTGGGTTGCCTCTGTATCAATATTGTTACAGAAATGCCTAAATTATGGACAACCGCTAGCTAGTGTATAAATGCAAATCAGTCCTTTAGTAATCTGAAGTTCTTCGGTTGCAGGTACAAGACTTAGCATTTGCCCACATACAAAACCAAGTGATACTAGCTATAATTGACGAACAGGGCAATTTCTATGTTCATGAGATTGAAGTCACCGATAGTGGATTGAGGTAAGAACTACTACCATTCCCCAGTCTCAGTCATGCCCAGTTTTTTTATGAAATAAAGTAGTGAAGTGAGTGTTTATTAGTTCCCTCTGCCTACAGTTGAATTACATATCAAAGCTGTATGCAGGGCATGTCCTATATGAAGTCCATAATACATTTCATGGTAATAAGGTTGTGTAATAATTTTTGCAGTATACTGTGGTCCCAACTCAAACTCGTGCTGCAGACAGTATGGTCACACTATTTGCTTAAACTAATTTTATTTTGTGTATTGCGTGTGTTACAAAAAATGTATTTTCTTATATATGTTTAGTTCATATATAAATGTGTGTTATTTGTAGGGTCACTCTATTAGCAGAGATCCGTGATGAGTCAGGGTTGACAGGCATAGGGCACCGCGTGGTGTGGTGCCCTTACATACCCGATGAGGATGACGAAGCACCTGATGAAGATGTGGCTAAGCTGCTTCTTACTACGCATGGCAACATTGGTATGCAACTTTCATTCTCTTTTACTAGTGAGGTATCTCATCACATCTCTATTTGTCGCCATCTTTCTTGAAAATGAATCAGAGTCAAGTGAAAAATCATTTACTGAATCACATATTAGGGATTCCAAGGCCCAAACTGAAAGAATCACTTTGAATCGTCTTAAACATTAACGTGACAGTTGTGCGTTATCAAAACACGTTATTTAAAACAGAAGGACTCATAACTTTTAGGATGTTAAAGAGCTCGTTGCGTTTTAATTTATTTTCAAAATTGTTGTAATTATACTAATCCATTTGACATGTACTGTGAATTTATATTAGCAAAATATGGATCTGGATATCAAAATTAATACGAAAATTAAAAAAAGTTATTTTTAAGATTATTCAATGAACAACAGGACAGAACTTACAACTAGAAGGCTACGACATAAGTTGTAAAAAAAGAAGTGTTTAATGAGCTAGTGAGCTAATGGCCCAAGTTTGCAGGTATTTTATTTTTTGCACTAAAATACAAGTTTGCTTGTTCCAGCTCGGATCTGGAATATGCGTATAATAGCGTCGTGTGTGTCCGCGTGCGAGGGGGTGGGCTGGTCGGCAGCGCTGGCCGGCGGGCCGGGGGTCAGGGTAGCCGCGGAGCACGGCGCTAGGGTTGTCGCAGCCGCCTTCTCCCCCGACGGGACCGCGCTGGCCACTGCCGCCGCTGACGGATATGTCATGTTCTTTCAGGTATTGTGTTAGAGTTGGTGTGTTTTCCAGTTATAGTTACCCGCGACTTCATCCACGAAAAAAAAACAAAAAAAGTTATAACCTAAAAAAACAAAGCGGGAAAAGTAACCTACACGTGTTAATCCAGGCTACGAACTATAATGTATTCCAAGTTTCATCCTAATCGGACCAGTAGTTACAGCGTGATTGAAACACAAACATCCAAACAAACCCTTTTGCTGCTGTAGCACACAAACACCTACTAGCGTCCATATTCATTTTTTGTTACTTTTTACTTTATTTTGTAAAATAAATAAAATAAATTGTTGCTGTGACAGGCGTCACAGCTCAGTCGGTAGTGGATCTGCCTTCCGTGCTGTGGGTCGTGGGTTCGATCCCCACCAAGAACACACATTTGTGTGTGGCAAACGTAGATCTTTGTTCAATGTCTGGGTGTTACTATGTATTATAAGTATGTATTTACAAAAAAAAAGTATATAAGTATTCTATCAGCATCTAGTTCCCATATTACAAGCTTTGCTTAGTTTGGGACTAGAGAGCGATGTGTGAAATGTCCATGAATATTTATTTATATTTTTATTTATTTTTATTTTTGTTGGTTTTGTTCTGTAAGTGTACTGTGTGTTACTTAGTATGCTAATAAATGCCTGTCTGTCTGTCTGTCAAACATCTAAGCATTGTCATTTATGATAGTAGTGGGGTAAAGCTAACGCTGTGTTTATTCGCAGGTATACATGCATAATGATAGTAGTCCACGTTGCCTGCATAAATGGCAACCACATGAAGGCAAGCCGCTGTCTTGTCTCTTCTTTCTTGACAACCATAACAACTATAATGCAGAGTGAGTATCACAAACAAAGCTTTTTTTTACTGGTATCATTTACTGGTCCTTCTAATTTAAATTTATGGCAATTTCAGCTCAGAGATATTTTCATTTTAGATAAAGAAAGCTTATAAGTTGACACAATGGGCGGCCTTATCGCTGAGAGCATCATGCTTAGATGTACAGTCGGCTACATATCAACCTATCAACGGTTCGAACTTTGAACTATTATAATTTGAATGCGAGAGGGACGATATGTTTTTATGTGAGACTCGCTGCTTACGCGCCACGCGCCTACACCTATTGCGATCCCTGATTCGCAACATTCAAATTATAATAGTTCAAGGTTCAAACAGTGGATAGGTTGATGTGTAGCCGACTGTACATGCTTAACATATTTCGTCTATTTCAGCGTCCAGTTCTGGAAGTTCGCAGTGACCGGTGCTGACAATAACACCACGATAAAAGTATGGTCGTGTAAGTCGTGGCATTGTATGCAGACGATAACCTTCACCCCTTCGCCCTCGCTGAGCGCGGAGAGCCTCGGCCTGAAGGCCATGCTCGACCGCAGCGCCACCTATCTACTCTTGTCTGACTTCAAGTCACGCAGCCTGTGAGTATACAGGATATGTTAACCTGTATTTTAAGTCTGAAGGGGTAATACCGACCGAAAATGAATGATCAAATTTTTAGTACATTGTACATTAGCTTTAATTGTTTTCTCTTATGTCCTGTTTCTTCTTTGTGTACAATAAAGTGTTTATCTATCTATCTATCAAATTTTTAGTTCAGATTTCTATACAAAATCTTTTTATTTTATCAATTTTGTCAACAAGTATGAAAGGTTTATTCCAGAAATCTCCTGCGTGTTCCCCTGCGATGGGGATATCTGGACTTTTTGTCCTAAATCCTCTGCAATTACCGGCAGGGGATTTTTCAGAATTACCCTGTAAAAATCCCCTACTGAAGACTGAACATAGGCCTTTTGATTTCCAAAAAGAACGATTTTAGCCTTCTCCAATTCTCTATCCAACGCTTTTCCGTTTGTACATAAAATAGCACTTATTTTATTAGTTTTAAGTTTTATTTACTAACAGGTACGTGCTGAGCATGGCACGTGACGAAGCGGATTCGATGGCGTACTGCAAGAGTATATCAGAGTTTCTACTGCCCTATCCAGTTTTGAGCTTCTGTATCGTTGACGCCGGTAACCACCTTTTGATATTTTTTTACAAATTACCGATTGTATGTACGATTGTTTGAGAACTCTTACAAAATAACCTGCTAGCTACTTACCTTGACCAGAGGATTAGTAATGTCACACGGCCTTTTGGGCACATTGCCTGCGGTCGGTGATTCGAACTCTGTTTTCTACCTGTATCTACTAACAGGTAGAAATCAAGAGTTTTTTAAGGTATAAAAAGTTTAAAATGATGACATTATGTTACCATACCATATGTTATCATTATGTCAACTTTAACTTATAAAAGTTGGACCCCTTATTTTATAAAAAATAGGGGGTCTGTTTGTATGTATCTGTAAATATATAAAAATTTATCTTTCGGAGTAACACACATTAGATTCTACACCACTCCATCCATGCCATGTCATGTCCTTGCCATGTGTTCTAAACACCGCATCGATTTTCTACTATTTTTCGAACGGATCCATCTAATAAAATGTGTGTGTGACAGGCGTCACTGCTCAGTCGGTAATGGCTCTGCCTTCCGTGCTGTGGGTCGTGGGTTCGATCCCCACTGAGAACAAACATTTGTGCGTGGAAAACATAGATGTTTGTTCTATGTCTGGGTGTTACTATGTATTATAAGTATGTATTTACAAAAAAAAAGTATATAAGTATTCTATCAGCCATCTAGTTCCCATATCACAAGCTTTGCTTAGTTTGTGACTAGAGGGCGTTGTGTGTAAAGTCCATGAATATTTATTTATTATTTATTTATTATTCTGCAGAGGAGCGTCAAGTGAAGTGCGAGTCGGCGTGCGACGATCCCTTCCACCGGAACGGCTCCGCCGGGGACGCTCCGGCCTCGCCTGAAGACTTCCACTCACATCATAATGTAATTACTAAATGCACACGCTAATCTAATTTTCATATCATAATGTAACTACTAAATGCACACGCTAATCTAATTTTCATATCATAATGTAACTACTAAATGCACGCGCTAATCTAATTTTCATATCATAATGTAACTACTAAATGCACACGCTAATCTAATTTTCATATCATAATGTAACTACTAAATGCACACGCTAATCTAATTTTCATATCATAATGTAACTACTAAATGCACGCGCTAATCTAATTTTCATATCATAATGTAACTACTAAATGCACACGCTAATCTAATTTTCATATCATAATGTAACTACTAAATGCACGCGCTAATCTAATTTTCATATCATAATGTAACTACTAAATGCACGCGCTAATCTAATTTTCATATCATAATGTAACTACTAAATGCACACGCTAATCTAATTTTCATAACTTTGTCTACGACAAAATCTGTGTGTGGTCAAATAAGACGCTCTATCACGAAGATTTGAATGTACACACGGTGACACCTAGATCTTCTTCTTGGAATTGGCTCCCTGCATGTATTTTTAATTTTATTTTCATTAGTAATTACCTAGGTACCTAATATCATGTCCTAGTTTGAAAGTGACACATGACCAAAGGGCTGGCGCTTACCTTGGACAGAGAATTAGTATTGCCATACAAAGAGGTAACGTTGCCAGCCTTTTGGGCACCCTGCCTGCAGTCGGTGATTTGAACTCTGTTTTCTATCTCTAGCATTTAGAATTCAGAGTTCATTTTAATAATTTTTTTTTGTTAAAAATGCTATTTTCTTAAGTATTTGCATATAGTGATGTAGCACCTTAACTGTTTGAAAGTTGACTTTGAACTATTAGAAGTTGAACGTTGCGAATCGTGCGAGAGGGACGATTATGTGTTTATCCTTTTGTCCGGAACGGGACTGCAGGAGCTGATCGGGTCTTACCTCGGCCTCCACAACATGCTGATGCTGGAACATTGCTGCCATCAACCCAGTCCTCCGTTACTTTAAGTAGTTGTGGTGTCGGGGGGTTAGCAGGGGGACAATGCACAGGCACCCCAACGCGGGACGTCACTGCAGATGTTATTCCCCCACCATGAATGAGAAGTGTATGTCGACAGGAGAACGGGTCCGGCGTGTCGTGCGGCTCGGAGGGCGGCACGCGCGTGCACGTGCAGCTGTTCATAGTGCAGCCGAAAGGGTTGCAAGAGGGATCGCTCGTGTACTCGCCGCCGCGACCCCACACTGAACTGCACGGTAACACATATTACACTATCAAGACGACAGTTTTTGGATAACCTTTCTCAAAAAAAAAACAAAAAAAAACTGCATGCAAATCAGAGCCCTACTTTCAGAGCTTCGAGGCGACAGACACAAAACGCCGTCAAACTTATTACACTCCTTCCGTTTTTAAATCGGGGCGGGAGTTAAAAATGTTATAGGCTGAGATAACCGCTTAACATCAGGTGGACCATCAGCTTGGTCCATCATTTAGTTGTATAAAAAAGTTATTAAATACTTTATTGCATATAACGTAACAACAGTGCAACGGCAAACTTAAGGCTATAGCATTATCTTCCAGATAACCTATGCGTATTGTGGAATGTAATGAAATCTTGGCATATGTACTAACGCGCATTGTTTGATATGTATTTACTTGAGACATTTAATTTGGCAGCGATGTCGGAGTGTGCACTGGAGGACACAAACACAAGCACATCGGAAGAATCTCCAGCGCTGGCTTCCAGCATCCTGCGTCAGCAGACCGAGCAACTCAAGAACTTGCTGCTCAGAGCACAGGTACATCCTTATACTAAACAGAGCACAGGTACATCCTTATACTAAACAGAGCACAGGTACATCCTTATACTAAACAGAGCACAGGTACATCCTTATACTAAACAGAGCACAGGTACATCCTTATACTAAACAGAGCACAGGTACATCCTTATACTAAACAGAGCACAGGTACATCCTTATACTAAACAGAGCACAGGTACATCCTTATACTAAACAGAGCACAGGTACATCCTTATACCAAACAGAGCACAAGCACATCCTTATACTAAACAGATCACAGGTACATCCTTATACCAAACAGAGCACAGGTACATCCTTATACTAAACAGAGCACAGGTACATCCTTATACTAAACAGAGCACAGGTACATCCTTATACTAAACAGAGCACAGGTACATCCTTATACTAAACAGAGCACAGGTACATCCTTATACCAAACAGAGCACAAGCACATCCTTATACTAAACAGATCACAGGTACATCCTTATACTAAACAGAGCACAGGTACATCCTTATACCAAATAGAGCACAGGTACATCCTTATACCAAATAGAGCACAGGTACATCCTTATACCAAATAGAGCACAGGTACATCCTTATACCAAACAGAGCACAGGTACATCCTTATACTAAACAGAGCACAGGTACATCCTTATACTAAACAGAGCACAGGTACATCCTTATACCAAACAGAGCACAAGCACATCCTTATACTAAACAGATCACAGGTACATCCTTATACCAAACAGAGCACAGGTACATCCTTATACTAAACAGAGCACAGGTACATCCTTATACCAAATAGAGCACAGGTACATCCTTATACCAAATAGAGCACAGGTACATCCTTATACCAAATAGAGCACAGGTACATCCTTATACCAAACAGAGCACAGGTACATCCTTATACTAAACAGAGCACAGGTACATCCTTATACTAAACAGAGCACAGGTGCATCCTTATACTAAACAGAGTATGCAGGGCATAGCTATCACCCTCTCGTGTTGGCTACCTTGTGTATTGCAAGTATCAGCTTCTGTCTGCGATTTCGTCCGCGTACCGTTTTATCCTGTTGATTTTCCGGGATATAAACTAACCTATGTGCTTATCCGGGTTATGAACTGTATGTATACCAAGTTTCATCCAAATCGCACCAGTAGTTTTTGCGTCAAAGATTAAGATACATACAAACTTTCGCGTTTATAATATTATTAGGTTGTATTTACAAAAAAAGTATATAATTATTCTAACAATTATCTAGTTTCCATATTACAAGCTTGCAATATGGAAACAAATTACAAATTTGCATGCCGATGTGAAATATGTGAAAAATATTAGATACTGTAAGAACTTGTAACCATATTTCTAGCAAATAAACCATTTCATTTCAAAGTTTGGTGAATTTGGAACTAGAGGGCGTTTTGTGAAATGTCCATGATTATTTATTTATACGACGAAGTCGCGGTCAAGGGCTAGTTTATAGTACACGTGGTATAAATGTTGTTGTGTTCCAGCCCCCGGGCAGCAGTATGTTGGTCGCGCGCGCGGAGTCGCCGCCGAGCGCGCCGCAACTCAATCTGATGACGCCCGACGCTTTCAGGTACTTCTGTTCACGTTGTGTCCAGTTATACATGCATATTCATATTATACTAGCAGTTACCCGCGACTTCGTACGCGTTTACAGTTTCCGTGTACATTATATTATCTGAGCGTGTACCGAGCGGATACTTCTTTCAGAAACTTGACATTACACCTCATTACACCGAACTCGTATTAGAATGTCAAACGTCAGTCGTTAGACCAAAGAGGTAGTACTACGTCCTGTCAAACTGACGTGACATGATATGACATCATCCTCTTGCTAAATTGGCGCTGCTAATCCCGTTTTTTCATTTTATCCTGTAGATCCTGTTAATTATTCGGGATAAAAAGTAGCCTGTGTGTCAATCCAGGTTACGAACTATATATATGTCAAGTTTCATCCAAGTTGGTTCTGTGGTTTTGACGTGATTGAAACACAAACATCTAAACTTTCGCATTTATAATATTAGTAGAATATTGTGAATGCTGTATTAGTCATAATTTTCTTTGTGAATAAAGTCATATTTGGAGTGTTATATAATTAACAACTATGATACAGCATCACAGAGTAGGTATTGACTTGACATTGTGCAGTTCCCCCGGCAAGCGCGACGACGAGGAGCCCCCGCTGGTGGTGACGCCGGACCTCGCGCTCAAGGCCACCTCCAGCTCAGGTATCCACACTACATTACGGCCTCTGTGGCGCTGCTGGCCACCAGCCTACCACGCAAGAGGTGCGGGTTCCATTTCCGCAGCCAACACACATATTTAACTCCTTATATTTTTTAGCTTTGGAAAAAAGTTTTTTTTTATGCAAGTTCCTTCCGAATCATATTCTCAAAAATGTATTTTATTTTTGCTTATTTTTTACTTTTCGTCAGTTTTTTTTTTCCAATCAAAGTTCAACAAAATCTTTTTTTTTTTAGTTTATTTTTTTGTGCAATAGTATTTATAAAATTCTTCCAACGATCGGATCATTGTCTCGAAATGTTCGAGTATTTTTCTAAAATAAACCTTACACAAAAGCTTTCAACAGTACATTACGGCCTCCGTGGCGCTCTGCCGGGCGAACATTTATCTCAAATCCTCATAACTTACTGAATTCCTTCCGTATTGTGGGTCGTGGGTTCGATCCCCACCAAGAACAAACATTTGTGCGTGGAAAACATAGATGTTTGTTCTATATCTGGGTGTTACTATGTATTATAAGTATGTGTTTACAAAAAAAAGTATATAAGTATTCTATCAGCATCTAGTTCCCATATTACAAGCTTTGCTTAGTTTGGGATTAGAAGGCGTTGTGTGTAAAGTCCATGAATATTTATTTATAATTTTATGTATAGAATATAGCAGAATTTCAAAACCTATAGATGAAAACCTCGTCTGTACTGTACCTACATTAAGAATAATCTCGTAAAGAAAGCATATTATACCTTAGATAACTATATTAATGCATGACCCGATGTCGCTCCACCCATCGACAGCTAACTACTCGACTTGCAATGTCAGTGCTATTCTTGTGTTCTATGTATATTTCTCTGTAAAAGGGATCATACAAAAAAACGCTAGGAACCAGGCCGTAGTTTCTTGCCCGTTCTTCTAGGCTCTGGTCGCGTGGAACTGGCACCTAGAATCACCTAGTTATATAAGACGATTCTAAATGATCCTTGTGATTTTATTGAATAAAGAAATTTTGACTTTGACTTTGTACAGCAAAAAAGAGTTGACAATCTATGTATACGTAAGTTAGTATGTATTTTCATATGTTTTCGGGTTGCCCACTTATTACATTGCGAACTCGTAGCTCAGACTATAACTGTTAGTTTTAAAATAAATCATTGCACGTTGTTCGGTAGCGCTGTAAGAGTCGTCATACGACCACCAGCATTTAGTCCATTCGAAAAAAAAAAAAATGATTGCACGTTGTAACTGGCTTTTAATACTAGCATTATTGCAGGCATGTGCGAGGAGAGCCCCGCGGGCGTCGCCAAGCCGACCTCGGCCGGCTCCAGCCCCAGTCGAGAGGTGCAGGAGATAATGTCGCATAATGATGAAGATGACTTCTATAAAGATCACATGGTTTGTATTTTTAACAGACTTAAACAAAAGGATACAGAAATGTAGGTCGTCCTGCGGCAAGATGGGCGGACGATATCACTGATATCGCGGGCAAAAATTGTATGAGACTGGCGCGGGGTCGTGAGAGATGCTACAAAAAGAGAGGCCTATACTCAGCAGTGGGGGAAGTCAGGCTGTGGATGATGATGATGAAACTAAAGGAGGTTCTCAATTTTGTTGTATTTTTTTACGTTTGTGTCAATCGTAAACGTATTGTAACGTTAGCGTATCCGAGATACACTACGCGGTGACGCTAAAACGTTTGGCTGTCGAGCTGGCGTTGACGCGCAATATGCTTCGAATACGTTAGGATTACGTAACGCGGCGACTGTCAGATTTGTTCGTAATTACCCCTCCGAGGGGTATATTGCGCGTCAACAACAGCTCGACTGCCGAACGTTGTAGCGTCACCGCGCAATGTGCCGCGGATACGCTAGCGTTACGATACGTGTACGATGGTCACATTTATTCGTGACTAGTAGTTACCCGCGACTTCGTACGCGTCTACAGTTTCCGTGTACATTATATTATCTGTGCGTGTACCGAGCGGATACTTCTTTGAGAAACTTGACATTACACCTCATTACACCGAACTCGTACCTACTGGAATGTCAAACGCTAGTCGTTAGACCAAGGAGGTAGTACTACGCCCTGTCAAACTGACGTGACATGACATGACAATGAAATCCTCTTGCCAATAGGCGCTGCTAATCCTTTTCGTTCATTCTATCCTGTAGATCCTGTTAATTATTCGAGATAAAAAGTAGTCTATGTGTCAATCCAGGTTACGAACTATATATATGCCAAGTTTCATCCAAGTTGGTTCAGTAGTTTAAACGTGATTGAAACACAAACATCTAAACTTTCGCATTTATAATATTAGTAGGATGGTAGCACGGAGCTACACCGACTGAGCTGTGACGTCATCATGGTAAGCGTGCTGCAGACTCACGTGAGTGGTGTATCGTTGCAGGACGAGTCGCTGGTGTGCGATGAGCCGGTGTTGGACCCGAACCCGGTCCCGCCTCCGTTGCCCAACGGCGAGCCGCTGTTCCAAGCTGACTTGTTCACCGACGCGACTGCCATCCCGCACAAAATTACTCATAGCGGTAACTATACTATTTATTATTATATTTGTATAAAATATTTAGAATGTTATGTTCTCCAACGTAAATAGAAAATATTCTTTTCCTCGAGGTGTTTTTGACACTGATCGTCATACATACTCTTTGCTGATAGCACAACCGCCAACTTGTTGCCACCACCGCACCGTTTGAAAGTCTACACCAGTTTTACAAATAAATCTTAAAATGGCGTGCTGATTTATGTTTTTTGAATTATTATTTTTTTTATTTTAAACATACTAACAGCCAGGTACCATCAGCAAAATTTCCGCCTTACCACTTTTGAAACTGTTTCGCTTGCAAGCAGTTAGCTACCTGACCCCGCCTTATTCTTTTGTCTTCTTATTTTGACCAACCAGAGACCTAAACATCTATTTATTTTTATGACGGCCCATTGTTTTCATAAGTTTTACACTCGAAATAATTTGCTTCTATTGGCATTCAAAAATTAACGGCTAGTCGGTTTACAGGAAATGCACCCTTAAGGTGGTAAGGTAGAACTTTTGCTGATAGTACCTAGTTACACAATAAATTATATAAAATAATGAATTCATATTATGGATTAAAATATACATTGTTGTAGCAAGTGAAACAACATGGCCGCAGATTTCAATCGAGCAGATCACAGAGGCGAACCAGCGTAAAGCGTCGAGCGACAAGTCGACCAACCAGTCGTTGAACACGTCGACCTCTGCGACTGTAGTGGACGCGGCGCACGACCGGCTCGGCGACGAGTCGCGGCCGGAGCGCGCTAGGCTCGACATTATTGAGAAGAAACTGGACAGGCTGTGTGGTACGTTCAACTACACCACATACTGCATAGTGGGGTACTCACAGGGGGGTATGCGGACCCCTAGAGGTTCGCCATTTGACGGTGGGGGGTTTACGACAACATTAACGCAATGGTGGATGTTTTCAATTGATTTTTGGGCAGAAATCGACTTGATACTGAATCAGCTGAATGTTGCCGTCCCTTTCTCATAAACTGAAACTACAAAGACAGCTATAATTTTAGCGCTGTCAAATTAGGTTAGTTTAGAAAAATGCAACAACAGAATCGATACTAATGAAGGTTAAAATTAACCAAAATTACTCCTAAAACACACTCAATTTGCGACAAGAAACACGCCCACCCATCACATTAATACCTACTTATAACATATTTGTTTTAGGCACTGTATATTTTAACTTTTACTAAAATAAACAAGTAATTAAATTAAAAATTTAAAAAACCCCCGAATCTTGGACCGGTTTTTATCAAACATAGCTAAGAACACGAGCTACGTTGCCACAGACAGACACACAACACAGACGCGTCAAACTTATAACACCTCGTCGTTTTTGCGTCGGGGATTAAAAAAGACCGCGTGTTCTTCTACAACTTAATTTATTATTTCTATCAGCATATAGTTCCCATATTACAAGCTTTGCTTAGTTTGGGACTAGAGGGCGTCGTGTGCAATGTCCATGAATATTTATATATATACTGAAACAGATATGCTGGAAGAGCACAGTATGGAGATCCGTTCACTTCGCGAAGCCACCGTCAGTCCCCGCACCATGGTGGACATGGCGCTGCACCAGCACTCCCTCACCACCACCAAGGCTATTGAAACTGCTCTGCAAGTCGGGTAAGTCCCTCATTGCGACAGACAATTGTGCCACTGTCAAATCAATTAGCCTATCCTACTAATATTATAAATGCGAAAGTTTAGATGTTTGTGTTTCAATCACGTCGAAAGTACTGAACCAACTTGGATGAAACTTGGCTATAGTTCGTAACCTGGATTGACACATAGGCTACTTTTTATCCCGAATAATTAACAGGATCTACAGGATAAAATGAACGAACGGGATTAGCAGCGCCAATTAGCAAGAGGATGATGTTATGTCATGTCACGTCAGTTTGACAGGACGTAGTACTACCTCTTTGGTCTAACGACTAGCGTTTGACATTCCAGTACGAGTTCGGTGTAATGAGGTGTAATGTCAAGTTTCACAAAGTATCGGCTCGGTACACGCACAGATAATATAATGTACACGGAAACTGTAGACGCGTACGAAGTCGCGGGTAACTACTAGTTGTATATAAATACGTTATGTATTTTAGAACTACAGTTCAGTAGGTATACAGTTTTCTAAGTTTAAAAAATCTCGAGCCTCGATTGTGAGATCTCCGCAAAACGAGTAGCTATATTAAAAAGTCAAAGTCAAAATTTCTTTATTCAATAAAATCACAAGGATCATTTAGAATCGTCTTATATAACTAGGTGATTCTAGGTGCCAGTTCCACGCGACCAGAGCCTAGAAGAACGGGCAAGAAACTACGGCCTGCTTCCTAAAGCAATAGTAATAATGTTGTTTGGTTAAGTTGGGAGAGAATAGGTCGCGTGGGTGAGGCGGCGAGCGCGCGCGCCGCGTCGGCGGCCGGCGTGGGCGCGGCGCGCGCGCTCGAGCCCCTCGCAGCCGCCCTGCAGCACGAGCTCGCGGCCAAGCTCACCGCCACAGACCATCTGCTGAGGGACAACATTGAGAAACTAGCCAACAGCAAGGTAAACCACAACCTCAGCTCATCCTCGGGGGTCGGGACAGGATTGTGCGTCTTTGTCACCCACTTGTACATGTTAGTGGCAGACACGCACATCCACAGTAGGCAGGAGAGAGACAGATAGTGTATCAGCAAGCCCAGCACCTGGCACAGTTTCACGTCTTCTTACATGCGCACAACACATATTTTATACTCATCCTACTAATATTATAAATGCGAAAGTTTAGATGTTTGGATGTTTAGATGTTTGGATGTTTGTGTTTCAACACGTCAAAACCACTGAACCAACTTGGATGAAAGTTGGCATATATATAGTTCGTAACCTGGATTGACATATAGGCTACTTTTTATCCCGAATAATTAACAGGATCTACAGGATAAAATGATCGAAAAGGTTTAGCAGCGCAAATTGGCAAGAGGATTTCATTGTCATGTCATGTCACGTCAGTTTGACAGGGCGTAGTACTACCTCTTTGGTCTAACGACTAGTGTTTGACATTTCAGTACGAGTTCGGTGTAATGAGGTGTAATGTCAAGTTTCTCAAAGAAGTATCCGCTCGGTACACGCACAGATAATATTATGTACACGGAAACTGTAGACGCGTACGAAGTCGCGGGTAACTGCTAGTAATTTATAATTTTAAAAACTAGAAAAACTGACTTCAATTCGACTACCGGCTTCATCATCAGATGATGATGGCAGTTTATTGGGAATGTTTTAGTGACAGTAGACATCACTAAATTTTTTCAAATCGGTTCATAAATGACGGAGTTCTGAGGTAACAAACATTAAAAAAAAATACAACCGAATTGAAAACCTTCTCCTTTTTTGAAGTTGGTTAAAAATGTATGCATTTGCACCTTTTTGTAAACTATTACATTTATCTGTTTTTGTCGACAAAAGTACATCATTTAATTTTATTTTATTTTATGTGGAAAACAAACAGCTTATTAAATAAGAGTATAAACAGAGGAAGTATAGCACGAAAAAGCCTAAAAGAGTTTTCACTTCCTAAAAGAGATTTTTAAACTTTAAACCGTCATCGTATCTCAAAAGTGGCTTGAATCTTACATCCCCTTAGCAAACGCAAGAAGCAGTCGATGATTATAGTTCTTCTAATTTGAGTAATTAATTGGATTTGTACTTGGAACAGACAGTAACGGAACGGCTCAGTACCTCGATAGCTAAGTCAGTGTCGGAGATGGTGAAGGAGTCGTTCCGGTCGGCGCTGTTCGAGAGCGTGGTGCCCGTCATGGAGAAGGCGCACGCGCAGATATTCAGGCAGATCAACCACGCCTTCCAGACCGGTACTAAAGAATGTAAGTTATTTATACTAATTTCAGACGGTTAGCATTCTTTTATTAATTATCAGAATTTCAAACGTAATTTATTCAGAACAAGGTACCATCAGCAAAATTTCCGCCTTACCACTTTTGAAACTGTTTCGCTTGCAAGCAGTTAGCTACCTGACCCCGCCTTTTTCTTTTGTCTTCTTATTTTGACCAACCAGAAACCTAAACATCTATTTATTTTTATGACGGCACATTGTTTTCATAACTTTTACACCCGAAATAATTTACTTCTATTGGCATTCAAAAATTAACGGCTAGTCGGCTTACAGAAAATGCACCCTTAAGATGGTAAGGTAGAACTTTTGCTGATAGTACATATAGATCTAATTACAAGATAAAACGATGAGACAACAAAAGTTATAAACTGAGTAGCTGTCTCAACGCCCACCTCCTAAACCAATGAGTTATTGTTCTGACAGAGATATATAGTAAAAATAGAATATCAGAATGAATCCTGTAGGAAGCAGTGACTTGAAACGTGCAATGACTAGCTTGTCTTCAGCGTTCTAGATTATGGATCCGATTACTATTTTGGGTAGTATGTTTGAAAATAATGAACATTAAAATTCTTTACCTATCTGCTACTAGATGACCTAGTGTAAAAAAATATGAAGTCACTATGAAGCAAACAATGTAAATAAATAAGTGATTGCAGTGGCACTAGCCCGTGGTTGTACGGAGCGCTGCTGGAAACGGGTATAGTTTAAGCTCTCACATAACGTTGTCTCCACAGTCGCAGCGAACACGGAGGCCGCGGCCAAGGCGGCCGCGGAGCGAGGCGGCGCCGCCGCGACTGCCTCGCTCCGCGCCGCGCTCGACCGGCACGCCGAGGCGCTGGCGGCGAGTGCGCAGGCGCCGCCCATGCATCAGCTCACGCACGCGCTCACGCACGCAGCGCACAGGTACTAATCTGACAGTCGCCGCGTTACCTAAATCTAACGTATTACAGTCGTATTGCGCGTCAACGCCAGCTCGACTGTCGAACGTTGCAAAGTCACCGCGCAATGTGTCTCGAATACGCTACGTTAACGACTGTTAAATTTATTTGTGCCTGAGATCTTTTGGTTTGATACGCTGCGATGTGTGCGTGAGCTCTCACCGTGGGTTCAGTAGTAGAGGCGTCCATTGAGGGCTTGCTCTGTGAAGCATCGCATTGTCCATCGCAAGATGTAAGGATGTTACGTCTCAAATGCTTGTAATTGCACCGGCACCCGTGCCCTTCAAACCGGAACACAGAAAATGGGTACGGTTCCCACACGAGCTCAACAAATACCCTATATCGACCGGTCAAAGAACTATTCTCCACTTTTATTGTTATACCAACATCTATCTGTAACTCCTAATACGATTTCCAGTATCCTAGAAAAGGAGATGACCTGGTGGCGCGAACAAGTGCGGTCGGTCGCCGTGCAAATGTCCAGAGCGCATTCCCCGTCCACGCCATCTGTTGCTGACAGACAGGTACTGACAGCTCACAAACCATAAACTACAGAAAAAAACTAAAGATGAACGATTTCATAATCCCCTAAGCGACTAATATATTCTGTTATTATAATATGCTAATTTAGCCCAAACTCTTACCATATTTTAGTACCTATGTGAAACTGTAGGTAAACTATGTAATAAACCAGCGTAGTCAAATCAGCCTTGTTTTCAGAGACACCATCGTAATGTACCGAAGAATTGTATTCAAGAATCTTTGCCTTTTTTCGTACAAGTACATAAACAATATTTTTATTAAGAGACATCTCACATTTAATTTTATTCTAGTCTCATTTAGAAATCATTATAGAGCACTGAACAACATACAAATTATATGCAAACGTTCTCAAAAACATATCTTCACATATTGTACCCATTAGAATAATTTTATAATATATGTTTGATATTATACCATAGATAACATGCCCGCATTTAGCTGTATAGTTGGTAAATTCAATTTTATTATCTATAAATCGTTTGCAAGGGTTTGTAGAAAGCTCAACTGGTGTATTTTGTAAATATTATAAATACTGTATTAGTCGTAATTTTCTTTGTGAATTACATTAAATCAAAGTCAAATACAGATTTTTACAATTTACTAGTATTTCATACATCCTCAATCGGTTCCCAGCCCATTTGTCTAAGAAACAATTTTATTTCAGATACAAGTCGCCCAAATCCAATCTCTACTTGGTACCGGCGACATCAACGGTGCCTTCCAACTAGCTCTCAACGCGTCCGACCTGGCATTGGTGATGTGCGCCTGTCGGGCTGCGGAGCCCCCTGTCGTGTTCGGTCCTCCGTGCAAGTTGAAACAACATGTGCTGTTATCTCTAGTACAACAGTTGGGTGCGGACATGCCGCGCGATACCGTCCTCAAACATAGGTCAGCATTTGCAAGAACTTTCTTCCCTTTCGGTATAATAATTCATACACTACTAGTGTCCAAGGGGGCTGCGGCCATCACCACGGCGCTGCGCCGTCTCACGGCAGAAGCCATCGGTTGTCATTTATTTAAATAAATAAATAAATATTCATGGACTTTACACACAACGCCCTCTAGTCCCAAACTAAGCAAAGCTTGTGTTATGGGAACTAGATGGCTGATAGAATACTTACATACTTTTTTTTGTAAATACATACTTATAATACATAGTAACACCCAGACATAGAACAAAAATCTATGTTTTCCACGCACAAATGTTATTTTAAAGACAATAAGGTGGATTTTTCAACTGCAGAACTAAAGGATTGTGGTTTTTATTTGAATCGATCACGTTTGACCTCCAGAACAAATGGCGCATGTAACTAAAATGCTTAGATAAATTCCATCTTTCTTAAACAGCAACTCTCCACAGATACCTGGAAGAAGCGGTGATGAATCTCGACACATCAAACCCGATGACGCGCGAGCATCTCCCCACAGTGATCCGCGAGCTGCAGGCGCAGATCCTCGCGTTCCTCTCAACTCACCCGCAGCATGCCTTAGCGAGGCAGTTCCGGATGCTCATCATGGCCACCGAGTCCCTGGTCAAGGGAACTGCTCCATGACCGTGGAAGCTGTAAAGCTGTAGACCTGCCACAGTGCTCGACAATTACTAAAAAAAGTGACATGATAGTGAAGTGTTTTTGTATTGTGAGGTAACTGGTATATGACTGAGGATTTGTCGCATTCTCTGTTTTCGTTTTGTGTGTTTATAGATATCTACTACAAGTTGTAGCAGTCTAACTACCCTAAATTTTTTTTTTTAATATCAGTTTATATTACTTATTCAATAGTAATTGACCAAGCCACATATTGAAGTATACCTAGTTTCAAATACATATGATCAAAAAAACATGCCTACAAGAATAGCGTTTTAAGAGCGTTCATAGGCTACAGTAACCACTTCCCATCAGGCGGGCCGTACGCTTATTTACCTACTAAGTATCTAGTATAAAAAAGCCATAGATTGTGAAACAACGCGATATTAGAAACGGCTTGATACAAGGTTGTTTTTTAAACTTTTGAAATTATCATGGTTATGAACATAATTGGTACTAAAAAGTTCAATTTTTAGTTCCAGGTGAACTAAAAATTATAACTTACTGCTGAGCAACGTTCACAATTACTTACGATTGTGTTATTTAAAACGCAAAAGTTTGTATTTTAAATAAATAAATACATTATCTTTATTGAGGACTAGGTACTCATCATCATCATCAACCTTTATTCGTCCACTGCTGGACGTAGGTCTCCCAAGACACGTCATTGAGCTCGGTCTTCGGCTCTTCTCATCCAGTGTTAGCGCTACATTTCGCAGATCGTCGCTCCATCTCGCCGGAGGGCGTCCTACACTACGCTTGCCTAAACGTGGTCTCCACTCGAGTATTAGTTTGCTCCAACGATTGTCGGTTCTACGGCAAACATGGCCGGCCCACTGCCACTTCAGCCTGCTAATCCTCTGAGCTATTTCTTATACTTATTAAAAGACATTGTCCTGCAATAGGCGGTCTTATCGCAGAGCGCGATTGCTTACAGACAACATTAACTAAAACTAGGTAGGACTAGTATTTTGTTGTGTATTTGGAACTAGGTATACCTAATAGCATTTTGTAATTTGGGATGCGTTCTACATAACGAAAATGGAGAGCGTTCCCTATCTTAATTATTTTAAAATCTCAGATAAAAAGACGAACTAGTATCGAGATATCGCATTTTAAAAGTTTTAAACATTGGACATATTTTTAAAGTGGAACTTTTTGCCAGAGTCTGTGTTTCTGAACACTTAAAATATGTTTCCAAGAGAGTGAAAAGGTTTCTTCAAGGCAAATGTGCTACAACGTCGACCGCATCGTCACTTAATATCAGGTGAGATTGTGGTTATAATGTGTAAAAAAGAACACCTATAGTACGAGTAGGCACAGAATAGTTTCGAAAAAAATTACAAGTTCGTCTTTTTCCGTGGAGTCTAAATATATGTGTTATTCTTATTCATGTTTATCATTTAGAGCGGCTTGCACCAGAATCACTAAACGTGTTTAACAGCTAAATAGATTTAAATCTGACGTATTTATATGACTTTACAACTCGCTAAATACTATTTAATAGATAAACGCGTTTAACGATTCTGGTGCAAGCCCCCCAGTGTGTTTCGAAAGATGTCAATTTTTATGTCCATTGATTCATGTTGATTTTTGTGTTTGATTTGATTCAAAGTTCTCTCATCCTGATTCAATTTCTTAAAATATTGTTATTAATTATTCTCCTGCTTGTGAAGCGACTGCGTCCTATATAATTCTATGTAATGTAACTAGATAGAACTTGTTAGTTATTAGCAAATTGTACATTGTAGCAATGGTGGCTTCAAAAGACTGTATTTATGTAAAAAGTTGCAAAATAAGTGTCAAAGCTTTCAATTTGAATTACTTTTTTATACTAGTTACTTTTTTGCTTTCATTTTTACGTTAGTTTGATTCATTTGTCTATTTCGGAACAATTATCCGTGGAAAAGATTTTATCCTTATTTGGTCATAAGAAATAGGTAATAGACGATAAACAAAAGGGTAATTCAATGAAGATACTTCAGTCAAATAAAAATAGATCCAGGCACAGTAGACATCTCTCAAATGTTATCGTAAAACTACTTGTACTAATATTCTGAATTCCAGATGTCTACAGGTATTCAGAAGCCAAAACATTGAAATCCTTACAAATAAAATGCTATTAATGCCGGTTTGACCAACTCCGAATAACACTATTCGACAGATCAAATAATATCCATCTTTTCTTTTCAAAAATAAGAAAATAAATATTAGCTAATCTTAACAATACCTTACTACACTATTTATTATTGTAAACGGAAAAGAAAGAATGATTTGGTGTACCTTCTAGCGGCTAAATATAGAATGTCGGTTTATTACGTGTATTTGAACGCATAAAATATAGCCCTTGATCTAATCACCGGTTGTGTAAACCTTGTGCTGGCTATTAAATAAATAAATAAAATCACTGCCACGAAGTGCTAAGTCGCCTATGAATAAATTAAACTTATGACTAGTGTGTATAAATTAACGCATTCAAAAAAATTAACCCATCATTCAGATGTATCGCTGTGACTACTTACTAGGCGAAAGCCTTTAGTGGTTTCTAGTTTTTTTTTACAACTAAATGATGGAACAAGCCCAAGATGGCCCATCTGATGTTAAGTGGTTACCTCGGTGTAACACAATGATAAATTTAACCTTTCACTGTCCCACTGCTGGGCAAAGGTCTCCCCCATTTCCTTCCAGGACTTCCGCTGGTCTGCCTGGTATATACTTATATCAACAAATTAACAATGATTTCCTTAATAGTAATTAATTACACTACCTCGCGGTTTTTTAACGGTGATTTCTTTGATCTTATAAGTGCTTGATTTTTGGAGAAAAAGAGGTGAACGTTAGGATTTGAACATGTGTTTACACCTCAATAAGTAAAGTTCTGTAGGACAGTAGCGCAGTTACCCTGTGCAGGTAAATATCACGGTGAACCACAGTTGCCAACCAACGTTTCACAGTGCAAATTGATATTATTATATTCTTATTATCATTATTATCCTACCTAAAGGTACATATCGAAGTGTAAACAGATCTTTTTATAACATTATCTATTGATTCGTAACTACGGTTGATCAATTAGCCTACACTTGCTTACGTATTATCAGTTTTATTATTGTTGATTTTCATTTTATTTTCTTGTGTAGTAACTCGCTAGTATTTACATAAGAAATGTTTAAAATATAACCATCTGATTTATAATGAAATCTTTTATTTTTCAACATCGTTTATAAAGTTCTAGTCCGATGGTTTGCCAAATAAGGGACGATATCCATTTTATTTATTTATTTTATTTAGAGCATCCAACAGGGAAATCACAATTATCAAGTACATTCTTAAATCTAAAGGAAATGATTTGTGTTTCCCTAATTACAGGACGCCACAGCGTGCACAAAATAGACAACTAATCTAGCAGTGTTTAGTTTTTTTACTACATACCTACCTACGTAATGTTACGTTTGCAGAGAGAAAAAATTGCGGACATCTTAGCTACTTTGGCGTTCTAATTTCTATCTACCCTCAATCCTGGATTTCCACTCTTCTCTTCGATTTTGATTACTTTGGCTAAGGCTAAACAAAATGAGTTCTCAGAAAGCAAATGCTCTCGAGCCCTTGAAAAGATGTCATTCTTTGAGTTCCTTGAGTGATAACGTGCCCAGTGACGTAACTGCTCGTATGCGGGAAAGCTATTCCACTTGCAGGTAATTACTGATCCACTAATAAAAATTGCAATGAAAACAAATCTAATTTTTGTGGTCGGAGGAGATCGGCCCTGAAAATCGGCCAAGTACCTTAGATAGGAATTAATTCCTCACTCAATGGTCAAGCATTGTGCAACCATGATGCGCCCAACAGAAGACAACAACACAGTGATAATGATTTAGTTACTATCAGAGGCTTCTAGGAAACTAAGCAAATTCATAATACCTACCTACCTATCTACTTAAACCCCTTTGTTCATGCTACGCAAACTACTTATGAAGTTGCGTTAAGCTCCTGCTAAACGCAACCTTGAGACAAATAATGCCTTCCTAGGCATTATTTGTCTCATTATCTACCTCTTACAAAACTACCCCATACACCGCTAAAACCCTAGGGAAAACCAAAGCCGCACCATCAGCGATTCTTCAATGGAGATGGAGATCACAGTAGTCTCCGACTCTGATGTGGAAGAGAGAGGGAAGCAAGACAGCGGCATCTGTGACAAGACCTTCGACGGGGAACTGCACGTGCTTGAGCAGAAGATCGATAGACTTAGCGGTTAGTGTAACCAAATTGAGAAGGTAAGGTTTTGAAATTAAATGAAATCGTTTAATTGCTAGAAGTATGGTTCTATCCGGTTGGTGGTTGATTGTTTTATCCGTCACGTTGCTTGGCACAACTTTTCACATTGGCTGGGTGTAAATAAGTCAAATAAAAGTTCATACCTAAGCGCTGCCTTGACCCCATCGTCACCGAAAAGATTTTTTTTTAATATGGTAGGTACCTATCTTCACGTGTCTATCTATCTATCCATATCACTCACTGCACCCGAGTAGAGGAGTAGGTATGGCAAATTGGTGCATAGGTAGGTATTTATTGTACCCTAACATTGCAAATGTTACTCTCTCCTAGAGATGTTTCTGGAGCAATGCCGGCTGCTGACGACCATGAAAGAGGAGATTCGGAACTCCACGCTCATTGTGGAAAAAGCCGAGTTGGAACAAAACGAAATCATAAACGAACTCGTGAAGAAAGCTATTGGTCAAAGGTGTGTTATCTACTTAAACTTTCTAATCTCTAATAGTTACGAAAGGTACGAATTATCTGTAATCCACTTCTGGAAGCACTAGATGGAAGAGACCGTAAGGTTTCAGTGCGCCGTTTAGCTGCCGCCTGCCACACTAGAGCGGTTGCTCGGGAAATAAATAGGAGAGGCCTATTATGTTTAGTAGTGGACCTCCTACGGCTGAAATGGTGAAGAATTATTATTTTTACTGTCACCAGTGTCGTAGTGCCGGAAAGTGATGGCGAGAACAGCCGCGCCAAGTGTCTGCTGGACGCCATTGAATCCAGTCGGGGCTCCGTCGACAGCGAGATACGGGATGTCCTTGTCAGCTTTCTACAGAGTGAGGTGGGTTACAGAATATTCTTTCCTTCATCTTTTAGTGGTCAATTTTATTTGTAGAATTTCAACATTATTCCCCATCGTTTTTAATAAACACCATGGGTGGATGCCTTGTGGATGTGGATACCACTACTTACAGTACCTACCTAACAAAACACAAACCAGGTAGCACTAGGTAGATAGGTACAAGTTACCACAACAGACGGAACAAGACTTCTCGCGTCTCAGCCGAACTTCGCACCGTCATGCACAGAAGCGTTTATTATTATTTGTTACCTTTTATTCAAAAGGAGTTAAAAGAGCGAATGGTGCAAGCAACCGCAGAATCAGTCAAAGATGTGGTCGGGTCCTGTCTTTCCCGTGACGTGTCGGCTCTCTACCTGCCGATCCTGGAGCACTCGCACCGGAGGCTGCTGCGCCACGTCGCACGCGTTGTTGAAGAGGCTTTTAAGGAACGTGAGTGTGTGAAAATGAATATGCAACACTTCATTTTACTGTGGGTATTGAACCACTTGCGCCACAGTTGACATAAAGTGAAATTGAAACTTGTTTCCTCGGAGGGTAACAACTGAAAATCAGTGTTGCTTTCGAGCAATGTACACTGAGTTGTTACCTTTTTGTGTACTGCAACACACAGAGCACGAACCATACGAGAACATGTAGGTCATTGTAGGTAGGTAGTCTTGTTTTTCCTTATTTTCAGTTTGTTTCAGTTTAGTTTTAGTTATTAGTAACATACCTAGTACCTATCTACTTTCATTTTATTGTAAATTTTGTGCGTGTTTGTGTGTGTTCAGTAACAAATAAATTAGTTTATCTATCTATCTATCTATCTAAACTGCTACGTCAAATACGTAGCATTATTAGAAAGACATGATGTGCCAGTCAAATCAACTTGCATACTGAGGGTTCCGTATCGAACGAAACTATTATTTAGGTTTGGCCCGTTAAAAATAAAAATATGTTTTTTTTATTTTTTATTTTTATTTTTATTCATAGGACATCCAACAAAGGTGGCACGATAACAACAGAAATGTCATGGCAATGGGCTTAAAACTATTGTGTTCCTTCAATTATAGGATGCCACAGCATGCATTATATAAGACTTATCAAATAAATGTTGTATTATAACCAGCGCTAACGGATGAACGCGGAAGAAAAAGTAGACATTACCTACGTTTCGTCGTAAGCTGTGCTAGTAGATACCTACCTATAAACACTAACAAATCTATTTTTCCAGTGGAAGAGTATTCTAGCTGCTTGTCCAAGTCGGTGTACAAGGTATCCAGGGCTCTGCACCGTGCCATGGAGCGTCACAGGTCGCTGCTGGAGGCCGCTGCAGACCCTCAGAAGAACCTCGTCAACACGCTTAAATGCTCTGTTGAAGAGTAAGTTCTCCTTTTCTCTGTTATTTCGTAGTACATATCATAGTTACATATCATACAGGGGAATAGGTACAGAACTATTTACACAATTTTTTCAGTAGTTCTATTGGTTAGGTATTCTCTTCTATTCTACCAAGTCCATAGATTTTTCTTAGTTTTGAAATGAAGATGTGAACTTATTCAGACGATGATGAAGCTCGACACGAGAGCTGGTATAGCATTCAGTATTTAGTAGGTAGGTAGCCATTTTTATTGTCTTAATTATAAATCTTCAACTTTGTTAGGACTATGTATACCTACTACGAGCCGCAGTATCTCCGTCAGCTGAATTTCACTCTAGCTCATACTTTTCCTATTGAATACTCAGGCTATTAAGCAAAGAGCTGAAGGAATGGCGCCAGAAAGTACTGGACACCTTCTCTGCCGTTCCAAAGCCGGCTGAGGAGCTACGAGAGCCACCCAACTTGGACTACGTGCCTACCAGCCCGCCACAGCCTGCAGACCCTGAACGGAACATCATTGATCAATTGGTAACTGATAACCGGCAGTTGGTTTACACTTTTGGCAAAATGTATTTTATTAGGTACCTACCTACTTAGGTACTACTGTCGCGCTCGTGGCGCAAAGCGAGCCATCGCCAGCCATAGCTCACCTCTACAGCTATCACCATTAGATAACTCCTAATAAGTCACGCACGGCTTTTGCCACGTGATAAATGGCGTTGTTCCTTCCACCAGCAATCGTATCGAATGGCCTCCTTGGTTCTTTATTTATATCATAATTTTGTTGTATTCAGATGGTAGCCGTTGAAATATCAAAGCAGATCGAGCTAGGCGAAGTGAACCGTGCGTTTGAGCGCGCCCTCAGCGCGTCAGACCTGTCGCTGGTGATGACGGCATGTCGCACGGCGCGCGGCAGCGTGTTCACGCCGAAATGCCTCTTGCGTAGAGGTGGTCGTTAAATCAATGAACCGTTTTTATAAACGGCTATATGCTCGTCAACGAATTAACTGCTTCTCTTCAACGAAATAACCTGTTGAAAATATGAACCGAATATTTCCGTCAACGTCTTCGCACGCAACTCGCGCTGTTTTACTTCAACGAAATAACCGGTTGAAAATATGAACCGAATATTTCCGTCAACGTCTTCGCACGCAACTCGCGCTGTTTTACTTCAACGAAATAACCGGTTGAAAATATGAACCGAATATTTCCGTCAACGTCTTCGCACGCAACTCGCGCTGTTTTACTTCAACGAAATAACCGGTTGAAAATATGAACCGAATATTTCCGTCAACGTCTTCGCACGCAACTCGCGCTGTTTTACTTCAACGAAATAACCGGTTGAAAATATGAACCGAATATTTCCGTCAACGTCTTCGCACGCAACTCGCAAGCGAGTAATGAAGCATAGTTCCGATCCTTTTGCACCTATCCCTCTCTTACTCGCACTTCCGCGCTAATAAAATTGAAGATTGAATGCCTCACGAAAACAGCACTTATTGCTTGCAAGCTAGAATCTATCTACGTTCAATTTGATAATCTGATTATTTGAAAACCCGTTGACCGATTTAACCGATTTTTTAACCGGTTAACCATTGAAGAAAAACGGTTACGTTAAATTAATCTAAAAACCCTCAATGACACACCTCTACTCTTGCGACAACACGTCCTGCTCGCGCTACTGCAACAGCTCAGCACTGATATGCTGCATGACACTACGCTCAAGTGCGGGTAGGTACCCAGCTATCTAGGGCGTAGGTTTACCTAAATCCAGAGAAGAATCTTCCAACGTCTATTGTGACCGCCGCCAGTAGCGTTTGTAGAGCGCTGTGCATTCATGATAGGTATTTATGATCTTTGGGCAAAAAATATTATAGCTAGTGCCGAAGAATTTTATATGCGCATCCAATGAGGCACCTACCGGTAAGTAGACAATTTAAGTTAACTTTACCTAGGTGTATATTTCTGTTCCCAGATATCTAGAAGATGCAATCATCAACTTGGATGCTGCAAATCCAGCAACCCGCTCGCATCTCCCATTGGTCGTTGGTGAAGTTCGCAAACATCTTTCCAAGTTCCTCGCTGCATACCCCAGTCATGTAGCTAACAAACGAGTGTCCTTGATCATTATGGCTGCTGATAACTTGTTGAAATAAGAACTTTAGAACATATTGTTTGTTGCTTTTTTAAAGTTTATAAAAGTTTATCTATGAAACAGAAACTATGAAACAGTAAAATATTTTTCAAAAACCTACCCTCCATGCCCTGTCCAGAGTCCAGAAGTATCCTAACCATCTGTCCTGTCACTCCTGTCTCATCTGTCAAAGTGCCGATCTATATTTATGTCAAATGTCACGCACGTCAGACAGTCAGTCAAAACAGCTGTCATGCATGCATGCATGTCCGTCATTCAACAGCATTTTGTTCGCCGCGCCGATGTTTATTTCTGAAAATAAACAAGAATTTGCTATTGAATTAGCATAATAAAACCATTGAGGCTGTGAGACAAGATTAGATTTTAAATAACTGCATCGCATGTGTGATAAAATGGTTCTAAAGTATTTCATATCGTTGCTGTTTACGCACAACTTGCTGTTGTCATGCACTTCGGCTGCGGTTCACATGCACAGCGTGGACACTCAGGAGCGCGAGCTGGACGGGAGGTACCGGGGGCGAGACAGCGATCACTACGGCGACGACGGCGAGCATAACTTCGAGTTCGACCACGAAGCCATTTTAGGTGCCCGGAGTTTTATACCTTTTATGACGTCGCGTCGCTCGCGATTCGCAATGCTCTTTTTAGTTGTTGATAAGAGGCGCGATACGAGCGATGTCGGTGCAGCGCGCTCTGTTAATACTCGCGCCGCTGGTTCTGGCTATAACATATTACTTTTCCATAGGGAGTGTGAAGGAGGCGGAAGAGTATGACAAGCTGTCTCCTGAGGAGGCGAAGCGGCGGCTGGCACTGCTGCTGCCGAAGATAGATCTCAATGGAGACAAGCAGATACACCGGCAAGAGCTTAAAAAATGGATCTTAAACTCTTTTGTGTGAGTGTTGTAACTTTTGTTTTTTTAAAATGCTCACTAGTAGAGGTTGACATCAACATTAATTGGTTATCGACTTTTTAAAAATTACAATGTGTATGGTAAGTATATAAATCGAAAGTATGCACAGTAGCATTGTGGAGAAACAGGTTATTGACCTAGCTTCTTTAAACTTGCATTATAGGCATGCCTGTACAGGATGAGATAAACCAATCTTGAGCTTACAGCTTCAGTTACGGTAAATAATTTAGAATTATTGCTTTATTTTCATTTTAAGACACAAGTTTTAGCAAGATATCTGAAAGTTACAGTTAATATGGTGCAAAGAATATAATTTATGTAGATATACAAAATTAATTATTAAAAATGAATAATAACATTACAATTATTTACAGAATGTATGGGTAAGATATTTTTTCAAATTCTTAATTCAACACATTCCCTGCTCAATAGAAAATATCTACTAACAGTTCAGTAGTCATCTATTGAAATCATGAAGTCTAAAATAAAATGTTGCTTTGGTCCACTGCTTTCTCTTGGGACTTGGGGACTGAAAAACCGGCAGCCTAGACTGGTGCGGCGTTATTTACTTGAAAAATACCGGTATTGTACTGTCAGGAACCGGTAAAATCATGGACTGCATTACCGCAAAATTTAAATAGGTACCATTTATTTTTCGATGTGACATATCGGTATCCTAAGACGCACTGATAATGGCATCACTTCATTACGGTATCAGAATTACGTGAACCAAAACGTTAACGCAGCCCAAAGAACCATATTTTTAAATCAAGGCCTAAATGCTGCATTTTATAAACATTGACACAGACCACAGCGGTGCCTCTCGTCTGAGCAAATCAGCGTAACAATAATATTGTTTTAGCAAACTGTCAAAGGAAGAGGCTCATGATCGTATGGCGGAAGCCGACGACAACCACGACGGCAGCGTCACTTGGACGGAGTACCTCGTGGATACCTTCGGAGTCGAGACAGAGGATGACGTCGGTCCTGATGACCTGACCGAACATGGATCCGTAAGCACAGCCTGTAGACATAGTTTAACCACATCTATGTATTATAAGTAAAGTATGTATTTACAAAAAAAAAAGTATATAAGTATTCTATCAGCCATCTGGTTCCCATATTACAAGCATTGCTTAGTTTGGGACTAGAGGGTGTTGTGTGAAATGTCCCTAAATATTTATTTATTTATCTCCGTGCTTTCATCACTATCATCATCGTAACTTCGAAACTGACAGGTCTAGGGAGGCATGCCCCATGGGCGACATTCGTTATTTCTGGCGAATAATGGGGCAATAATAATGATTTTTGGCTTTCTGCATCCACCGGCTTCGTACAATACAGTAATCAAATTGGCATGAAAAGAAGTATGAGTGAATATTCTAATGCTGGTGGTATGCAGCACTATGGAAAGTTATGTGTACAGTACGCACAACGGATGTTTATCCCTCTGAAGTTAGGTGCAACAACGATTGCAACTACCCCCAAAAATCGGTTCTGCGCAGATACTTCAAGAGGGACAAAGATCCGTTGTGATTATGACTACTCAACTACGCACTTACGTATAAGGTGGTAAAAGGTACAAGTCTTTTGTTTAAAATTGTTTTATTCAGATAACAGAGTTTAGCTCGCTATGAACCAACGTGAAAGATAATGTAAAAACTGTAATACCAGTTTCCCTCGCATATTAAATCTCACAGTACAATGAAAGTAAAATAAAACTGAGATAAAAACGTAACAAACCAGTCTGGCAATGTATTTTGTAATGTAAACAGTCCACGCAAGCCCGCTAAACTAATAATATATCGCGTGACTAACAGCTGTTGGGAAACAAAGAAAATAGCACAATTCAATAGGATATTACCTACGTTGTCTTGGGAAAGTATGTTTGACGAGGTCGAATATTGAATCTACGTGAAGAATGATAAAAAGTGATAAATTTCTAATTGATAAAAAGTGATAAATTTCTAATTGATAAAAAGTGATAAATTTCTAATAAAATCATATAAAATACAATCTCAGCGCTCGTTGCGTAGCTTGTTTAGATTAGAAAATTCTGATGGAAAGTGATAAATTTCTAATAAAATCATATAAAATACAATCTCAGCGCTCGTTTAGATTAGAAAATTCTTGTTTGCACGTAAACAAAATAGTACAGAGGCGAGCTTAATGCTATTTAGCATTTTCTTCCAACTTTACCCCATACACCTCATTGTTTAGTCAATCTTCAGCGGTTATCTAAGTTAAGCGACGTTCTGCGCGGTCGCTATTTGGATGGGTGACAGCGTGGCATTTACATCTCAGCGCTTCCGTGCTTTGGAGGGCACGTTGAACTGTCGGTCTCGGCTGGAGGCCTAAAATTTCCGTCACCAGAGTTCACGAACGAATACTATAATTCCTTTCGCGAGAGAACGTGAATATATAGACAGTAAAACCCCTTCTGATTGAAAGAAAAGTGATGAGTGAAACGGTGATGAAAAGAACTAGACAATACCCAATTTTTGTAGCTTGATAGTACACACGGCCACAGGTCAGGTTATACACCCAATAACCATAACTACGCTATATACAATGCAGAGAAATGTTGGAGCGGGAGCGCAATAGGCTTAGGCGCGCGCCACGCTCGCAGCCCTCCTACACAAACACACTGTCGTCCCTCTCGCACGATTCGCAACGTTCAACTTGTAATAGTTCAAAGCCCAAACAGTATAGTTGGACGTGGAAATTATGAAACGTTTTATTTTCAGTTGTTGCGAGAAGAAAAAGAAATGTGGGCAGCTTGTGACCTAAACGGCGATGGTAAACTCGACTTTAAAGAGTTTGAGGTAAGAGTTACTTTTAACTGTCTTTAGTCGTTCTATGCTATTGAATATGACCACGATAAGTCTGTAATGAACAATGTATTACATTGCAATGTCACAAGTGGTGCCAGGTCCAAAACTGCAGGAGATGATCGGGTCTTACCTCGGCCTCCACAACACCGTCGGGGATGCTGGAACATTGCTGCCATCAACCCAGTCCTCCGTTACTTTAAGTAGTTGTGGTGTCGGGGGGGTAGCAGGGGGACAATGCACATGCACCCCAACGCGGGACGTCACTGCAGATGTTATTCCCTCACCATGAATTAGAATTCACAACCCCAGATAAACTTTTACCTACATCTTATTAATCGTGGTACCTACATAATAGATTGTCTCATTGTTTTTGCAGTATAGTCTATCACACTTGCCTACACTTGTCTTGTAGTTGTAAGCATCGTTTTTATACTATATAGACGACGCTTACAAGTTTGCAACTACAAAAAAAATGCTACATTTTTAGTGCTGCAGTCTTAGCGTGGTTAGACTACAATCACTAACACTTTAATGGCTATTATTTTGCAGGTGTTTACAAACCCTGAAGAGAATTCTATTATGCATCCTTTCCTGGTGAAGCAGGCGATGAGAGAAAAGGACACCAATAACGATGGCAAGGTGGATTTCAATGAGTTCGTGGGAGATAGAGGTACAGTACGCACAACGGATCTTTGTTCCTCTGATGTTAGGTGCAACAACGTTTGAGCATGTAATGTTGTGAAAAATTGGCTTATTTACCTCCGAAAATCGGTTTTGCGCAGATAATTCAGAGGGAAAAAGATCCGTTGTGTTGTGAGTAGTATAAGAGATACTATACACTAGACAAGTGCGACGGATGGCCGCTAGTTATATTGTTATCTTAGTTCGGTCTTACGTTATTTTCATGCTCTCACTGTGAAGTCATTGACAGGCGTCATAGCTCAGTCGGTAATAGCTCTGCCTTCCGTGCTGTGGGTCGTGGGTTCGATCCCCACCAAGAACAAACATTGGTGCGTGGAAAACATAGATGTTTGTTCTATGTCTGGGTGTTAGTATGTATTTACAAAAAAAAAAGTATATAAGTATTCTATCAGCCATCTGGTTCCCATATTACAAGCATTGCTTAGTTTGGGACTAGAGGGCGTTGTGTGAAATGTCCCTGAATATTTATTATTTATTTTATTTATTAAATGAAATGTGTTTATTTTGAGTGAAGTATGGATAACAAAAGTTCACAAAAGTAAGCAAGGGATAGTCTCACACTTCGTCAGAGACCGACACGCAAAAAAAGTATAAATATTTATTAGGTAGGTACAGAATACGAGCATTTGAATGCATATTTTTCTGGTGGGATTTTAGCTACGTTCAATGCAGTGATGGGTGGCCGCGTGTTACATTTTCATTCACTTTTATGTAAACACAAACAGTTTAAGCCATGTTCGATGGTATATTTACATAAAAATGCTATTATTGGATAAGAACAGCACTATTATACTATTTACTATTGGGTGGTGTGTGAAATGTCCCTGAATATTTATTTATTTATTATAATTTTTTTTCTGTAGCCATTCAAGGTAGAATACTGAGTGCGTTGTTCAGTTTTTTATCGAGGTATATCGTGATATGGCTCAGGTATTTACGCCACAACGAAAACAATAAAGTGCACGATAAAAGTAATCTGCTTTTTCGAAGTCGAAACATTTACGTATTTCGATACCAGGGTATTTGTTGAAGAGGTAATACAGAACTTTCGAGATATTTTTTTTTAATTAGCCTATTTTGTCCCACTGCTGGGCAAAGGCCTCCCCCTCTTCGCTCCACTCGTCACGGTCCCTCGCCAAACTAGGCCAGTCCCTGTTAAAGACATCAAGGTCGTCCCTCCACCGCCGTTTCGGTCTACCTCGGCGGCGATTTCCATCTCCGGGGATCCACTCTGTGCTAACCTTGGCCCACCTTTCAGGTTGCATACGGCAGATGTGGCCTGCCCAGTCCCACGAGATAGATTACAAGTTAATAATAAACAGGTGTTTGCGTCTAATCTAGATGATTTATACAGCGTCAGGGGACAATTTTTAACTCATTCCACTATGAATGGGACGCTGCAGTGCCTGGGATTTGGTTTTAGATTAGATACAAGTTATATCTACAGGAAAATTCAACTTTTTTTTAAGCTTTGCGGATAATTTTCATACGGAAAGGTGCATAAAGACCGTTCATCGTAGCATCGTAATCTTTGAAGTTACAAAAAAAAATTATATTCCACTTAGAAAATGTTATTGAAAAATTCATGATTTACAACTAAACGGGATAAGAGAGTATTGGAAGTTTTTGGGGGAGACCTTTGCCCAGATGGACGAGATAGATAAAAAAACAACTTAACTCCTTGCTCCATTGACGTACTGGCTGATGATAAAACGATGATCTCATCAGTATGGGAATCCATTCGGATTATAAATGATTCCATTATACATTCAGCCCAATTCTAAGCATTTAAAATCCTATTGAATACCGCGTGCGTACGCATATCAATAACACACAGATGAGAACGGGTTACAGATGATATTGAGCTAATTATGCGCATTTATTAATGACATTCTGTCTGAAGATCTGTGCCTTGCTCACGAATAAATGTGACAATCGTAAACGTATCGTAACGCTAGCGTATCCGAGATACACTGCGCGGTGACGCTACAACGTTCGGCAGTCGAGCTGGCGTTGACGCGCAATATGACTCGAATACGTTAGGTTTACGTAACGCGGCGACTGTAAGCTTACCAACTGTACTATGTGTTCTATGTATATTTCTCTGTAAAAGGGATCATACAAAAAAACGCTAGGAAGCAGGCCGTAGTTTGTTGCCCGTTCTTCTAGGCTCTGGTCGCGTGGAACTGGCACCTAGAATCACCTAGTTATATAAGACGATTCTAAATGATCCTTGTGATTTTATTGAATAAAGAAATTTTGACTTTGACTTTGACTTACTGCTTGAGCCGGTAAATAAAGCAATTCATATTAAAAAAAAATATGTTTTTGTATTGTATAATTTTAAACATAGGTAACCGTGACGTGAATTACAATCAGCCAAAGGTCTTACACTATAGTATTTTGCATAGAATTAGTTCCTACTAGAGTTCGATCAAGCTAAGTCTGCAATGGAAATAGGCAAACCCAAAGATTTGTACATCGTATCCTTCACAGTAACTTTTGATATACGAGTACGTAGGTTGTCAAATCATAGATAGATAGATAGAAAACTCTTTATTGTACTGAACCGGAAATTAGATATAGTTCTATATTAAAGCGAAGTACAATGGGCGGCCTTATCGCTATGAGCGATCTCTTCCAGGCAACCTTTGGATGGACTGGATTTTAAATGTTAATGTTAAATTTTAAATGTTTTAAATCATTTTCCCGGTATGTTTCCAACCGTAGTTTAAATTCTGCAATATTTTAAGTCAAAATACAATATATGTGTTATATCCAGGCCTGCAGCAGGACAAGAGTTGGCTGATCTCGGAGAAGCAGAAGTTCGACCTGGAGCTCGACCTGAACGAGGACGGCATCCTCGACTCGGACGAGCTCCGCGTCTGGGTCATACCTAATAATGAGTAAGCAACTCTTCAATACGCTTTTTTACCTCCAACCGGAAAACGGAAGGGGTGTTTCAGTTTATGAAACAAGGACGACAACATTTTTAATGCTGTCAAATTAGGTTGGTTTAGGCATAAAGAAAAATACTTAGGGCGTCTTGCACCAGAATCACTAAACGTGTTTACAGCTAAATAGATTTAAATCTGACGTATTTATATGACTTGACAACTCGCTAAATACTATTTAAAAGTTAAACGCGTTTAGCGATTCTGGTGCAAGCCGCCCTTAAGGGTGGTTTCACCATCCTTCAGTAACGCTATCCGTCAAATAAAATTTCTATCCTTGTTTTTGACAAGTTTAAGGTAGAGATGTGAATATTTATCATGATGGTGAAACAAGCCCTAACACTATATTATATTCGACAGAGATATAGCTCTCGATGAGGTGGGACATCTGTTCGCGGCCGCAGACGACGACCACAATGACCTACTCAGCTTCGAGGAAATATTGGAGCACCACGACGCGTTCGTAGGCAGCGAGGTCACCGACTACGGCAGCGACCTGATGAAGGACCATTTTGAAGATGAGCTGTAGAACTCAAAGATCAGAGATTTTCTGGTAATTTTTCAGAAATACTCGTGGCTATATTTAAAACGCACAATTTGAGCTAATTACATCTCAGTCTACGCTACAGGGTGGCGCTACAATAGCAACATTAAATAAACACAGGGGGAGAGATTATCATTACATGTTTAACTTTGGTAAATATCGAAAAAAAATAACTTGATTTCTTTATTTTTTCTAGTTTCATTTTTAACCCCCGACATAAAGCGACGGTGTGTGTGTGTGTGTGAGAGAGAGAGCGAGAGAGAGAGAGGCATCGTAGCTCCCGAACGGATGTTCCGATTTTGATTTTGTTTTTTTTTATTTGAAAGGTGAATAAGTCGGGAGTGTTCTTAGCTATATTTGATGAAAATCTGTCCAAGATGGCCGCCGCCACAAAATGGCGGATTACATTTTTTTTCACATCTCTCTCAATATGGGTATCATAATCGGGGGTTTTTTAAATTTTTAATTTAGTTATTCATTAAAAAATACTGTCAATAGGTGGAAAATCAGCGCTAACGTTTTAGAATGTAATAACGAACACGTGTTATAATTTAATATCGCCATTGTAGCGCCGCCATATTAAGTTTTAAATATTGTTAGGATAGAAAAAAATTATCACAAGTTATGATTCTTATTATAATTTGTTTCTGAATACGGCTGCTGATCTGCGAAGTTGATTGTGCAATCGTACGGATCAGCAACTGAATAACAAGACCGATCGACCGACAGTTCATCCCTTCTCATACTCTCGATAAATAGTAGTCACAATGAATCTTGTCCGAAGTATCTGCATTTTGAGTCAAATTGTGTGTAAGCAAATTTTTCCGCACAACAGTACATGCGCAAGCAATCGTTTGTTGCACCTAACTTCAAAGGGATAAGGATCCATTGTGCGTAGTGTACCAAAGTGTGTAACAGTTGGTCAGATTGCACTTTTGTACATAATGATACGAGCCTTTGTTACTGCGGCATCATCAAGTCAAGAGTAGTCAAGTCTTACAGCACAGCTTAGGCTGATAGGAATTAGGAAAGAACTGATCTAACATAATCTCTGTAGATAGTCAATCCTTGTAGTTGAAAATTGATGTATTTCTAGTAAATACTAGAAATACATCATACATCTCAGCCCCTATTTCACCGTGTCATGATTACACTATCCGTCAAATATAAATATCTCAGTCTCTACTGTAGTCTTACCAAAAACAAAGATAGGTATAATTTTATTTGATCGATAGTGAGATGGGATAAAAGGGATCAAAGAAACGCTAGGAACCAGGCCGTAGTTTCTTGCCCGTTCTTCTAGGCTCTGGTCGCGTGGAACTGGCACCTAGAATCACCTAGTTATATAAGACGATTCTAAATGATTCTTGTGATTTTATTGAATAAAGAAATTTTGACTTTGACTTTATGGTGAATCAGGCCTTTGTCTTGCGTTCAGTGTTATTCTCAATACATCGCTGGCTGATGACTTAGAAAAAATTAGACTTTCAGGCAAATACCGTCTACACATTCTTTTAGTGTTCAGAAGATGTCTTACACTTCGTAAAAAGACGTAAAATGAGGACGTAGTATTCAGTATTGAAATAGTTTCAGCTAAAGATAGATAAGAATATTTTGTAGTCTAGTCATAATACAACTTTGTTAGACAGTTGAATGTCCTAACTCAAAGCAATAAGGCACATTATCACTTTTAGACTTTAAAATAATGAAAATTGCCGTGTGTTAAATAGATACCTAAATAAATTTTAATAAATATTTCTGTTGTAGTGTCGAACTAAGCATTTTATAAACTAAACTTTAGGAATTAAAATGTGTAATTATTGTATTTAGCGCCGTTATTAATGAATCTATTGTGCAAGTGCCATAAAATGTAAACTTCCTGTACTTATTATTAGATCAGAATAAAACGTTTATTTTAATAGTGTGTTATCTCGAAAAATAAATTATTTATTGTAAATTGTCTTTCATTAACCATAATGATAGGTTTGTCAATTAACACTTCTTTGTTAGGTAGACACCTTGAGAGCACCAGTGGTCTAGAAGTAGCGACCCCGCCTTTCTATCCTGTCGTTGGTTCAAATCCGTTCGTGCACCAATGGGTTTTTCTACTCTGAAAAATATGCACAATGCCAGTATTCTTCAACGGTGAAGAAAAACATCGTGAAGAAACTACTGGTCCGATTTGGATGAAACTTGGAATGGATTATAGTTCGTAATCTGGATAGCATAGGCTACTTTTCCCGTTTTTTTTCGTGGACGAAGTCGCGGGTATATCATATAATACGAACACCTAGAATCACCTAGTTATACCTACATATAAGACGATTCTAAATGATCCTTGTGATTTTATTGAATAAAGAAATTATGACTATGACAGTATTGGTTGGTTGGGCAGAAATTAAACATCAAAAAATTTACAATATTTTTTTATTCAATATAATAATCTTAATAAATCCAAAATATTTACACAATACAAAAACATACAATATGACCTTGTTCGGCGTCCTTTCGCTAGCGTGGCGCAAAGTGGTTCTAACAAACAGAATCAATCTGGTTCCTAGACATCTGATTATTGTAAGGGACTTGTTACAATACGACCATAGATTCGTAAAGATAGGTAGATGGTAGACTTAAGTAGTTAGATATTGCTTCTAGGTACACATAACTTGTCATAGGAAAATAAGGACAAGCGATATAATAACATTGCGCCCGTGGCACACGATACTAAATTTCGTAACAAAAAGAAAAGTTATAACAAAGGTATAACGTAAATCATGTTATCAATACAATAACAAAAAAATATGTTTTTAATAAATCTCGTTTGTAAAATACATGTTTGAAAGCGTCCGGACTTTCCATACCACTCAGATGTTCCACGTTTCATATCGCTCAATGAATAATAATTAGGCTAAGATGTGACGCAAGCTTTTAAAATTAACTCTTTTACGAACGCCATCACTATTTAGGACCGGCGTCGATCAGGGCAAAGCGTAGATTTGTGTAAAACCAAAGAATACAAGATGGTCAGATTTTACAGACGGTACAAGATTTTATCAAAGAACTGTCAATGGTTATGGTAATCCCCCTTTGCTTTGACGGACGCCGCTCCTTATGAATGGTGTGGATTGCTACAGGTAAAGCAAACACTGACTTTAGTAAGCTGCATACAGGTTGAAATGCACATATAAAAGTTCAGCAATGTCAGTGACCACCTTTATGAAGATGCCTGACTATCCCAAAAATAATTTACATTCATTCAAAATAACAATAGGTACGTCTAGTGTGCCAACTTATTATCAAATCGTTTGGAATTTTCAAAGACGCCTGTATTCTGAAACCAGAATAAATATCTCGACTATAGATTTTTTAGTCACTTATCAATAAAAGTCGATTCTCTAAGAAAATAAACCAAAAATGTATGCTGCCTAGTCTCGATTAGGATGTAAGTATTGATTTCAGAATTGAAATAGATGATAAGTTTTTTACCTCCGACAAAAAAAGGGAAGGGTTTTTATAAGTTTGACGGCGTTGTGTGTCTGTCTGTCTGTGCTCTCGTAGCTCTGAAAGTGGAGTCACTCCAAGGTCTGATGATGACCATATAGAATAGATCGTGTTGGTAAAACAAAAACGTATACTATTAAAATGAATGTAAATATAACTTGGGATATACGATTATTGTACCCGGGTGTCAAATATCTCCATGGAATGCGATTCAATATTTTCAAAACGTGACGATTAATGTCAAAGTTAAAGACATCTAAAATTATAATACAAATATTATTAGATACATAAATAATAATGGACATTGCGTCCTATTTTGCATTTAAAATTATAAATTTCTAAATGAGACGTGTGAACTTATCTTTTTAACTATAATAAAATTAATGAACTGAATTGATACAGGGGGGGTAATCACAAACAAATCTGACAGTCGCCGCGTTACGTAAACCTAACGTATTCGAGTCATATTGCGCGTCAACGGCAGCTCGACTGCCGAACGTTGCTGCGTCACCGCGCAGTGTATCTCGGACACGCTAGCGTTACGATACGTTTACGATCGTCACATTTATTGACGCTGCGGGGTCTGCACGCGCTATGTGATTGCGCGCGTGAAGTTAGCAATAAGAATATAAATTCAGTGAAAGCAATATACAAACACATCGAGTGAGACGGTTGATACTGCAACGTGATCAGCGGCTACACTCGCACGCGCTTACATACCACGTACTGTGTTTAATGAATTTCAGTGATGGATGTTTTTAATTTGATGTTGAAAGCAAGCTTTGAAACACTAAACTAACCATGGCATTGCTTTTCAGAAAGATATCGTCAAAGGTTTAGAATTCTCATTTCCGATCGAATGCAGTTAATAGTCACCACGGATCATTGTCCCACTGAAGTATCCGCACAGAATCCATTTTTGGTCGAATTGGTGGTAAACTAATTTTTCCGCGCACAACAGTACTATCGGCAAAATTTCCGCCTTACCACTTTTGAAACTGTTTCGCTTGCAAGCAGTTAGCTACCTGCCCTCGCCTTTTTCTTTTGTCTTCTTATTTTGACCAACCAGAGACCTAGACATCTATTTATTTTTATGACGGCCCATTGTTTTCATATCTTTTACACCCGAAATAATATGCTTTGGTATTCAAAAATTAACGGCTAGTCGGCTTACAGAAAATGCACCCTTAAGGTGGTAAGGTAGAACATTTGCTGATAGTACATGCGCAATCGTATGTTACAGCTAACTTCAGAGGGACAAAGATCCGTTGTGCGTACGTAAACTAAATAAATGTACAATGAATGAATGAATGAATGAATGTAAATGCACCTTCACCAAAATGTTGCCATAGCTCAGTCACTGAGCCAATCTAGCGTCGCCGATTGTAAAAAACCGAATTAAATCACGTTCAATCTATTATATATGTATATATAAATTCGGAAACGAATGCGTATTTGTATACAATATAACATAAGCTTGGAACAACACGTTACTGCTAAAATAAATCTCGTTAAGTAGTCAACTAGGGAGTGCCAACTGCCTATAACACGATACAAACAAAATTATATAATAATCTTTTACATATTTAATTACAAATAAGTTTTAAAACTAATTATCAATATTATCATTAGCTTTTTTTTTAATAATTATATTTTAATTGGTGACAATTCTGGACGTAGAAACAAGAGTGAGCAAGATGGATTTCCTATTCAAACAAAAGTGACCGATGGAAATAAAATTATTGCGAAGCAATTTCATGTAACTTCTTTTCTCAATTCCGAATTGAAAAGTTACACTTTTGTATTCAGAACGAAATCTAGCGAAAGCGAGAAAGAAAACATTTTAATATGATTGAAATTAAAATAACCATACATTCATCAACTTTTAAATAAAAAAAAACTACAAATACGCAGAGTGCGGTCGGCAAGCGTGAACTTAGCCGTTTGTGATTCGCGAAGACAATTTTATTCGAAAAAGCTCCATTTCACATTGAAGCTAACTTCACTATTGTCACGACCCGCCGACCGCAAAAACGCATCGAACATTTCGGAACGGAGGTAAAGAATGCATGATTATTAGGGTGAGCACGAACAAATGTGGCAGTTGCTGCGTAAAACTAGTGTATTCGAGTCATATTGCGCGTCAACACCAGCGCGACTGGGGAATGTTGCACAGTCACCGCGCAGTGTATCTCGGATACGCTATCGTTACGCTTGTCACATGAATAGGTGGTGAGGCCTCGGTTGTATTTAGTTGTGTATTGTCTGGTTTCTAAGTCCACAGTGCCGGGTCGCGGGTCGCGGGTCGCGGGTCGCCGCGGCCGGAGACGATGCCGATATATTCTACAGTACATACCTCAACCTCGCGCGCGCCTTCACCGTGAAGCGATACATTCTGAAATTACAAAAAAATTAATTAAACAGTTAGTGCGGCTTGCACCAGAATCACTAAACGTATTTAACAGCTAAATCGATTTAAATCTGACGTATTTGTATGACTTGACAACTCGCTAAATACTATTTAAGAGTTAAACGCGTTTAGCGATTCTGGTGCAAGCCGCCCTTAATTTCTTACAAAAAGCGAAGTATTTAGTACTAGCTTCCGCGTCCCGTTTGATCCTGTTGATTTTCCGGGATAAAAAGTAGCCCATGTGTTAATCCAGGCTATGAACTATTATGTATTCCAAGTTTCATCCAAATCGGACCAGTAGTTTTAGCATGATAGAGTAACAAACATCCATCCATCCATACAAACTTTCGCGTTTTCAATATTAGTAGGATTTAGAGATACGTGCACTGCCGAGAGATACGTGCACTGCCGAGAGATCAAACAGCGACAGAGCTATACGAAGCTGTAGCTATCTTTATCCCCCGCGTTGTCGGCAGCATTGAATGATGTGCGTAAGTGTGCGTGCGCACTCTCGCTGGGCGTGCCCGGACGCGTGAGTAGTCGGTGTGTGTACCTGTGGTGGCATCACTTGCAGCAGGAGGTGGAGCGCGGCTGGTCGGCGTCGGCGAGGCGCCGCGCGCCCGCGCCGCCGCCCGCGCCGCCGCCTTCGCTCTTTGGTAACTTGTTCGCTGTAACATACAATAACATCTTCTCAAACTTCAACCCTATAATAATGCGTAGGTAATGGTAGGTATAATATATAATTAACATGATGAATATAGGTATATTAGTTTGTTTGTGCACACTTTGTACACCGCCGTCTTTCTGTTTCTGTTTATCCTCTCCATCCAAAGGTTGTCTGGAAGAGATCGCTTTTAGCGATAAGGCCGCCCATTGTACATTAGCTTTAATTGTTTTCTCTTATGTTCTGTTTCTTCTTTGTGTACAATAAAGTGTTTATCTATCTATCTATCTATAAGTTTTTTTTTAAAACTATCAAGAACAAACATTTGTGTGAGAAAACATAGATGTTTGTTCTATGTCTGGGTGTTACTATGTAATTATAAGTATGTATTTACGAAAAAGAAGAATTTAAGTATTCTATCAGCCATCTAGTTCCCATATCACAAGCTTTGCTTAGTTTGGGACTAGAGGGCGTTGTGTGTAAAGTCCATGAATATTAATTTATTATTTATTATATCTGCAATCAACTATCAGATTGGTTCAGTTTTGATGTATTGAGGTGTAACTCCAGCGAGTAACAACCATTCAGTATTCAGAACAGTCTATGTTCTCTGGTCTAAGTCGAGAATTGGCCATCTCTTGAGGTGTTTCACGTTCTCGTGTCTGTAAAGTAGGTTTTTAGCTAGTTCCTCCGAGTGGTGTTCAAGTCTTTCCTTGTATTTGATGCTGTATCTGGCAACTTCCTCTTTGACAGTGGCATTTCAAGGTATTCATGTATTTCTGAGTTTGTTACAAACCAGTATGCGCTTGAGATTATTCGAAGAGCAATGTTTTGACACCACCGCTCGGTATAAACATCCAAGAACTTAGTACCCGAGTTTGAATCGTTTAAAAGTCCAGTTGTCGTGACGAAATCACCCTTATCATCTGCATAATTAGAGCTATATTTGTGTGAAAGAACTCATCGAATATAGCGTTAACGTTCATAATGGTCTCAGCGCTCGTCTCCATGAACCAAAGTTGGATGCCAATCCCTGACGCTTCTTTAAACTCGAGTTTTCGTCACAAAGTAACCCTTAAAATGTACGTAATTAGAGCTAAATTGGTGTAAATAGACTTACCGATAGCTAGGAATATGTCGTTGACGTTCATAGCGGTCTTGGCGCTCGTCTCCATGAACAGAAGTCCGTTCTCGTCCGCATAAGCCTGCGCCTCTTCGAACTCCACCATACGTTTGGCTGCGAGGTCGCTCTTGTTGCCTGCAAGTGCGATTACTATCGAGGGGGACGCCTGCCGCTGCAGCTCCTTCACCCAGTTCTTGGCGCGCCCGAATGTGTCCTGAAATGCACAAGACATACGTTAATTTATAACCAACTTCAAAAAAGGAGGAGGTTCTCAATTCGGTTGTTTTTTTTTTAATGTTTGTTACCTCAGAACTCTAGTCAAAGTCAAAGTCAAAATTTCTTTATTCAATAAAATCACAGGGATCATTTAGAATCGTCTTATATAACTAGGTGATTCTAGGTGCCAGTTCCACGCGACCAGAGCCTAGAAGAACGGGCAACAAACTACGGCCTGGTTCTTAGCGTTTTTTTGTATGATCCCTTTTACATAGAACACAAGAATAGCACTGACATTGCAAGTCGAGTAGCTAGCTGTCGATGGGTGGAGCGACATCGGGCCATGCAGTTTTGTCATTAATAGAGTTATCTAAGGTATAATATGCTTTCTTCACGAGATTATTCTTAATGTCTCTGTCATTTATAAACCGATTTGGAAAAATCTTTTTTTATCTGAAAGGATATAGGTACTTCCATTGAATCCCATTCAATTGTCATCAAACTCGGTTCAGTAGTTTGGCTTATAAATAGAAATAACTGGATAAAATATGCCATCCACGTGCACGGAATTGCGTATTTTGCTTTCCTGTGACTTTTTAGTGGTGTTTATGGTCACTAGAACATTCCCGATGAACTGCCATCATCATTCATCATCGATGATGAAGCCGGTAGTCGAATTGAAGTCGGTTTTTCTAGTTTTTTAAACTTGTACATTATATACTTATTTCTTTTTCAATAGCAAATATTTACAATAAAACAGTTACAATTTCCTTCGTGATTGTATAAATAGAGTAAATAACATACACAGCGCTACTGTTCAGATAATATCGTTATCTGTGTCGGTGTCTGGCCGGAGCCCTTGAACTCGAAGACCTATCGGTACCACCTACTGACGTATCACTCGCGCCTCGCCGGCTTTATAGCCGCTTATGGCTGCTTCTTCACCAAAGACGTGCGAGGAAAAAATCAATTAATATGGTGATATTAATTGATTTTTTCCTCGCACGTCTTCCGATCCAAGTGTTCTGTCTGGAGTGGTGACTCCAGACAGAACACTTGGATCATCGGACCCCAAGCCAGAGCTCGCTCGGTGGAAGATAATCTCTTTTCGCAGGAGAGCACACATCCTACCGTGTTCTCCTCAAATTTACGATGTTAGAATGAGGTAGTTTGAGCCACGTCCAACATTACATATAGTTGATATAACCCAAAACAAATATTATTTACAAACATTTTGGTAATGATGGTTTTTTTTCGTCGTACACCGTCTGTATACCATAGATAACGGTTTGAAAACATTCCCAAAAGTTACTTACAAATATTTTTGGGGTTACTCATTTATTCCATTGCAGACTTAGCGTGGTGAAACTATACCTATGTTTAAAGACAATGAATGATAGAAACAATTGGAGTGAATAACACTGTTAATAAGGGGACACAGAGTTACAATTTACCCACTTTATCTGATAAGGGGAGTTTAGCAGACGCTTGGCGAAGGGGGCGTTACTCACTGATATGATAACACTCTCTTTGTTTTGTAGTGAAAATAATTGTCATGCTACCTGAGAATTATGTTTGTATGTCACCACACTGAAACTACAGCGTTCAAGTATATTTCTTCGTAAAAATCTAACAGAAGGATCACTGTAGTGAACATTAGCCTAAACAGCGTATAAACACCGTTGACCTTTTCTGCTACTGACCATGTATAGCCTAAATAATGACCTCGCCGTGCAAGGTTGCCTACCGTTACCACAGCCCATACGGAACTAGCTGGTGATCTAACTCGTACAAAAAATACACTTCCGCGCTACTAATTTTTTAGACACGGTAAAAATTCACTCTAGGGAGTGAGCACGAACAAATCTGACAGTCTAAAGGTGCGTACAAATTACGCGCGGCAAACCCTCGAACATTGGCTCGCGCGGCAGCCGCGCGCTATGTAGACGGTGTCGCTGCGCGCGGCAGCTCGAACATTGCCGCGCTCGAATGTGCCGCGGGGCGATCCGCTCAGTGTCGGTTTTTGAGACCGCATCAAAGAGCTTCGGTCGTCCGCTCGTGCGCCAGTTGGGACGGTTGTCGTTTAAAGTGAAAAGGCTCGCGCGGCAGATACGTAGAATGGACAACGAAAAATGCCGTTCGAGCATTGCTGTTCGAGCTGGATCGCTTGCCGCGCGCGGCAGCCGCGGTCTACTAAATTCATGTCAACATATTGGCTCGCGCGCCAAACTAACGTCTTCTCCGGTCGAACACTGCCTCGCGCGGCAGCCGCGCGTAATTTGTACGCACCGTCTTCTCCGGTCGAACACTGCCTCGCGCGGCAGCCGCGCGTAATTTGTACGCACCTTAAGGCCTCAGCACGAATGTTCGTTCGTTAGTGCCACCTTAAGGTCCCCGTAGAGCCTGGACTAACAGTATAACGTGTCCTCCGACGCACAGAACCGACCGTGGCGTAGCGTGCTCAATCACCCTTCAAGTCGAGCTGGCGGTGACGTGCAATACAACCCGAATAAATTAGGTTTACGAAACGCGATTGATTCTAATTTGTCAGATTTTTATGGTATCAAAAGATAATCAGGGGGCAAGTCAGTTCAGGTAAGTGGCACTATATCGAGTTTATAACTCAAAAGATACATAGCATTGCACCAGCTATTCTATCTGAGCTGTACGTAACGCTACGTCGTCGGTCGCCGACGAAAACATTGCCTCACCCGCGTTTTAGACGATTGTTGGTCAGTTACTCATCTTTTCTGTGACATGTCATGTGGCTTCGGTACATTAAGTGACGCGACCGTATTGCCTTTTATGTTACTGTTTTCATGATTTGCTATACAGTTTATTGGTTCCCGCTATAATAATAGCAGGACCTACTTTTTGGAACTTAAAGCGGGATCTTGGAGCAAGACTAAATAATACTAAACTAGGGTTGGACTAAAAATAAAAAAGTCTATTCTAGAAGATAACCATTTGAAAAAAAAATCATGTCTAGGCAGTTTGAAGAAATCCATTGAATATAAACTTTTCCACGAAAATCCAAGTTGTCATAAGACACCTCGAACTTCCCGCGATCTTAACATCGTCGATTCATCGAGTTTTTTTTTTTTTTATACGTTATAGACAAACGTTTGACCGCAATCTCACCTGATGGTAAGTGACGATGTGGTCGACGATGTAGCACATTTGCCTAGAAGAAACCTATTCACTCTCCTCTTGAAAACATTTAAATTGTAAGTGTTCGGAAACACAGACGCCGGCAAAGAGTTCCACTCCTTGGCGGTCCTCAAGATAAATGTTGCGGCAAAGCGCTTGGTGCGGACTGGTGGCATGTCGACCATGTATGGGTGCCGCGTCTCCGTACGTCTGGTGGTGCGATGATGGAATGGGGATGGGGGAACTAACTCATGGAGTTCTAACGCACACTCTCCAAAATGTATCCGATAAAAGACCGAAAGACTGGCAACTTTTCGCCGATGTTCGAGGCTCAGGAGCTTAGCTTCGACCAGCGAATCGTTACCAATGAGCCTTTTGGCTCGTCTATCAATGGTCTCCAAGGCCTCAAGCTGGTGGAGCAAGCTGGAGTGGGTGTCGTTCTACGCAGCGTCTTCCGGTTCAAGGTTCATTTTACAAATTTCGCCGTGTGGTGAGGCAATGAGTAGGTAAGAACGAGTAACTAACCTGGTTGGTGATATCGTAGACGACAATCGCCGCCTGCGCACCTCGGTAGTACATCGGCGCTAAGCTGTGGTACCTGTGGACAAAATCAAATATATTATTACACAGTGAAATCACGAGAAAAGCTCGTAAAAGCTACGTACTAAAATCAGAAAACTAAGTCGTAAATGTTGCCTGTCCTAGGCTTGGCTGCATTTTGTACAACATGAACGCAATAAAGTATTGAGTATTGGAACTGATTTAGAATATAAAGGTGGCGTAAAACTGCCCTAAAATTTTCTTATTTATTTTAATATCATTTTTAGTAAAGTAACCTGTCGACAAGAAAAACAATAGACTATATTGGTTAAGAGAAGCCATTGGTTCCCGAAATAAAGTTCACACTAGTTCGGGATTCAATGGATTTATACCGTTGTGTGAAATGTCGATGAATATTTATTTATATATTAATTTGTGTAACAATTTATGTCGATAAAAATTAATTTCATTTTATTCGCAACGAGGTTATATAAATGTACGCAGAGCTGTGAGCGATTCGGCTCAGTGCATTGTCACTAAGAATGCTCATGTTGCATTTGAGACCAAATAAATCAGTATCCCGTGATCCCTAATACCGCGAGTGAACTTGGGCTTTGTAAATGTATTTAAATAATAAAGAGTTACCAGCTCTTTATTATTTGAATCCTTAGATACAAACATAGGCCTTACGCCGCCTGTTCGCAAGAGTATGAATATTTGCATACACGCCAACTCAGTTCGCGTGGAATTTGTAATTAATATTATGGTAACTTTATTGTTTTTAGGACGAAGAATTACCAGTTTTTTTCTACATTTTGATGGTGAGTTCATACGGAATTTATTTATTCTTTAGCATTTCATTTGAACAGCAAATAACAAAACACGATTCTATTTGCATTACTCAGTTTTACCTCTTTAGCTCACCAATTTTATTTATGACATTCTATTTTCGTCACATTTTCGATAAGAAGACACATATTACATGATCGGTCTAGTCCGATCAAGAATCCGGATTCTTTCCTATCCTTTTCTTCATCAGATAAGGCACTCGGTAGCATGTTTGGCCCACTGTCCCCTTATTTGTACATCTACGTTATACCCACACGTTTATGTCTCCATATTTTAAAAGACAATGAATTAGTAATTAATCTTGTAAAAGAATATCACATAAGTTGACCTATTTATAGTTCTCTAGAAAAAACAAACAAAATCGCGGTATGAAAACCTTGATGTAGGTAATTAATTTAAAAATAAATACCTAAATTATTTCTACAATTTAAATTCTGAAACCGGTTTTATATTGACACAAATTTAACAGAGAGGTTACATGTTTTTTATGTGAATAACCAAATCGTGAACTGGTTTACGATTTTGGACAGAACGAGAGGAATAATCATTTATTCAGTAAAACCACATGAAATATTTTTGAACGTCTTTGATTCCAAGTGTCAGTTCACGACTTAATAAATAAAACATTACTAAAGCACAGATAACTTCGAGAAGAATGTCGGATACACAGCGACTCAATTCGCTCAGTGGGTAGAAGTACAACTTGAATGAGACAGGTCTACTATTATCTCTTCTGTGGACCTGCGACAAGTCATCGGAAGATATGACGTCACATCTCCGGTGAAAAAAAGATATTTTTTTTTATTGTCCGTGGCTGTAGGGTTTATTTGTAACACCATAGCATTCTATGCTATCTCCTCTGTTCTACAGAGGAGATTGAAATTGACTGGATGGACTTTCAAAGATAGTAATAAATATGACGAGTCGATGGAGGCCTTTTACCCAGCATTGTGGCATTACGTTCGCGGAAAAATATTAGCAATACGTTTTCCTGCAAATACCTAATTTAATTTTGAGTTACCACTGATGCCAGCCAAACGCCAATTGGTTTATAACTAAGGGCCGTACTTTGCCGATTCAGCTCATAATCTCACCAATAAACTAATAGTGGAACTATCCACTACTAGTGATAGTACTATCTGTTGATCTACCACATTTTATGCTGATCGAACAAGCGACTCGAAAGTTATTCTCTAACAAACATACATACAAAATTACAAACATACAACACCGATTCGCCCATGTCGACAGAGATCTTCTCTCGCTTCGCTCGCTCGATCAATAATACAAACATATTTGTAAGAAAATATAGTATGTAACCCTTGTGTCACAGCACGTATTGATTAGCGTGTGGTATGATTCATTGGGTGACGTAGTGTAGTCAGCAGCTTTAGAAAGGTAAATAGGATTATAATATGCAGGTCTATTTGCTAGACATTCGTTCGAATCTTGAGTTCTAAGATATGTCTAACATGCCTGGAAAATTTCTAAGTGCATATTTTGATTACCTGTCTATACTTCATTTACAATGCTATTAAAAATTTTAGCAATATAAAGATACATAACCGAACAATATTCCGAAAACACTGGCAAATCTACGAAAAACTACGAAGAGAAAATAGCTGTAGGGTTTGATTCTAGTGCTCTTTTATAAGGGAGGCTCGATGCAACCCCCTAATTGGCAGTTTGCCGACACGCGCAGCGGGGCACTTGTTTATCGACTGATAGGCAAAACTTTGGGATTCAATAGCATGTGCTGTTGTGTTCAACTCCCATGTATTTTCTCTCAGTCTGATAAAGCTGGTGGAACATTTGCGAGGGTACTACGTCACCTAGCTGAAACGTTTTTTTTCATGACTTATCATAAATAAAATAAATCCACCATCACCGGAAAGGTGCTTTGTATCCGCACATCCACTGACATACAACCCTGCCCAGCAAAACGATAATCGCGGTCGCGAACTAACAACGAAACATATTGATAGAAAAGTTGGGACTTCTAATAAAATGAAGAAGCTTACCTCTCCTGACCCGCCGTGTCCCATATTTCGAACTTGACGGTGGTGTCATCGAGGCAGACGGTCTGCGTGAGGAAGGCGGCTCCGATGGTGCTCTCCTGGTACTCGTGGAACTGGCCCTTGACGAAGCGCAGCACTAGGGACGACTTGCCCACGGCCGACTCGCCCAGAAGGACTAGTTTGAACTGGCACACTTTGGTCTGGGGGGCTCCGTTCGGCCGCGCAGCCGCTCCGCTCCTGTTTGCTGCCATCGCCTGAAACAACGATTGCTTATTGTAATTGACATATTAAAAAAAAAACTAACAATTTATAATGATCAATCTAATTCAAGCATAAAGAAATGAAAGAATAGACGCCGCGGCGCGTGCAGCTGCAACATCTCCAAGGGATGTCACAACAATTCATACAGAAAGCTTCTCGCACGAAAACCATTGCTTCTTTTGGACAGCAACTGTTCAAGATCGGACCTGTGGATCGGACGTACAGATAGCGACTTCTATACTCAACGATCTGTGTTCAAGAGCCATGCGACATTTTACCAGTGGGCCGTTCGCTCTTTGCATTACAGTTGCATAATCTCGAGTACAATTTCAGGGGCATCTCGAGAGATAATGTTTGCATTGGCTGTGGGAATGCAGGCCATCATTCAAGACTGCGGAACATGCTCATTTGCCTTTTGTATATATTATCATGACGGTACCAATATATACTGTACAGTACACTATTATAGGGGATTAAAATAACTTCAATGACTCAACACGTCACCAGCCACATATCTATTATCAACATATGTATCTTTCAAATAATAATCTTTTGCAATTAAAATCTGATATTGTCAGTAGTCTGGACAATTCTTATTTATTATTTATTTTTTTATTATTAATTACTACTTTGTGTGATATAATGTTAATCATACTTATAATAAAGGTTGTCTGGAAGAGATCGCCTTTAGCGATAAGGCCACCCATTGTAAAATAGCTTTAATTGTTTCTCCTTGTATCCTGTTTCTTCTTTGTACAATAAAGAGTTTATTATCTATAATATTTTATTTTCAAGTGTCTAAGAATTATATATTATATACTATGGTCGGTAGGTACCTCGGTAGATAAATACATATATATATGTATATATATGGAAGTGTTCCATTGATCTAGCTCGTAAATTGATGATTAAATGTATCAAAGAGACTTCCTGTCCCTATAAGAAGTTCATAACCTTTATTGAAAATGTACCTTATGCAATTGAAATAAAGGTGATCGTTTATTAATGGAAAGACACCAGTCGTTCACACTAAGTACTATCTGTGGTACTATCATATCTTTTTGACCTACATACACAACCTGGTTTGAATAAATTACAAAGAAAAAGGCTTATAATCTATGATTTTTTTATCAATAGATTATCCCCCTATCCCCACTGGATCTGCTAGTCACCCTTTTATTTCATATTAAAAAGTTCTTCCTCTTAAAGTTCCTTTCCTAAGTACAGTACACACAACGGATCATTATCCCTCTGAAGTTAGGTGCAACAAACAATTGCACATGTCCAGGTGTGGAAAAATTAACCAACCAATAGAATATGATATAAAGAATGATGAGTATTAGTTATGTAGTACATACACTAAGGAAATAAGAATGATTCTCAGAAATCTTCAAAGCATTTTAAACAAAGAATAAGAAAATATTTACTTTTAAGATAAGTCTAAGAATAGGTAATGCAATGTTATTGTAAAAAGATTCAATAATGCTTGGAGTAACGCCCGTAGCACACCTCCGCCGCGATTTTGGAGTAGCGAGGCCGCTGAATGAATGCCGCTGCGATTAAGTGTAGTTGGATTTGCGGAATCGTCGGAGCGTTCGACATCCACAAACACGTGCGGATTCAACGCGGCACCGCAACGCAATGGCGGCCGGAGCGCGTAGGTGTGACCGGCGTCGGAGCAGATCGCCGAATCCGCTCGGGGAAAGAGATAGAATTATAGTCAAATCTATGCGTTAGAACAGGCAGTCACGCTAGTGTTCAGCTTCTCCTATAATACGGACAAGACACGGCGAATTTACTGCGATTCCGTTGTTATGATAATGCAGCGGAGGTGTGCTACGGGCATCACGTAGGTACAAAGTTAATGGCATTCTTCATATCTATGTTTACAAGTGCTAAATAATATCAATGTGATTAAGGTAGCATAAATATTCTACATCTAGGTTATATAATCAAATTGTTTGAGAAATAAATCACCCAAACATACATAAGTGCTGGAACAAGCAGATGACCCACCTGATGCTAAGTGGCAACCTCTGCCTATACATTGCCTCACCTTTATTTATTCATTAAAACCACTAGGATCACTTTGAGTATGGGTAAAAAGTGACCCCTTGGCCCTGTATAAATTATCTAGATTAGAACAAAAAAGGTCTATTTATTATTTATTAGCTAGACAAAATCCAGAGGTTGAGTCTTAGAAGGGTAATCTGGGACATGTCTAAATATGAATTTGATATTTGAGACAAAAGTTACTTCATGCAGTCTTCATTGATGTAAGAAAAGTGAGGTAATACATTGTGTTATACCTACTTATTGTATGTAATGAGGTGGCCAATTCCTGATGGCTGTGTCGAGGCAGCTTGCCTAGTGTTGTCTGAATGTGAAAATGTAGGTATTTAATATTCTATACACACACATACACATTGTGTAATGCAAATGTATTTAGACTTAAAGTCTATGGGGTACAAGTCTTTTTCAACCAAGTTAATTTAATCATTGTACATGTCTCATATCATTTTGTTCTTAAAAACTACTGAGAATGCCAATGTTTGCAAGAAGGCTTTAGTGCACTTATCACATAGTTTAGTAATGTAGAACAAGGTATTTACATTTATTTTTAAAACACTTTTTTGTTGCTTACCTGCTAGAAGGCCCACAAAAACACAATTAGACACCATGTACAACTGATTCCAACCACAATAAAACACGGAGGTTTAATCTGTCAATAACCACTACAGATTTAAGCCTTGAGAACTGACAAAGGCCACTGCAATAAGCCCAAGAGGAAATGGTAAACAACAACGGTTATCAAGCGATTGTATCGCGAATCACAAAGGACACACCACACTAACACCTTATCCAAATTTCTGTCGCAGTTTTGGAGACCTAAAATTTATTCTTTTCCATAATCAGTTTATCGGGCGTTCGCCGAAACGTGTCTGTTGTGGTGATGACTAACCGTATCTGTTCGTATCTCTCGGCTCTTGCGACTAGAACCCTCCGTTTGACGCCCTCGATCCAATCAGCTGGGTGTCATAAAACCACACACAATGGATTCATGTACAAGTTGTATTACGCCTACAAGTTGTCCACGAAGTCCGCCACTGCGCTAGTTATCTTGTTTCGCGGACGCTGCCGACAATATTCGATAAAATGACGCATTTACTTGATTGTAAGGATGTGAAAGACGTACCCTCCCTGTTATGTTTTAGATCTTCGTTGTACACTTTTTCTCAGGCGACAAATCCTCACGAGGTCGCCGTGTCGCGGAATATAACATTAATTACACACTGTGATGAATAAAAATCATTAATTAGAATGCTAAACTGGAAAATCTAGCAGAGAAACGCAAAATGACCACGAACAAACATGGAAGCAAGAGAACGAGACGAGACGACGGTCGAGCGAGACGAGAGAAACGAAACGAAACCAGATTTTAATTTTTTTCTTCATTCATTCACACAAGTCATGTCATGTCATGTCATTTATCATATAGGCAATAAAATAGGAAATTCACTATGCTGTGTTCATTTGGCACGAAATTCAAAAAACTTGTATTTGCATTTACTGCTCAACAAGGATATTGCGATCCCTGATTTATTAAACTCTTTGCTGATTCGCAACATTCAAATTATAATAGTTCAAAGTTCAAATAGTGGATAGGTTGATGTGTCACCGACTGTACTTGTACCGTAGAGGGAGTAATGGGAGTATGTACCATGTATGTATGTACCTATGGTAGAAGGTAGAAGTTGTGAAAATATTTAATCAATCAGTGTCAAGCAACTATTTGTTATCTGTGTCAAACCATATTATTTTTGTTTCATTCATCAAACCAATCTTTACATTATTTACAGATAATTCTAAAGGCCGCTCCATATTCTCACGAGACATTCACGCGAGAATCTCCGGAGATTCTCAGCGAGAACTGTAGCGAGAACTTCTTTGGGTACACACTCTCACAAAGTTCTCAAATAGTTCTCACTACAGTTCTCGCGCTCGATGACGATGGACGCAGAAGTAACCGCTGCGACAAGTTTATTGTTATGCGCATTCGCATATTATAATTATGCGTATGCTAAAGAGAAAAAAGTAATTAAAAAGAAGTTGTTTTTTTTTTATTTATTGTCTTCTTACATTTCGTAGTATCCCCAAAAAAAGAGTCTATTATTTCGTACGCAAACCATATCGGCTTGTGAACATCGTCGACACCTGCTCCAGAGTTTTCTGATTTCTTAACTTTATTTTTGTACCCTCTGTAGCTTGCAAATAACGAAGTTTTTTTGTTTTTTAAGTCATCAATGGGTACTCCCATCAATTCACTGATTCACGACACCACGCATCATGGATTTTTAGTTTATTTTTATAGTCTTTTAAATTTGTATTCCATAGCACGGGTTCCGCTTGGAAATATTCTAAAAATTTCAACTCAAGTTCGTTTGTCCAAGTTACGCTCATATTGACGCCACGTGGTAGGTACACAACACACAACCGTTCAAGTCGGCGGCTCGCGCGCTACTGAGAAACATGCGAGTGTGGAGTCAATACACGTTCTCGCCTTTTCTCACGTTCTCGCCACCTTTGTCTCGCGCCAAAATACCGACAAAAAGTGGAGAAAGGCCGGAGAACTACGCGAGAACTTCTCTCTGCGTCTGCTGCGTAGCATCTGTAGTTTGTGCTTTACCACAAACTACAGAAGCTACGCTCAGACGGGGCACTCCCATAGAGCAAAATTCGTCCAATAGAATGCTCACGTATGTCATATGATTGGTCTTTTATTTTTAATTTGAGAGCACAGCCCGGGATTGCACAGCCATGGAATTGGCGACCACTATGTACATGAATTCCATGCCTGTACATTCCAAGGTTGTACTTTCCATGGTTGTGTAATCATGGCACCCGATTGAACCTACTTCTATCCTACTATTTTAATTAATTTAAACGACCTCGAGATAAGGGAGACTTATGAGTAAAACAAGATATTAAAGTATATTGAATCATATTTATTAAATAAAGAAAACTACGACTAATTCGTTTACAAAATACATACATGAAACAGTTGAGCTATCTGCAGACTGCTGCAAGCGATCTATAGATATCTCATCTGATCCAAATCAGTACCTTAACCACAATCAGCAGCGTGCGCTATTATTATTATTAGCCTTTCTAGCTCTCCGGTAGTAATTTAATTGTCTTTGTGATTTTCTGTATATTTTACGCAGCCTTGCACAGTCTGGTGTCAATTTCTTTTTTGTGTAGTAGACTCACCTATTGCTTTTAGTACTAATGTTAGTACCAATGTTAGAATTATCTGTAAATAATAAAATAAAAACACTTATTAACTTAATGCAAAAACTTGTAAAGTACTTAGGTAATAATAATTTATTTATTTATTTATTTATTATAAGGCATCGCCAACAGCACACATAATACACTTTCGAAAATAACTTATAAACAATAATTATATTATAGAATGTGTGCCAATTACAGGCTTGCACAGCATTCGCAACAATATTACAGACAACAGTAAAACAGAAAAGAAAATAATAAGGTATGTGAGTATTTCTTACCATCTGATTTAGGAATATCTGTGGGTTCACTCTGGGATGGACCGGGCACAACTGGGATTTCAACATGGTGTAGTGCTGGAGAAGGAACAGTTATTTCTGAAACCAATCACAGTAGGTAATCGTTAGTCGGTAATCTGACAAACATCTAAAAATAATTTTGATTAGATATCTACAGGTTAATATAAAGGTTTAATAATACATAGGTACTTACCAGAATCAGTTTTGGACCATTTCTTTACTACTGCCTTGCAGTAAGTGTGATCTTGATGTGGTTGCTTTAGTGTGTAATCATCATGATCACGATTGACATGATCTGAAAATGAAAATACACAAATTTACATAGAAGTAACTGGATATACCAATTTAGACTGCGGTCATAGATAGGAAACATTTGCTCAAACCACAACAATATTCATATCCAGCGCTCAAAATGTTATAGCAAGAGCATGATTAATTTGGGTGTAACTTACAAGAGAATAAGGGTATTCTCTTGCCTTTAACATTTCTAGGTACATTGGGCTAGGGAGCCCAAGTAGCAATTTAACTAATCAATTGTTTGAGTACCTACTCCTAAAACAATAGTAATAAAATAAGCTCAACTCGTGTGGTAGTGAATTCATTTTGATTGTATGTTCATAACGAGGTACTTACCAGGGGGTATTGGAGATGTTTGAGGTATATCACTGGATATCTCTGTTGCGGTAAATAGGTAACGTGGGATAGGCACCGGGGCGAAGACGAGCTCTATCGCGTGTGGACGCGAGAAACCTCTTCTCAATGTGTTTGCGACCCACAAACTGCTTGCGAAGACCTTGGAAGCTCAGGCTACGACTTCACAGTTTATGCACTCTTACCACTTTTGGAGTCCTATCTCAGTTTTTGGAAACATATGTAAATTATTGACGTCTTTTCGTCTACTAGCACAGCTCACAACACAGCACTTGGTGTACATATTTAGATGAAACTGCAGTTACAGAAATAAATCAACGCAAAACTTCACTCATCAACTTTAAATTAAAACTGCAATGGCGGTTAGTTTGTTGTTTTGTTTTGTTGCCCCAGAAACAACGAACAAACATGGCGGTCGGATCGGACAAGGGGCGTGATATGAAGGAAGGGTGAAGGGGGGGTGTCAATTGACATATGTGAGCCGCAGACTATAACTAGACTAAAAATATCGTTCACAGTTCAATCCCCGTGTGCTTTACATTTTTCTTGTCTTGAAAAAAAAACGTGTTTTGTTTGGAAAAACTGAAAAATAATCTATTTTATTTCATTTTCTTTCGAAACTACATACATAGGTTTGTACCTTACGCACTTATTTCAAAATGAAAATAACTAGGTACAAGAAAGTACAGAAATACCTAAAATTTTATTACAACAATTTTGGGTTTCACGAACCTTACCAAGTTCTTCTGGATGGCACGTTTTGTTTTGCTGCTTTCAAAGTAAGGCTTACCATTAGTACCTCCTAATCTAACCTACATTATAACGTTTAGAAGTCTTAGTTTTGATTACTGCTCGCTTGCAGCCATTCATGATCCCTTTGTAACACAGAATGGATAGTAAGTTCCGACGTAACGGTAGACTGATCGACATCGTGGACGCAGAGTGGCGAGCTGAGCAGCTGCCTCACGAGGACATCCTGGTCCCGCTTGAGGAGCTGCCGGACCCTGAGGCTGACAGTGCCGACTCACACCTTACACTGAAGGAACAGAGTATGCGCTGGCAGGAAAACTTTCCCGAGCCAGCGAGCAGTAATTTGAACTAGGTATCTTTTACTAATCAATTGTTGGTGTAGTTTCTGAGTTGTAGGGCATTAGTATGCTATACAAGTTTGCAAGTTTACCAACCATTGACCAAGAAAAATTTAGTGAACAAACTTATAACTACCTACTTTGCCTACACTCAATCTTTTAACATTATTTTACAATCAACTGTGTGAATATTACTCAATACCTGAAAATTTACTTTCAGGAACAAATAAATGTAAGAGAGCAGCTGCCAAAATATCTGAATGGACAAGCCAAGCTACTGACAACCAGATGCATCATCATAGAGACAGAAAAGATTGCCAAGATAACCCATGGAGCTCTCACTATACTCAAACAATTTGGTATTCACGAATGCGGCCACAAAGAACCCATTTCTGGCTCTAACTGTATCAGATCCATGATTGGGAAAAGGAATGAAAAACATTACATTCTAGCCTCACAAGATAGAGATTTGCAAGATAAATTAAGAGAAAAAGCTGGTGTTCCACTCCTGTACCTTCACAACAAGTCACCTACACTTGAAAAACCATCTAAAGTCAGCTATGATAAAGCTGGGCAGACACTTGAAGACGACCCTCACATATTCATCAGTGAGACTCAGAACGAAGCTTTGAAAAGTATGAAAAAGGCTTTGGGTGTGGAAGATACTTCAGATGAAAAGAAACTTCCTATTAAAAGGAAAAAACCTCATAATCCTAATCCTCTGTCTTGTAAAAAGAAGAAAAAAAAACCTGGACAAAATGGTAAACCTGACAGTAAAGCTGGTGTAAGTGAGAGCAGTGTTAGAAAAAGGAAGAAGAAAATATGTTAACACTTAAAAGAACAGTTGAAGGCCTTTGTTAGTTAGTTACTAAATAAAAAGTCCCTTGTATTTTTGAAATTTTCTTCAATTCTAGAGTAGAGTATTTATTTAGGCTTGAAAGGCCACAACATCTTGAGGCGGTGGGCGCCAAAAGTGACGATGTGTACTAGCGGTAGATTCGCCAAGTACACGGCATGGAAGTGAGTCACGATGTCGTAGCACTCCTCTGGCGCGAACACTTCCTGTCCATCAGGGGAGTCCTGGAACATACATGACACTACATTATTACATCTATAAATAACTTTTATTTATCTAAAAAAATTAGGGACTTTGTGTATTAAAATTATAAAAGTTTTATGTTCAATAATATCACAAAGTTACTAACAGAGTAGAATTCGAATTTTGAACCCAAGACCGTCCTCATGGTATGGATATCGATGACGCAGTGAACATTCTAACAAAGTGGCGTAGTAGTAGGGGGCTAATTAAGAATTCAATATACATAGAATATAATGCATGGGGTAGGTAAGGGATTGGGATTGAAGAGATGACTAAATAAAGGCAAAGTGCTTTACCTCAATAGTATGCCGTATCATAATCTCCTTGAAGTAATACCATACGGCCACCGGCGACAACCAGTAGTAATACTTGAAGTAAAGATGCGAAGCCAGGTAGATCGTAATAAGGCAGCCCAGTTTGAACGCGGAGAAATCGCGCTGGGCAGCGTAGTCTATGGTCTCAGCGAGAAGACTGATGAGGAAGGACTTTTCCGACAGGTTGTAGTTCAAGATTATCTGCTTTTCGATTAGGAAGTTGCCTGATGGTGAAAGGTAGAGACCGAGGTATAGAAAGTACCTTATGTTATGATACCTATCTTTTAAGACCTTTTTGTACAACATGAACGCAATAAAGTATTGAGTATTTAAGTAGGTACCTATCTCAAAAGGTAACCCAGGGCTTGGCCGGTGGCCATGTTTGTTTTAGAAAAGCGTTGAGATCCTGCCAATGTGTAGGTACTTAGATCTCAACTCAAGTAGATCAGGTTCCAAGAAATTAAGTAAGATAAGATCACGATACACCTGCCTGATCTGGGTATGTATTTAGACTGAACAGTAAGCCCATTTTGATTTCACATAGCTATTAGCTTGGAATGTATGTCATGTGTGTCTCCAGCATACACATGGAACATTCTAGATTTTTGAATATAAGCCTGTGCGTAAACGAACCCAAAAACTTCTTCAGTCCCTCAGCCTTATCCGCATCTGCGGCTGCTATCATCTCAATAGCATCATCCTCAGTCATTATTGTACCGATCAGCAGTTTAGGACGAGCCTCTTTTTCTGGCTTTTTGAAGGGAGGAGCGTCATTTTCCTTCAAATATAAAGTAATGCCTGTCAAGTTAGTTAGTGCCTAAGCCTGCCAAAGAACCTAACAGCGGACAAAAACAGATACAGCTGCGCAGAGTAGGGTAACAAAACAGATGGGTGACCGCAATGGCTAGACGAGTAGTTTTACATAGTACTACTTCAACGGAGCTCGAGACTACAAAAACCGACGAAGCATCAAGTCTGAACCCGAGATTCAGGTCACTAGCAATTTATAAATATTAGTAGGTAAACCTTCAAAGAGAAGAGATAGGAAGGTGCAGAAATCTGGATTGTAAGCTTCGTCTCGTCAGGCTTGGAGGGAAGGGGGACCAAGGGCGCAGAGGCAGCCTTCATTCGAACGGGTTCGACGGAAAACGTAGTCTCCGTGCTAGTATTCGAGTCTAGGACATTCTCCATTTTAAGAAAATATTCTCAAAGAGAACAATAAATTAGGTACTTGTCAAATGGACATTTAACAAAATCAATTGAGCGCTGAACGCATAGAGGAATACTACGCTGAATGGCTGAATGACTGAATCGATCTCCTGTCTATGGAATCGATTCGCAACCTACCTTACGTACCCAATACTCCTTGGAAGATTTGTTTGTTTGATGTTTTTTTATAGATCGAAAGAAAAACATCTTTCAGTTAAAAGAATTTATTTTCTCCACTAAGAAAAAAATTACAGTTTACTTAAAAATGAGACTAGGAGATACAAGATACATTTATTTGCCAAAATAAGTGTTACAATTTGGTCTTATGCTAAGCATACATTAGATAAGTAGGTACTTGTTCTAAAAAGTTGTTACTCAAGCAGGTATGTAGATCATAATTGCAATGTTTTTAACAGTAGGTAGGCAACACTATCAAAAAACTATTAAGTACCTAGGTGCTAACAGACACTTTTTTAAAACGAAATTATAGGTAGGTATGTACTAACTAGATAGGATAGCTTATTCCAGAAATTCCCTGTGTCCCTCGCAGCCGGCAGGGGATCTTTGGTAGATCGGATAGGTAGTTTACGCTGAGTAGGTTAATTATTACTTTTATAGCCTGTAGATAACATACATTAGGTAGGTACTTAGTATACTTATTTATGAAAAGTAGGTAAGTATTTATAGCTACGTAAGATTCTTAACTATTGTCACAATGATATTTTATAAATAAGTAATGTTAGCGGGTAGTTTTGGAACTGTGGTTGAGTGAAGACAGTTTAGTCACAACAACACAATACATTATCGTGTAGTCCTTAGATAAGATGAGTTTCGACATGTTGATCCATTTTTGATTTATTTTAGTAGTAATATTAATCGATTAGGTTTTAACCAGGTGATAGGTACGTTAATCTGTCAGTGTCTATCTATACCTACCCACTATACTACCTCTACACACTAAGGTAATAAATATTCTCAAATGCTATTGCACAAAATAAAAAGAACACTGATGCTATTTGATTGGGTAATTTACTTAAATTATTATACACTAGCTTCTGTCCACGTCCCGTTTTATCCTGTTGATTTTCCAGGATATAAAAATAGCTAATAATTATGTTAATCCAGGCTACGAACTATATGTATTTAAAGTTTCATCCACATCGGACCAGTAGTTACAGACTTTCAGCGTGATTGATACATAAACATCCAAACATCTAAACTTTCACATCTACATATAATATTAGTGGGATAGACACATTAAAATGATTTTTTTTAAATCTATATTATATGTGATACTACTAAACGATGGGCCAAGCAGATGGCCCATCTGATGTAAAATGGTAACCACTACCTAAATAAACGGTATACAACGAATACATGAATAAGGAAACATTTACACAATGCGCTAATTTTAGCGCTCTCGTCTTATTTCTCTAAGAGGACTTCTCTCTACCGTTTCGCGTTCGCTATCAGGCATGTCCCAGTATCGACCAATAATCTCCCTTCTTACACTAGAACCTCTAATGTCCCAGCCATCATCTACTTTGCTAGTAGAACCATCACTGCTACTATTGCTGCTACTTGAACTACTAGTATCAGAGTCGCTGCTTTCCGAATCACTGCCTTCTTTTTCATTTTCGACCTCTTTCTTAGTTGTCTCGATTTTCTTTTGTGTTTTATATTCGCCGTTGAAATGCCAAAGTATTCCGTCTTTATCGACTCCGCTACTTATTATTTCGTGTCTTTCATCTCTTCCTCGCCTGGTGTCTCTCTCTTCCCTATCATTTCGGTCGCGTCTTTCATCGTCTCTGTCACTGCTTCTATCGCGTTTTGAGCTTTTCTTTTTGAATTTTGAGCAGTCTTTGCTTTTTCGTTCATCTTTATTAGTCTTTTCGTTCTCCCGTCTTTCGTCATTTCGACCGCTTCTTTTCTTTTTATCGCGCCTATCATCTCGATCTCGTTTTAGGTTGTCTCTATCTTTTCTTTCGTTTTCTCTACCAGGCCTTTCATCTCTAGATTTATTATCTTTGTCTGATCTTTCATCTCTAGAGTCCCTGTCTTTGTCTGATCTTTCATCTCTACAGTCCCTTTCTTTGACCGATCTTTCATCCCTGTTTCTTTCTTTGTCTGATCTTTCATCTCTAGAGTCCCTATCTTTGTCTGATCTTTCATCTCTAGAGTTTCTTTCCTTGCCTGATCGTTCATCTCGCAACTTCTTATCTTTATCAGGTCTTTCAACTCTCGAGTCCCTATCTCTGTCAGATCTTTCATCTCTTGAATCCCTATCTCTGTCAGATCTTTCATCTCTGGAGTTCCTTTCTTTGTCTGGTCTTTCATCCCTGGAGTTTCTATCTCTGTCTGGTCTTTCATCTCTGCTGCTTCTTTCTCTATCACGCCTTTCACTTTTTTTATCATTCCTTCGGCCTTCTGGACCATCTCTGTCTTCCCTATGCCTTTCTTTGTCACGACTTCCATCATCTCTCCTGGGCCTGTCTTCATCACGCCTGCGGTCTTCATTTTGATGTCTTCTATCATTTCGTTTAGGCATTTGGGGGATGACGAAATTATCTTTATCACGCTCGTGTGTTTGCTCGTGTCTGCGCGCGTCTGTTCCGTAGTTATCGTAGAACCCATCATGGCCCCATCTCTCTGCGTCTTTAGGTTTCTCGGATTCATCTGGTGTTTTGGGGGATTTGTTTTTCTTACTAGTCTTTTTGGACTTCTTTTTATCTTTCTTTTTTGCTGTGCTAGAGTCTTCATTAGAATCTGCAAATCATACAAAACTTGGTATTACATACAGTTACGTTAGTTTGAAAATTAGTAAATCAATAGAATAAGTAGTACAAAAGTATTCCATGAACATTACAAACTTACCTGAGCTAGAATCAGAGTCACTGGAGCTACTACTTGAGCTGGAATCGGAACTCGATCCACTTTCCAAGTTGATTTCAGGTGGCGGCAGAACATTCTGGAAATGTAAATGTTAAATTCAAACACAGTGTGGAGTCAGTTCATATTAGCTGGTGCTGACAGTAATTTCTATTATCATAGCACAAAAAAGCTATCACTAACCTTTGGTATTTGTTTCAAATGCTCTCTCAACTCATCAGTGAGTCCTCCGAGACCGATGGTGGTGAAGAAGTTTATAGAAAACCTTGTATTCTTTGGATTGTCCCTCGGAAACACCCCTAGGAATGCTCCCTGCAATGTCCTGTAAAAAAAACAAAAACATTAACTCCACCAGCTAAATATTTTCAAGATATGGAATATTGATATGAACTTACGGATCTTTGAGTCTGTCATTTAACTTCTTCAGCCCCATGTATTCAGCCAGCTCTTGGAAGAGAATCTTGATGTAAATCCGGCTTGAGCTGGTTGTGTCTTCCTCGTTCAACCTCACACATTCAAGCACCTCCCAGCTGATTGAATCCGTGAACAGAAGATGCGCAAAGAACTTGCTGACATTCCTTAACCGGTTTGTGTCTAATCTGTGAGCAGTTCCATATGAGTCTTTGAATATCTCCTCAAAAGGTCCGATGTAGATTCTGTTCAGGTTACAGAATCTTTGGGCTAGTAGACCATAGAACTTCTCGTAAGTCCTCTGCTCTGCGCAGCAGTCCAGGAACATATGGCAGAGCTCTACCTCCTGGCCGGGTTTGAGCTGCATCTTCATGAGCTTATGTGCGCATTCTTCAAAATCCAAACTGGAGTTGATAGTTAGGTATATGGTTCTTCGTAAAGCAACCAAGTTGGTTTCCGTATTATCAATGATAGTCATTTCTTTTTGTTCTGTTTCCTCTTCCTCATCTTCATCATCTAACTCCTCAGAGCCACTTTCACCGGTGCCTTCTTCAGATTCTGCATCGGAGCCCAGAATCTCCTTGCTAAGGGTTTTGTATGTCTGCTCATTCTCTTCATACTTCTCATCATGCTTGAAGACATCTGAAAACAATTAAACAAGTTTGCTTAGTGGGTCTGCTAATTACAAAATTGTGTTTTTATTTTAGAATGAGACTAAATGTAAGTAGCTTGTAACTAATACATATTTGTTATACTTGCACCAACTTAAAGTAAGTAGGAGTTACAGGTTTTTAGAGCTTATAGTATTTATGATACTCACTCAAGATATCCTCAGAGTCTGTTCCATCATCCAACATCAGCAGATGTGTAAATTGCTCCTCCTCAGGCACCAGATCCAACTCTTCGAGCACAGCCGGATGATCCTTGAACCCGTCCTTCCATATTTGAAACATAACTTCGATCATGTACTGAACACGCCTGTCAAGCTGACCTTCATGCAATATATTTCTCATCATTTCAAATATGGCATTAACCCCCTTCGAAGATACCTCAGTAAGCTTCTGACCACTCTCCTTCATGAATGCTATAGCCACCTCCACTGAATCATCAGATGGTGTCTCCACCAGTAAAGTCAGTAGTTCCAAAGCAAGAATCTCATGAGCAACTCGTTGGTTCACCAGATGAGCTATGAATGAAGCGGCTGAAATGCATATTGATTTGTCGTTCCTTTTGAAGCCTCTTTTGAACTGAATTACCAACCTTCTTAGGAGCAATTCGCCAATTTTTGGGAATCTCGAGTTGACAGCGGCTACTAGTGCTGCATAGACATTAGTAAATGTCGGTGAAGCAGCTTGTGCTTGGATCACCGACCGACAAAGCAAACCTCGTCCTCTTATAATGTTCTCTTTCAGCAGCTCCTTGATTATGATGCCAATGTTCCCAACGTTGATCTTGTTGATGTGTCCGTGGATGGACTTCTTCAGTGCCTCCCACGCGAGTCTTTGATACGCAATAGAGGATTTATCAGTGATTTGTGCTTGCATCATCCGAAGCCGCGCGGGAGGAATGTATGCGCCACCAGTCCGCGTGTTGAGCATGTCTGTTTCTTTAGCTTTTCTGACTGGAGGCTCCGCGCGCTCATTAGGTTTTTCCTGTTTTATTGATCTTTCGGGTGTCTGTGATCTGGAGCGCCTGCGTTTACGTGTAGAGTCCCTCTTGTGAGACTCGTCAGGTGAATGAGATCTAGTTCGTGCTTTTTTCGACTTCCTTTCCTTACGTTTTTCGTCGTCATCGTCGTGGGTTCTGTCCTTTTTTCGTTTACTTTCCTTGTTTGGCTCCATTTGAGGTTTTGGGTTTGTGTCACACACAAGTGTATGTTTTTTGTGCGATGAGATGATTTTATGAATCTAGAGAACTCAACGAACACGAAAATTAAAGGAAATAGCACCTACTCAACGTTTGATACCGAATACAGTTGATTAAATACCGAATAGGTATGTAGATAATTATTTTATTTTGAATAGATACGTCGACCGACTCGAATTGAAAAGGGAAGCAGGAAGCAGCCATTCACACAGATTCACAGATCAATAGATGCAGCCATTATGCGTATTTTTTTTATTGACGTTGACGTTGACAAAACATAATATTCTGACAGAAATTCCATTAATCAGCACAGATAAAAATTAAACTACCCGAGTTTCCGTAAGTTTTGACGAGAGTGCGCTCGAGTCGTGAGAATTTATGACCTAGAAGAGTAATAAATGCAGAGTAAACCCTACTACTATAATATTATGATATGTACGTGTATGTAATACCATAGAAAAACATACTCTTTACTATGTACCTACTTAGCGTAGGCTAGAAGCTTTTTATCTTATACAGGGTGGAAGAATTTTTTTTAACGCCACCTGAAGGTAAGTACTGGAGTGGAGGTAAAACATTTTACTCAAAGGAAACATTCCTTTATTTGTAAAAAGAAAGAAAACTGCATTTAATGATTTTCGAAATTTCACTTGCCACACTCTGGAATCGAACCGGCTAAAATTGAAATAATAACACCATGTACTTTTATGACATCGATCGTTATTAGGGTCAGTCACTAGGATCAAATCTCTCTAACAAACGTGGTAAATTAAATGAAAGAAAAATCACGAAATCCTGGACTTCTAAATTCATTCATTCATTCAGCGGATGATAATTGTTAAACTAACAAATAAAACGCAAGTATTATTAGTATTTAAGACTTTATTTAATACGACAATGAAACTACAAAAGTTGCCTGCACTTCAAACAGCATTTTTATACCTCACAAACTGAAGCATTAATAATAATAATCAGATCACATAAAACATAAAAATTAATTTTAATAACACCATAATAAGATAGAAGTGACTAACATTACGCAAAATTCAAAGAGTAAACAAAAATATAATATCTGAAAGCAAATATTGTTGCATCGCTATACATGATTTATCTCGATCGTGAGATTCTAAAAGGCTACACAATACCCAAGGCAAATTGGTCAGAGGTTTTCACTTCTTCACCGAGAAACAAGCTAGTTACTTACACCTAGGTCCTTACTCATAGTAGCGTTAGTAACAGAGTTCAAGCAGGCAAGCTACTCGCCCCGCCGCCGCCGCGCGCCGTGCCAAGCAACGATCCTCATCTCTTAATACTATATACAATTATTATCATAATTATCATCGACGTTCAAATGAATGGCAAAAATAAACTATAACATACGGGATAAATCTCACTTGTTGAGCGACGGACACGCGTCTTAGCGGCATCGAACCGCGTCGCTCTCCGCTTCCGATCGTGCTAGCCACACTAGCTCTTGCTACTCGCTAGCTACTCTAGCCTAGCCTAGCAGCTCTACGTGTCGCCGCCCGGCGCGTCAAACATCTACCCTTCAAAATATAAAACGCTATGAAGGCAGCTTTATATGATACATTTTATTGATATCATTCATGAGCCAATTTAAGAGTATCGAGGCACTTCCTGATAACTAATAACAGTAATAACGTTCAATTTACCGATTTGAGATCATAAAAGGAAGTTTGATGAATGAACAACGAAATGCGGAGACTAGATGTAGCGTCGCAGCTTTGCCGGAGATGACAAATGAGGGTAGTCAGACGAGCTGCCATTTTGTTTTTCTAGTGTTGCCACATCACCGGCTCCGCTGCGACGAGGTAGAATCGTACGAGAATGGCATCACCGAGCAAGCGCATCCATACGATAACGTCGACCCACGACACGCCTTTCCTAAATAATCGACAACATAATGCTAATGGACAGTCGACAGCGAACGGCGTTATGATGAAATACAAACATGAGAGTAAAACTTAAATTTAGATTATATTCTCCTAAAAATACTGTTGCGTATGACAAATATTAAAAATAATGATATAAGTCTATACCTAACGATTAGGGATATCATTCTCGAGCCACCTCGTCCTGCAAGCTTGCTTTAAAATCCGATCCAATCCGAAACTTCATTCTCACGAGAGGGTAAAGAATAATAAAATTCATCCGTTTTGAGCTAGTCTGAACATTCAAAAAACCAAAATGCATTTTTCGGTAATATAGAACCCTAAAAACTACTACGTATTGCAAAGTACAATATTGACAGATTGGGTAATCAAAAGTTGCCCTACTTTGTGATCGCGACAAGGACTTTAGGCCACAAAATATGTGTACACATGACACGAAAAAAAAATTCGAAGCATGGTCACGAGGGGAGTTTGGTGAAAAGCGCAGTCGGATGTAACACTTATTGTGCAAAGATAAAATATTTAGGCTACAATACTTGTTAGGTTACAACTCCAACGCTCTGCAGTCATTGTGACGCTTTGCCCCGACAACCTACAACTCGTTGCTACTGGACCAGCCAAACCTTATACCTAGCTTAGGTCACACGATTACCGACTGAAACTTCAGCTGGCATCATACTGAATTCTTCAAACATTCCTTGAGCGTCCGAAACTAGATGTTACAAGTTTAATCAGCTCTCAATTCCTTCCTCGATTTAAATCTGAAACTACGAGCATGTTTGCAAGACTGTTGTTACAACCTTTTTGGATAGGTGGTCGAAGCAACTGCACGTCTGAAAGCCCCATACAGACAACTTCATTTAATAAACTCTTTAAAACCGACGACCCTAGTCCCGAACGATTAAATGGATAAGCCTCACACGTAATTTCACGTGGATCACGTAATTTGCAAAACATTGATGGTACAATTTCTCGTAACAAAAATTGCTTTCGAAAAGGTGCACAAAATCGTCATAAAAATAACCCTACATAGTTGCCAGTTTATTTTCAATCATTTCGAATTTGGAACACAAAGCTTGCCACGGAAGTAGAATCCAGTGGTTTGTTTATGGATAGGGCATCTTTAGTTACGCACTGCGCTAACGCGAAAGCGTTTTTTTTTACTTCAAGATAATACATGCCCAGCCAGTTATAGACAACTTATTTGAAATTACAATTAACTTTTTTAAAATTCAGAGTTCTTTCATATTTTTAACCTTCGTCATAAAAAACACTTCTGGGTTCAGAATTTTTGTAAGACCGAATTAGAACTGATGAATGTTCCCTGCGCGAAGATTGATTCGCGACTAAGAACGAGGCTATTTTGTCGGAGACGCGCCGCACTGCGGTAATCGATCCGTGTTCCCACACTTATGTATAAAGAAAAAAAACCACTTTCGTTAAAACGCAGTGCGTATATCGCAAAACACAATAAATGGCGAGGATGTGGCACGAGCGGACTTTGACGACTTTGCCCTCATTGCATCACTTTAGTTACCAAAATGTTGCCAAAGTTCAAAAATCCACACCCTTTCCGTGGCCCTTATTGGCTCTGTAAAATATACTTCTCATTGACACTTTTATATCCACTTTATGAGATGACAAGAAATATAGACCATTTTAGTGGAGCCCCCATCGATCAATACCCTCGACTCATTTGCTAATACATTGATAGATTAGCCAATGAGATGAGAATTTTTAGACGAGCGACGACAAACAGTACTGTCGGATGTTTTAGTAGAAACCAGGGGTCCAAGTTGATAACAATCACTAGAGAATAGAAATAAGTACTCGAATCGTAATTACATTTTTGACGAAATGTGGTAAACATTTTAATCAATTATGTACAGAACGCACAACGGATCTTTATCCCTCTGAAGATAGGTGCAACAAACGATTGCGTTGCTCCAATTCCTCCCAATAATGGGTTCTTCACAGATATTTCAGAGGGACAAAGTTCCGTTGCGACTACTATTTTATTTTGGTTGAATTTATTATTAGCACCTTTTTGAGATTTTGTATTGTCTAGCAATGGTGGAATGTCATGTTGTCTATGGCTGGCATGGAGCTACGTGTGGTGTGGGGGTAAGCGCCTGCGGTGTGTGGGCTCGGATGCGCGTCGCTGCGGGAGAGGGTGCGATGCTCTAGCCGGAGGTCGCGGCTTCGCTTTCGCGCGCACTTTTGTTCTGTCGCACCATCTCAGCACGTCGCTCCTGAAACATTATAGTAGATTATTATTGTTTCATCTGTATTTTAGTCTACCAACTATGTTTTTGATTTCATTGTGTTGCAAATAAAAGATTATTCTATAAATTGGGGTTATTTTTCTTTGTACTTGTACACCTACTCAATACATTTATGGCTTTCGCATGGTGATGAACACAGAGGGTGAGCCGTCCGCTAACCGTCTAAAGTATAAACCAGCATTCGTTTAGCGCGGCTGAATCCGCCTCTAGAGGAGCCTCCTACATTGTTTATGAATTCGGGGGTAGGAGCTAAGATTTAGTTCTGTTTAAAATTTTGAAAATCTAAGGATTAAGCCTCTGCAGTGATATTCTAGTCACATTCATACGGTTTTATAATTTTAGAAGATCTTGGTCACACGCGTTACCTTTTCATAATTTAGAATTTATGATCTTTATATTTATAACCTGGAATCTAAGGGTAGAAAAATATAATACTAATGTGTAAAGGTGAATCTAAACGGCCAAAAGTTCGATATCCATGCCAAACGTGGGAATCCCCAACCATAAAGGGTGATCGGTGCATGATGTGACGAAACCAACCTCCTTCTTAACGAAATCGAGTTTCTTCTGTATTTCCTGTTCCCTCTTGATCTCAGCGGCCGAGAGTTTGGTTTCGATCTCCTTTGTGATCTCTTCGATTTTCGCGGTGGCGACCGAACGGACCTCCTCGACCTTATTGCTCTATTTGATGAAAAAATAAAATGATGGTAAAAAAAAAATATAAACAAAACATGCATGGTCAAAATAATTATGGACCTGCTGAAATATTATGACAAAAAAATATCGTGAAAATGAAAAATTGATACAGTGGGCACGTCCTAAGCGGACACGCTCGGTGAGGCATTGTTATAGATAGGCGGAGGTTACAGCTTAACATCAGATGGGCCATCCGCTTTGTCCATTACTCTCTCATAAAAAATTTACTTATTAAAAAACATACATAGATGTTCGTTCTATGTCCGGGTGCTACTATATATTTACAAAAAAAAGGATATAAGCAATCTATTTAAAAGCTTTGCTTAGTTTGAGACAGAGGGCGTTGTGTGAAATGTCCATGAATATTTATTATTTAGTGGTAATCCAATAAATGATTGATATGAAAAACAAAACAATGAAATAATGGATGTTACCATTTTTAGAGAAGTACCCTAACTTCAAATGGTTCTGCATAGGAGATACATAACTGTAAACATTACGCAACTTCTTTTACTGCCCATCTTGCGGCAAAACGATCGACACATGTGTGTGTGTCACAGTATAGATGATTCTACACAGCTACACTTACATTTGGCGTAAGTTTTTCAGCTCGGCCTCTCGTTTAACCTTAAAAATCCAGCTCCTTTGAGACTTTTCGGAGTCCGGATCAATAGTGTGTCCTTGTGTAACCACAGCTCATTCTACACAGCTGGGATATTACCTACGTTGTTGCGCAATTTCGACTGCTGTTCGGCATTGCGTCCTTATCTTGATATTAACTCTAGTGTAAAACAGTTTGCACAGGTAAGGTATGTACAGAGCTGGTACATTACATAGGTCGTTTCTCTTTACAGACTGCATGCCCTCGCACTTCAAGGAAAGTAATTTTTGTATTTCTACATACTCTACAACTTTCCACAGCTCACTTTCCACAGCTAAGTGTAGTCACAAGGTGATACAGTCTCTCCTGTACAGGTAAACAGCTAGCACACTCACATAGTTACGTAGCTTCTCTGCTATTCTCGCACTACAAACCCATTTCGTCAGGTCACGCGTCTCGCTGTAAGCTCCACAGAGAACACGACTTCCCTTGTCACAGTTTATTTGAAACAGTAGGCACACTCACATGGTTACGCAGCTTCTCCTTCTGCTCCGCCTCGCGCTGCAGGCGGCGCGCGGCGGCGTGCGTCAGTTTATCTTGGATGGAGGTCTCCAGCGCACTGAAGCGCTCCTGGTTACCGGCGCGGACCTTGCGGACTTGCTCCTCCTGTGCAACACATTGTTTACTTCACTATGGATATTATTTATTTATTTATTATAAGGCATCACCAACAGCACACATAATACACTTTCGAAAATAACTTATAAACAATAATTATATTATAGAATGTGTGCCAATTACAGGCATGCACAGCATTCGCAACAATATTACAGACAACAGTAAAGCAGAAAAGAAACAAAAAGAAAACTAGAAACAAACACTACGCACCTACTAAAAAGAAAAATTAACAACAAACAAACAAATAAAAATATTAAGGTCCTCTACCTAACTTATTATGAACAACGGAACAACTCCTGATTACAGGCAACGTGAAGACAAGACACCGGGAGGGACCCAATACCCCAGTCAAACCAGCAACTGTCTGAATTAAACTGGTTTCATTCGGAAAGCCTTTTTAGATGGATATCAAAAACTTTGGAATATTTTGAATTAACTTTTTGAGTCTTAGCGATTGGATCCCCATCTGAAAACCAGCGTCACTTCACGATGTGAAATGGCATGAAGCTGAGATGGAACCTGTTTGGGCTGACACACCGGCACGTCGTTGATGACATTTAATTTGCACCCCCGTTTTGCCACGCGGTTGGTGGTGGTTGCCTCGTACGTGCGTAGGTACCCACCACCACCTAAACTGTATATATGTACCTACTATTATGGTTTATGTTTGTCTGTGTGTGTATTCTCTGTTTTATTGTTAGTTTCTGATGTATTGACAGGAGTCACAGCTCAGTCGGTAATGGGTCTGCCTTCCGTGCTGTGGGTCGTGGGTTCGATCCCCACCAAGAACAAACATTTGTGTGTGGCAAAACATAGATGTTTGTTCTATGTCTGGGTGTTACTATGTATTATAAGTATGTATGTATATATAAAAAAAAAGTATACAAGTATTCTATCAGCAATCTAGTTCCCATATCACAAGCTTTGCTTAGTTTGGGACTAGAGGGCGTCGTGTGAAATGTCCATGAATATTTATATTTATTTAATTATTGTGCCGCTGTGTGTGTGTCCTTAATAAATGTCTTTTCTTTCATCTAGAGGAGCCTCTAAACTGTAAGGTAAGTGAGTGAGTCTACTCACATGCTCGCGCAGACGTTCAAGCATCTTCTTGATATTCTCATCGCGTTTGTCAGCCGCTGTGGTCATTTTATCTTCAATCGCCTTGTATACTTCAGCCGTCTGTTGTTCCAAGGTCAACCTGTGTGGAGTAAACGTGTGAAAGAACTGTATCTTGCGTGTTCTTCTAGGTTTTGGTCGTGAGAAACTGGCGCCTAGTTATGCCACATACCAAAGTTATTTAAGTACATAAAATTTTGAAGGTATAGCTTCAGGAGCACCCTGATCTAGTCCATCTTCAGACTTCTATTAGACCCTGGAGTATGGACTCCACAGTTCGTCAAAGTCATAAATCTTTTTTCCAATAAAATCACAAGGATCATAAAGTCTTATATAACTAGGTGGTTCTAGGTGCCAGTTCAACGCGACCAGAGTCTAGAAGAATGGGCAAGAAACTACGGCATAGTCAAATAAATTCAAACTGCATATGTCTTTTTAAAAGCAATGATGAGAACTGATGAATATCATCAGAACATGATACCGGCTGCACTGATTTATGACAAATATCATTCCACGAACGAAATATGAGTAAGTAAGAGTTTCGGTGCTGACAACCAGACAAACAAATCTATACAGACATCAAAACTTAATACAGAATAGGTTTTAGGTATAAATAGTAGGTATAGTCCCTCTGAAATATCTGCGCTGAACCCATTTTTGGGTAATTGGAGCAAGCTAATTTTTCCACACAGCAGTACATGCGCAATAGTTTGTTGCACCTAACATCAGAGAGATGTTGTGCGTACTGTATATTCTGTGAGGCACCTGGAAACATAAAGTCTGATAAAAGCGTCTTACCTGGTCTTTTCAACACCCTCAAGGTGATCCTTCAGTCGTCCCCTCAGCTCGCTGATGTAAGCCTCGCGTTTCTCCTCATGCGTCTCCATCTTAGCGTCGAGGGCCTCTTTGGTCGCAACAATGAAGTTGTTGGTCTGTTCGCTGCGGATCTTCGACGCTTCCTCGATCTTCACCATCTTCTGTGCGATCGCAGCCATCTTGCTTTGCTCTAGACTCTGCAGGGTAGAAATTAGTCGGTGAACCCAAATTTTTGGGGTGAAACAGCAACGACTTTTATATTTATAGGGTGCTTAAATCAGCCCTTTATGTAAATGTATAGGGAAGGCCAATTTCAGTAATGGACTTGAACAAATTGGGGGTTTCATAGGGTCTACTTACGCGTCTCCTTTCCTCAGCCGCCTTGAGTTTCTCTTGGATCTCCTCGACTGAAGGCGTCTTCTCGGGCGAGTCAGCGCGGCGCGGCACAGGGACTCCCACCGGTTCCGCGAGGATCACCTCGTACGCAAGACCACCCTTCGACATCTCTTGGCACCTGATTTCGGTAGCTGTGAAGAAAGGGTCAATTAATAAACAACCCGCTCTGAGTGCCAGGATCCTGCCTGGCTTGAGGGATGGTTCACCGAACCTGAGGAATACAATCATGAGCTTGAGCATTCTTGTAGTGTTTTTAATATAAATCAAGTCTTCAGCAGCTCAAAACACCATTAAGACACCGTCTGAAGCCCAAAGAAGAAGGTCGGTTTTTAAAGATAAAATTGTGAAGTATAAACCCTTAGAACAAAGTAAATATTTGTGAATAGTCTGATAAAAACGATCCACTCGTTGTACCGACAGGTTTTGAAGCAGTTGCTACGAGTATGATAGGTATTTGTCACGCGATATTAGCACCAAAGTAGAGGCTCTTGAACAATACCGTTTTGCAAAAACTTTTGCATATCTACCTACCTTCCATACCATACCTACATACGCAACGCACATAAGGTCCTATGAGTCTTAGTTATGATGCTGTAGTTACAACATCAACATCATAATCGTATCACAAATGTTATGTAAAACGCCAGCCAGACGGAACCACCAATTACCTCGTAAGTGTGTTCGCCCTGATAAGCACACACTAATAGAAGGTTAAGCCGTCGTATTCACCACTTATTAGCTCATTAGGTTTATATTCAGAAAGGGCACGACAACCATTTAGTAAAATACCTAATGCTTATACGTTCAAGTTCTAAGACTCCATTTTATGGCGCATATAAAAGAAGGTAGAAGAATGAAGGTTAATTTTATTAAATTATTAAATTAAGAGAAACAAAAGCACTCAACTAGCCATCCGGAGGGTCTGTGTTCACTCAGCAGTGGGTAAATTGTAGGCTGATAATAAATCCGGTCCGATAAAAATAGCCAGTATTAGTTTAGGAAATAACTTAAGAGAGAAAAAGCCACCAGCTGGAACTTCTACCCAACCCAAGAATAAATGTTGAGAACCCGACCCGTATTTTAATAAAAACATTAAATATTCAACATCCACTAATTAAGCGCCAGAATAATCTGCGGACACCTTTTCAAAACTCATTTAATTACAACCAGGGGTCTCTTCATTAGGGGTGGAATTTTAAAAACCCCGAGAGGGGTGCACGGGGGGATGAATGGCCTGCGTAAATTAGCGTAAAGCTCAAGGTCGGATAAACTTGGTGCCCGTCAGGAGAACGAAGGAATTCGGTAGTAATTATTCTAAGGGGTGACAGGGGTGGTCGGGTGACTGAAGCCACCCCTGCGGCCGGGTGACTCATGCCGATAACATGCATTTTCAGTACGATGACTGTCTGCAAACAATGGAATTATTCATGTGAGCAGCACACCATCAATTTTCATGTGCTTCCATTTGCAGATTGTTTTCGAAACGGCAAATGAAACTCGAAACTTTGCACTTTCAATCGTGCTAATTGGGACGTATGATGACACAAACTTTGTCCAATTAAATTTTATTTACTACCTACAATTCACTCGGGAGGTAAAATATACTTTTCATTGGTGCCCACCCACCAACATCCTGATACATTAATTATATTCTCTAAGAATCTGCAAATGCAATTCAAAGTGGAAATACCGTCTGCCAAGAGCTGGCAACAAGCCAAAAGGCACCAGCTGAGGTGATAATGGCTGACTGTGGAGGATTTTTGATTCTATGAATAACTCAGGTGGTAGGGGTTGGATGTTGGATCGATGTTAGGCGAGCTAAGCCTGTGGCTGAGCTAGGCTTACCTACGAGGTTGGCCGACTTATAACCGTGCTTACCCGCAATATTAACGTACTTAATGGATTTCAAGTATTTTCTACAAAAATACATGAGTTTAGATCGATTTTTATCTGAATAACAATTAAAAACTACGACGAAATGATATTTGCACTACAATCAGGGCCACCGAGTAACGAGCCACTCCTGAACTACGTGTTTAATTGGAGCTCATTAGAGAGACACTCCTTAGAACCAAACAAAAGAACCTCGAGTATTGTAAAACAATGGTGCTGTGGCGCACCGACACCCGCGGAAACTATTCTCCTACGTGATGTGTGGCAACTAGCAACAATAACTCACTTATAAGGGGCGAAAGTACTTGACCCCACAAAGAAAGCACCAGCTCTGATCCAAAGAAAAACCGGTTTTTCGAAGTTTCCCCGATCATATCGGAGACTGTACGTGTTTTCATATTTCAGCAGAATGCTTTTATGTTTCTTGCAAAGTAACTTTTCTTCGTTATATTTTACGAGTGTTATTTTCGAGCGTATCATTTCTTTGAAAAGTAATGCGACTCCAAACAAAATGGTAACAGAATCTCATCTAGCTGTAATTGTCTCATCATCATCTGATCGAAATCTAGTAACGCGATACCGATACGCTATCTGAATATCTTTGAAATTTAACACAATACTGTTATCCATCACTGTCGGACCGAAATATTATTCCTTTGATGCCACACTTACTGATAAATTTAACTTTCTTTGGTTGCTTCGTTCTTGGTTTTCCGATTGGTTTCTTGACTGGTGCTGACCGCCGGTGTGCTAGAAATAAACAAAGACGTCAGCGTAGTCCCCTACGCGACGCCGACCACTCACCAGAAGACGTACTGACCCAATGCGAAAAACCTCGAAGAACCAGATAAGACAAATACAATTAAAAAAAAACAATGAAGCCATACCAGTGACACAGCACGAGGGCCAACATCCCCCAAGGCCCATCCTCCGAGGACAATCGGAAAACGATTACAGCGGTCAATTCGGACGGACTAATGTTTATTAGAAGACTATCGATGCCGACTAACGCCGTAGTGAATCTACGTCAAACATAGCGACCGACGTCGATCGCGTGTTCAAACATATCGATTTATCAGGACAGGCTGCAATAAACATTGGAATCTGTAATGGTTTTCATATTCCAAATCGACTACATGATACAAAGACCATATAAATGATAACAATCGTAGGAAAATTCAATAGATGTAATTTATATTCCGTATAATAATTACAAATGGGTACACCACAATTAATTAGAAAAGCCTAACAAATAACGAAAGGTTGATCACAACGTATAGGTCTTGCTGGTTCATGTCATAATCAACGTTTTCTGTAGCCGGGTATCGATTATAACCCAGTAAACGAGATTATCGAATAAACTTCCATAATCCAATCAAGTCATTGTTTCAAAGTTAGAACAACTGCTGGGGAAAACTAATGGAACAAGCGGGGAGTCGTCAATAGTCATTAGATATTTCGAGTTCGACTCGTGTACGACCGTCTTCGAGTTCGGGGTAATAGTTGGGAGGTAATAACGCGACGGCACGACATCGCAAGATGAGAGGCCGGTACGTGACCGGAATGTGGAGCCGCGAAGGGGACTGAGGGAAAATTCTCCGCAAATACGGATAATCCCTCACGGCAACGCTCAGCGTCGGTTTACACGGCAGACGACGACGCGCGACGAGGCGACCGCCGCGCCGATATCCCAAGTTTTAAAACTTTAATTCTATGCAGTATTTTGAACCGACTTCAAAAACCGGAGGAGGTTTTCAATTCGGTTTTTTTTTTAATGTTTGTTACCTCAGCACTGCGTCATTTATGAACCGATTTCAAAAATTTTTTTTTTGTATACTTCCAGATTGGTCCCATTTTATTTTCATCAAAATCGGTTCAGTCGTTTGGGTTATAAATAGAAAAAACTGAAAAAAATATGCAAACTGTTGCGGCGCAGCGCCTACCATTTTACTGCTAGCAACGATGCTCGCGTATTTACTATTTTGCTTTCCTGTGACTTTTAAGTGGTGTTTATAGTGACTAGAACATTCCCAATGAACTGTCATCATCATCATCATCATCTGATGATGAAGCTGGTAGTCGAATTGAAGTCGGTTTTTCTAGTTTTTTAAACTTATAAATTATTCTATAATCCTACTTGAGGCGGGTTTATGGCTTGTCGATTTGAATTTATGATCGCTAAGGAAATAGTGGGAATTTTATTGGATGACTTTAGAAATTCTTTCTACTTTGGTAGGCAAATAAAACGGGATCAATGAAAGAAGTTTAAATGATAATTGCTTGGTTCTGATTACAAATCGGATGCCTGTGAATTATCACACGCACACGGCTGATGGGCGATGGCTGATTGGGTCGTTAGTCTGAGCAAACAACATTAATTTGGCCGTGCCAGCCATAGTTCACGATCAGGCATTTCCATCTGTTGATGGTACGTTGACTGACTGAATAGAGAAATTTGCGGAGTATAATTTGCTCTCTCGCCAGAGAGACGGTAAATCGCTGCGGTGAACTCGCATCGCTTTGAATTCGCCAACTTGTAGTTTACATAACCGCAAATGCAGCTCTCAGCCCGAGGAAATGCACGGTTACACTCAAATATTTCCGTTTGAAAGATCAAAGCCAAACTTTCAGCTGAAGTTGCGTGAAAACAGTGACAGGGTTTCCCTATTGTTGACTTTTTAACTAGCGAAGATGGCGAAAGATGCCGCTACAGCATTTACAACCAATAGAATAGGTCTATCAGGTAAGAAATAATTGTGAAATAAGTGTACACATCTTTGAATCAAATCGATTTCGATTGAAAAGCTACGACCGTTCAGTAAAGCTAACCCTGATGAATTCAATAAAGTCAAATAATAACTGGTAATCGAACAAAAAGCGGGCAGTTTCGAGGAAAAGGTCGAGCCTCAGTCAGCCCCCTCTGGCGCCGCACGACATCCAACGTGAAAAACTGATAAAATATTTAAAGCTAAGGCTTTAAACCGACCAGTGAGGGGAGAACGGAAAGCGAATTTACTACCTCAGGGAATAGGTACTAACATTGACACGTAAGACTATTTGAAACGAATGCGGTGACGAAGCTTTGCAGAAACAAGAAGGGAGACATTCAATGCAACCAACGACGAGAATATTCCAGAATAGCAGAGTGGAGACGCTTTAGACGTTAGCTTTACGACCTACCCTCATTAGCAAATGGGTGTGAGAGGCATATTGCGGACGCAGTCTCTTCGAAGCTACAAAACCTACATATAATTTTAAAACCCCCAGAAATAGAAATTAGTGTGTAAAATGAACTAGCATAGTAGCGAAAGCCGGAACTCGTATCAGATTTCTGAAGCGCGTTTGGTCGAAAGCGGCACGTGCACGCAAACATTGTTCGGACCTGCAATGCATCATTGTGACATTGTCGTACCTACGCTTGGGTTTTTGTAACAGACCCGGTTCACGTGCGGCTTAGAGATTTCCTTTATCTTCACTGTCATGCAATGCAACCCTTGACGATATGGAATCCAATTCAGGAATCCTTATAATAAGGAACTTTTTGTTGCTCCTGTATAGACATTTCTATGCATTATTTAGAACTTACTCTTTGAAAGCTGGAATATGTTATTTAACACGGACTGCAAGTTTGGGATAATTTGCTTGAAACCTAATTTCAGGTACCTAAAACAGAAAGACCAAAGGACAAAATGTTGTCAAAGCAGTCACATAACATACATACAAGCTAATGAACACAAGATGATTTAGTAAGGCACCCCTTTATCCAAGAGGGTTTTAAACTTGTTGAGCTAATTAAGCTCGGTGTCATAATCACCCTCAAAACAATTATATGATCTCCATTCCCCCAATGTCTCTTTATAAATGGCGTGTCGACTGACGACCAATCCAATTCAAATACACTTAGAACGCGGCGGGCGTAAATGACAAGCATAAACCGACATTACGAGTATATTGCAAAAAAGATTTTTCGTAGAGAGTGTGCTCACTTGAGAGTGAACCAACGAAACGAATGTTTATTGATGAAGCTAGTGAGGATATACAAATTAATATCTTTGGCTTATTTGATAAAATAAAGGTAGACTGAAATCTGAAGGAAGGATCGATCTGAAGAAAGATCTGGGACAGTTAAATTATATGCTTCCACAAATACCCTTGTAAGAAATGTCGCGAGTATAAGTCAATAAACAACAGTTTCAATATTTTAGATAATTCGATCACTTACTGAAGTAATAAAACAAAAAATGACGTGGAGCAAAAAAATTGCTACTTCGTCGACCGATACGCCGCGAGCCTCTCAAGGCTGAGTTTTACGATCTGCGTTTGGTTGGAGGATCACCCAATTTAATATCAAGAACTGCGGTAAAACGTTATGGTCTTCAGCAGCCATACGTCTGTGTAAAGTTCTAATACAGTTTTTATGTAGTAGTAACTCTTTAAAAGCGTCGTGGACTGCAGATGGATGACGGTAGCACAAAATCGCATGGAATGGCAGGAGTCAAGCAAGAGAAGAATTTACCCAGCAGTGGGTCTTTAAGCTTAAGGTTGTAGGAAACGCGGATGTTAGATAGCCAATAGCAACAGTGGTTAAAATTATTATAAGACGAAGTACCGATATTATCTAAGGAAAGATTTGTTGTATTTGTTGAAGGTAAAGTAATTTTATGAAATAAATCATGAAACTTAACAGGAAGTCGTAAACAATAAAAGTACAAAAATATAAGTATAAAAAGTATAAAAGACAAAACTAGTGAGACAAGATGGTGGACGCGAGTCGTAAAGAATTCAGATTGATACAAATTGGTGGATATTCGATTTGATGCGACTCATGACATCAACACACATGGAGAAACGTGAGACATAACAAGGAATTAAAAGTTTTCCAGATTTACAGAACCAGCTTTTCGACTGTAACGCCAAATTGAACTTTTTACAATCAACCTCTACTTCGGCGATAAAGAACATCCAGATCAAAAACAACGGCCGACGCTGCTAGAAGGTATCAAGTCCTGCCGCAGCCACTGTCACCGAAAATGCCAGACGAAACATCGATCGCTGGGTATCACAGTCTGCAATGCAACATTAATAGCGATGGATCACGTGCTCATGTCAGAGATCGTCGATCGAAAACCGGCCGGCATCCCCGCCCAATCCGCCCATGCTTCGCCGGCCGGCAAACATCAAAGTTGGAGTTAGTTTACCAACCGACTGAATAACTCGAATTTTAAGCGGAAATATGGGTATTTGATTAGATTTGGTCAAAGCAGCCCATTTTCAATCAGCTCCCAAACCAATAGTAAGAACATCCAATCGAATTAGGTCTAATGACTGCAGCTCCATGTCCTCTAAAGAAGAAAACAAAGGATAATACAGAAACATTTCAGTCAGGTGCATCGCATATCGGTCGTACGTCTCCTTGTCAGTGGCAGCGGTATCACCGGTCGTTATCAAGAAGCGTGCCACAGCCGGCGTTTTGAACGGTGTTTCTCCAACCTGCTGGAAGCACGGGCGCTCTGCACGTGTGGCAGAAGCACTGCATCACCGAGTCCCTTACGAGTCCTATCAGCATGGTGATAACTTGGATTAACTATCTAACGAGTGACTGAGTCGCGTCGCGGCCGGCGGACTGCGCGACTCTCGCCCGGAAACTGAACCGCGCCGGGGGGTGGAGGACGCCGGGTCGATAGCTGCGCCCCGCACCGCACCCCCGCCCTGCGGACCCACCCCGAGCGCTCCGTCCCTAACTTGATAACCCACACGAGAAAATAAGCCTACAAAATGGAAAAATAATGTCACCCACGAAGTCTATTATCTTTTATCAAATTCTGCTCTGGGAAAGGAGTGAGATGTCTCTGAATAAAGGGCTTGGCAGCGAAATTGCGTTCCTGTAGTCGAAATTCTGATAAGATGACAAACGAGAATGACTTTCCAGAAGTTGGAATTTAGAAGCAGAATTGACTATGGAATATGGATTTGATGAAGATGTAAAACTATGAGAGTTTGATCGGAAGAGGCTTCAGAACGGTGACTGTGCTGTGACTCGTAGGGAAAACTTGGGCTGAAGCAGAACCTAGCAACAAGGACTCTAGGGTCGGGAAAGAGTAATTTAAGAGCTTCCCAGACTCGGTGTTGGTCTGGGCGGGCTTTTGGCCCATAAAAACGGCGAGCTGTGGGGGGGTGAACGGGAGCCACGAGGGGAGGGCGCGCCAGGGAGGCACCATGCGGAGGTTCCGCCGCCGTCTCGGCGCCGCCACCCGCAGCCAATTAACGGCCGGCAATGCCATGCTGAATTTGTTTCACCACTCAAACAGCTTCCGATTGATTTCCCGTACCCAAAAACATCGATTATGGAATGGATAACCCCACTCTAATATTCAAATCACTAAACCAACTTACGTAGTAGGTTTGACACCCTTCAAACTCCTAGCTTAGAACGTGTTCCTACGTTCCGTTGCGTCACACAAGTAGAAGTGAGCAAGTTTGGCTGGCAAACAGCTTGTGAAAAGTCTAGTGGAAAAGAGATGAAACAACCAGACTGCAGTGGTTATGGTGCCGTAACCCCGTGCACCGGTAACACCGGCGGCCGTGGTGCGGTGGATCGATTCCACCCGGCCAACAACCCCTGCGGTAATAACTGGGAATACCAGGCAGGAGTGAGCCTGGCTTGGAAATGTAGGCACTTTAAACAGAAACGAGTAAATACCTAACTTTGGAAATACCGCCACCGGAACTGCATGGCGCGCCGCTTCGTGGCGTCCGCCAGGCTGTCCTCAAAGTGGTCTACCCATTAACTTACAGTCTAACTGTTCGTTGTAAGTTTTTTCAGCTGCAATGAATCAGTCATCTGCCGTTTCACTACTTTATTTTTACACCTTCTACGGATGACTGCTAATTTTGAATAACAATAAGATGATCTGAACATCAACAAAACTAAGATGCACCACAACACCACATACTAGCCAAAACAAGAGTTATTTTCGTTAAATTTGCGACACTCCATCAAAAAGCCATGAATTTCATGCCACCCTCTCAGACTGCGCTCTCCATAGATCATATCGCCGCGGTGATAAATTAGTTTCCTCAATAAAAGTTTGTCGGTGTGTCTCAGTGGTTGGTTTGACTAATAATAAAGTTTTGAAACTCTAATTTCCGAAGTTTACAGATCATGATTTTAAAGATTACGGTTACGTTACACACTAGAGAGTACTTTTATACAACTTGAATTTTATGGTGGTTCTTGCTTGTCTAGTACATTTACATATCAAGCAAGTCTGTATAAAATGTCACTGGGAGGAGTCTGGTGGAAAATGGGCTCTTATCAGACACTACACTGCCTGATTAAGTACCAAAAATTACTTCGCCGAAGTGAAAAGCGTTTACCTACCAATGAACCCTTCCTTGGCTCATTATTAGTTAGCAATTATCCATCCACTATCAGCAACCCTATGGTTGCAACGCCATGTTGCGGGCTATTATAATGTAGCTTTCCTCAAGGCAACAAGTTGGGTCACGTGCCGGTCGGATTTAGCTGGAGTATAATTTGAAGGCAGCGGCGCGCGTCCGCCAGCGACGGGCGCGGTATCGATTTTGCCTTGTTTCAGGCATTGCTTAAGCATCAGCGACCTTTTTTGACGCAGATACAGCCTGCGAAGTCTGCGAATCTAGATTCGTCCCTCAGGATATTTTCTTTATTATTTCGAGCGAAGTTTGATTGGTGTCGCATATACGCGCGGAATAATGAACTGTATTTGAGGGTAGACGAATACGTGAGTCAAATAACTTGAAGACGTATTGTATGCGGGTAAAATTACTGTAAAAAAATAAAATGGATTTCGTGTACGCAAATCAGATTACTGCAACAGTGACAGAAACAACATAATTCCAAGAAGATTTATCAGTGAATTTGAAAGGAAGAATATTTAGATGGATATCACGTTCAAATCAGAATCGAAAAGTTGCGTCATTAATATTGACGAGATAAAAATGATCAAGGGATCGGCAAAAATCTTGTAGAAAAAACATTCTGGAAATATTATACGCCTAACAACGATATCATAAGCTTTTATTTTTATTATAACCTGCTAGATACCTACTTGCGTATATGACAATGCGATGTGAATACTTATGGCACATCTACGGATTTCAAGGCTATTTCTGGGATTCTCATTTTCACTTGAAAGTTTCAATATGCTCGCGAGATAAATGGAAGAACAGGAAAGCAGCAGATTGCCACCACATTGCCATTACTTAGTAACCGCATTGTAAATGGAATTTCTGCACATCTGCTGAGGAAACTTGGGAGATTTCGTAACCGATTCTTCAAGTAATTCTAGCAAACGGCTTAAACTTTTTAATTACCTTTCGTGATATTAAGTATGTTTATTGTTTATTTTAGAATTTTTTTAGAAATGAAACAATGAACATTGCTTATTTATGCCTGTCTGGCATGTCTGCAGATTCTGCCTTCACGTTCTCTGACGTGAGTGTTACGATACCTAACTTCCTTGTTTATCAGCCTCTTAGACAAAACAATTTTGGAACTAATAAATAAATAATAAATATTCAGGGACATTTCACACAACACCCTCTAGTCCCAAACTAAGCAATGCTTGTAATATGGGAACCAGATGGCTGATAGAATACTTATATACTTTTTTTTTTGTAAATACATACTTATAATACATAGTAACACCCAGACATAGAACAAACATCTATGTTTTCCACGCACTAATGTTTGTTCTTGGTGGGGATCGAACCCACGACCCACAGCACGGAAGGCAGAGCTATTACCGACTGAGCTGTGACGCCTGTCAATGTTACAACTGCTTACATATTTATAAAAGAAACATTAAAAACACATCCATAAAACTGGGGTACCCTGACTAGACAACCGTGGGTAGAGTAGAACATCAATTCTGTATGAGTTTCAATACGAGGGTCGATTTCGAGGGTAGATATTATAATGCCCGCCTCTCTTGTACTACAACTTCTTTATTACTGTCTACACTGCCTGACCCTCTTTATTTTTCAACTCAATTTGTTTTTCATATTAGCTTTCTTCAGTTGTTCAGAAAGATATGGATCCTAGCTTTGTTAATTAAATAAAAATGACTGGTTATGTACCTAGTGGCTAAATATAATGTGATTGGTAAATTAGGACCGAAATCTTAGACACAGATCCAAATGCAAACAGCCAACAGCACCATACCTTAAAGACATCGATCTTAGAAATGCTATAAAATGGGCAAGGCAAGGCAAGGCACGACCATCGCCGACAAAAGCTGTAAAGGGAATGACATGACATAGGTACGCACTCGGATCGATCAAGGCCAGACGACTATACTAACATAACTTTTGTACATACAGACTACAACATACCCTAATCTTACAGATATTTTCTATGAAACTACAAGTATTTCGTAATTATATTTGTGTAGCAAATATTCGCGGCACTTTGATTAAACCAACCAAGGTCAAAATACTTGCAATATAATCACGAAACAAAAAAATACCTTGAATTCAGCGTACAAGGGCAGCAAAATCATAAAGGACTAGTATTTAAGATAAAGGTACAAAAGATGGAGATCAAAGGAAGATACGGAATAAAGATTGATTGAGGCTAACAGTAAATTGGAGCATGGCCGATGGCCGACAACAATGAGAAGCCAAAAACCGCAATGTCTTGGGTCAAGCAACGGATGAAACACTATCGCTGAAGCCGTAGGTAGGTACTAGATTCGCGGTTAATTGCGAATCGAATGCGAAGGCTCATCCACAATGCTGGTGGTACAATACATCTCGCTCGATTATACAAGCTTACTGGGTAAGTTAAGTACTTAGAAAAAAAAACGTAGCATTGTACGAGTGGTGTTCCTGAAGGTTCGGATCTTAATCTCCTTGAGGTCTACTCAGCAAATTGTCTTCTCCAAGGTGATGCTCGTCGCCGCGCATATTGCGCAATGCAACTCATAATGTTAATATGAACCATCATTTACTGTTGTCTTGGGTAAAAACTCCAACCCCTTGAAAATTCAAAGCTCGATTCGTCAAAAAGTGACCCAATTTGTGATTTTACCAGCACTCTTATGTTTGTTAGTTTTGTCATGTCTATTAGGTAAATAACTATGTATGAACTAAAGGAAGCTTTTGACAAAAGATTGCTCCTCCAAGAAGTTAAACGTATCTTTATCGGTCAAATACCTGTGAACGCAGCGCGCTGTGAACGTTATAAATATTTAATAGCCGCCTGTTGAGAAAAAACAATTTCTTATCGTAATTTACTACATACAACGCAGCGACTGGTAGCCTTTGTGATGATAAATGGTAGGGAAGTAGGTAATCTTGTATACTGTATGTATGAAAACATTAAAGCTGGTAGTCCTGCAGGAAAGAGAGGAAGAGGAAGACCGCGTATTAGCTACATGAGCCAAGTGAAGGCGAAGATCGATGTCATGTCGTATAAGGACGTCAAGGAAGCTGCTCTGAAAAGAAGAACCTGGCGGGAAATGCATATGTTACGCCGACAAGAGCATAGCTCTTATATTAGAAGAAGGAGACTTGGAACTTGTCGCAGAGGTTTCGCAAATAGGCACAAAATGTAAACTTGTTTTGCAGCACCCAGCGACAGGAATGTAATACTCAAATCGATACGACACAAATGTTGCATTGCAAGTTTCAAGCAGCCAATGTACCCAGTATTTTAGGATAAGTATGTTGAGTATTACACGCAAAAAAAAAATGGTTTATAATAGTCCGTTAAAAAACCAAAGCCCGGTTTGTGTTTATAGTGTTGTTGGCAAAAAACCGTGAAATATAAGAAGCTTTGGAAACAAGAGTAGATAATTAATGTACCAATGATGGTACTTTATTCGTAGCGGACTCGAACAAAGTGCATGTGCAAATTAAATTTACTTGTAGTAGTCGTGCCAAAACCTTTAAGTACTTTAAGTTAGAAGTAGTCCGTATATAATCCGTAAAAGCTCGCCTTATAAAATTATAGCATTGATTATTCTGAAAGGTTTATTACTAACTATTGGAACTAAGTAGTCTTAAACTTCGAAAAAGAAAAGTCAAAGATTTTATCAATCAATAATTTACAAGTGTAAAAACTAGGAAAACCGACTTCAATTCGGCTACCGGCTTCATCATCAGTCGATGATGATGATGGCAATTCATTGGGAATTTTCTAGTGACCGTAAACATCACTAACAAGTCACAGAAAAGCAAAATACGCAATTTCGTGCACGTGGATGGCATATATTTTTCAGTTATTTTTATTTACAAGCCAAACTAATGAACCGATTTTGATGAAAATTGAATGGAACCAATGGAAGTACATCCTTTCAGATAAAAAAAGATTTTTTCAAATCGGTTCATAAATGACGGAGTTCTGAGAAAACACACATTAAAATTTTTTTTTAAGTATTTGTATATAGTTATTGTTTTGAAACAAATAAAATAAGCTAAAAGTTAAAAAAAAACATACAACCGAATTGAGAATCTCTTCTTTTTTTGAAATCGATTAAAAATATATTAACTTATAATATAAGTTATCCTCAGACTTAGGCAACATGGGTCTGGCCATGTCTTTGAAGCAGATGGATCTACGCGTAGGTTTTTTATAAATCTGTCTGTTGGATGACTTTCATTGAGTCTGTGTATCCCGTTACTTTGCACCGCTAGCTAGACAGTACTCTAGGCAGTAGGCTGTACCAAGCATAGATTATTCACCCCAGTAGATATACATAGATTAGGTCATGCGTAATGAACCTTTTTTAACCAACGCAAAGAAACCTCTATTTGTATTAAGCATATCCAATTCTAGTTCAATGCCTATTTATTCAAATGAGATAACATAGTCCTAGATACGGAGAATATAACTAAGGATATCCCGGGTGTGCTATTACATTCTTACGCTACTTACATAGGCAAGACAGACTTTTTTGTCTTATTTACGACTGCATTTAGATATTGTCCTTGGTAAAATAATTATTAGTCTTGCCAAGTTAATCAAGAAAGTCTTAATCAATCAACTGGGAAATACAGTAGGTAAGGTAAAGATCGTTGAGTTATAATCTTGAGTAAACAATTAGTGTGAATAATTTTGAAAAACTTCTAACAGACTATTTAACTTTCATAATTGCAAATACTTAGGTTTTGACTACACGTAAACCAATAAGAAAGTAGATAGGTACCTTATAGGGTTTATTAATCCCGAGGTCAGACAGCGAGGATCTAAAGGAGCCTATAAAAAGCTACTAAAAGCGCTACTAGCCGGAGATTTATAGCAACAATAAAATCGAAATTAATCATGAAATCCGAAAGCACTGCGTCAATAAAGACAAAGTAATGCAAAAACAACATTTTTAAGGTGAATAAAGGAGAGTTATTTTAGAATTCAGTTAGGTACATAACATACCCTTATAATTTTGAGCTTTGGAAAGCTTACAATACATTGTGTTTTATTTATTCGTAGTAGGTACATTGGTAGGAACTAGGAAGTGTAGGTCCTGTGAGTCACTGCTTCGGAAAATACAGCTACACCGCTCATTTTCGTGCGAAACTATATCTCATTTATTTCAGCGGATCATAATTCTTCACGGCATTGGAATGGAAGGGAAGTTGGGAGAGTCGTAATGAAGTTACGAGAACAGACAAAACTAAAAGGGGACAAACGTAGCGAGAGTTTCGCGTCCCCAACTTTATATTAGTCCCTCGGAGAAGGCCATCGCCCGTGCTGTAATTATAGCGAACATGTGTCAGCTACCACCGCATTTCTACAAACTGCGAGGCGCGTCCGCACAACTACAAGTTTGATGACCTGACCGACTGCAATGTCTGCAATCAAGTTATTACTCACGTTTATAAAATTGACTTGAGACTTGAGATTTATACTCCCAGACAATACGCCATCGAATTTGCAATTTGGGGTAGTGTCGTTGAGCGGTTTTTGTATGTGGGTGTACATGTTTCGCCCACGTCGCCTTTACCTTTTCTGGACAAGGCACAAGAGCAGCTTTCATTACTGGTAATAAGCAACAACCTGGTCACCTGGATCGATAGAAAGCAGTGTAGGAGGACAGCCTATTATTTCATTGCAATTTCTCACGAAACAGAATTAATAAGTGGACAAATATGACACGATGAAAGCTGGTGCCACTGGTGCCAGTCAGTGGCTGATCGATAGGTTCAATGTTGACTGGTGAAGAGGTAAAATATACATAGAGAGCGTGGAATTAATTCCGAGAACAGAATGAATTATTTTTATGCGCCATTAGAACTGTACTTACCTACAGGAAATAATAACATGCAATGGATATTATTGTACTGAGTGCCCTTAACAACGAAGAGTTGGTTAAAACTGAAATAAAGACTACTAGGTTCAGTCAATATTGTATTATTGCTGTTTTCAAAGTCAAAGTCAAAATTTCTTTATTCAATAAAATCACAAGGATCATTTAGAATCGTCTTATATAACTAGGTGATTCTATTTTGTTTGACACAACATTGCTTTTTCGCAGTGAATATTCATACGGTCTATTCGTTCCTACGTAATTGAATCATTTCGCGCAACATGTCAATCTCCTGAAAATTGTACAGCAAAACACGAGGCCCGGGAGACCTTCACGTCTTCATTTACGTAGTCATGTTTACCGAACAATATCATTGTTTACCCCGCTACATGAACATTGGTCAATATTGACCGTAGAGGTGGCGGATTCTTTTCATTGTGATGATAATACGAACACAATGCCGAACTCATCGATTTAAAAGTTCCGCATCGAAACGGCCCAATAAGCGGCTTGGTTCGGAAATTACATTGCCCTCGTATTGTATTGGAATTTACGTAGAGCACTTAAGGGCGATTGCTCTTCTACTCCAGTTGCCCGAGCTTTTAATCAACGCCTCCTCCCTCCGGAGCTACGGAGGCTGGGGACCTCTTAGCGTCAATTTAATAACGTTTCAGATTGAACGGTAAATCCAAAGTTAATTGGAGGCTGTTGGTACGCTCTACCACCTCCGCTAATGAAGTTTTAGTCCAGTGGACTGTGCCGAGCTGAACGCTTTCACCGCACTGGTTCATTTACCATTGTCCGAGACTATAACGCTATTGTAGGTCATAAAATAGTCATAAGTTATAATATTTTTAATCAATTCAGCCGTTATTAAGTAACATTAAAAAATCAACACGCAATCAGCCTAAAAATCCAAAACTGGTGCTATGTAGCCATTTCATTACGGCCATTTGAGTAGGGCAAAAGAGAAGAAAAATATAATTTTACAGGCGATTAGGCGAAAACAAAGAGAATGGGTGGAAATGACGTTCTTTGTTGCCGACTAAGCCTTTGTTTACCCTCATGTGTAATACAGTTCTATTATGAACAAGGTTTGTTTAAGCTAACATATATGACTAAAATGACCGTCATTTACATATCATTCCTAAAAAGTAGACTGCAGTAACACCAGGAAAGAAAACAAAGACACAAAGGCCATAATCTCCAGCAGTAGGTATCGTAACAAGCTACCCAATAAGGCAAGGCATTTTATCGTTCAAAATAAATGGAATAAACTCATGAGCCGCGGAAGAGATGCGAAGATTGTGAGGATGAGTCATCCAACGGCTGCGATCGACCTTGCTAACCGTCGCTGGGTTCAAGATGACACACACCTCCGCAAAAACAACACTTTCTTGTCCAACGGACTTATTTAACCGTCGCTAAAGACAAAATGGGGACATCAATAAAGATAATGCGATTATTGTCGTCTTGATAACCGTTTGTCGTTGACTTTGTGGTGCTACTGGTTCCTGATCACTTTATAAATGTATTTAGGAGTGTGATGATGTATCAAACTAGCCTAGCTCAAGGATACGGACGGTAGGTACAACCGAGTGGAAATACCGTTGACTGGCTGATGATAAATAAGTCAATGGTTTCATCTCAGTTCTGTCTTTCAGCAGACTCTGTTTTCCCCGCATTCTTATTTACAGATATATAGGTTTTTCAAACAACAAAGGGCCTGCTTTTGCTACCAAAACAGCTGCAATAATATTGTGACTTACAAATAAACGGCTGATCGTAGAGTTTGGATGACACATCATCGCACGACACTAAAAAAGGTGTTCAACGGTCGTCGCTTCAAATTGGACGAACAAATAGGTTTTCAAGGCAATTTCTCAGGGAAAGTAGGCACTTATGTATGTAGGTACAGTACAGACACTGAACAGCCTCGAATAAACATGATAAACATCTATTTTATTCTACGATTGATTAATACCTAGAGGCAGGCGTTCATTCCAATTCTATGATTGATTGTAAAACAGCGTTCGCATGTTATCTAAATAAACCAAAGTCGTTATGCCATGCCGATGGTATTTCAGAGGCCAGTAAAGTTCAAATTGTTTGCAAGACCAATATATTTATTTATCGATTCCAGAATTGCCAACTCCTTGGTGGATATATGAGCCTGTCAATAGAGCCTTAGACTTCTTTCACACTACCGGTTGCTGGGTTCCCGCCTCCCGGGTACCCGGCAGCGGTGGCGAAGTGTATGGGCAATATGGGTATTTAGGAAATCTTTCAGATGTACATAGGTAATTTGTCTGGCAAGGCACTTGCCGCATGCCGCCGGGTACCCGGCCACCGGGACGTGTGAAAAGGGTCTTAATTGATTGAGCTATCGAAAATCGAGGGCGTTTTTGTATAAGCGCCCCTGGAGGGTGAATTATGAACCATTCTATCCTTATGAGAACCGATAAAATAAATATTTTATAAGTAAATGGTCATTTTCATTTTCTTTTTTTTTTTCATTTATTTGTTGCCATATTCGATTTTGCACAAAAAAGCAAGAGAGACCTACTATTATATTTTAAAGTCCAGAAGTAGTGGTTGATTTCGTCCAAGGGTTGATTATGTACTTTTACAGAGTTTCCAAAAGTAGTGACAGTTTAAATTAAACTCAGTGCAGTTTATTATTTTAAGCCGGAGGATTATATTAAAAACAAATCAAACAATTTATTAATTCAGTGCATTACCTACAAGAATTGCACTCCCTAGTGGTGTTATGTGCAAATCTATACCTGTTTAGGCTGATCAATTAAATAAATATTGGATACATCTTTAGGTCTCAAGAGTGATCGACCAGTGCAATGCCTCACAGGGTACGTCCTAACTGGACATGCTCCATAAAGCAATGCTTTGTTATCGGTAGAGGTTACCACTTAACATTAGGTGGGCCATCCACTGTTGCCATAGCTCTTCTCAAAAAAAAAAGCACGGTGGATATACCTACCAATCCCCAAAGTTCTGAAGTTATGTTAATTACCTACCTAGGTACCACAAAGTGTGAATTAGATAAGTTATTTCAATAAACTTAACAAAATCCTAACTATCAATGAGCGAGCACCAGAAAGTAGGTATTAACATAAAAACTTACATTTGTTTTCAACTTCCATTGTGTTTGCCTTTGAATTGAAAGTATTTGGTTGAAAACTGCGCAGGAGCACAACTGCTTGGCACGAAATATGAAGCGATTATCCAGTAGAATGGCTGCACAAAATTAAATAACTTCGGTAATTCCGTTGAAAATAAATAAATTCGAATTTCTGCAAAGACAGGATATGAGCAAAGCGAACGGAACGGGCAAAGTTTTCAATCAATCTGTCTGTTGCTTGCTTTATTTGATCTTTGTTCGATTTGCTTGTCAAAACGGTAAAATGCCGTAACGCTATTGGTTGAAATTGAATTTGGCGCTCTTGCTTGAGTTCGATTCATTTCATAAATCTAGAAAGCTGCGTTCAAACTTTTGTAAAGGACTCTATGAGGTTATGACATGTATTTGATTGAAAGATTATTTGCTCTGCTGCCGAAAGAATCAAAGATTTTGGTCCCTGTTTTGTTTACGAGGAATATAAAAACAAGTTATTTGCAAATAGCTGTGTTAAAAATTGTTTATTGGCTGTTTAGTGCCATCTAGGGTGGTTTTAGAGAAACTTTTTTGGTATATACGTTAGTTCAGTTCGGAAAACACAGATGGCGCCTCACGTTAAATAGTCTTCTCTCAATAGCAAAATTATAATTTCCTAAGCGTTCTTGTATGGTCTTTTTTTTAATAGGATAGAACTGGTTTTCATCACTTTATTTTCCTTGTCCTTTCGTTGGAGAGCACTCTAGCATCTAGGTGTATAGAGGTAAAACATCCACTTGTACACGCACGGAAATTGAACCCATGTCCTCGGAATGGAATACCATACTATCAGCAGTAGCTGTCACTGTATCACATCAGTGATTCAGTGATATCACTAGTGGCTTTTACTTTTCGAAGGTAGGTAGGCAAGGCAGAGGCACGCCCCGTGCGAGATAAAAATATTATATTAGGTAAGGGTATCGATTTAATAAATAATTTATTAACAAGATATATTTGATTCTACACATTCATTTACATATGAGTAGAGTACCTAATTGTGAGGTGTTTATATAAATTTACAAAAGCCCATGGGTGCCACTTACAAAAAACATCGGTACCTACACTACCTACCTAATATAGGTAAGGTAAGGTACCTAGGTACTTCAGTGGATCAATATAGGGAGGTATATAACAATCATGCCTTATTCAACAAATAAGCCTATTGAATTGTAGAACATAGGACTAACTCTAGCTTTGAATCGTATTTTTTCTAAGTATCCTTGTTTTTATTGAAAAATTATTCGCAACATTTGTTTCAGAAGTTAATATTGTGGTTGAAACTCCAAGAATTGCTCTTTGATACCTACTTCATCGCTAGCCCTACCAAGGCTTTATAAGTCAAGTTGGTTTAAAATCTATTTAATATTAACCTTCATTGCGTAACAAATGTTTTAAAACATTTTACAGAAATATTGGCCACTTGGAAAAATATTCGTTGGTCTAGCGCTCATATAATAACATACATACATTATTTACCATTAAACAAAAGAAGCCCGACATACATAGTTAGGTCGTACGTTTTTAAAAAGTAATTTAAAAACAGCCGTATTCTGAAACACTAGTGAGATAACAGTTAAAAGCACTTTCAGAATATGGGTCATATTCTGAAAGTTATTGTTAGTTGTTAGTCAAGAGATTTTACTAAAATTCTATTTGAGAAGATTGCAAGAACTAGTGCTTGCTAAACTGAGATAAGTACAAACGATGGCGTTTACTATCCAATAATCGCTGTACTAACGCCGTACAGCGATCTAGGTTCTTGTCTTACAAAAAGCTGCTAAACATTTAAATTTTAAATGGTTAATGTACTTATTTAAAAATACGTTAGGTAAAATAAATATTTGTATAAAATCTCTGCACTGCATAGGTACATACATTTTTGTCATTGTTTAGAGAGAGAAGCGAAACTCATTTTAATTTACACAATTTAAAAGTAATTCTGTACTTACAAAAGCACGAAAAATATTCACAAACGACAGATGGTACAGATAGTAAGGTGTATTAATTACCTAGGTGATACCATGAAATAAATAATATTCTAACATCTACTTGTAAAGTGTAGCTACAAAAGTGTAGTAAATACAATAATGGGAAATGTTTTGAGTATTACAATAAATTATTATTAATAAGGTACTTATAATGTCCAGGAAAATTTATCAATTTAATGCAACAGGGATGTTGTCCTGGTCATGTTGATACAACAATTATCTAGCAAATATAAGGTCACTGTGATCATTCGTTAGGAAATGGTGGACGAACTGCGCCTTCTTCTTGTCAATGGCTTGCTTGTTTACGCGAGATTGGGGCTCTTGCACGTAGTTAGGGTTGTCTCTGAGAAAAATGGAACCAAAGAGGGTAGACAGTGTCTTTGCATCAAGACCGTTTTCCGCGCCATGTTGCAACGCCTCCTGTAGAAACTCGCATAGATACAGAAATACATTCTTTCTGAATTCTGGCAACTCCATTACAATCTGTTTGCATTGTAAATAATTCGCGGAGTTCCGCAAACATACCGACTGCAAGTTGTAAGGAATGATGGGGTCAGTTGTACTCTCTAACAATAAAAGCAATGCTTCAGCAACTGAATGAATACTGCCAGGTATAGGGTCTACAGATCCACTGTCTAACCAATCTCTGATCTGCAGTATTTCTGAGTGGAAGCCAGGCTGTTCAAAGAGATTAGGCTGCTTCAACCCATGGAGATAAATATGGTCCACCAAAAACCAGATTTCTTTTGGTATAGAGTAGGTGGACTGGTTGGAAACACACTGATCTCTCATGTTTTCCAACTCGATCAGCTTCCCTACAGGTACATCCTTGACTGGCATGTTTAAGTTAACCAGAACTTCTATTGAACATCCGAAGCAACTCCTCTGGTATGTTCCATTGATGGTGATGAAGATATCTTTTCCCCCTGAGAGGTGGAGAACGAGAATGTCATACAGTTTGTCAGTGCCAGCATTCATTTTGCAAGCTGATGTTTTATTGATTAATACTTTAAGTTGGATTTCACATTCTTCATCAGCACAAATACACTTTTTATATGGTTCCACAATCAGCCATTCCTTACAGAAACTTGTTTCGTCTAACTTCTTTATGAATTCAAACTCAACAGGCAGTTTCCCAATATTTTTAATAGTAATAGTCTTTACTTGTAACTCCAAGTATCGTACGGTTTCAAAGTCTATTTCAGTCACATCAACCTTCACTTGGGGTATCTGTTCATTCTCTAGTTTGTCCAAATGCTTTATCACTTCCTCGTAAATCTTTCTGTATTTTTCTTCATCAATCACTTTGATTGATGACCTGAAGAGTGCTGACACCGGCTTGTGATCACTGATGTTGAGTGTTGGGTGACTTCGGTACCCTAATTGTTCAATGTTTTCCCCTCTCCAGAATATCCTGTCACACCAGGCTGGAGCTCTGTTTTTTTCACTTGAATCCCAGTTGTCAGTGCCTGGATCATATTTATAGGTGGGTTTAAAAAAGATGGGACCCTCAATGTACCCTGCAAATACATTGTTCAACTTGTGTTGTTGCTTCAACTGATCACATTCTAGGATAGGTCCAAAGTTATGGTCATCGACCATGTTCTTGACAGTAGTTGGGTCTAGTTCTGTGATGCGATAGTTCAGATCTCCCAGCCAGTAGATATGGTCATGGTCTTTTATGGATTTGGAAGGCTGATTAGATTGGGCAAACCTTGTTCTGTTGCAGATATCTCTGAAGTCTTGGTTCCTTCGTTCAAACTCCTCAACATGTGCTGCCAAGTGTGAGTTGACAAAACACAATGAAGTGCTGTGGAGGTCAAACCTAATGGAAACCCCTCCCTTGTTGCCCATCTTTCCCATAATGCCTGTTCCGACCGTATCACAAACAACGTTCCTCACATGAGGCACATGCTTGGCCTTGATAAGCACTATCAGCAACATTCCCACAAGCCTCACCTTTTCCACCTTTGCATACTTGGCTCTTGAATCGACATTACTCAGTACAGCACTGTACCACTCATCCTCTCTGGTTGTCTGATCAAACAAAAATGTTTCCTTTGACAAGTCCAGCTCTTGGAACCCTACAGCATAAATATCAGGTGGCTCCTTATCCATACTTAGCCATCCTTTCAGAGGTATCACAGGAGGCTTGTCGTTTACATTCCAAGTCCCACAGAAGATTGAGAAGTTTTTAGTGTAAGTGTAGTCCAGTTCTCTATCAGACATCTTGTGCTTGATGATGCTCTCCCTGATGGCGAGCGGCGCGGAGCCGTGCGTGTGCGGGACACCACTTCTCGGCACGACCATACTCTCAATGACATCACCATCATTCTTCCTGTTGTATTTTTTCATCCACACAAACTCAGGCTGAGTTGGCATTTTGTTTACAGCTTCTATTCCCCTAAACAGATCGTCCACAAAGTTATCGACGCGCGGGGTCATCTGAATCTCGAATTTGTACTGAATGCCGCGAGACTGCAGGTTCAGATAGAGCACCGCCTCGGGGTCGGACGGCTTGTTGTCGATCTCGCATTTGAAGGTGTTGTCGATCGGCAACACTATCTCGATGGACAGGTCCGTGAACGACTTCGGTGGGCAGCTCGAAGTACACAGGCAGAACACGGCTTTTTCATCTCCAAACTCTACGATTGCTAGCAACCTATCCTTTTTTACCCATTCGGGATGAAGCACTTTGGCGTCGTTCAGGAACGCTGTGACGTGTTCGCTGGAGAGGAACTTTTCCTGCACAACGGATTTAATATCGTCGTGGTTCATTTTGTATTATTTCTGATGCAAAAACCTTTAAATTAGTCACAAAAGTTAGAAAAATTACAAACCACTTCATTATACATCATCGTTGCGTTGACGTTAGATTAGAGTAGAGGTGCTACTTACTAATATAACGGTAACGTCGGTAACACCTATTACCGACATTACAAATAACACTGTTCCCTATACCTATAAGGAACAGTGTTATTTGGCTTAAATAGTTAAATAAATGTCATACGAGTCTCCGTTATCAAGTTAATTGAAACCAGTGAAAATAATTATTTTATAACAGTTACGATAAAATATTACAAACTTCGACAACAACGCGTGACCCGAGGGCTTGTGAGTATCTGGGCCGCAACGCATCAGCATTGCTATTCAGCGCGGCAATGCAGCCAGTGTCTTGGGCACGCTTCCGATTGGTACTGATTTGGATCAGTTAAGCTATCTAAAGATCGTTTGCAACGGTTTGTAGATAGCTCAACTGTTTCAGGTGTATTTTGTATATATTATTAATATTTTAAATACGGTGTTAGTCATAATTTTCGTTGTGAATAAATGTTAAAACTTGGCTTTTATTTATTTTTATTTCATTTTGTCATTAAACAAAAATAACACAAATATAATACAATCTAAAAGCTTCATAGGTCCTATAACTACGTGCTTCTTCAGCTATAGGATTTTTAACATAATTATCACCAAGCTGTTATATTCAATAACAGTCATGAATATGAAAATATGACCCAAATATTACATCTCTAATTACCGATGGATGGTCTGGTTGACGTGTTTTTCTTCTTCTTAATCGGCTCGCTCGGTTCAGTAAAAAAAACACTATCAGAACAGAATGGAATATTCTGTCAAAGTCAAAATTATATTGTCAAAGTCAAAAATGACTTTTGTCATGTTGGAACTTCGAATTCTTCGATTTCTTCGGGAAGTTGGCGAAATCTTATAACAAAGTTTTGATTCCTTTTAGTCCATATTTCGCCATTATTCTATTGATTTGTGTACAAAAGTAAACTCATGTGGCCTTTTCTAACGTCCGGATAGCACTAAATAGCTTCTACGCGCGAGTAGTTTCGTTTTAATGTTTTAGCCAATATGTCGAAGAAAAGATGTGATGGGTTACTGGCCAGGGTTGATTTTCCTCTCTACACGCTCCAGACCCTCACGAACAGGCATGTTCTCGTTGCAGGGGGTGGAGGGGCATCTAATACCGGCGTAGCTAATGGATTTGTAAGTATTTCTGCTCATGAACACAAAGAAACTTGTTCGTTCTAATTGCTATCCAGTACGTGTCAGCTGCTGCTATTCAATGAAAGTTGATTGCCTATCGATATCTGGCGCGTCCTAGCGTGAAGAATTTAATTGTGACGTGTGTTTGTAGGAAATATTCGAGTTGTCGCATAATGGGTCGAGGTTTGTGGCCGAAGAGGTGATGCGGCACGAAACCGGGCCCAATGTGGTGATGACTTGCGCTGTGATGAGTCAGCAGAACCGCACGTACCTCACAGCAGGGCAGGAAAGCCACTGCCAGCTGTACAAAGTGAACATTCGCATGGTGGATGCGGCTGAGATGAGAAGAGGCAGCTTCCGGGCTGAGAACGGTCTGGTGCGGAGACGGCGTCGAACTGTCTCTGAGAACGACAATATATCAAAAAAAGACAGCAACAGCAATACTACGGAAAAGAGAATATCATTTGAAATCAGACCTAGTGACAGTGTGCAGACTGATTTTGGGTAAAACATCTTTAATGAAGCTAGTTCCTATTATGATTATTCTAATTTATGCAAATAAAAGGAAGTCAGTAGGTTATCTCAATGTTCAAGGTTTTTAAGTAATTGTTGAGGCATAGCATAGTTTGTTAGGTACTTATTAAATCAGTCCTATTGTTGTAGTATTTTGGGTACATACTCAGGATCTTTTCAAGTAGATATTCAAATCCATTGTTTTCATTAGTGGGAATTTCCTAACTGTTCAATTTGCTACATGCAATGCAGTCATGAGCCTATTTTATTAATTTCTACATATTCAGCTACTTTTAAAATATTACCAGCTTGAAAAAATTAGAAGTGAGTTCTATTCTCCCAAAACAATGTTTGGACAAATATTTACGTGATCTGCAAATATTTGTTGATCGAATTGTTGTGGTATACCACTACAGATCCAATACTAATATTCACTCTTTAATGTCCCTCTGGTGGGCAAAAACCTTTCCTAAATAAGCCATCATACTTATTGTTTCATATGCTGGCTGATTGCAGATGAAAAGACAAAAAAAACATGCTTCTGGTGGGTACTGATTTGTTATGGTCCCATCATAACAAATTACAGCTCACCACTTACTTATTTTATACCTAAATGAGATGAAAAGCCAGTGTCGCCTATGTCATGATGTAGTGAAAGAAATCCTAAGTACTCCTAGGTCCTCCAAGCCTGCGAAGCTCCCAGGTAGCTTCTGGAAGGAGTTAGGCTGGCTGAATTCTTAGATCACACCTCGCTCATAATGGACCATCTTTGGGGTTTAAATGCGGTAACAGGAGTCATTTAAATTTCATTGTGATGATCTTTTGTAATATATTTCAGCAAGGATCCTCTGCAGAGAGTGGTGAGAATCAGTCATAACTGCAAGCTAATGGCCACCGGAGGTATCGATACTATAGTACGGATATGGAGCTTCCCGAAGATGGAACTACTGTTTGAACTGGAAGGACATACTAAAGAGGTAATATAATGAGTATTAAACTTCCTTTAGGCATCCATTAGTTATCTTAAGCAGGTCCTCAGCCTGTACAACTCCAATGAACATAGGCCTCCCCTCTGAAAACCAGTTTTAAAGAGTCTCAGGCATAATTATAATTGAAGTTTGAAACATTCGGTTCATTCAGTTTTGATGAACTGGAGTGCATACTCCAAGGTCTAAAGAACAATGATAAAAAGGATCTAAGGGGATCTCTTAACCCCCGACGCAAAAACGACGGGGTGTTATAAGTTTGACGTGTATGTGTGTATGTGTGTGTGTCTGTCTGTCTGTGTCTGTCTGAGGCCAATTTGATTTTTTTTTTTGAAAGGTTAGTTTGAATTAGTCTGGACTGTTTGTTTGTTATGTTTGATGAAAATCGGTACAAGATTCGGGTGTTTTTTAAATTTTAAATTTAATAACTTGTTTTAAAGTGTACTTGCGTCTATTTCAGTTGGACGACCTAGATTTCAGTCCGTGTGACACGCGACTGGTTAGCATCGGTAAGGACGGGCTCGCTAACATCTGGAGTACGGCCCGAAAGCAGCAGCCATTGCTGAAGATCACTTGCCAACCGCCTAATGGAACCAAGTACCTGTTTAGGAGATGCAGGTATGTTATTTGAAAGAAAGAAAGAAAGAAAGAAAAAGCATTTATTCTGAAACACACATACAACAGCACAACAATATACACTAACACACTAACAATAAACTAACACACTAACAATACACTGACACACTAACAATATAATAGCTAACTTATAACTAACTAAGGTAGTGGTGGGTACGTGCACCTGAGGCAGGTAACCACCAACAACCGTGTGGGCAAGATGGGGTGCACGGTGTCATCGTTGTGCCGGTGTGCGCGGGAGTCGAAACGCAGTCGCGGGGTATTTGCAGACTAGCAAAGCCTGATATTGATTTATCTTTCCGGTAATTTACCTTTAAAAAATAAATCAGTTAGGACGTACGAATTTGCCTACTTAATGGTGGCTACAAAGGGCTTCAAAAAAAATAAAAAAACTTAATTTTTTCCAGATTCGCCCCAATAGAAGACAAGAAAGACGCGTACCGCATGTTTACAATCGCGAACCCGCTGACGCGCTCGGGCAAGCAGAAGGGACTGATACAGCAGTGGGAGCCGCGAGACGGGTCATTGACCCGCACTGTGCTCGTCAATGAATCGCTCTCGGCACTCGCGGTCAGAGACGATGGCAGGTTCGTCGGCGTCGGGACTATGTTCAGCGGATCCGTCGATATTTATGTAGCATTTAGTTTACAGGTCAGTACATCCTATCCTATCCTATCATACTAATATTATAAATGCGAAAGTTTAGATGTTTGGATGTTTGTGTTTTAATCACGTTAAAACCACTGAACCAACTTGGATGAAACTTGGCACATATGTAGCTCGTAACCTGGATTGACATATAGGGTACTTTTTATCCCGAATAATTAACAGGATCTACAGGATAAAATGAACGAAAAGGATTAGCAGCGCCAATTGGCAAGAGGATTCCATTGTCATGTCATGTCACGTCACGTCAGTTTGACAGGGCGTAGTACTACCTCTTTGGTCTAACGACTAGCGTTTGACATTCCAGTACGAGTTCGGTGTAATGAGGTGTAATGTCAAGTTTCTCAAAGAAGTATCCGCTCGGTACACGCACAGATAATATAATGTACACGGATACTGTAGACGCGTACGAAGTCGCGGGTAACTGCTAGTACTTTAATATAACCGTAAGGATACAAGTAGCCATCTATACAACCAAACTGATTGAATGACAGCTGCTGTTTTGCTATTAGGAGCACCTCTGCGGGGATACCGCGAATATATTTGAGGACCTATCGAGAATTTTACCTGTTACGTTATACCAATTTTTCGTGTGTATTTTATTTAGGTACATGGAGCTGTTTTGCTGCGGGTGTTTTGATTTGAGACTAATTTTGCGGAAGTAGCTGTTCTGATTCAACAATAAAATCAGAATTTGATCACTTTGTCATATTTAGAAAAGAGTTTTTGTTAATTCAGTGAAATAAATAACAATAATAGGTTATATTATAACCTTTTATGTACACGGACCTGCCTCTATAGTCACCTCTCTCTAGCCCCAAAGGTTTGCTGGAAGAAAACTCTTGTTAGGGTTAAGCTTGCCTTTGTACATGTCATCTATTTCTGTCTTTTGTTTATGTCCTGTGTTGTGTGCAATAAAGAATTAAGAATAAATAAAATACAAAAAAGAATATACTGTATGAAAAGTGTACAAATATTGATCGATCGGTTTGTCGTTCGCAGCGCGTGTTGCACGTGAACAATGCGCACATGATGTTCGTGACGGGCCTGCAGTTCGTGCCGGTGTGCGCGCGCGGCCCTCCCGTGACGGGCGCCGAGGCAGCCCTACTCAGCATCTCCGTCGACAACTGTCTGTGCGTGCACGCCCTGCCGTATCGGAGTGAGTACATTACATTATTGCTATTATGTTCCTACCTGTACCTAGGTACTGTATTTATATCTGTACATGTATACCTATTGGGGACAAGTAAACATTTATCTGTGACAGGCGTCACAGCTCAGTCGGTAATGGCTCTGCCTTCCGTGCTGTGGGTCGTGGGTTCGATCCCCACTGAGAACAAACATTTGTGCGTGGAAAACATAGATGTTTGTTCTATGTCTGGGTGTTACTATGTATTATAAGTATGTATTTACAAAAAAAAAAAGTATATAAGTATTCTATCAGCCATCTAGTTCCCATATCACAAGCTTTGCTTAGTTTGGGACTAGAGGGCGTTGTGTGTAAAGTCCATGAATATTTATTTATTTATTATTTATTTATCTTATTACACCCTACTAATATTATAAATGCGAAAGTTTACTAACTACTGGTCCGATTTGGATGAAACTTGTAATACATATAGTTCGTAGCTGGGATTAACACATAAGCTACTTTTACTTCAGAAAATCAACAGGATAAAACGGGACGCGGACGAAGTCGCGAGCGGAAGCTAGTACTGTACATAAATGTCAAATGACGCTGGCAGAAATATCCAGCTCCGGACGATTGCTATAAAAAAACATGCCGTATGTGTATCTAACACTTCAAGGTCAAGGCAACTCAGTAGTAATAGGGCTTTTTGCAAGAGCTCGTCCGGGGAAGTTCTACCACCGTACCTATTTCTACCGCCAAGCAGTGATGCACGCATTGCTGAGGGTATAGCTGCCAGGAATTACAGGCACATGGGACTATGATATCTTTGTCTTAGAATGATGGACACAGTGTGTGCTTTACAGGGCACGTCCTCAATGGACAATCAGGCGGGCCATCCGCTTGTTTCATCACTTTCATAAAGAAGTACGGAAGCAAGCACAATATCGCCGCAAATATTTTTTTGACAGTATCTTTTGTTATAGGTACTGTACCTGCCTGGGTTGCCATACTACTGATTATATTCCTACTATTCTGTACATTCACACTATGTTCATATTTAGGCATTTAATGTATTTATATATTATCTCTTAATTAATTGAATTCTTTATAAGCGTCGGGATTATGCTAGTATAAAATTGTTATTATAAATAAGGCAAATGGAGACTATGCTCTTATACATAATTATTTGTATGTATAAATAGGTATTCGAATTAAATGAAGTGCAATGTTGATTCCATTATTTCTTTTATTTATAACATAAGAAATTCATATCCTACCTGTCACGTCCGTCTTGAATTTACTCAAGAATGATTATAAAAACAAATACGATTAAAAAGATTCTGACAGTAGCATATCAGATTCTTTATCAGAAACTCGAGATCCAAAACCTACTTTTATTTTTTACCTAGTAGGGCAAGGAATTTACAAGATTAATAAAAAAGACATAATTTTCAATAACATTTATTTAATTACATCAAAATATAACATACACTGATCATTGTGACCTCGGCAAGTTGCATTCCTGATTAGACCGACTAGACCCCTATACTAATAGTACGTACATATTCTTAATACAATATGGACACGAGGGGAACACCGTGCTTACTAAAATATATCAATTAAAAAAATGGAAATACATTTGGCGCAAAATATAGAACAACTACATTTTAACTATATTAATGTGACCTGACCATTGGCTTTGGCTGAAAGTGTTTTAGCTTATGGATGTTGAGATCATGATTGTACCCAAATGTTAGTCTGATACCACCATTATATTACATAAGGTACCACCTAGCTTATATTTTTTTTTGATAAAAAGTATGTGCAATGTTGTGACTTTTGAGCATGTTAAAAAGAAAAAATAAATGAATTGAATAGACGTAACTATGACGTCGGTGTTGCCAGCATTTTGGTTATTCTTAATTTTTTGCGGGTGCCAAACACGGGCTCAAAATATGTGCATTAAAGTGAAAGTTACTTCAAGGTGTTCATTACTTCCAGTGAAGTAAAAATAGATTGTTAGTAGTGTAAAATGTCTGGGTAAACCCTTTCAATCAAACCATTTCACTCTACATATTACCACAGTTGAACGTTTTGGTTTGGCACGAAGTTTTTAGAACACCGAGTTGCAGAAAATGGTTCGCGGATGCCGCAAAACTATAGTCTCGATCATCATAATCCCGAGAAACGCAGAATATATTAAAAATAGCATTTTTTTTTAATTTTCTCGTCAAACCGAATCTTTCCACCTAGGAAACTAATTAAAGGCTCTTCATGAAATTTTTCAGGACGGAAAATAACTCGCATACACTCTACCCCATCAATAAAAAAAAAACTAGATACATGGAAGACTAAAATAAACATAAAAACAACTATACAAATGTGATGTACGTACACTGAGTAGTACATTATATTATTTTATATAAACATAGCGATTTGGCCTCACGAACTACATAATAATACAAATAGCAATGGTACATGTTTAACTACGAAATAGTGAAAGCACAATGTTACTCTAGCACAAAACATGAAGACTCAATCGAGATTCTGTATATTTATAAGCCGAGCTACATACATACATATATGGATACACCGTATACATATAAGTTTTTATTTATAAAATACCTTTATATATATTTTTTGTAAATATATGGCAAAAATGCAAGGATGTGGTCGATTACATTGCATACCAATTAATAATTGATATAAGTAGATTCGTAACATTTTTGTATATTTCATGGTCCCTGGATTCAATACTGTGTATTTTTATAAGCAACTACTGTCATTCTATGTCAAAAAAAATTCATACAACATTATTTTTAAAACATTAAGTATCCCTTAAAATTCTAAAACACAAGCCTCTTTGATTGATGAAGTACACCAAAAAGTTCAATTGTATTGATAAATATCACTGCAAAAATATGGTTTCAAATGTATTTTTGACATAAAACAACGGTACAGATGTAGATGTTTCAAGGCACGCACACGTTATGTCGGTCAAAACAATCGTTGAATTTGGAACGATATGCATCTCTTAACTACACAGATTAGGTACGTTTATATAAAATGGCACATTTAATATGTAGCATTCGATCATTTATAAAACAATGAACATTTCCCATATAACATAACAGTTATGTATAACATAGTTAATATATTCTTTGCTCTATCATCACATCAGTACAGTTTTCCTTAAAATTATAAAGTTAACTACTATGTTAATTGGTTAATATTATTTTCAGTTATATGTATATCACAATCATATGCTAACAACATTTCATAAAATATGTAAAGTGTAGGTTATATATGCTATAGTATAACTACATATTAAGTTCGTACTCTAACCTCCGAATTCATAAACGTATTCGCCAAACGAGTTTCAACTAGCATTCCCGTCGTACCGCGAAACGAAATGGTAATGTAAAAACTTTGGTTGCCATTTTCACAATATTTGTGATATACCTTACGAGATTTTATCATTGAATACCTTTGAAATTACTTCTTCTGCCGATTGACACATGTTTCATCACTAGATGCCAAATCGAGTTTTTTTCAAAATGGCCGACATAGGTATGCTAGGCTCCATACAAAAATGTTCGTTGCTCTACAATGTTTTTAACTTGATAAGTTAAAACCAAACGCCAGTAACCATCCCTTTGTGTTAATTGATTTAGGCAATATAAATTGTAAAAATGTCCAAAGTTTTTGAACCAAATTACAATTTCAGTTGGCAGTTCGGGTGCTAGTTCCGCCTCTACGTCGCTTACGAATTCGATGGTTAGAAGGTTAGCCTACACATACGACTCAGTAATCTTGTTCTAAATGAACGTAAAGGTGACAATCTATAAAATGAGGGTAGTAATAAATCTATAGCGCACAGATATTAAAATGTTTGTAGTAAAATATATTCTTTGCGCGCTGTCTTGACAAAATACATAGTATTTGCAACTTTTTTTTTTTCACACATCTTCCAAAATGCTGCTAAACCTTTTAGTAAGTTCATTGACTTCATAACAGACCTTACTCTAATATCGAATTGTCCTAATAAATATAATTTAACTACAACATTTTTGACATTTAGGACCATATTTTCTACATATAAAAATACATCTCTAAACAGTTTGTTCAGAATAACCATGTCTTTTACTACTTACGACTTGTCACCGGTCCAAGCTACATGATAAACATAAATACCTACAAAGCTACACTAATTATTTACAAATTCGATACAAAACATACATCCAACTACATACTACATTTCATGGTAATTTCTTCTGTTTTAACACTAAAATACATGCATTTTATATTATGTACAGATCTATAAAATCAAAAATATAGGCACACTATTGTCCATGTAAAACATGTAAAAGAATTGACATAGAAATACCACTCACTAAAGTAGATTTCACTTACTTAGCACTTTTTACATTGTAGAAAGTTATAACACTGTTTCACACATCCGAATAAAAGTCATACAGGCTTTGCGATGATTTCAACTGTACATAATATAAAGTTCCTGATAATTTGCCCTGTAATACTGACTTTAACGATGACGCCACACTCTCTGTCGCAGTCACAATCATTTACTTTAAAACAAATTAATTTTACAAAAAATTTAAACCCCCGACCATGAGGATCTCGATGGATCCTCTTCATCATCTCTGGTCGGTCATCATAAGACCTTGGAATATGGACTCCAGTTCAACAAAACTGAATACATTGAGCTGGTTTAATCAGCTTTCTTAAAAAAACCGCATTCAATTCGGAGTCCTACTTTCTGAACTACGAGGGCACAGACAAACAATGCCGTCAAACCTATAACACACCTTTAGTTTTTCGGTCGGAGGTTAAAACTAGGGAAACCGATTTCCGTAAACACCACTGAAACATTACAGGAAAGCAAAATACGCACTTTCGTTTACCTGGATAACAATATATTCTTTCAAATAAAATAATAATTTATTACATCGGTTTATAAATTTCCGAATTAAGAACCTCCTTTTTTTGAAGTCGGTTAATATTAAGTTGAGAATCAGTCCTTGACACGTCGCATCGTCCTTATATGGAGATTATCGTTAAACATTGTAAGGTGTACTTATACGTATAGATAGGGACACATCCATTAAAAATTCACATAAAAACTGCTTGCATTAGAGGCCCGACACGACGCGCTATATGCGCTCCGAGAGGCGAGGAGTGCGGCGCTCCGAGCGCGCGACATTACACTGCAAGAAACAAACAACCATTAGACGGGTTAGTGATAGTGGGCAATGCGACGCAAATCTGCAGTTATTATAAGAATCGTTAATGAACGAATTGCTCGGCGTAATACTCCATGTACATACCCTGGTCGAACGTGCTCGGGTTTATGTACGACAGCAGGTCCTGGTCACTCATGTCCGTCAGGCCCTGCACCGGGGCCGTCATCTCCTGCGACACGGCCTGCGACACCGCCTGCGACACCGCTTGCGACACCGCCTGCGTGACCGCCTGCGAGACCGCCTGCGACATCGCCACCAGCGGCGTCTCGCCCTGCGGCTCCGCGGCCGGCGTCGACTGCTCGCTGGCCATGCCCATGCCCATGCCGCCCTGGCTGGCGCTCTCCGTGCTCAGGATGTTAGCCGTGTTGATCGCCGACGTTACCAACGCGTTCATCGTCTTGTCCGACGTCAGGATCTCCGCGGCCGCGTTCAGGATCATAGACTTGACCGCCGCCGGGGGGGTCTTCACCGACGTCAGCTGCACCTGCTCCGTCATCATCATCAGCTCGTCCTGCTGCGGACATTGTCCGGCGGGCAGGATGCGGGGCCCGGAGTCGCACAGCATGCTCGGCGAGACCTGCGGGTCTAGGATCACGTCCGGGGAGATGGCGGACGCCGGCATGGGGGGCAGCAGCTCCGGCGCGGAGCTCCTCCCCGCGACGGCTGCGTTCGGCGACAGCAGCACATCGGAGGCGTGCGAGGTGGAGGAGGGCGAGGCCGCGCCGCCGGATAGATGATCATCGACGCGCGAGTTCACCAGCTCATCTAACTTGGCTGCGTCGGACGGGAGGATGGCGGCGGTTGCCTTCATGGCGTCCTCGACCAGCGCCTCCATGTGCGCGCTCTGCCGCGCCAGTCTCCGCTGCAGCTGCGTCTGCTCCATCTCCAGCTTGGTGATCGCTCCGAACGGGTTGAACGTGTCCTGGGTGGGTTGGAAGGCGATGTGCCGGTCGGCCGCGGGCGGCATGCCATCCGTTATCATGAGCTCGGGGTCGATCGCCTTCATGGCCGGGTCGAGGCTCGATTTGGAGGCGATGAGTTGCCGCATCGGCTCCATGATGGGGTAGATGGGCCCGGCGCTGGCATCCGTGTTGAAGATGGCGGCGGTCACCGACTCCACCATCTTGTCGGTCTGCGCCTGACTCTGCAACGTGTGCAGTTGCTGCGTGAACGACGCGAGGGGCGAGGGGGGCTCGCTGGGGGGGGTGGCAGGGGATAGCTTCATGCCGTCGTATCCGCTCACGAAGCTCACCTGTGAATAGTCACAAAATTTCAATCAGGTTTTGTTTCAAATCTGGTAGCCTTTAGAATCATATACCTACATCATATCTATGTATATCTGGGTAAAAAAAAGTATCTAAGTATTCTATCAGCAATCTAGTTCCCTAGTTCACAAGCTTTGCTCAGTTCGGGACTAGAGGGCGTTGCGTGAAATGTCCATGAATATTTATTTATTTACTGACAAGCGCCAAAACATGTAATTTCCAAAGTGCCAAAATTCTGGCGTTTTTCGCAATGAAATGCTGATTCTTTTGTAGTGTAATTCAAAGATACAACCGGTAAACTTACGCAGTCAGAAGTGTATATAGAAACAAATCTAACTGAATATTCAATCGATTATCTAGTGTTCCTCGGTATTTAGTGTATATTACCTGGCTGGATGAGTCCCTGGACAGCGACTCAGACTTGAGCCTGAGGTCAACGACCTTCATTTCGTCCGTCATCAAATGTCCGGGCGACGTCGCTCCATCGCGGCTACATTCGCTGTGCTCCACTAGGGAATGCTGACTTGATTCGTCCACCTCAAAAAAGAGCAAATAGTAGATATAAACATCGCACATTAGCTAGAAGTGTATAGTAGTCACAACGGATCATTGTCCCTCTTGAAGTATCTGCGCAGAACAACCAATTTTCGGGACGAATTGGTGGTAAGCTAATTTTTCCGCACACTAGTACATGCGCAATCGTTGTTGCACCTAACTTCAGAGGGATAAAAGCACATTGTGTACGAGCATCATTTGTGGGCATTTGTGTACCAACGTCCAACTGTAAAATCTGTTCTGCCCTACAGTTATTGGCCCGAATTTTGTCGCGAAGATAAGCTGGAAATTATGATGCTATAACTACGTACATCTCAAGTCACGAGTGTTATATATCACGGTGCGCACGGTCACATCGACCGTACCTCAACATAGAAGTAAAGGCGTGTAACTCACCTCACTTTTGAGTCCTAGAGTTTCATGGTCAGGCACGATGAGCGAGGGTCGCCGCGGAGGCAGGGCGGGCGGAGGCATCATGCCGCCCCACATGAGAACAGGCCGCGCCTGGCTTTCATCAATGCCTGCATACAACGTGCGATTAGAACGGGCGGGGTTTCCACGCGCACCTGACTACCTACGTGCCTGCCCCGCTGACGTATACCCACTTTAACTGCCATATTTTGCATATTAAAAGCAAGTCGGTAGCCGTTTATCATGATATTAGGTAGAAACGGGATATTATAGCCATTTATTATGATAAAAGGTCTGGCTAAAATTGATTTGCCGATTCTAGACATTTTATTGTTGACTGTAGTGTTATGAAGCAATTTTGTCAACGAAAGTTTCTCAAACTTTTTCTGCGACCCCTTTTTCTTGTATCAACTTATATTAAAGTTCAGTTCAACCCCCACAAGTTATATTTTTATAAATCAAAGAGGGAACATAATTAATAAACATTATAATGAGTAACAACGAGTAGGTATTATAAAATAAGGTAAATGTGATAGTAAATCGCTAGTAAGTAATATTGTTTACAAAGTATTCTCCCGATAGTGGGCAGCTAAAGTGGAAATACTACTTATAATCTATGGGCAAATAATATAACAAAGGGCTGTACAAGGCACGGATATAACTATCTAGGTGATGTAGGGAGAGGGTCTGTGTAGTCTGTACCTAAAACATTAGTGTAAGTGTAACTGAAAAGTCAGCTCTGTGTAATGTAAAATAGAGTTCAATGCACCTTTCTGAAAAAATCATTATTTTAACATATTATTTATAAATCTTTGTAGTGTTCATTTGTTATATGTATAAAAGAGGATAAGTGTATATTTTTTTGTTGTGTTTGAGTGAGTGTATGTTTAGCTATTTTGTTGAATTTTAACAAAAGTTTTGTCTCTTTTCAAATACAAAAACCAATAGTACTGAAAAAAAAATTGAATTCTATACAATTTCAAAAACAATTTATCATTTACCACTACGTTTAATTTATACAAACACAAGAAGGATCAAATTTATTCTGCAATGATATTAACTTCATAAAATCAAAGCTAAATTTGGACCTACATCTTCGTGCGTGTATGTAACAGTGTGTAAGAAGTGTATGGGTGTGAATGTGTGCGTCAGTACCGTGCTGGCGAGGGTCAGCAGTTGGCAGCGGTCGTCGGCCGAGTCGCTACCTACACAGACCTAGCTTGAACAGAAGGGAAAAAAAGAAAGAGTACGCACTTTACGCATCAGTCATTTCTTCCAAAAAAACAATGAATTGTTTTTCAAAATCTTACATGTAGTACATAACACTGCATTATATAAGTCAGATTCATGCAAACACACCTTTACTTAAAAATAAATACTCCATGCAAATTAAAAAATTCAATTTTTTTTCTCAAATCTATAAATTCATAAACGGTGTCGAAATGACGAGGTTCTGATGTAAAATAGTCATGTACTCAATACCGGTCGTATTGTGTAATCGCGCTGACATGATTTGTAAGTAAAGGTGCCGATGTTAGTTATAAAAAGCGTCGTACAAGTAAATAAAGCAACGTATTGGCGTATTTATATTTTCATCGTACAATAGATAAATTCACATACATACAAGCATAATCACGGACAATGATAAAGAATGACCCAGAAAATTAAAAAGTAAGTTTGCACGTGACATATGGTCATTTATTTTTATTTTTCTGGTTTAATCTCTTTTATTCTAAGCTAAGTTCATTGTTAGATGTTAATGTTATAGGTAAATATTTGATCAACAAAGATTTGATACTGATTTAATAAATATAAGTTATCAAACATATCAAGCATGTTATGCGATTAGACAGTTTTGTTATAAGTAACTTATGCGTTGAATATGGGTCAAATGATTAGGTACTTAAATTATTTAAATAAGTACAAGTAAACATTATACCTAGTTAATGTGAAACAAACCATATCAACAGCAATTGTGTAATAATTTCCACTGTTTTATGGAAAAGCGACACAGATATGTTAGTGTATGTATGTCATGCAAACAATATGGCACATGAAAAGGTATTCAAATGACAGGCGAATATTTTTTTATTACCACAAAAGGACGCATTATTTATTTATATTCGCATTATTTATAGTAATCTTTAGATAAAGATTATTTCACGATTTCCGTGGCGATAAAAAAGTATTACCAAAACAGCCTCCCAACGAATAGCTACATAGGACGGCGCCGGCGGTACGAGCAGTCGCGTCAGAATCAGTTCGTTACCTTGGGCATGGTGTCGCGTCGCATGCAAGGGGCCTGCCTCCAAGCTGGCCGGCGTGTAGTAGAAGGCATGAGGCTCTGAGGCCTTGCCGGCAGAACGCACGAACACTTGCACGCACACTGCCTCAGTGATGTCGGCGTGGCAGTAAGCCGGCACGCAACACACTAGGTGAGTCTGCGGGCGAATACACTGTCAGAACTGACGATTGAACCACACATCCAGCCAACTATGACGATCCGACGACGGCCATCTTCAGGGGGGCGTTAAACAGTTTGAGAACCACTGGAGACTATTTTCGTAAGAGTATTAATTTTTGCTCGAAAGCTTACCTATGGGAACGGTAGATAACCCTCTTTGCTTGATATGAATTAAATAGGGAAGCTGTGAAGAAACCTTGTTATTAATGATAATGTCAAGGCAACTCGATGTAGTTCATCGTCAGTCGTTTATTTAGCGTCGTTTCGTGAAGTGATTTGTAAAATTGATTATCACCATACCTGTTGCAAGAACTCTTTATCAGGGACGACCTCTTCCTCCCAAGTGGTGCGACCGTCTTGTCTCTGGCAGAATACTACTCTGGTTTCCTTGAGGAAGTTCTTCCCAAGGAGGTACAGCTCCAAGCCCCCCGTGGCCGGACAGGAGACTAAAGACTTTCGGCAGACTTCGGGAACTCCGGGAGGTTGAGCTGAAAATGGTTTTTTGGATTTTTCAAGCGTTTCAATATTTTCTTCCAAAAGTACCTAACAGTACATGAACAGATGATAAGGAAATAGGGTATTCATCAAGCTAACTTCAGGGACCACTCAATATCCCTTATAATAATCTTCTAGGTGTCATAAAGTAAGACTAAACAGCGCTACAGTACATAGAGCTGTAAGACCGAAACCATGCATACCGAAACCAAAGGCACAGTCCATGATATCTTATTTACAGAGCATTGTTGGGATTTATGAACTGAAGATAAAACACTTACTGCAAATAATCTGCGTGGAGCAGACTTGCAGAGTCTCGAGATCCCCGGCTGCATTCACGATGTCCGCCCGGAAGACCATACGACAGCGCGTTGACTTCTTCTTGCCGCGAGACACGTGAAGTCCACTTGAGCTGCCTCCGAGCGTCTCGCCGAAACGATGCTCCACATCCACGTTACGCTCCTGGAAAATACTACTGGTTAAAAGACGTGAGAAGACCGGGTTGATTTCAGTAAATAAATATATATATAAATATTCATGGACTATACACACAACGCCCTCTAGTCCCAAACTAAGCAAAGCTTGTGATATGGGAACTAGTTGGCTGATATAATACTTAAATACTTTTTTTTTTTTTGTAAATACATAGTAACACCCAGACATAGAACAAACATCTATGTTTTCCACGCACAAATGTTTGTTCTCGGTGGGGATCGAACCCACGACCCACAGCACGGAAGGCAGAGCCATTACCGACTGAGCTGTGACGCCTGTCAGTTTACTTAACACATGTTTAAGCATCAATAAATAGGGATACATTTATAAGCCAGCTGCGCTGGATCCAGTGAAATGAAGTAAGTAAAACAGGGACATTATGTGGAGAGCTGATTATTGGTCAGGATGGATAATTCTGCATAATCTTGTTCATATTGAGTCAGCTTGGACTTTGGTATTCGAAGCTTATTGCAATGTTTACCCACTACCGGACAAAGACTTTGCAAGTGAGAAGAACAAACCTTGAGAATCCCAACACAGTCGCAGGTAACCTGCCAGTTCTTGCTGGGCTCTAGATCGATCTCTATGACGACCGTGCCGTCATCCTTCCGTTCCTTGCACGGCGTGGAGTTCTTGCCGGCGACGCGGCACGCCTGGTAGAACATGTGGGGAGCTACGCGCCCCGTATCCGTACCGATGTATACCTATAATGTTTACGTCCATTAGCAATTCAACCACGATAACAATACCTCATTGATAAAAATGTAAACCAATTCGCGGGAGATAACCTAGTAAGATAGAAGGTAGTATCGAAAAATGATTATACCTGTAATACGGCTGGTTTATCGTAACCAACTAATTTGACTATTGGGAATCCATTCCCGGAGTTGTCTTTAACAGCACCGCGGCTGCCTTCAGTCTGGTATCTGAAATTGAACGATACTTTTACTACAAACGTGAATTTGAATTTAAATTGCGTTTAAATATTATTTAGTGCGATGGTGCAAGCCGCCCTAAACAAGCGACTCAAGAAGAAGAGAAGAGTTCGTCAAGCGAAACAGTAAAATCATAAAATATAGGTATGGAACATACCTCGCTCTATGTTGCGTTTCTGGTTGGCAAAGAATTTGTAACTCGACTGTTCCATCTTTAGATCTGTAAGAGAAGGGTGTCGCTAGTCCTGGGGGGCCGGACGACGACATGAGTTGTCTTCGTCTGACCATGGCTTGTGCCAGCTTGCCGCCATATTTCCCTGCTAGCTTCCCGCCCAGTTTTCCTCCCGTGCCGAGTTTCCCTGCACTTGTGTATTTGTTTGCCAGCTTGCCGCCGCTTCCGAGCTTGCCACATGATTTGTAAGGGTCTTGGAATCTTTTTCCTGTCGTTTCGTTGACATTTGGACTAGATATGCTGCACCCCGCTCTGATCCTGTAATTAAAATATAGTAACACGTCAAATTATTTATTGCATTCAATCGTTATAAGTACGTTAGAAGTCATCTATCGTTCTGGCAAAACTAATTGCTTTGGGCCCTTTCATTTGAGCCATTGAAATCTTACTTATTAAACTACCTTACAGTTTCGATGATCCAGTAGTACCATTTAGGCTAAGAAGGTATTTCTTGTATCTTACAATCATGTATAGGACTAAGATTTACAGATTATGTTTTTTCTTTACCGCAATAATGACTCTGTTTGTTTGTAAAAATTATAATGTCTAAGTAGGTACCTACGCAATAAGGATGATAATAAATCATGAGGACGATGTACTTAATAATGATGCGGTGCATATTGTTATACACAATTACGTGCGGTGAACATGCGATTCTAGCACCTTAATGATCATGATGCGGCAAATCATGACTGTTTTGCGAAATAACCATTCAGCTAATGCTCAACGACGTAATTCACAAAAATACTTTTTGTTGAATTTCGGCAACTATTGTCGAGTTATTTTGGTACGAAAATGACTGTTGAAATATAAGCAGTAAGATAATGAAGTTCATGGGTGTTTAAGGGTAAATTAAAGTTCAACGTACACGGGGGCAGGTAATACCGGCGGGGGTGCGAGCGTCGTCAACTGCGCGTCAGGCAGCGCGAGCGACGGTGCAGGCGCAGTAGCGGAGACGGCAGCTTGCGTAAAAGCGTACGCATCGTTGGCGTCGTCACACTCTAACTTTATCGCCATCTCGCTCTCGAGGCGCTGCCGTTTGCTTTCCGGGTGCTCCCAGTCGTTTGACTCCAATGTTTCAGATAATCTGTACACACGCCGTTCTCTACATTAGAAATTTTGAATGCCTTACCCAAAAAGATCGAGGATCTGACTAGAACCAGCTTACCAGCTTGAGAGAAAAATGAAAAAGTGTAATGTTCATAAATCTATAATCTTCGCAAAATTGTTCTCATTCGAAACCAAACGGTTTCGCAAAACAAATAAAACCGGGAGATTATTAAATGAATGTAAGGTTACGCTATAAATACAGCGCATAGTTCGCTCATGTAGTCGGAAGAAATGCTTTGAATGTGACACAAATATAAATTAGCACATGGCACTGTGCCGCGAGACGACGCCGACGCCGACGCAAGCGTACAAAGACTTAGTACAACTTTAGCATTGAATGTGAATTAGGTAGATATCTGATAAGTTCTCAGGTGGCTAAAGAAACTTCAGAGTTTTTTGCCTGATGTATTGGCGGTATATATTTATATAGAGTTTGTTGTACATAATAAACAACAGCCTGACAACACCTCTACATTCAATGACGTCGCGCATTTCACTGCAAAATTAGAGTCATGATTTGCTAATATGGTGCATGATAAGTAGTTAGGTACCTTGACTAACATACCGGCACAAGGAGTTACGTAATGTCTTTATTAGAGTAGAAGTGTGAAAAAGAAGTGAAATCGGTAAAAAGATTTGTGATGATAACAGTCAACCGCCGCGGCGCCGTTAGTCCAATCGATTGTTTTTGTACAAAATGAGCTGATTTGTTTGTCTTTGATTCATCTCTAAGAGTAGAAGAAAAACATAGCATTGAAACATTTTTCACACACTCTCATTGGGTAGATTCGCTCGTCGTCACCCTGAATAAGACCGAAGCGAAGTAAATGTTTTCACGATTTGCAATAACTGACCTTTGTTTATAAATAACTTCATTCAACGACAGTCGACGATTTGTCGTACAGATACAGAACTATTGAAACAGCAAGATATCCAAAAATACATGAATCCGGATATGTGGTCATGGCCTACTCAGGCAGGTTGTTGTCGATATACACTGATTACTCATTTTTTAGCAACTGTTTTTGTCGAACGGGCTACTGACGCAAGTGGGATTTTGATTTAGCTCACGTGAATAATAAATTAAAGATAGAACACAGCACCCAAAACTTAATAATTACTCCATTTTCCTTGTTCTTTTTTTAGATTACTTTGACGATAATCGTTATTTTAATTTATTAATTAAAAACATTTTTAAAAATCTCTTTCATGCAATTTAAACTTACGTCTATGAATCTCTTTAATTAATAAAAACCTTATTACAGTAAATTAAATCATCGCCCACGCCCACTATCGCCATATCATACATACAGCACATCTCTTATCTGTAGATTGCATGCGTACACTGCGTACCAGATCGACAGATAAGGAGCGTGTGTTCACTGCCTTAGCTCGTCTGATGCTACTCCGCTATCTGATGCCCAAGGCCGCCGGCCAACACTTCGACGATTGAGAATTTGAGATATCAATAAAGTGGTCTGTTCAACGCGCTCACAGAATGAGAATAGACGCAATGCCAGGTTGAGTTAATTGAGGCAGTGTCTTTCTCAAGTCTCAACGCTACATTCTTATCTGTGGTGTCTGTATTATTTAAATCTTGATAGAGTTGTTAGTCTTGGCAAAGTTTATGTTTGATGGAGTAAATAATTAACACGTTTAAGGTACCTAGGACTGTAAATTATTATTATCATAAAGCAGCTGATCAAAGAGAGTGCAACAGCGCTAAAGTTTGAGATCCTTTGGTTAAACCGGCATACCTATTCTAATTGGACTGTGGATGGTTTTATGTTAGTTACAAACTGAATAATACAGTAGGTATGGATATTATTTACTTTATGCACCGACAAATCACAAAAGCATACTAGACTCATGCGTTTACTTACACATCGCATAATGTGCAGCCAAGGATTCGACTTACGCCGCGCCGTTCTCTCAGTTTCAAGTGCACCAAATCAACATGGAATAACTAGTGATTTGAGAGTTAACTTTTAGGTTAGAGAAAAAAATATTTATCTCTGAATGTTAGGCTACGCATAGGTAATATTCGTTCGTGCACGTTACAATAAGACTAGAAAACCCCATGAGATAGTACCTGTTCACTGCGTCCGGGCCGAGTCCGCTGTCGTTACTGTTCTCGCAAGGCTCTGGCGGCCGCAGTGCGTGTGTGTGCGTGTAGTGAGCTAGTTTACCGAACTTGCCCAGGTGTGCGAACTTGCCCGGATGAGGCAGTTTACCCGGGTGCGCGAGTTTGCCCGGATGTGCTATTTTGCCCGCGTGGGTCATTTTCCCCGGGTGCGCACGCTTATGCGGCGCGCGCACCATCACTTTCCTGTGCACGCGCGCGCTCATTGTCGGTGCCGTTGACATTGTCATTTTCATGCCTGCCGACAAACAGAAAGTAGTTGTTAGCAACATCGACAATGTGTTAGGATAACAATGTTTTGGATTAACGAGGTTTATATTATCTATAGTTACCTATATTACCCTGTATCTACTGGAGGTTACGTTATAGCACATACTTACTGCTTCGACATAAATCTGACTGATCATCAAAATAATAACAGAGCAGCACGCGCCATAACGAAGGTCAAAGTCCTAGATCTAAGATTTCATAACGACATAAATGTATCATGCATGTGACGTTATGTAATCCGCCATATTTGTGTTCTGTGTACTCTACGGAAGCCGTCATAATTCCTTGCGTTGCGATGTAAGGTGATGAGTCAGCGTTTCAAGATCGCAATCTCTGTTTTATAGAGCGAGTGCCATAACGCGTAGGCCGTAAACCGAGACGCGACTGCGATACATAAACACTGAATTAGAACATCGCACACACGGGCGAAATCATCTAAACAGTATGTTTGTCTGCTCCAGCGGAAAATGTAGCGATCATGATGGAAAATCTTATTTAAGATGGTGTCAATATCTAAATGGTACACCCACCAACCAGGCTCACTTAATTCGACGGCATGCGGCATAATGGGACTTTGGAAAAAAAGTTTGAGAAACATAGTTCTTTCAGAAAGGGTTGGTACTGCCTCACCCAGGTCCGGCACGACCCTGATGTAGATTACCAAATAGCTACTACGTCATCAGTGAACGATCTGTCTTCTTAAAACTTAAACTTGTTATTACTAAATCCATTTCTTGGTAACCTACCAAGAAAATGGTAAGGTGAGGTAAGGTAGAGTACTTATGAAATCATGTGGACCAAAATTAGATAAGCGTGTACGTTACAGATTATTCTGATGTAAATAAAAATAAACAAAGATGCGGACCTAATAACTAAAATGTTTACCTACACAACAGCCTTTTACGTAGTTATATTGACGGCACTAAAGATATTACGACAAGTGTTAGCAGTTAGAACGTTATTGCTTATTATAAAATTAATTTATTCCCGCAGTAAATTCTATTTGATTTGATAATAAACAGTAAACACTATATTCCAAACGGCTGCTTTGCTTACCTATTTTTAGGTAACTAAAGTATGCTAGTGAAATTGGCTTTCATCACCAACCAGTAAAGCCTGGAATACACTACGCAGTAGCACATAAGCATGCTAGTTAAAAGAGTATGGTTATCAATAAAAGCGGTGAGCTATAAATGAGCACACTACCTAGTAGTAGCAAACAAGTATGCTTATAATAGCATGTGTATTCCAAGCACAAAGGATAATGATATGGCATCTTTGTAACATTTAGGTGTTTTAAATTTATTTGCCGTTTTACTAAATATATAAGTAAAACATATTTTATATTATCAACCGCTGGTTACTTCTATTTACTAGTTTAATTTCTTATTAATTTTTGCTTAAATTAAAAGTTCCTTTAAAGAAACTAGATGGGCAATTGGCCACTTTATGTAAAACGTTCGTTAAACGCGACTTAAAAGGCAGCTCATAAAAGTAATGAATTTCTGCGTGAACATACTTCATTTTTTTTAATGAAAAATGGGCAAGAACATCCCCCACTGTCTTCTTCTTCTTCGTGTCGATTGGTTCCCCTTTGTGTTTTTGTTGGTGTGTTGGTTGACTCTAACTTATATGTATCCCTAACAGCTCTCTCCTTTTGTCGAATAGTCTTATTTATGTAGTGTATGTAGTTACTTAATGCTCATTTAAATTCCTCTCCGGGTCTCCGGAAGCAATGACTTTAGCCGTAAAATTTGACCTTGCCATATCCTTGGACTAAGTTTAATATTCGTTTTGAATTTATAGCAGTAACGTAAAGCTATGAGTGAAGAACAAATATGTGCTCTAGATTTATATTCAAAAGAAATCCCTAGGTTCCCGTACTCTAACCACGAAACCAAACCAAGCGAATGAAACCACAAAACCAAATGAATGAATGGACTTTACAGTATTTTAGTAATAATTTTTTTTTACAATAAAATACAAGGCATCTAAATAAATCTAAATATTAAGTAAGTTAAAACATACTAGATTTTGTAAAACATTTAGCAATATCTTTATTTCTACATAATGTAACACACAAACAAACTACATTTTACCTGCACTAGGTGTACAACCTTTTACGAAAAATATACGTCAGACGGTTATTTTTAAGGATTAACATTAATTTTAAAATAACCTACCATATACATGCAGCCAATTCTGGCAAATTGCTAAATAAAAATCTTGTATATTTTTAACCGCTTAGTAGTGTTTTACATTAACTCAAGAAGACAGCCCGAATGATTAGTCTGAGTACGCCAAAATTTTTGAATAAATTTAACATAAGTTTGCAAAAACAAAAATTTGAAAAGCTTAACTTAAAAATCTCTCTAGCCCCCTTCATCATATTCTGGCAATCATCAGACCTTGCTTGAAGTATGGACTCCAGATCGTCAAATCTAAATAGATTGAAATGAACCAAATGTTTGAAGTTGAAATTATAAACTGGAATTCAGAGCTGATGAATATCCTCATAGCTTGGAAACGGCTGCATCAATGTTCACCAAACTCATAGCAAAGAAACCATCCCAGATCAACCAGCAATCGTACAGCTACGAGACCACAAACAAACAGGCAGACACACCATTATGACAAAATTATGACTCCTTTTTCGATCAGAGGTTAAAAAGATAGTCAATAGGTAGAACTTCTTCTAGGAAAATAGCGGTCCTTCCAGCGAACTCATAGGCTTTTGAGTTTTGGATTTTGATAAATGGGATCGGAATTATTCCACCAAAAACCAAATATCCAAAAGAAGTAGCTAGCTTTCAGAAAGCATTACTCACGAATCTGCGTGTGCTAGACAGTAGGTATACGATCGATAGCATTGACAGCCTATCAAAATGTATTATTGTCTGCACACGCGTTAGGTGTACAAGATATAAAGTGGAGGGCCGAGTTCGTTACCCTGCGAAACGCTACGATGCGCCGCCGCCGAGACGCGACGCGACCCTCGATAGAGGCGGTTATCAGTCGACGAGTAGTCAGTAGTAGCTTGGACAAAAGCCAAACGCAACGAACGTGAATATGGGAAAACTTAAAAAAAATCGACTGCAGACATTAATTACGATAACGTAAACCCGTCATAAGTCCAATTATATCAAAGGGCGTAGTCTAAGCAAGGAAAAGCAAATAATGCACTACGTTTAGTCTGACACATGTCCGCCTATGACAATAAGTTGTTTTAATATTCTCATGGTGAAATCGCGAATAACGGCTTGACTTTCAATTTTATCAACAGGTGAATTCACCAATATATCTGTAGGTAACAAATCGCGTCCAGCATGTCGGTCCACGTGAGCAATTTAAATTTTAAAACATCTAAGTACCCACTTTAAAAACACACTAATGTATGTCGAGTTGGAAACATTTGTTTGATAAACAACAAAAGTATGTCATTCGTAACGACTGTTTAGATTGTTTCAATTTGGAATTAATCCCTTTTTAATTCGATTCATTTGGAAGCTGAGCCTACGAGCACAACATTCTAATGAAGTTCATTCGATTTTAAATATCCCTCTAAATGTATATTGAAAGTATTGGTTTTCTCATCGAGCCAACGCGCAACGGTTTCCAATACGCAGCAAGTCAGTTTATCACAGTAATTTATTGAGAAGTGGATAGGTTGGGTTACTGACCGTTCGGTAACCAAAGCAAATAAATACTCCAGCGGATGTTTGTCCTCACCGAAATATTATTAAGGCCGAAGAAATAATAAACAGGCACCGTGCCACCCAAAACATATAACAAAAATGATATGATGATAACAGATATGTCGTAACGTGAACTAGAAAGAAATGATATTACTTACCAGGTCGAGAAGACAAACAACTTTGAGTAGGCGTAAGTATCGATCGAGGATGTTTGAGGATTTAAATTTTTTCCTCCACTTTTCGTCCCACTGGGCAAAGGTCTCCCCCAAAGACTTCCAATACTCTCCTCCTCTGGGCCCTACTCTACTCTCCTGGGCCTCCTCCCACCATCTCCTTTCAAAGGCGTCCAAGGATTTAAAATACCTACTTAAAATTTTAGGTCAATCGCCCGGGTAGATGATAAAATGTTTATACATTTTGGCCAAGGAAATGGTAAGATGAAAAAAGTATACTCGAAGATCTGACAACCATTAGGTAGATCTAACACCATTGCACGCCAATGATGATGGTGGACAATAGATGACACGCCACGATGATTAAAAGCACGCTAGTGGTAACCGCAGAGATCAAGCGTAGTCACCTAGATTTTCAGACGATTCAAAATGATCCTTATGTTATTGTAGAATAAAAACGACTTTGATTTAATTTAGACGAATGCAACGTGAATGTTAATTGACTACTCGATAGATGTATACAACACTGTAATTGGTGTTGGGAGTGTGCATTTAAATAAACTAGTTACGACCAGCAAGGCCCTAGCTCTCTCCGTGACCCAGATCTCAAGAATCTATTAGCATTTACGTATTTATCAAACTTGGTCGTCTTTATGTAAACTATTTTATCAAATCCTAGGCTCTATCAGAGAATAAATACTAGGCTCTATGACAAGCTCTAGAGTTCTGATGTAGTTTCTATAGTATAGTTGCACAAGTTTACCTTCAAGACATCTAGATTGTATTTCTCGGGAAAAACAATCATCGGCAGCAATTTTATTTTACTGTTTTAATGTTAATCATAGCAACGATAGAACACGCGACTATGGGGGTGTGTTTTGTTTGGCAGGCTTCTTGCGTGCGACTGATTTGATTTTGATCCTGTGTTTGATTTTGTAAGACTTTTAAACATATCTAAAAAAGCTACAGTTTACTACTTATAATAGCGCTGTGGTGTGAATGTAAATGTTTTGATTTAAATTTATAATAAGTAGAGTATAATGTCCAGTCCACGTAGGCTTCTCGTGACTGGGCAGTTATGATGCTGCCAGCAAAATAAAAATTACTTATTCTCTGATGGAGATGAATATGATGAAAATATTTTTTTAAAGTATATAACCGTACATCAGAAAATCGCTGTTTAGTCACACCAAATATTGTTCTGTTCAAACTTACTAATTGCACTAAATATGCGCAAGAAAAGAAATCAAATCAAGCATCTATTTATTACGACGTGAAGTTGTAGATTATGAACGCATGCGTTCTTGTAGGTATAACTTTATTACAATCAAGCATCTATTCAATCTCTTTTTTGAATGATTAAAGTCCGTAAAAACGGAACTATGGACGAACGATTATAATCCATTACAAAAACAATGAGACAAAAGGCGAGATATCGGTGATATTTGCCCTTGAATAACCTTTCTATGTTCATTAATATTCTTGAATCCATGTTGACCTTGATCTTATGTAACCTTAAATCCTTGAAAGAGGTTTTTTACTGATTTTGTTTTGATTTTAGGCTCTTCTTCTCTGAGGTTCTCAATTCGGTTGTATTTTTAAACCAACGTACTTTGTTGCCTATGAAATTGGAACAGAACGCGTTTTTTTTTTTTGCATCGCATGGTGTTTTGTCGTCAGACTGAATTTAGAACTGCTTGTCAATGCAAAAAACAAAACAAGGCATAACTTTACCGAACCAGCCCCCGTATGCCAATCTTTTGCTGTCAAGTTATATTTCACTGCCCAGTGTAATTTCTTCAGGTCACGTGGTACAATTTTGTACCACGTGATCATTCTTTTTAGACACTTGACAGCAAAATATGCGCGAAAACACATCAAATGACGTCATAATGTCACAGAATAACTATGAGTTAGTATGAACTAACCATGATTTAAAACTTTGCAGTTCAACTTTGATTGGCATACCCCTGCAGGGATACGAGTTGATTGTACCTATCCCGAATTCAATAAGAATATAGAATTCAAGAAACGTAGTTTTAGTCCACGTGGAACCGACCAAGGAGGCCTCCGTCATTAACCGTCGATTATAATGTGATTAGTGGCTCGTTACACGCGTAACGATAACAATGCGTACTATTAAAATTGTATTAATTTATCAACTGGTGACCGATAGCGAGTTCTGCTGACGCGCTTTGCTTCTTAACTTCTCGCGTTCTCAATTCGGTTGATTTTTTATGTTTTTTTTATCTCATTTATATACCAGAAAACTCTTATTTTATTTGAAAGGATAGATAGTGCCATAGAAATTTCATCAAAATCTGTTCCGCAGTTTGTATGGCTTTTAAATAAAAATAACTGGAAAAAATATTTCAACCACGTACAAGACATTGCGTATTTTGTTTTCCAGTGACTTTTTAGTGATGTTATGGCAACTAGAACAAACCTCATGAACTGCCATCATCATCTGGTGAGTGATGATGAAGGAAGTTGGTTAAATTTTAGTCGATTTTTCTTGTTTTTTAAGCTTATAAATTTTTATCTAGATAGGTTTACGTTCATGTTTTTAGTCATTCATAGTATTTTGTAATTCCAAAATTTTTTTACGTAAATCTTTAGATTCTCAAAAAGTATAGGTACTAGGTAGCTAAGGTAGGTTATGACATGTAGGATATGACCCACCTTGTATTCTTCTCCTGGTAATGTAGGTACAAAATTATATAAATTAACTATTATTTTGCCTACAATTCGTTTAGATGGTTAGGTACGTATTATGAGACAGTTTTCAATAAAGCGCTATAATACATGAAATTAGGGCACACAAACGGCCGGCGGCGCCATAACCTTTTTGTGCGACTGTCCGTCCTTGTCCAAAGTCCACAAGGAAAACCCAAACTAAACGTGGACCACGAGCTAAGATTCGAGACAGAATTGGGTCCGTTGTATGAATGTCTTGCGTTGTAGCTTAAGAAAATAAAAAATCAGGATTAGAATATTAATCCTCTTGTTTACGCAATACCTAAATTTAAAAAGCCGGATTATATTAAAGACTAGCAGTTACCCGCGACTTCGTACGCGTCTACAGTTTCCGTGTACATTATATTATATGAGCGTGTACCGAGCGGATACTTCTTTGAGACACTTAACATTACACCTCATTACACCAAACTCGTACCTACTGGAATGTCAAACGCTAGTTGTTAGACCAAAGAGGTAGTACTATGCCCTGTCAAACTGACGTGACATGACATGACAATGAAATGCCAATGGCATCTTGCCAATTGGCGCTGCTAATCCTTTTCGTTCATTTTATCCTGTAGATCCTGTTAATTATTCGGGATAAAAAGTAGCCTATATGTCAATCCAGGTTACGAACTATATATATGCCAAGTTTCATCCAAGTTGGTTCAGTGGTTTTGGCGTGATTGAAACACAAACATCCAAACATCTAAACATCCAAACATCTAAACTTTCGCATTTATAATATTAGTAGGATAGGATTATAATCTAAAGATAGAGCAGATGCGAGCGTTCATAATTACAAACAAGACTTGATCCGATCTAAAAATACATACATTTATAAATACCAGAAAGAGATTCAGTCAGACTAAATAAAACAAATCGTATCATTTCAAAGTACCCTTACCTACCTGGCACAGGACTGCTTTTTTTTTTTTTTTTTTTATTTGTTTGTTTTCCACCTACATATCTTTGTATCTTCCTAGTTGATCTGTGTAATTTTATTTTATGAACCTACTTATAGATTTATAAATTACCAAAATAAATATAGGTACAAAGCTGTTAAACTTGGCGTAAGAAAATTAAAACAGTTGAATGAATTTTAACGGGCTCCGTATAGAAAACGCAGTAAAAATGCCGTAAAGCTAACAAGATAGTCTCATAAGGGTGTCATTTACCGTTGATAAATAATTTTATGAGGTTGAAAGTGAATTAGATTTTATAGCCTCACCTTCTAAATAACATCAAGAAGTAAATAGAAATACTTAATAAAAATTTAATAAATAAAATGTAACACAAAAAAAGTCACAAGATATCCTTACACACTTGTGATTCTCCGTGTTGTTTGTATATAAGGGTAAATTCGTTTTCTCGATTTCGAGCCTATCCAAACAATACAACAGGTATGGACTGTGACGACAATATCAATGTATTTTATTTACGCTGATGTGGTAACTTTTGTTCTGTTTAATTGTTTTAACAAATACTAATGCAAAACAAGAAATACTAGTAACTTTTTCGTAAAACTTACTTCATAAAAAGGTTCACACTTCAGATAAAATAAAATATTCGGAATAAGTTAATGATAAGTACATTTAAAAAGTTTTAGTTAAAATACACAGTATAAACTAACAAAATAGTGATATTTCATTAAATACAATCGTTAAACGTTAATCGTTTCTATAAAAGAAAGTATAGAAACGACGATTGATAAGGAAACTGTCCTAGACAGTGGGCATATCAATCGGTAAATAATACCTAAGTATTAGTTATTCGAATTTCATGGATATGACAATAAAAACATTATACAAAGATAAGCCAGCCGTACATAATAAACAGCTGATTGCTTATGTAAACCTATACGTATGCACTACGAACAAAGGAAATTACACAGAATGTGATACCGGCTCACACTACATTACATATTGTTACGTATCTTATTGCCTCGCTAGACTGAGTCGTTGAACTTAGCATTTGGTTTATTTTTGTATTATGTCAACATTAGCTTGAAGGTGGGCACGATGGACGACCTTGGTAATTACCTACATACAGTGCATTCAAAATTCAAAACAGCTCAAGACGACGCAGAACGACACGTAGTTAATTATTATGAATGGTTATAGTCGCACGCAACGCAACTCTCACGTATGTTTGTATCTCATCAACTCAGTTTTCAATTTAGAAGTTGAATCGCTTATATGCTTTTAGGAACCCGACCAAGAATAATAATGCATAGCTTTATAGATTCTTACTATAATACTTAAACTTTCTTCTCGGATCAGTTGCTCTACTTTAATTGATAAATGATATCAAAGTAGTTTTAAAACCACGTCAAAGCGTTCAAGGAATTAAAATGCCTTACCTAGGTTCTCGTAAAGTGTACGTACCCAGGTTCTCGCTTGAATGTATTGATTTTACTTCGGAGTAGAGATGGGGTTTCAGTTGGATCTATAGTTAGCTACTGATATTGATAGTACAGAGTTCAACAATCGCATACGGCAAATTGCAGCGGAGTCGCCCCAGATCGCGACGTCTCGTGACGCACGCCCCTCCCCCCTAAGATGACGACCTCCCCCTACAGTCGTTGTGCAGACTTGTGTAGTGAGTGGGCGCGGCTAGAGTTGGGACAAATCATCGATAAGAGTCGAAACTTGAATCAGGCTATACATAAAATTGGACAAGTTGCTAAAGAAGTATTCCGAGAGAAACAGCGATGTGTAGACTACAAATCAGTTTCCCATATTATGTGACAGAAAATAATATACAGGTCGGGTTGGGTTAGCTGCTGAACGACTGGTAGAAAAGAGAGGCAAAAGCCTTGAAAGAAGATTGTCTTCATTATCCGTCGGCGCGGCAATCTATTCACAAGTATAAACAATTATATACAATAAAAACACTCAAGATCAATTACGATTTACGAGTACGAACACCAACAGACAGACTAGGGGCACGTTATAAGTGCGTAATATACATATTATCCAGTTATTATAACCCAACTATATTCTATATCGGTATCGTAACGTAATTTAATTAGTTTCATATCATTTACATAGTTTTATGCAACTAATTTTACATTATTATTTTATATAAAATAAAAAAAACCCAATCGATTTGGTTACATATATATATTGAAAGAAAAATTTTCAAATTATTTCAAACTAATTAATTAGGTACTAATTTTTGAACTTTGAACTAGCTTCCGCCCGCGACTTTGTCTGTGTCCCGTTAGAACCTGTTGATTTTCCGGAATAAAAAGTAGCCTGTGTTAATCCAGGCTACGAACTATATGTATTCTAAGTTTCATCCAAATCGGACTAGTAGTTTTTGCGTGAAAGAGTAACAAACATCCATACATACCAACTTTCGCGTTTATAATATTAGTCTTAGTAGTCCTAGGTAATCTTACATGAATATTAAACATATCAACGCCGTCCTTCACTGATCACTTTACAATTCAAATCGAGTTTTTAATTTTCTTGTCACAGTCTCTTACGCATGCCACAACATAAAGATTCTTATCTCCAAATTGATACTCATTTATGAAGCTTATACTGTGGGAATAGAGGATAAAATAGCTTGATATATGATGACCGAGATGCAACCGGACCAGCCATTCGGAAAGCTAGGTTAGGTGAAAGGAGAATTTCATATGCTCGAGTTGTTATTATAATTGATAAGCATGTTCTGATAAGCTAATTTTGATGATAACATGACACATTGAGTCACATGGTTCAAAAGTCTCAGCGACCCAAAATTGGTCAGGTTGGCCTACATATAACACAAGACCACACCAGCACGGCTACCATGATGAACCTTAGACAGCGATTTGTCTACGGAAGAATAGACGAAAGCTAGTCCTGTCTCTGTTTTCGTCAAACAAATGAAAGGGACGAAGTATGATTTGTCTTCTCTTCGATAGAAAGAAACTTCGTTTTTGGCGCTCATGCTAAGCGTGCAAGGGTTTCTCTCTACTCTCGTCATAATTACATGTGGTCTCTAGCAAATTGAAGGCAATATGTATGGCTAAAACACGAGGTGAAGTAATCTAGGACTGATACTCATATCTAAAGCAATAACAGGACCACACTCAATAAAAATGACATAGATAAAACAATAAAAACAATGAACTACTACAACATAATAATTAATAGTTAACTAACTAACAAAACCACCACACCATTGAAATCAAATGGTAAAGATGAAGAAACTAGTGTCAAAGTGCGCCAAGCACTAGTAGGTAAATGATCATAACTAGAGTAAATGAAGAATTTTCAAATTAGATACAATCACAAATTATCCCTTCTTCATCGACAAAAACCTTGCAGGCACATCACTAGACGAGTAGTCAAATGCGATGAGACGAGGACACAATCGTAAAACAAGGCATAAACAGAGTCCGTTTGCATCGCAATCGATGCTGGACTATTTGATAAGGATTTCAGTTAGATTGTATAAAAGTACTTGTCGAATTTAGTTAGTTTTTTATTTGGCCTCATAGGTATTTCACAACATCATGCAATCAAGACATCGAACATATAAATCTGCATAAACGAAATAAACCAACTATAAAACATATTATTTGTCTAAAAACAGCGAACTGGCTAGGTTGTAATTCTGCTCACTACCTAACAGTACCTTACCTACCTCTACCTACTCACATTAATGTTATATACAAAATTGAATAGCACGTTCACGTAAGACACGTAGCCTATCGACCCTACCATAACACAAAAGCTTACTTAAAACACAGACAGAATAAATATTAGCATTGCCGAATAATTTTAATATTTATAACCTGAAAATTCGATTACTATGTAAAGCTGTAATAAATAATCTAAAGGCTAGTGATTTAGAACATAGAAGTGTGTTAAAAACAGATCTGAAGCTCAAAGCTGCGGATAATCTAATGTTTGATGAACCAACTTCAGTTTGCTGGAGTCGATAATCTAGCAATGTTCTGATGTTTGCCATTAAAAATCTAAGAAAACTAAGCCTTTGATTTGTCCTTTACTTCCCACTGAAGGTTATTGTACGAATTGATGACAAAAATGGTGTGAATCGTAATTTTTTATCAATTACACGAATTAGGAATTGTACCAACTGCCCAGGAACCATTATTACAGTGACTAAGTATACCAACCGATATCGACCAATCTATTTTTACAACACTGCTAACTGCTACGTGTTGGAAAATGAGTAAAGTTTCTTATCAAAATCAAAGCTGTAATACTTTTAAGAGTATTTATCACGCAAATTATCGGAGCCAGTCTGCACCTCATCGCGCGCCTCAAGCACCACTTCAACATATCGATAGCAATAGCAACAGGATCAGGAGAGGGGGTGCCACAAGTATTTGCTCGGCTCCACCCTCGCCACCTGTTGCCAGGGGAACTTTATCGCCGTCCTTTGCGAGTAAAGATGTTACGAAATGTTTATCAATAGATTTCAAACGATGCTATTTTAACATTTTGTAAGAGGGATGAAAGGAAAAAGCTTACTGAAAAGCTTACATTGAAACGTTCAGCAAATTAATTATAGGTTTTTTATGTTTTCGCCATCTTTAAAGATTTTTACGGTAAGTATATTTTTACGAAATAGCGACGGACAGTCCATAAATAAGAAGAAAAACCTACAGGTATAATATACTTCGGTTAAGCTATCTTACCAACACATCCAACTCATATAATCTAACCTATATTATGGTGCTCATAACAAAACAAGAATATGTAAAGTAGTCGGAACGAGGGTAGTGCCTAGTTTTAATAAACTAAACAGGTTGAAAACACGGAAAGAGTCAGCCCTTCATCGTTTTATTTTGGTTAAACTTATGGATTTCTTTAAACTAATCTGAAAAACTTTCATCGAATTGCTACTGAACCTGTCTTATAAATGAGTTTTCTCGGCGGATCCGGTCTCTTGGGTTTTGTAGATCGCTTTTACCGGATGCTACGACTGCTAGTCATGGGGTGTCCATGTTTAGAGATGAGAGTGCTAATGGGTCTTGGAAAACTAGATATATATGAGCTTTGATAATATTAGGAGTGTTTAGCTATAAGCAAGGGTCTTGTTATATGAATATAACTAATTTAAATTTATCAATGTTGAGCTTTTTTGTATCGTTTAGTAGTACCTACCTACCTAGGTGAGATAGGCATCGTAGAGGTATCATTCGATAAACTTAATAACGGCCGCTTTCTGAGAGCTCGATAAAAACTAATCGGCTGTCAAGTCACTTGTTACTTCAGCTTTTACTTCAAATTAGATAGAGATAGCAAGTGACTTGACAGCCGATTAGTTTTGACCGATGTTTCAGAAACCGGCCGTAAACTAGTCAAACATTTTATCAGACTACATGCCTTCTACTAGTCTTGTTACAAATAAACCCGATGTAAGCTTGGAATATACACCATGTTTTGTCTCTTTCCATCGAATTTGTCAATGCCAAAGACAGAACTTACATCGAGTTTATTGGCAACAGGGTAGGGATTATTTGTCGCATTTTGGAACGTTCACTAAAAAGGAATAAATAATTGTCTGGTAGTAATCGATAAGTGCATTGACCGAATGACGTGCGTGCGATTGCTCCTCGCCTCTCACTCCTGCCACACAAGTCTCGAGAGGACGTCATATAAAATCCCCGACCTAAAATTTTTGCCTCTCTATTTTTTATGAATAAATAATTTAATCGTTTAATTACAATAAACTTGTAGGGTACTACTGACTAACACGCACGCCTGGCTTTTAATCTTTTTATTAACCATGTTATTTAAAAAATAATATTTTCGTCCTAAAATTTGGCATAAGTAAGTAGGTACCTGTACAGATTAGTGGTAGGTAAATAGGTACCTGTCGAAGGTACGAGTAAGCTTCTTTTGATCAAAAGAGACAAAACACGCAATGTAGTAAGTAATGAATTGGTTCTTGTTAGATATACATATGGTTAGAAGTTCTTATATTAACCCTACTTGTTTATTTACTAACATTCCATATCAAATAGTTTCGTTTATTTATTTTAATACAGAAATCAAACTATTTTCTATCTTACCTACATCAATAGAGGAGGAATCGATACTACAACGATGACGCGCGGCGCAGACGCACATCTTTACAAACCTAAACCTACATCGTGTTTTTTACAATCTAAAAATGATTTGAATTTATAAATAAACTGCGGGTCAAAAACGTGATATAAATGTTAAAAAAATTAAAAGCGCCGCGTCGATTCCAAACGAGGAAAATGTTCTTAGGTAGGTATTTGAGCACGTATTTTTAGACTAAAGCAAATTATTTCAATGAGTTGAGCTGGTAGGTCAGGTATGTTCGTATAAAAAATATAAATAAGTATGTATGAACAAATAAAAACTTTGCCTACACGTGTACGTAACAACTTTTTGCATTTTAGCAGTTTTGAAGACTGGTTCGTCTTTTTATAGAACAAAATGAGCAAATTGATACCTACGAGGTAAGTACCTTTATAAAAATTAAATCCAGCAGGTAGAAATTGTTAAAAAACAAATAACCGTAAATAATTCTAACGCTATGTTTTAATTGCACATTTTTTCAACCTATCTCGTTTAACACGTGTGCAATGTTATTTTTAAGACGCTTTTCATGAATGAAAAACTTCAAAATATTAAAAGTCGTAGAACAAAATGTTGTTCGCCATGACGTATAGAATATCCCCTTTCGAACTTATAGGGACATTATGTTACACCCTGTATAAGAACAGCTGTAAACAATACATAAATAAATAAAAGACCTAGCAGCTAGACTATCCAGGTAAATGGCAGGCTGACAAAAAAGCTCGTGGAATTTTCGGGATGGGTAAATGGCGTAAATGCTAATAACACCTACAAGGAATCATAGCAAATATATATGAGTCATTGAGGCCAATTCAAAGTTTCACAGAAATGTAGGGTTGGCCAGTGCGTTCTATGACGCAGGCACAACCCTTGATCACCTTCGGTCCGTTGAGGAAAACCCATAATCGAAGCACTTATAGTAACCGTAAAGCGTATATTTTAATACCTATTTTTAATTTTACGGACTCGCTGCTCGCTTAGTCATAAATTACTTTAGCTAATCATTATGTAGGTAGGTAATAGGTTTTATAGAATACATACTTCAAAATTTACAACCCCATTTTTGTAAGTATATTCTTATTAGCATAATAGGTACTAACTAGCGAGTTATTAGGTAGGTATGTAATGTACACATTGACTTAGATATAACTAGTCAAGTTGCATTTTACTGTGAACATTGTATACGCTGCTAGTAATGAACACAGCAGTCACTAACATAGTCCTATGAATATTCATAGTCGATTAGGCGATACACGATACGATCGAGTCGCATCGCATCGCATCGCATCACTCACTATTCAGCGTCGTATTTGCAAATTATAACGTCAATATCATATTTTGTTATAAGTAGATGTCATTTATCTAGGTAACATAGAATACTATTTTATTTATTAGTTAAAAGTAAATCATTTGGGTTAATCCCAAAATCCCCTTTGAATTTTCTTTTTTAATCACACTACTAAAATGTCAAAGTTTAGATGTTTGTGTTTCAATCACGCTGTAACTACTGGTCCGATTTGGATGAAACTTGGAATATATTATAGTTCGTAACATGGACACATAGGCTACTCTTCCCGCTTTTTTAGGTTATATTTTTCTTGTTTTTTTTTTTCGTGGACAAAGTCGCGGGTAGCTAGTTAATAAACTCACAAAAATAAAGTCTGTTTCATAGATTAGTGGGTAGGTAATATGCTTGTAGGCCGTTGATAAACCTAACATATTTCTATCCTATCTACTGAATTACTATTACATGTTATTGATGTTGTATTCAGGATAATATTAATAATCCCTCTGGGGCGGAAGAAAACATTATCATTAGGTAATTTGATCGAATTCTGAGAGGTTTCCTAATTCTTATCGATATCAAGCAGCTTTATAGAATAAGTATTCACCGTTAAATATCGTTTTACTTAAAAATTACTTGTGGTAATAATCAGCATTATATCGCATAGTCATACAAACTTACTTACGCAAGGTTTTGCGTAGAAATGGCTAGCTAGGCTCGCTAGGTCCTTTTCGACACTTGTTCAGCAAATGTACAAAATTAGTTCTCAGGTAAATGGGCAAGGAGCAATAAAAAAGTTTTAGCAAATGAAAGATTCTATGTTTCAGCACAAATTATGGGACTAATCTGAAAGTATAGTAATCTGAAAGTATATCCTTTCAAATAAAAAAACAACTTTTGAAATCGGTTTTTTAAAAGAACAAATAGAAACACTAAAAAAAGAGAACCTCCTTTTTGAAGTCGGTTAAAGGCCATAGTCAGTACTATGACCATAGTCCTGGAAGGTGATAACAAAATGATCATTATTACATAACTAGCTGTCCGCCCGCGACTTCGTTACATTATTATATTTATTATTCGTTTTTATTTTTAACTATTTTACTTATACAGCGTGTAGCTACAATGGCGACATTAAATGAACACACGGGTAGAGCTACTTATAAGTATTCATAAAAAAAATAAAAAAATATTTATAGTCCAAAATAGAAATTTCGAATTTTTCAAACAAACTTAATAATAAAATACGCAACAAAAATTAATCACCCTATGAGTGTCTTTACCTACGTGTTACCGCGCCCGCGCCCGCGCCTGCCTGCCCGGGCGGCTCGGTGGCGGCGGCGGGGCGCGGGGCGGAGCGCGGGGCGGGGAAATCAAGCGACACAAGGAATTCAAAGAAATCAAATAATTTCACTTCACCTTGTTCACTTTACTATTAATTTTATTGTGACCTATGCACCTAGCGCCTTACACTTATTAAATCTTCAAGTTCTCAATGTAGCCGCCGCGCCGCGCCGCCGCCACCACGTCGGACACAAAGATGTAACCGGCGGCGCTGAATATTTGCCCTCACTTTTGATAATACATTTTATTTTATTTTAGCATGAACGTCGTCTTTCACAAAGCCCCATAAAAAAATCGAGGGGCTTGAGGTCAGGTGACATTGGGCCACCTAAGAGCTCCGTGTCGTGTCGTCCTATCCAGTATCCACTGAGCACCAAACATTTAATTTACCCGCTCCCTAGTCGCAAAGGTAGACAGATAAACAAATAATAAATCAAAGCGTCTTTATCGCTGCACCTACGTAGACCTGATTGGGTACTTAGAATAGAAAAGCTAAACTAACAAAACCAAGCGTCTTTTTCGCGAAACATTTAGAATAGGTAGATAATTAGCAAAATTATTAAAATAAAGTGTGTCAAGGACACCGGCCCGCGTATCACTGGCTACTGGCTAGGCAGGACGAGTCGGTCGAGCGGGCGGCGCGGGCGGCGCTCTTCAATAGTTAGCTATCCCTTTCATGCACAACCAGAGATGGGCGGGTAGGTAAAAATTGGGTAGGTAAAAATGGGAAGGGAAGGGTAGAATATGTAAAAATTAAAAAATACCCATTTATACCGGGTATTTTTTATTAATACCCGGTAAAAATACGACCTACATTTTTATAATATGTTTAGGCCTACTGTCGTTTTATAGTTACACTAGCGGCGCGTCCCGGCTTCGCACGGGTATTTAACAAAAAGGGGATAGAACCTTTGTGGCATATCGACCCGCCCGCCATTTTAAAATTTTTTAAAGTTTCCGCGCACATTGAAAGTAGTATATATGGGTAGCGGACACTAATACAAGCAAAAAATGTTCTATATTATATTGTCCTAAAGTGTCACGTTTCCGAGATATTTGGAGTTAAAAATCGCCAATGAGGTAAAGGAGTTAGAATTTTTTTTCTTGTTTTTAGTGTTCCGGTTCAGTTTTGGAACAAACGAAACACTTACTTACACTTACCGTCTGTCCGTCTGGCCGTCTGTCCGTCTGGCCGTCTGTCCGTCTGTCTGTCACGCGCTACCAGAGCTGAACCGTAGAAGCTAGAGAGTTGAAATTTGGAATAGTAATTGACCGAGCGAGCGAAGCGTGTCAGTTTCGAGATATGCCAAAAATGTTTTTGTCCGGCTGTCTGTCTGTCTGTCAGTAATCGCCTACAGGTCGCATTTATCAACCGATTTCGACGGAAATCGGCACACAAGTTCCTTGATTTATTTCAATTTTTTTGTCGAGCGCGATTTTTGATTGGAGGGAAAATAGGGGAGAAAAAAAGGAAAGTTTGCTGTAGCGTTATTTATCGACGGATTTCAATCAAATTTGAGAAGCACACTAAAGACTTATTTCTACACAAGATGGTGTAAGTATAAAAAATTCCAAAAAATAGTGGAAGAAATGTAGAAGGGGAAAAGAAGGGAAATTAATTTTAATTTTTTCCGAAAATTTACGCCCACCTATTTCAGTTAGATTACGCAGTCCTTTCCGCCTTTATGAGACAAATCCGTAGACACTAGATTCGACTTCCTAGGACCAAAGGAACGTGAGTAATCGCTAAAACTTATACCCCTATTTTGCTCAAGTCTACATAGGTAAATTGGAAAGGCCTATTGGAAAATTGAAGCACCTGAAATGCGATTTAGCCAGAGGAAAAGGGAAAGTTTCTGTTATTGCATGGTTATTATGGCTCGCGAGATCTACTGTTCTTACAGAACAACTAGTTATTATCCTAATCAGTAGATAATTTTATGCAGAATCTAAATAGGTCTAGATGTTATTTGGTATTAAATCAAAATAATCCAGAAACCTGCTAAAGAATGCATCAATTCTCACCCACCTGGCATCCCGCCGCGGAGTGCTGCCACCCGAGGCGGGAGGGGCCCCGCACAGTCTGCCACGAGGATAACGAGTGTCTCAGTTACGGGATTGGCCAAAAATGCTTTTGTCCGTCGGTCTGTCAGTTCTCGCCTACAGGTCGCATTTATCGACCGATTTGGACGAATATCGGCACACTAGTTCCTTGATTTATTAATTTTGTTAATCGACCGCGTTTTTTAATTGGGGGAAAGTAGGGGAGAAAAGGGGAAGAGGAATCGACGGATTTCAATTTGAGAAGCACACTAAAGACTTCATTTTAGACAAATTGATGTAAAAATATTTCCCAAAAGGGGTAGTGGAAGGGGGAAAAGAGGGGAAATTAAAAATTAATGGTCATAAAGGCTCGTGAGGTGAATTTTTTTCACAGAACAACTACTTTATATAGTTAAACCTCATCAAAAATCGATAATTTGAATAGTTACCTAGCTGGTTTAATTTCTGTTTTCTGGTTTATTTTACTTTTAATACGAAATCATTATAAATCAGAACGAATACTAACCAATAAAAACATGAATTTCCTACTAAAACTAAACCTCAATGTTAAAAAAGTGTTTTTGAATTAATACCCGGTATAAATTCAAAATGGGTAGGTAAAAATGGGTATAAATGGGTATATACCCGATGATCGGGTATTTACCGGGTAAGTGCCCATCTCTGTGCACAACGCGTCGCAATTTCGGGTGTCTACTTCTAACAATACTTTCTTGCTCTTCATACGCGGTTATGACCCGTGAACCCGACAGATGACCTCTGCTCTTACATACAGGTTGCTCCGAGGTGTTATTTAAGAAAATTGATTTATTTCGATAAATCTTATGTTTAATGAAATAAAAAATATGTCTATATTCTGAAAACGCGAAACCGGATACGCTGGTTAATTTAATGTCGCCATTGTAGCTACACGCTGTATAGTATAGGTAATAGGTATAGTGCAGGATTATGCTGAGACGGGAACCATTTTGCCACCATGCAACTTGCCGAGTAGGTAGGCTGTTTTAGTTATATACCTACCTTACATTATTTTTATTATGTACCCACCTGTACCTACTGTATTTATACCTGTACATTACATACCTATTGGGGACAAATAAAGACTTACCTTACTTTGTTTTTAGTGCTTTCGCCATGGTTAACTTTTACCTAACTTGTATTTATTATTCCAAACCTGTTTGTATGGTCAAATGCACCAAGGAATTAAAAGAACTTATAAATTATTTGTGGTTACGGTCAATTTCCTGAAGTGTGGCTAGTTAGCAAGCGAACTATATATAAACCTATAATAAATAACACAAATCTAGTTCTCAAAAATATCTCATAAGCCTTTTTAAAATTCCCAACACAATAACTTGAAGCAATTATATTCAAAATATTCAATTTAACAGACATTGTTTATTTGTCTTCAAATAAAACTGACTGATAATATTGAAATGGCCTCAATCGCTTTCGCCAGTACCTATACCTAATCCGATTAGTTGTGAGATTATTGATTGATGATCAATCTTTATTATAATAAGGATTCAATTCTGTTAATTGACTTGTTGCTTGTCGTCAGCGGTTTAAAATCAGACAATACCGCCGCATCTCACTAGAAAATATGATCTAGTTTTTACAAAGTCCAACCATTACAAACACAGATTAGAAACAACGTCCACGACGACGATAGACTTTGGAATGTAAGGTAGGTACTTGTAACCGCTTATTTAATAGCCACACAACATTGAAACATTGACCAGCCAATGAGACGTGATTCACTTGATTATGGTACGGGATTTCCGTGCAAGCTTGTATAATCATTTGCGTTCATTACGGCCGTTTTGCAATGGCCATAATCTGAAGGGCGCTCAGGGATCGTTTGACACGTTTCTCATAAAATTAGTAATTTACATAAATCCCATGCATTTCGTCGGATGACGTCATTTGTGATGTGCTTCAGTGCGTAAGCACTCTGGATTCTTGAATGATAAGTAATTTTAGATTTTATATAAAAAAAGGGTAGAATAGAACTTGAGTCATTTTAATTCCCTCTCTCGACCGAGACCGCTCATGATGAATACCAAAGTCCCGGATTTATTTTATAAATAAAAAAATATACCAAACTCTATGAAGATCGGATAAGCGGATCAAAAGTTACGTTCTAACAAACATACCTACAACGCCAATCTGTCCAAGTTAACACTAAGATCTTCGTTCGCTTTGCTCACTCGATCAATAACCTCTAACAGTAGCGTTTAGCATTGCATCCTCCCTCGCACATAATTTATTATGCACTTATAATTTTGTGTTATCTATTTATTATAGTCAATGTTGATGCTGATAACATACCAACAGCAAATATGACAGCTCAGTGTCGTATTATGTTTTGTTTTATAATAATGTAGGTAGGTAGGTAAGGTACTACGTAGTAAGGTATGTGTACCTAATGTAGCCAATAGTGTCGATTCTGTTGTCGCATTTTTCTAAACTAACCTAATTTGACATGGCTAAAATTATAGCTGTCCTTGTCGTTATGAGAAAGGGACGGCAACAGTTTTTGTGTTGTCAAATTAGGTTAGTTTAGAAAAATGCAACAACAGAATCGACAGCAAATATCAAGCTATCTAGCATAGTAATTAGCAAGGATCGTTTGCACTGGCATTAAATGATGACTTACTACTAGTAAGTAGACCCCTTTTATTAAGAATCCCATGTTCTCATTGGTAATACCAAATAAAAGTAGCGGTTTACAGAGAGTTTACAGGTCTCAATGAATAATGTTGGTTAATAACGATGAAAAGGCTTTACAAACTTCACCCTCATCGTTCATTTTGTAGGTTTTCTTTTCAGTCTGAAAATACATTAAACCGACTGAAAATTGCCAGTTGCCAGCACAAAACCAGCAGAACATTGAGGTTGTTTCATAACCATGTTTTATGAAACCCTCAGTTTATTTCAAAGCGTAGACGGCAGGACAGAAGATATCATTTAATTTACTAATGGAAGTGCGTCAGTGGGCTCAGTGATATAGTTTTACAATTTAAATCGATTCAGTGAATTAATCAACTTCGACAAAAATGCATTTGTGAGTGAAATATTGCTAACCTCGTTAAATAGGCAGCCACTAGTTATACGGGTATTCAAACAGTAATTCAAAAGAAATATTATCTAAGCAATTGAGGACACAACGGCATTTGCAAATTGCCGACCTTCTGTTAATATTAAAAAGAAATCCTTTGAGGGTACTTGTAAAAGTAGCAAGTACTCACATTGGCAGCTTGCATTCACTCATTCCAAATTCCAACGGCTTTAATCTTTCACCACTCTCACAAAAGCCACCGTATATAGTAAGTTCGAGAACACTCAAGGAGCTAAATGCTTGCTTTGTCTTGGAGTCTGTCCATTCGCGTCGGTGGCTGAACACAAACTGACGCCGACAAGGAATGAAACAAACACCATTACATACATTTAATTGTAGATAATTACGCGAAAACCACAACGGTGACGTCGAGGGACAATCATTGGACGTTTTTCCTAGAAGGAATGTGTTGCGAGGACCGGACGGCTACTTGCGATTCATCTAATGCGACAATATTGGTTGCGATTAGAGAAAATAGACTATTTAGATCGGACACCACAACAGAGAACAACAATCAAAATAGGCGATTTGAAATAGCATTAATGTTATCTACAACAGTAACAAATGAGACAGACGCATTTAGTTTTAGAAATATTTTATAGGGAATATAAAAATATAAATAATAAGGGTATAATAATAGTAGGTATATTATTATCTAAATATCTGTCGCCAATATTTAGTTTATTTACTCACAAAGGTATGAAGTACCTACTATATCTACTTTGTGACAATGGCTCCGAGTTTTGTGCTAAACAAAACTGTACGTACTTAATAAATAAATAAATAAATATTCTTGGACTTTACACACAACACCCTCTAGTCCCAAACTAAGCATAGCTTGTGATATGGGAACTAGATGGCTGATAGAATACTTATATACTTTTTTTTTTAAATACATACCTACTTATAATACATAGTAACACCCAGACATAGAACAAACATCTATGTTTTCCACGCACAAATGTTTGTTCTTGGTGGGGATCGAACCCACGACCCACAGCACGGAAGGCAGAGCTATTACCGACTGAGCTGTGACGTGTGTGTGTGTGAATTACTGAAATACATTGTTTTAAATAAACTCTCCTCTGGGCCGCCCGTGTTTCGTTCCACTCGTGGAGTTATCACGAGATAACACGTTGCAAGAACAACGTGGTCTGAAGATATTATATAAAGAACGTTATTTAAGAAAATCGGGAGTTCATCCATACAACAGATAAAAGAGGTAATGGCGAAACCACAGCTATGAATAGCACTCTAGCATAGGTATCTCATTTAAATTAGTTGTTTACGTTTTTCGTTCGAGATCCTCTGTCTGGTCATCGAACTTATTGCGCGTAATATTTACTTCTAGTGTTTGAAAGTATAAAAACTCGCAGGTACCTTACCTACTAGTTTCGATTCCATGATAATAATTTATAAGTTTAAAATACTAGAAAAACCGACTTCAATTCAACTACCAGCTTCATCCTCAGATGATGATGATGATGATGATGATGATGAGAGTTCATTGGGAATGTTCTAGTCACAAACACCACATAAAAGTCACAGGAAAGCAAAATACGCAATTTCGTGCACGTGGTTGGTGTTGATACTTTAACTGGTGGGTTTTTGCTTTTCTCCAATTAAATGCGGTTTGAATGTACAAATACTGGATTTATTGACAAGTTTAGAAAATGTAAAAAAGGTGTACACAGCACAAAGGGTCCGAAAGTAATGCATTAGCTTATTGAACATTAATAGTAATAATACGCGAGCATCGTTGCTAGCAGTAAAATGGTAGGCGCTGTGCCGCGCCGGGCATATTTTTTTCAGTTATTTCTATTTATAACCCAAACTACTCAACCGATTTTGATGAAAATAAAATGGGACCAATCTGGAAGTATATCTTTTCAGATAAAAAAAGAATTTTTGAAATCGGTTCATAAATGACGGAGTTCTGAGGTAACAAACATTAAAAAAAATAAAGAAAAAAATAAAAAAAAATAAACATACAACCGAATTGAGAACCTCCTACTTTTTGGAAGTCGGTTAAAAACAGGTATAATGCAGTTCAAGACCATGGGAGTATGGACTCCAGTGCATCAAATCTCAATACTTTCAGATGAATTCTTATTGATCGTTCGCTTGTGTTATCTTGGGCAAATCGGCGTTCTAGGTTTGTAAGTAAGTACTTATGTTTGTTGAAGAAGAACGTTCGAACCGCTGCTCCGCTTTGCATAGAATTTGGCAGGTTTGGATCTACGGTCTTTTACTAGGTACTAGTTTTTAATCAACTTTTCTTTTATGGCGTTTTTAGCGGTGATATATTAACAAACGGTAAAAGTAGCATCATGATAACACAACAGAATCAATGGTGTTTGGTAATATATTGTTTGAGCTCCTGATAAGGACATTCATTGTAAGTAACTTTTCGTAATGTTTTCCTTGTGTACAAACGAAACAAGAGATTCTATCGAAAGATTTTTATGTAATGTTTATTTTGCTGAGCCCAAACCCATAAAGATACTGCAGTTATTAATGATACATAATGACACGTATTGGTGCTCCGTTACTGACAACAAGTATTTGCTCCCAATCTCGTATCAACCAAACAAACCGGATGGAATGTGTTATCAATCTACCAGTGTCATAGTCTACTTACAAATACAAGTGAAATCATTGAAGGCATTACCTGTAAGATAAAAAAAAAACAAATTAGCAAAAATTTGAATTATTTGAGTTGAATAGGTAGCAAAGTAGTGATAAAAAAAGTCGTACCGGATGAAAGCTTCTAAAATAAAGCCAAAGCATACATCAGAATAAACATTTAAACCCATAAGTAGCGTAGAGAGATTAGAGACCGTGCAATATAAAACTGAATGCTTCACTATTGATGTGAATCATACAAAACTCAAATTCAGAGGCAGCCAAATCAAAGCGAGTATCAGTGCCTGCTTCAAGAAACAGTGAATTAAATTAACCTGATATCAGATGTATTCAGATGCACAGAATAACTAAGGTAGGTAAAAGATGCTTGCCTCGCCGGAGGCTCACCTCGCTACTAAACCAAGGTAGGTTGATAATTGATGCAAACTTATACAATCTGCCACGTGTAACGGTGATGTACGTAATACAAAGCAGATGCGCTGCTGCAACAATGTATTCAATATGCCAGCGAACGATACAGATCTCGGGATCTTTAGAGAGAATTAAACAGTACCAATTTCGACTGAAACCTGATAAATGACTGCCCATAATGTAAATTGGTTGGTATTAGTAGTCTTCGTAACAGTACTTGATTCTATAGACGTTTATTCGTTCGGGACATGTCCTCAAACACTAATTCGGGTTGACTTGACTCCTCACAATTTTTATGGAAGTGTGGTTTGATGGATCGAGAGATTCTTCAGATATCTTACTTCTCACTCGTAGATGACAACAGTGAGCGTGATCGCAATGTAGGTTTCGCGAGGGATTAGACGTGGTCTGATCGTCAAGGCCTTGCGATAGAGACGCGATTAGATAAAACGAGTGTAGAGTTAGATGCAATACAAGATGAAGGTAATGAAATTGGTGAAGTGCAATTTACAGCAGGCCTATTTGTCCGCCCACAAACAGATCTTTTGCATCTCAACATGATGATATTTATACAGCATCTTTTACCTGTGCCTCTATGAACGGGACACTATTGATATATTGTGCATGGTGTTGTCTGTATAAAAACTAAAACAAATTTACAGGCAGTTAGAAAGAAATTTCACCCTCCTAACAATAATGCGGTAATAAGCTTAAAATCTCTACTTCATGAACTGATTATGTCCATGTTACATAATGGTGATTTTTTTTGGCAAAACTTCAATATTTAAATCTACCTACAAGTTAAGTTAGCAGTATAAATACCACAAGTTTTAAATAAACTAACCAGTTATAACAAATTCTAAATTAATGTTGGTAAACACGTTTAGTATGAATGACAATTAGAACGAAGCCGCCGAATTAAATGTGTAGATTGTATAGACTTAGTAGTCATTCATCACATTGTACCTTACTACCTACTTGTTTGTATCTAGTCCTAGTCACACACACCCACACCCACACACAAACACCCACACACACACACACAACACAGATTAAGTAAATTCACTTGAACGTTGTCGCTATAGTACCTACTGAAGCGTAGCGTGAGAGAACACTAATTAAATAAGGCGGCACCCACGGCGGAACTGCTTACCCCCTTATAGTTAATGCATTAGGTACCTATACCTAGTAGTAGGCTTGTATTCTGATAAATTTGAGTCGAGATTTTCATACAACAATCTATGCTTGAGTCCGGATCAGTGCTTGAACAGTAAATGCGAATATGAGCCTTATACTCCATAGAAGTATCTCTTCAAATCATTTGAAAACTACCAGAAGTTATTGAGGTCTAAAATAAACATTCGGGCGGCACACCACTAAATAGGTAATTTCAGTTAACTTTCATACATTTATTTCCGCAAGTAAGTTTCTTTCTTCATTACGATGAGACAATAAAGCTATTAAACTATAAATTTGGAAGGCGTATAAAAATTAAGTACGGAGAAAGTAAATCCCTTAACAAATTAAACTTTCTGTAGTTAAATGTGTTTTTTTATACAACCTCAGCGTTTTATCAACACGAGATATTTTCGTGCGTAGACTTTCACATAAGTACCTACATTCAGTTTATTGTACCAAGTCAATGGGTATATAAGTATGTATAGCTAGGTACCTACATAAATCAACCAAACCTGCCTACGTACAACAGGCTCATTAATCATCATGAAAGCGTTATTGAAGGCATATATCTAGTTCCCATATTACAAGCTTTGCTTAGTTTGGGACTAGAAGGCGTCATGTGAAATGTCCATGAATATTTATTTATCTTACACCAATAGTACAGTACACCTAAAGCTCACGCGTATTTATCATTTGTCCACGGGTATCAAGTTTTCTCATGACAGCAGTAGATAAGTACTAGATACCTATGTGATACATGAACCCTTCTCGCGTGGAAATCAATCATTCCGTTTTTAGAGCCATATACATACATTGTGGGGTCATACAGGAGGTTGAACAAGGCCATTATGTGAGACGAAAATTACGCCTACAAATTAGGTGTTTCGAGACTCGCGAGGTTCAGCCAAAATTCCTGTACCTCGTTTGATTGAAATGTATGGAGCACAATGAGCGGGTTGCATATACATACATACATCACTGATTCCCGTAATGTCAAATCATCAACGAATTTGAGTCGCACGTCGCACGCCCGCAGTTATGGCTTATTATTATAACACCTTACGTCACGTTCATTAATTAATTTCTTTGACGTAAGATTAGGAAACGCGGTCGCTGTTACCACAGCTTCTTAGCAAACCATAATCTGCTTAAAACATAATACATAAGTATACATACAACGGTTAGCAAACGGAGACTAACTTCTCTAGATTTCATGTAGATATGATAAAATTTTGTGATGTAGGTAGCTTTTAAATGTACATTATGCTCCTTTGTTTATTATTTAAAAATCGTTAACCGCATTTACATCTAATTTGAATTTTGATTGCAACTTAGAATTTGAAATTGATTAGCACACAAATTACTTCTAAATATGTCAATTAGGTACAGTCAACATCCGTAGTCAGTAAATGATGATGACACCAAGTTTCATAAATGTTTTATAGCTGAAAAATAGAATTTTCCATTTTCCAAATACCATGACGAAGTTAAAAATCTATCCTAAAAAAATCCTAATATTTCAAATCCATCAGATACTTAATTAAAATCGACAGCAAACACGGCAAAGCAAAATAACTGTTTTTTCATTAATGAGAAAAATAGGTGATTGTCTTATTGTATGCCCCAAGTGGTCATGTGTACTGTACCTACTAGCTAACAGCCGTGTGTAGAAGTAATTGAGTGAGATAGATTGTGTTATCATCTCATATTAAGATTTTGCAACATTAACTACTTATGTATTAGCTAGTTAGCCTACTAGAGCTATCTAATATTGACACTGTGTGTGACGTAGTTTTACCTGTAAAGTTGACTCAGCGGCGCAATCTAATTTAAAGCAGAATTAACCAGTTTGAAAATTCTGCTACAATTAAAATATACTAATTTTATTGTAACCTAATCAATCAATGTTATAACCTAATCAATATTATATTTGGGGCCATAATTATCAATTGCAATACTAATTTATTTTATTTGTAGCCTGTATCATCATATTGTAATAAGAATCTACTTTACAGCGAACTGTTTAGCGTCGCTTAGGTACCTACATGTACCTACTACAATCTGCAAAGGTTTAAGCACTACAAGGTCAAGGCTGATTAGAACGCGGCGTTCGCGTTTGTTTTACATCAGACTGCGGAAACACTAGTCAGCTCTGTCAGACCCATGCTGAATTTATCAATTAACGTGAGACGTAAGATCAATGAGTGAGCGAAGTCATATCAATCATGGCACTTCAGAGGCGCATTCTTTTACCAAAAATAAGTCATTAATTGAGTTTGGTCTTGAAGGACTGATACATCATCCGTGACAGCTAACAAGAGGATGTTACTAAGATAAACAATATTTATAACTTATTTTAAAATGGATTATCACTTTTGGCTTATTATTTTGTTTGAAAATTGACTTGAATGATGGTTAAACTTTGGCACCATATTAAAAGATTAATAAAATGAATTAAATAAATTCATAGTGCTTACAGCCGCTGTGCGTAGTAATATCCATCGATAGTAAATAGATCCACTTCACATTTTGTGTTGTAACTTTTACTGTTAATCCAATAAAGAAAAAATTATATTATTATGTACTTTAAACTGTGTAACACTGAAAATTATCATTAGCCATCATCATTTCAGCCCGTTTGGACCCATTGCTGAGTACACTATTATTTCCGGTCGCATGCAAATCTCAAGCTCAACCATTGATTCCCAGCTCGTTCTACGATATATTTAAATCTGGTGGTCTCGTTTTTGGTCTAAGTCCTTAAACTAATAAATTAAATACTTTATCAATATTGCAGCTGTCCAACGTAGCGATAAAGTTGGTATTTTCAAGATCTTGGAATGGAATGTTGAGTATTTCGAACTTATTTCTGTTAACTAGGTATGAAGTATGTTATCGGGCGAGTTAGTGTATTGAAACGGTTAACATAGATGTTAACAGTATATTATCACTACCTTAGCCAAAAGAGCGCGGACGCGGTGAATGAAATATACTGAATATTGGGGTATAAATTTTGTGTAAGTACAAGGACCTTAATAAATTGACGATTAGGCCAACGAATCACCTTATAATAATTTAAATAAATAAATGATAAGGCATTTAGAAAAGCTGTACCCTTACCTACTTAGTGAATAAAACCATAAATTTTTAGAAGTCTCATAAACTTCCTAGTTAAAATGGCTGCTAAATCTTTTATCATCTCTTTTCATTATCATGCAAGTGAAATGGACGAAGTATTTTTTAAATACTTTGTCGTTGTTCTAAATGAAAGCAGAATATGAATAAAGGGGTTGAGATATAAACTTCTTATAATATAAAAAATTTGTTAGGTAGTATTATATCATAGATACAGATTTTGTAAAGAATAATAATTTCTGAGATACAATGATGCTTACCAGGCTGGTAAATTAAGGTATTACTCTCTCAGATTCTGCAACTTGTGTGAAGAAGAGGCAACTCTAGAAGACCCTACATCTGTATGTTAAATATAGCTAGCTATTCGGTCTAGTCCCGCATTTCATCGGCGCTGCGCGGCACTACGCTGTACTCCACTTAACAGCACCTACAACTGCAAGGTGCGGCAGCTGGCCTCATTTTTGCCTATTCACGTGAGAGCAACGTAGAAAGATGGGGTGACTATGCTCTTATATAAAAAAAACTGGAAAAATACGTCATCCACGTAAACGAAAATGGGTATTTGGCTTTCCTGTGGCGTTTACAGTAACTATCTAGACCAATCTTAGGGCGGCTTGCACCAGAATCGCTAAACGCGTTTAACTCTTAAATAGTATTTAGCGAGTTGTCAAGTCATACAAATACGTCAGATTTAAATCGATTTAGCTGTTAAATACGTTTAGTGATTCTGGTGCAAGACGCCCTTACTGTCGGTTTCCCTAGTTTTTTAAATTTATAACTGTAATATGTATAATATTACCTACCCATCAAAATCAATATTTCAGTCAAGAGAGTCAACCAGATTCTGGAAACCCAGATTGATTTATTTCTAGTTTAGTAATAGATGTTAATTAGTCCACCAGTCATATGGTCGTCGCGTGCGCATTGCGGACTATCATGCCTCTGCAAACAGAGCAGAGTGCGCGGGCGCCACTTCTGACCCCTGATAACAGCGAGCAAGATAACGCTCAGAATTCAGATAACTCGAGGGGTCGCTCCACTGGCAACCGCCTTATTTAAATCAACACAGCGAGTCTGCCTATATAGATATTAAACAACACGGATTTTTTACCACATGGTATAACGGTATGGCTCTACATTGCAAACCAATATAATATTCAATAGGTAAGGTAGTAAACGTTTAAAAAAGTAGAGATCACGTGTTTGTAGTTTATCATTAATTGCTATTTATATCACCTACGCTACTGAGTAAAATGTTTAGCACGTTTATTTTTGAAGATAGTCATGCGTGTCACTGTATGAGTAAACAATTTTAATGTTTTAAATAAATGTTTTACATTACAGTAGGTAATCACCCGCATTTTACATTATTAGTGTTTACCTAATACCTACATTTCTACATTATCTACCTATGCCTATGGCTACAGAATACTTAGTGGGATTAATGAGATGAGCTGACTATTAGATAAATGAATCAAGAGGTTTGTAAACTACAAGATATAGTCATTTTTTTTCGACGAGTTTGTCTTTGGTTTATTGTTGTCGTCATGAAAGGCTGATAAGCGCAATTGAAACTGGACTGCCATGGCAAAATCTTCAACTGACTATTAAATCCAGGCAGTCTTTTGATGTGATCGTATAGAAATAATATTGATCGAATAAATACGTCGAATAAACAAACATATTTATTTTTACTTATTACCGCCATCGCTCATTTTATAATTAAACTGTTTGTTTATTTTGTGTGGAGATTGCTCTACATTTTGATAGGTATTTAGCGGTAAATAGCGTCGTCTCTTGCCCGTCCAGACCAAACAAACGGAAGCAAAGTATAGTGGCCCATAAAATAAAGAAAATTGCGAAGGTGCCTCTACCTACTTAATGAGGTTTTTTAATTATATATTTCTGCATTGTAGGCAACAAACATTAATAGTTGCACAATTTACATATAGTTAGATCATACCTAGTTAAAGACCCATTTAATTGTATATTTTAGTAGAAATGATATTACTTAATTAAGGTAACTATTAAAAACTACTCAACTCTCAAAAATGTAGAAAGGCGTTTATTCAATTTAAAATACAATGAAAAATTTATGCAGTCTGTAGGTAACAATAAATGAATTGCATGAATATATTACATAATGAGCCTTGCCTTTACCTTACTTGAAAGGGAAAAGTAGAAACTATTACAAAATAAATGTGTACTTGCAGCATGCTCCAGTATTACACATGGGCCACACCAATCACCGAAGCCACATTCTCCACCAAATCTGATAAGAAATTATGAATTGATCTATTTAGCCATTCTGTTGATTAAAATTGTTAAAAAATAATAAGCACAGGTAGTTAGATAAGCGAGCGAAGCAATGGTTAAAATTTTTGAATGAGATTTTAGGTTTAGTATCTTATTATTCAAAGATAAATAGTATAAGATATAAAAGTAAAAGCATTAAGTCCTCTTAGCACTACATATTTGAGTGAAATTTTTAAAATAAAATAAATAAAATGTTAATATTGGTAGGTAGGTAGGTAGGTAGGTAGGTACAATACACACAACAGATCTTTATCCCTCTGAAGTTAGGTGCAACAAACGATTGCGCATGTATGTACAGGTGCGGAAAAATTAGCTTACCTCCAATTCGACCCATAAATGGATTCTGCACAGATACTTCAGAGGGACAAAGATCTGTTTTGACTACTATACTATTAGGTATGTGCACTTATGTATCTTTAGTAAAAGCTCATAAAGCCAGAAATGGGATCTAATACAAAGGTTGTAATTTAAATTAAGAAAAATAAATACATTATGTACGTACTTCAATTATTTAGGGTTCCTAAATAACCAAAGTCCGAAGTGCAGACAAGCATGATAGTTGAAGTGAACTAAGCAGGTTTAAGGATAGTTTATCACTTGAATGCAGAGATTCCTGACACAATGCTCATGCAAACAAGGTATTTAAAGGGATGACAATTAATTTTCATGCGAGACCAGAGATATTAAGCACACCTAACTGTGTATAAATGTCGACATTGATGGATGCATATGCAACGGTATCTCTAGCTTAGTCAGGTTCTGTATTTGGCCTACGAAATTTAATGCATTAAAACTATCCTGAATAAGGATCCTTAATTACTTCTGAAGCCTGAATAATCATAGATAGAGCAGTAGGTAGCTGGTACCTTTAGATACCTACTACCGACCTACATTGTGGAGAATGAAAATTGGAATGTAAGCAATTTGATAAAAAATAAAAGATATGAGGGTAGTGTGTAAAAATATGCGAACCGAACCTTACCTCTCGCACCCACTCCATTTCCGTGGCTGGCCGGTGTCCCGTTCACTTTGATCGGCCTTCCGTCTGCAGTACATTTTAATAGCATATTTCCAACATAGGTAGGTTCACTTATCCATAGAACATTGTATTACAACTAGATATGTACACAGGTAGGCTACGTAAAAAAACTGTGAAAATATTGTTCCTCGGTCAAGTAAAGTTGGTACAATTTAATTTTCTCTTTCGCGCCAACACTGATTGGACAAGTTGTGTGACGTCAAAAGTTGATATAATTATACCAATCGAATGAGCACAAGATGTACCACAAAGTACACAATATTGATAAACTTGGTATTTAAATGATTACACAATACACACGGCACGCACGATTACACCGTTTTTGTCAAGTCCACACTTTTTTATTGGTGCACAAAACAAAACAACAAACTTTCGCGATACCGTACAATCAACAGGCTGAATTGGATGAATAGCAAATGGCATAAAATAAAATACTCGCTTCGAGATCCAACCGAACCGTGCGGCTACGACGAGACGATTTGCGACGTTTGTTGTTTTGATTGATGAAAAGAAAGAATGTAGAAAAAAATGAATGAAATAAAAGTGAAGTTAGCGAATTTAGCGAGCGAAGATTTGCATAGAGTTATCTTCTATCTCTGTCTTCTATTTAACATTTATGCTGGATTTTAAAGTCTGTATTGTTATAACCAGTAATTTTTAAATGAAAACAACTATTTAAATTACTGTTTAGTTTTTATTTTAAGCTGATCTATTGATTTTAATCATAAAATCATGGCATTATTTTACTATAGAAAGAGACAGAATGAAATGAACATGATCGGCTAAAAGTTGGTTTTGAAAAGTTGTCTAGACTGATCGATTAGTTATTGTCCGCACAAAAAAAATGAAGCGTCTGTCGAAATGACGGACAGATCACAGAGGCCATATATAAGAGAAGAAGAAGAAGAACTCAAGCTTAGTGCCATGCCAACGCTATTACTATTACTAGCAGTTACCCGCGACTTCGTACGCGTGTACCGTGTTCCGAGTGGATTCTTTGAGGAGCTTGGCATTAGTTAGACGGCTTCATACACCAAAACTCGTAGTTGGTTCTGTAGTTTCGACATGGTTGAAACACAAACATCCAAACATCTAAACATCCAAACATCTAAACTTTCGCATTTATAATATTAGTAGGATAGGATAGGAAGTAGGATAGGATAAATAGATACTGACAACTCGGGCAACTCCGTCTCCAAGCCGCCGCCGCGCCGGCGCAGTAGTTTGGCTTGGTTTGCTTGCTTTGCTTTATTGCTATGATTGTTTTGCTTGTTGACTTTGTTCAACTGTAATGCCAACTTAGCTACTTTATAGCTAGATCTAGCTATTTATATGTATCAGATCGCTATAATTTTTTGACACTTGTAGCATTTTTTACATGATACTCTGAGAGTATTTTTATCTTCAAAATAGAAAATTGTGCGCAGAATCCCATATGTGGATGTTATTTATTTAAGTATTAATATTTATTAATAGAATCACCAACAGTGTTGTGCACAGAAACAACATTATATTCTTATTCTAGTAGTATGTCTAGTGCAAGCCCCAATTATAGGCGAACACAACATTCATAATGCAACAGTTAACTTAAACTAAGTAAATTAAAACTAACATTGAGATCCAGATTTATTCAAGTACATACTTAAGTAGACAACAAAATATATATATTTATAAATATATATGTCATTCAGTATTATTACAAAATAATCGAAAAATAAGCGTAAGAATGCATCAATTGCTTAGTTTGGAACTAGAGGGTGTTGTGTGAAATGTCCCTGAATATTTTATTTATTTATTAATTACCACCCAGCAGGCTTCCTACCGCGGAAGTAGAGGTGTAATATAACAGTCAAATTTTCATATTCGTGTTATTGAATATAACGGTTTGGTGATACTATGTTATCATACCTGTTATAAAATAACAGTCAAATAACAGGCAAGGCTACGGGTTTCTATAGGTAGGTAGTGATTAATGAATTCCCAGGTTGTGCAATCCTGGTCGTGCTTTCCATGGTTGTGTTTTCCCAGGCTGTGCATTCCATGGTTGTACAATAACCGGACTCAATTATTTTCCTTTCACTCTCGCCTGATACAAACCAACGTATAGCCAAGCCAACGCCACGCCACCGGAGGCATGGCGCGGAGGTGTGAGCAAACGGCGATCGCGATGAAGAAATGAAACTATCACTGTCACATGTCCTGTCAGTATCTGTTCTGTTATCGAAGCTGAAACTGGCTGTTATCATGTTATTAAATAACATGATAACAGCCAGTAACTATTAGCCAATAACTAACCAGTAACAGCCGGCATTGAATCTATGCCGTTCCGCAAATAACAGTAAAACAGTTTAACACTATAACTTTGGCCGTTATAGTGTTATCCCTGTTACTGGCTGTTATCATGTTATTTAATAACATGTTCTTCAACCAGACTTGAGTTCATAAAAAATGAACGATGTATGAAACATGATGGTCAATATTTCAAAATTTGCGTTTAATACAAAACGAAATTAGCTGATATTTTTTATAGAAGACAACTTTTGCGTCGACCGCCTGCCTGCACCCGTTTTTCACGAGGCTGTTATTTGGCTGTTATAAAATAACATAGCAGCGGCGACGCTTGTAACTGTTATAACGCTTTAGGCCAAATAACGCTGTTCCATATACCTGTTATGGTTATATTAGTTACACCTCTACGCGGAAGGCTGCCACTTGTGTTGGAAGAACCGTGCAAGGTAGGTAGGCCACCTGAGAGGCTAAGGGTCGTTTAATCAGCTTAATATGAGTCTTATTAACACTTAGCTTCATAAAGCAAGCACCTGATGGGTACAACTAGCAATCTAGCAATATTTTGCAAGGTGTTTTAGCTACTGTACATACTGTCTAACGCAGTCAGTAGGTAGGAGTGTAGTAGTTGGCAGCACTGTTGCCGCTACGCGCGTACGCGCCATTTTGATTCGACTTTTGTTTGATAGAAAATTGAGAAGTGACGCCGCGAAGCGCTGTGCTGTTTTTCGTGTTCATTTCATAATAAATTCGTTAGGTCTACGTGGTATTTACTTTACCTTATCCAAAATGGGCAAAAAAGATAAAAAAGGAGATGACTCCGATGGATCTAGCGTCGAGGAAGAATATGTGGTCGAGAAGGTTCTTGATAAACGCACAGTGAAAGGAAAGGTAGGAATTTGGTTATTTATCGTTTTTACACTCTGGTATTTGCAGCTCTCATTAGAATTTTGTGGTGAGTTTTTGGTCTTGTGAACCGAGAAAGTACCTTCCGGCTGTGGTTGTAACTAGCAAGACTCTAGGGTATACAATATGACTCCAGGGTCATAACCACAAACCTTCCAATAATCCATGTCGTCCGACCTACTAACTATTGAAATAGTAAAACAGAATGTAGACCTTTATAAAAGTTTGTAAATACCTGCTTCCTTAGATTTAGCTGCCAGTATTATTGGCCTCTTTTTGGCCTAGTAAAAGATAACATGCTGGATTTATAAATATTTCAGATTCAGTACCTGCTAAAGTGGAAAGGGTACAAGGAGGAGGAGAGTACATGGGAGCCCGTGGATAACTTGGATTGCGAGGAACTCATCCGGACTTACGAGGAAAACAGGAAAGAGAAGGAAAAAGAAAAGGAGAAAGAAGTGAGTTTACTTTATTCCAAGCCGGTCTGAGTTTGACACTAGATCTACGGTTGGGGAATGTGGCACTCACCACTTGTCAGTGGCATAGCTTTGGCTGTACTTTAAGAATAAGTTATAATCAATAACCTGGAAAGTTTTCTCAACATATTTTTATCTTGATCATGCAGCAAAAAAAGAAGTCCGAAGAGCGAAGCAAGAAACGAGTGCGGGAATCTAGTGTAGAGACCAACAACTCTGGCCGCAAGGGACGCGGCACCAGCGTTTCTTCTGATGATGTCAAAGAAACCAAACGCGATCGCAAGGATGACAAGGCTAAGACTGGCTTTGAGAAGGGACTGAAAGCTGAGAAAATTATTGGTAAGTCATAGATTCCTAATCTTTCTACCCTCCCATGCTTGGATAGATTATTGATTCAAACTAAATTTAATAAAACACCAATCTTTAGATGCTAAATTGCCTAACCCATAATACATAGTGATAATTTTTACCTTATTTGCCCTAGCTTTTTGTAATAGAAACATTGAATAAAATAATCATCATCACTTGTTGCCACTGCTAAACATAAGCTTGGATATTTCAAAAGCAACCCAACTTGTCTTTAATAAAAATATTGATTGTAGTCTGTGAAATTTTACCAGGTTCAAAATACCTATTGCTATTACATTAAGCATTCTGTGACTACTTACAAATGAAGCTCTGATTCATTTTTTTTGGTTCTCAGGTGCATCAGATGCAACGGGCGATCTCATGTTCTTGATCAAATGGACTGATACAGATGAAGCTGAATTGGTTCCTGCTAAGATTGCCAATGTCAAATGCCCACAGCAGGTTAGTTCAGAATAATTTAATAATATCCTGGTTTGTTATACATACATGTTGATGTAAATAGCAGCTGCCACCCATCGTGCAAAAAAGGCCCACCTGAGGCCTAGTTCCATGGACCAGTGATTGTTATTTCAATCAATTAGAAGTAATGTTTTGTTATATCAATATTGAATACTAGCGGTTACTAGCGACTTCAGCCACGAAAAAAAACAAAAAAATATAACATAAAAAAAAGCGGGAAAAATAGTCTGTGTTGCTAGTTTCCCTGTGTAGGGTCAACAGGACTATATAACTGATAGGAGCAACGACGTGATGCTGGCAGAAATGTCCAACTACGGACGAAGCTCAAAACGAAATTATGTGTTCTTGTATTACAAGAAGCATTAACCGGTCTCTTGAATTTAAGCCTTACTAAGTTGAAATGGTACCGCACCGGACCTTCAGCATTTGACTGTATTTCTTTGTACGAACGATCATACAGGCGACAGGCGTCACAGCTCAGTTGGTAATAGCTCTGCCTTCCGTGCTGTGGGTCGTGGGTTCGATCCCCACCAAGAACAAACATTTGTGTGTGGCAAATATAGATGTTTGTTCTATGTATTATAAGTATGTGTTTACAAAAATAAGTATATAAGTATTCTATCAGCCATCTAGTTCCCATATTACAAGCTTTGCTTAGTTTGGGATTAGTAGAGGGCGTCGTGTGTTAAGTCCATGAATATTTTTATTATTATTATACAACAAAATGATATGAACCAAGCCGTAAGTTTCTGCCCATTCTTCTAAGCTTTGGTAGCGAGGACCTGGCTCATATAAGACTAGTCTAAATGATCCTTGTGATTTTACTGAATAAAACTTAATTGACTTTGAAAATTTAATAGTTTCCGAGAGCTTTTAGATTCATATATAACTTTTTGTTTGTACCATTTCACACTTATTAATGTTTCTATTTGTTCTTCAGGTCATAGCATTCTACGAAGAAAGGCTGACGTGGCACGCACCGGCTGACGCTACAGAGTAATAAATGTTTAACGTAAGAAGTAAATTGTAAGTATGTTAAGACATGGCAGAAGCGTTTACAAAAAACCAAGGTCTGAAATTTTATTATAATAAGTACCTATAGGTTCACATTATTTTCAAATAATTAGAAGTAATCATAATAAATAAGATGCAACAGTTTCTCTGATTCGATTGTTTTAGAAACCGGTGGAACAATTTCAGATTTTCTGCAATTTTGATGATTTTGTACTGTGTTGGAAATATAATTCTGGGATTTGTGTAAATTAGCTTATTAATTGTATAATTAATATGAATGGATACTTAAATTTTTGTTTCTAATATGGTAATTTTGACATAGTTGTGGAAATGCGCATTTAATGTTAACATATCTTTAAATGCAGTGCTAGTAATAAAATTTATTAATAAGTTAACACTTTTCTTTTTGATGCGCCTCTGACGCAAGTACCAAACACGATTCTCTCGCGACTAACGCGTCCTAAACGCGCGTTCAAGCTTAAGTTGTATAGTTTTTTATTTAGACTTGGAAGTTTACAAGTTGAGTGATTTCTAAGGTATCTTATGTAAAGTTTCTCTTATTTATGTAGTTTGTTTAGTCACATTATGAGTATTTTTTGAAAATAATTGACACATAAAACGGGTTTTCCGGTTTCCGTCGTTGTCTTGTGCGACCGTCTTTTACGATAGATTAGTCTCCTTTCTATAAATAAGTTCAAGTGTTTTATGTAAACATATTAGGTACCTACTTGGCTAAATACAGAATAGTTAATAATTAAAATAAAATATTTCAGTAAGAGAAGTAATCTTTTTATTGAATTAGAATACATCATATATGGCAGCAAGATTATAATTATAATTAGATTTCTACATCAATTATACAAGTGTTATTATAATAATATCAAGAAAGTAAATACCTATGATAATTAAATTGTCATGCATAACTTGAAAATTAACCATTCATACATTTACCACAAGTGCTGTCATTCATTTACACAATGAGACAATAAAATATGAATAAATGCAAGTGCTTATCTAGTCAGTGGTTCAATAAATACTAAATAGAGGGTGTGCGTCGGCACTTATTATTTCGGTAGATCTTCACGCCTGGCATTTGTAGTCGAGCTTGCTCAATCCATTGCTGTAAATAAGAAAAATATTTCGTCTTTATTATAACGAAAAGGTAAAATACCTATTCGTCGCATTTTTATCACCATAGTAACACCGAACCGAGTAAAAAAAAAAAGATACTTCGAACTTATTGAAACTATTAGTTGTATTGCGGTAAAATGCGTAGTGGGCTTTCCATAAAACAGGTGAATCCACGTTCTGCAAGGAATTCTTACCGTCTTGGTATGAATTAATCATAACTTTACTTCCTTTAGTGAACAGAAATGAGCTTTGGAGTAATTTGGTGTAGTGCTTAACTTTATTCTTTTTCTGGTGGCTAGGGTTGTCACGAATTTGCCTATGTCAGTGTTTATTGGCGTTAACTTGTTTTTAAAAGGCGGAGATCTGAGTATGTAGGCAATGAAGTTGTCATTGGCGAGACATTCACGGCTGTCAGTCACAGGAGTGTCGCTAGTATTTGACGACTGTCTGCGGAACCCTAGTGTACTGTGTGAGTAGATGTTACCAGAGTTGCGCGACGTGTCCCGGCGTGTGCAGCACGAGCGGCGCGAGGCGCTCCGTGAAGCGCTGGAAGTTGCGCTCCAACTCGCGTTGGTACTCGCGCTGGTCGCTGCCGATTAGGTTCTTGTTCTTGCGGAGGGCGTCGTGGCATCTACAACGAACGTATTTGTAAAGTAACTAAGCTAAGGTTGCTTGGAAGAGATCGCTCATAGCGATAAGGCCGCCCATTGTACTTCGCTTTAATATAGAACTATGTCTAATATCTAATTTCCGGTGCAGTACAATAAAGAGTTTTCTATCTATCTATCTATCTAAGCGTGTTTAGCATGAGCGCCGCAGCCGTCAATTCTTTTGCCAAAGAGAAGACAAATCACACATCGTCCTTTAGAAAAAGTAGACCGGAACCGTCAAACACGGCATCTTTACTTTTACATGTCATCTTTACCTTGCTCAACTCACCGCCAATAAGTCGCAAAATCTCAAGTACCGCTCAATTATAAGCAATCACAACGGTTTGGTAGGATTCCAAGATTATTAATGGTAACACTAAAGTTTTTTGAAGTTGGTAGCAATGTCGACTGTCAAATTATGGTCGTTTTAGTAGAATCGTGGTTGAGTGCCAGTAAGGAGGTTGGTGGAAAATTGTCTCTGTAGTTTCGAAACCGCTGCTTATGGGTAAGTGAGATTTTAATATGTTACGTAAAAAAACGTCGAGAATGCATAGATGTCGATTAAAACTGTTTCTCTTTCTAATTTTGTGAAATATTGGCTGAGGTAATGTCACTATAGGTTAGGTCAAGTTGACAAAGTAGTGCTAGTGTCATCTTGACCTACACGTAGGGCTGCCACTTTTTAAAAACGATCGGGCGATGGCCCACCACGCCACAGAGATCGTCCGATCGTCCGCAGGCGGACCATCGTCCGCCTGCGACGCAGGAGGTAGAGGGTTCAATTCCCGCCTCAAATTAAATTTTTAAATTAAATTTTTTCTCCTTAAATTTTTACTTTTTATTTAGATTTTATATTTTTTTAGGTTCGAAATGCCGCCTAAGAAAAAACGTTCTAGGAGAAGACCTGGTGAAAGGCCCTACAGAAAAATAAAATCCTGACGCATTTGTATTAATGAATGATGAAGATTATTCTTATTTTTAAGTTTTTTTTGTTAAATAATGGTTTTTAGTAAAATCAAAGCAAAGTGCCATAGCTCGCTGAGCGACTTAAATAATAAGTACCTGAGTACAAAGTTCCTACCTAACCTAACTACATAAGTATAACTTATTTGATAAGTATTGATTTAAAATAATATTATAAGTGAAATTTTCCTTTATCCATTTGTTTCATTTTTGACAGCCCTATAGGATACAAAGATTTTGTATGAAAAGTTTATGAAACATGTGTCAACTTTACCCACCATTTAGAATTGCCATTCAAAAGGTAATATTGTCCTATGTCCATTTTTAATAATAAAGCTTGTCATACATTAAACAAGTAACATTACCTAGTCTTTAAATAACTAGTCGTTTTCATTGAAATTTAAAGGTTGGTAAAGAAGCCACAATCGTGTCAAGTTTACCTGCCTGCTATTTAGTCAAATAAATTTTTTGTCTGTGAGCATTTTTGGTTCAAATTAAATTTAATATATTCCATGAAGCAGACTTGCGCTGAGTAATAATCGAATTTCCAAAATAGTCTAAAATCTTAAATTTTATTCCGTTTTATGTTTAAAAATTAGGTAAAGATGCCGTGTTTGACGGAACTTTTGTAACAAAAGGTTTGACAATTAGTTCTAATCTACTTTTTTGTAGACAACGCGCTGCTTAGGGCGCTGTCAGTTATAAATAAATAAATATTCATGGACATTTCACACAACGCCCTCTAGTCCCAAACTAAGCAAAGCTTGTGATATGGGAACCAGATGCTGATAGAATACTTATACTTTTTTTTGTAAATACATACTTATAATACATATTAACACCCAGACATAGAACAAACATCTATGTTTGCCACACACAAATCTTTGTTCTTAGTGGGGATCGAACCCACGACCCACAGCACGGAAGGCAGAGCTATTACCGACTGAGCTGTGACGCCTGTTACAAACTAAAATACCTTTGAACTAAAAAAGTTAAATTGTATTTGATTAAAAGATAATTCTTCTTTTGGGCGCTTTACTTACCAATCAGATTAATTGAAAAGCGCATCACTTCGATACAACTAAAGTGCTCGTCTTCAATCACCTTGCTGCAGTAGAAACTAGAATTGAAAGCAAGAGTAGTACAAGTCGCATGTAGTGTTGTCATGAATGTACTCACTTCTTGGAGAAGTCCTTGAAAGCGAGTCGTAGCTTGTTGGTGAGCCGCGTCGGAGGCTGCGCGCCATTTGCCACCGGCGCTAAGAATACCTGCAATATGTACCTACTATTAATTATTATTGCTACATCGTTGACTGCATTGTCACTTAAGGCTCATATCACGGTCAAACCGTGAAAATGCCCATTTTTGACGTTCTAGATCTCTGAAACTGAAACTCTTAGATAATTTCGATTTATTGTATGATGTAGAATAGCTATTCGCATTGACCGTAGCGGCCTCGCTTTTTGCAATTTTTCCTTATATATTTAAATAAAGCCAAAATTCCGAAACAAGTTTTTAATAAAACTCGCGCAGACACTTTTTCAAGCTCCTGGATTGAACTACTGTGCAAAGCAAACGAAATGAAAAATATCTACAAATATCTCTTATATACTGCCATTGACCGTAGCGGCCCCGGAATTCAGAAATAAGTATGGGATATCTACAAAAAAAAATCAATTCAAAACCATAAAATTGCTAAAAACGTTCAGAATTAGCCGTCAATTTCTCCATACTACATTAATATTATTAGGTAAAAAAGATACCAAAATAAACGTTAGTTCATAATCAATAAAATTATATACTTTTTATTTAAATAATTTATTTTATTATATTGAATAAACGTAATTTAAAACTGCATAAAATGCGATCTCAGACTCTCAGACGAACTCAGACGCGCGCCAGCCCTTGTAACGCGGCCAAACTGTGATAGCCCTCTTAACATAGATAGATAGAAAATACTTTATTGCACACCTTAACCTTAACATAAGGTGAGATTGCGGTCAAACGTTTGCCTAGAACAGGGATTGGCAACCTTTTTTGCATAGTGCCCCCGGATTATAAAAAAAATGTCATGCCCCCCATATTTTTCTTCATTGCTTCAATAAAAAACACAAATTATTTTTAATGGGATGGGATGTTTGCGCCTTCATTTTTTGAACCAGTTGGTCGATATCTATTTAAATAATAAACAATGATGAGTAATTAGATTAAAATATCCGAATACTTCATGTCCCCCCTAAGATCTATCTTCGCCCTCCGGTTGGGAAGTTTTGGCCTAGAATGTATAAAAAAAAGAAACAATACAAAGCGTAGTGATTGCTTTATCTCGGAACAACTATTGATAATTAGTGATTAAACGAACTAAGTGAAGTTCTATCATAATTATACGAGTGCTTCGTCTGAAGATTAGTAACCCCCGCCCGCCCGTACCCACGGCCCTTATGTCAGGTTCAGGAAATAGGAGCACTAAGGGTTTCAGCTCTAAACGAATGAAGAAGCGAGCGAGCGCGCCCGACAGGAAAGCTAAGTACCCGCAAGAAAAAAAAAACTCTCAATATAGTGTAATAGAGTGGTGGCACGTAGGCGTTACTACAATATGTACTGAATTCTAATCATTTATCTTTCAGGTTACTAATCGAAGACGAAGCACGATGTATAATTAAATTGGTAGATGGTTGGTTACCTGTGCTAACTCCAGCGGGCCCTGGTTGACTGTGGTGCCGATGCATCCTTGCACCACCATCTGCAGCATCTTGGGATCGGCGGGCTCCTGTCCCGTCGCCGCGGCCAACTCTCCCGTCTAACAACAAATATAACTAACAAAACGAAAACTTTGTATATACAATAGCAAATTGCCAATTGGTTACATACCTTCTTTTGAATATCCTCAATCGCAACTTCGATTGGTGATAATATTATTTGAGTTCGCTGGACCACCTGAAAAGAGAAGAGTATATAAGGGCCGTATGCTCGTCTGGATCAACGATCTCTGTGTTTTGTGCTTAAGTGATCTACACTTCATTTTCATCCGTAATTTTATAAGGAAAATGCTTGACGAGAGATTTTGTTGTGTTTTCGGAATAAAAACGTGACTTGAGTCTCGATTCAGACTTACGTCTGAATACGTACTCAGCTAATCTGAGTCCCGACAAAGATAAAAGATCTCTCAAAAACTACCGACATTTCAGAACCTTTGATTAGAAAGAGTTTCAAGTTGAGTATTTTGTCATCTAGATGTGCTAGGTACGTTGTAATGTATACCTGTATCCTAGTTTTGACATAAGGGAAGTGGTGTGCGACAGTGAGTATAGTCTTCCGTTTGCATTGGTCTGCGATGTCGCCGTGCGCGCGCCCGTCCGACGTGAACGGAGTCGCGTACATAAACCGCTCTGAAATATATATATAAACTAGCAGTTACCCGCAACTTTGTACGCGTCTACAGTTTCTGTGTACCATTATATTATCTGTGCGTGTACCGAGCGGATACTTTGAGAAACTTGACATTACACCTCATTACACCGAACTCGTACTGGAATGTCAAACGCTAGTCGTTAGACCAAAGAGGTAGTACTACGCCCTGTCAAACTGACGTGACATGACATGACAATGAAATCCTCTTGCCAATTGGCGCTGCTAATCCTTTTCGTTCATTTTATCCTGTAGATCCTGTTAATTATTCGGGATAAAAAGTAGCCTATGTGTCAATCAATGTTACGAACTATATACAGCGTGTAGCTACAATGGCGACATTAAATTAACCAGCGTATCCGGTTTCGCGTTTTCAGAATATAGACATATTTTTTATTTCATTAAACATAAGATTTATCGAAATAAATCCATTTTCTTAAATAACGCCTCGGAGCAACCTGTACGTAAGAGCAGAGGTCATCTGTCGGGTTCACGGGTCATAACCGCGTATGAAGAGCAAGAAAGTATTGTTAGAATAGGACACCCGAAATTGCGACGTTGTGCATGAAAGGGATAGCTAACTGCGCTTACGCTTTGATTGAGGAGCGCCGCCGCGCGCCGCCAGCGCCGCTCGCTCGACCGACTCGTCCTGCCTAGCCAGTAGCCAGTGATACGCGGGCCGGTGTCCTTGACACACTTTATTTTAATAATTTTGCTAATTATCTACCTATTCTAAATGTTTCGCGAAAAAGACGCTTGGTTTTGTTAGTTTAGCTTTTCTATTCTAAGTACCCAATCAGGTCTACGTAGGTGCAGCGATAAAGACGCTTTGATTTATTATTTGTTTATCTGTCTACCTTTGCGACTACGGAGCGGCTAAATGAAATGTTTGGTGCTCAGTGGCTACTGGATAGGACGACACGACACGGAGCTCTTAGGTGGCCCAATGTCACCTGACCTCACGCCCCTCGATTTTTTTATGGGGCATTGTGAAAGACGACGTTTATGCAAAAATAAAATAAAATGTATTATCAAAAGTGAGGGCGAATATTCAGCGTCGGTTACATCTTTGTGTCCGACGTGGTGGCGGCGGCGGCGCGGCGGCTACATTGAGAACTTGAAGATTTAATAAGTGTAAGGCGCTAGGTGCATAAGGTCACAATGAAATTAATAGTAAAGTGAACAAGGTGAAGTGAAATTATTTGATTTCTTTGAATTCCTTGGTGTCGCTTGATTTCCCCGCCCCGCGCTCCGCCGCCGCCACCGAGCCGCCCAGGCAGGCGCGGGCGCGGGCGCGGCGCGGTTTGCGACGTTGCCGTTCAATGCAGACAGAACACGTAGGTAAAGACACTCATAGGATGATTAATTTTTGTTGCGTATTTTACTATTAAGTTTGTTTGAAAAAATCGAAATTTCTATTTTGGACTTTAATTATTTTTTTATTTTTTTTATGAATACTTACAAGTAGCTCTACCCGTGTGTTCATTTAATGTCGCCATTGTAGCTACACGCTGTATATGCCAACTTTCATCCAAGTTGGTTCAGTAGTTTCGACGTGATTGAAACACAAACATCTAAACTTTCGCATTTATAATATTAGTAAGATGATAATGATTATTACATATTTAATTTTACTGAATAAAACATAATAAACTTTGTGATTTTACTCAATACTTATTTTTTCTTTCTATATTTATAGACTTTCGACTATTGACCACGTTTTCTGACTATACAATTTGTAATACTACATGATGGATACTCACTGATGTTATAATTCCTCTCGTAGTGAGTAATGCGTTTGCGCAGCTCGTGCGGCTCGAAGTAAGGTTCCACGTACGTGATCTGTATATGCGCCTTGTCGGGGTCTAATGTACTACTGTCTACTATATTAGAGTCCTTTATAATGACCACGTTCTCGGGCCCGAAGCGCTGCCCGTAGAAATTCTGAAACATTCGTATTTTAAGCATTTGCGAATGAATAAAGCTTGGTTTTTTGGTTGGTGGGAGAACCGATCTCAAAAATTACTATGGTCGTTATTTACGATCAAGTTACATACGTATAGTAGTCACAACGAATCTATGTCCCTCTGAATTATCTGCGCAGAACCCATTTTGATCGAATTTTTTTGCACATGAGCAATCGTTTGTTGCACCTAACTTCAAGGATAAAGATCCGTTGTGCGTACTGTATAAGACTATTCCCTTAGATTTTAGGAACACCACCATCGTGATCCCAGGGCGTAAAGTCAAAGACTTGTTAGACAGTTCAAATATTTTCCTATCCCAATCCAAAAAAAAAGCTTATAGCTTATAATTGTCCTTTGGTGTGGAAACTCACCCAGAGGACAAAATCATTATTAGTTATAAGTTACTAACCTAGTTTAATAAGTTTCTGTTACTAACAATATGGACTAAGTTGTCCCAATAAATGAACTTTTATTATTTTTATTATTATAGCATTCTCTTCCTATATCCAGCCTTGTTTATTTTATTGAATAGGTAACACCAACAGCATACATAGTACACATTCGAATGAAACACTTAAAACAATAATTATACTATAGAATGTGTGCCAATAACAGGTGGGTAGAACAGGAGTAGATCCAGTAGGTAGTTACCTCGAGCCTGCTGAAGATCTCCGGTAGTTTGGTGAGCGCGTGCTCCTTGTAGACGAACTCCTGCAGGTGCAGGTCCCCGAACCTGGCGCCGTAGAAGGAGACGCGGAAGTAAGCGCCGAACACGCGCTTGCCGTGCAACTGCTCGATGCGGGTGAACGCTTCGTTTAATTTACTGCAACAACAAACAAATATTGTACTAGGGCGCAGTGCTATGCTCTCACAGATAATTAACAAGTCAATAAATAAAATATAAATATTCATGGACTTTACACACAACGCCCTCTAGTCCCAAACTAAGCAAAGCTTGTGATATGGGAACTAGATGGCTGATAGAATACTTAAATAGTAACACCCAGACATAGAACAAACATCTATGTTTTGTCATACACAAATGTTCGTTCTTGGTGGGGATCGAACCCACGACCCACAGCACGGAAGGCAGAGCTATTACCGACTGAGCTGTGACGCCTGTCAAATTATTTAATTATACTAAATTTTAATTAAATTAATAATTAAAAAAAATACCCCGAATCTTTCACCGATTTTCATCAAACATAGCTAAGAACAATCCCGACTAATTCATTTTTCAAACAAAAAAAAAACAAAATCAAAATCGGTTCATCCGCTCCGGAGCTACGTTGCCTCAGAGACACACACACACACACACACACACACACACACACACACACACACACACACGCAACTTATAACACCCCGTCGTTTTTGCGTCGGGGATTATAAAATAAATATTCATGGACATTTCACACGACGCCCTCTAGTCCGAAACTAAGCAAAGCTTGTAATATGGGAACTAGATGCTGATAGTTTGTTACCTGTGAATGTTGGCGAGCTTCTTGTAGTCCCTGTGTTCCTCCGCGATGGGAATAAGCACCTTGTACACATCATTCACCGTCTCATACATGCCGGCTGTCATCAGCTCACTGGCTGCATGCTCCAACAACGCCTGATAAATATTCAAAATCTATTATTGGTGGTATTTATCCCCAAACTAAGCAAAAGTGTGAAGGCTGGCAAGAATTACTATTTCTGAAGCTGAGGCCAGACTAAAGTCAACACGCTCACACAAAGGAAGGAAAGAGCTCAAAAGAATGTTCGAAAACTTATATGCACTTTTTTTTGATGTAGTTATAAATCAGCACATAAAACTCAGATAAACCGCCACCGTAGGACGTAGATCTCTCTCAAAACATCTCCTACCTATTTATAGGTTTATGCTCAGATCTTTGCAGACATTGCTGTCGATTCTGTTGTTGCATTTTTCTAAACTAACCTAATTTGACAGCACTAAAAATGTTGCCGTCCCTTTCTCATAAACTGAAGCGACAAAGACAGCTATAATTTTAGCGCTGTCAAATTAGGTTAGTTTAGAAAAATGCAACAACAGAATCGACAGTACCTACTGTTTGTCATTTCATATATCTTCCCTCTTTATTACGCCTAAAAAACTGGTCACACCCAATTATTTAGACTTTAGAAAGTCCGTTTGACCTGCAGATGGTCCATTCATAGTACCGAAGCTTTGGGTTCTACATACATTCCTCTCTGCCCTGCAGCTCATGATGCGTCAGGTTTTTTTTTACATTCCTATCTCAACCTTCCTGTTGCTATTAAGTGCAACATATTTTAACGACTTTATTATTTTACTCTTATTCTAAATTAATTAATTAATTGCGTCAGGTGATTATAAGATAAGATAAATTTTTATTTGTCCCCAATTACTTAGGTATACAATATGTAGGTAAAATAGGTAGTATAAATACAGTAAGTACAGTTATGAACATAAATACTTTGTGGTTGTAAGGGGGCAAAATGGTCCCCGTCTCAGCATAATACAGCACTATACCTAAGTAGATACCTATCGAGAGTATTCGCGCAGACATCTCCCAAAGCGTTGTGACATGCTCCCGCTAATACGCCGTAGTTGAAACAGCCAGGTGCGAGGTACTAACCTGCAGCTCATGATGCGTGAGGTGATGATGGAGAGCATCCGCGCAGGACTCGTCGAGTGCGTTGTGCGTGACATGCTAGTTGGAACAGCCAGGTGCGAGGTTCTAACCTGCAGCTCATGATGCGTGAGGTGATGATGGAGAGCATCCGCGCAGGACTCGTCGAGTGCGTTGTGCGTGACATGCTGCAGGAGGGCGGCTCCGCGCCCCCCCGCCAGCACTTGCTCCGCGACCAGCGCCGCGCCGTGGATCAGGCACATGCCGGCCTCCGTGTGGTTCGAACGCTGCAACACATGAACCGTCACTTCCTATTCAACTTGTAAGTACTAAGGGCCTGTTTCACCATCTCTGAGTTAAAATAATAATATTTATTTATTTATTTTATTTTAAAATTTCACACAAATAGGTAGTGCTAGGAGGACTTAATGCTAAGAGCATTGTCTGCCAGTCATCCTGGGCGTGCAAAAAGATGGTGTGGCGTGTTTTTAAAGGTACTAAAAGTTAAAAATTTAAATTAATACACAACTATACATAAAAAAAGAAAAAGAACACAAATAATAATATAATAATAAAAGCCTTTATTTCTTCACACATTTTTTTCTTATAAACTAACCTATTCCATTCATCATCATTCATCATTTTTCCATTGTACTTCGCTTTAATATAGAACTATGTCTAATATCTAATTTCCGGTGCAGTACAATAAAGAGTTTTCTATCTATCTATCTATTCCAATTAACTACATCCCTCGATCTACATATTAGAATTATGCAAGTTTGTAAGGAAATATCCTAGCCTATATAAAAAATTAGATGACGAACCCAGGCGCTACGCTCTTAGGCCAGGTAGAAATAAAATAGTTCAACCTCCATCAAAATTAACAATACACAGTAAAGGCCCATATAAAATGACCATACAGGTATATAATAAACTACCGGAACAAATGAAAGAAGCCTAATCTGATACCCTATTTATAAAATTACTAAAATCTTTCCTTTTAAAAAAATGATATTATGAATTAAATGATTATATGAATGACAAAATGTGCGAATATAATAATACTGAATTAACAAAAGAAATTGACTAATTGAAAAATGTACGTGAATAAAACCTCGGTCTGCCTACTTTCCTGTTGCAATACCCCTGAACAGGGTTCATATGTGATACCTACCTACAATGTAACAACTATAATACCATGTGAAAGCAATAAATGTATTGAGTATTGAACAACTATATTGAGTATTGAGTATTGAGTACTGTGCAAAGTTTGTCTTCCGACATAGGCCTCCTCTAGTGACTTCCATTCCACTCTATCTCCAGCTAACTCTCTCCATTTATTTCCTGCTACTGCTTTAATGTCTCTCAGTAACGCTATTCATCAAATAAAATTATACCCATCTTTGTCTTGGACAAGTCTAAAATAGAGACACAGATATTTATATCTGACTAGCAGACCCGCGACTTTTTTTTATTTATAAATTTATAAGCAAGCGTTTGACTGCAATCTCATCTGATGTTAAGTGACGATGCGAAAATAAAACATAAAAATATAACCTAAAACAAGCGGGAAAAGTAGCCTATGTGTTACGAAAGTAAAGGTGTTAAGTTTCATGTGCGTGTAATAGCACCGGCACCCATACCCTTCAAACCGGAACACAGCAATGCGAGCATCACTGTGCCAAGCATGAAATAGTAACGGTGCTAGTACTTCCCCGAACGAGCGCCTTCACAAAGTGTCCTAGTACAATTAAAAAGTATAAAGTACCTACTAGCAGTTACCCGCGACTTCGTACGCGTCTAGTTTCCGTGTACATTATATTATCTGTGCGTGTACCGAGCGAATACTTCTTTGAGAAACTTGACATTACACCGAACTCGTACCTACTCGAATGTCAAACGCTAGTTGTTAGACCAAAGAGGTAGTACTACGCCCTGTCAAACTGACGTGACATGACATGACAATGAAAACCTCTTGCCAATTGGCGCTGCTAATCCTTTTCGTTCATTTTATCCTGTAGATCCTGTTAATTATTCGGGATAAAAAGTAGCCTATATGTTAATCCAGGTTACGAACTACATATATGCCAAGTTTCATCCAAGTTGGTTCAGTAGTTTTGACGTGATTGAACCACAAACATCCAAACATCTAAACATCCAAACATCTAAACTTTCGCATTTATAATATTAGTAGTATACTTTAAATTAAAGTATATATAAAGTTAAAAGTATACCTCCATGTGTTTCTGCGCCATGTTGCTGAGCCAGGTGAGCCGCAGGTCGGGGCTGTGCTGGTAGCCGCGCGCGATGCGATGCATCAGGTCGAGGAGCATCTCCGGATCCTGCTGGAACTCCTTCATCTTCACCGTGTCGGAGAGGATCATGTGGAGGTTGAACACCAAGTCCTTCACCTGACGAAACAGACCAACAAGAATACAGGTTACATATTACATTAAATCAGTTAGTATTCAAATATTTTAACAATATGTTATTTTCAAAAGTTACCAGTAGAAACAATGTTTGCAAAATTATTTTTATTCATCTATATACCCGTGCTGTGGGTCGTGGGTTCGATCCCCACTGAGAACAAACATTTGTGCGTGGAAAACATAGATGTTTGTTCTATGTCTGGGTGTTACTATGTATTATAAATATGTATTTACAAAAAAAAGTATTTAAGTATTCTATCAGCCATCTAGTTCCCATATCACAAGCTTTGCTTAGTTTGGGCCTAGAAGGCGTTGTGTGTTAAGTCCATGAATATTTATTATTATTTATTATGACAGTTTTTGAGAAATATAATATATACTAGCTTCTGCCCGCGACCCGTTTTATCTTGTTGATTTTCCGAGATAAAAAGTAGCCTATGTGTTAATCCAGGCTTCGAACTATATTTATTCCAAGTTTCATCCAAATCGGACCAGTAGTTACAGCGTGATTGGAACACAAACATCTAAACTTTGACATTTATAATAGTAGTGGAACATCTCTCCAAAAACAATAAAGTTATAACAGTTGTTATCTATCGTGACAAAAAGACTATCGGTCTAGAATAACCCCCTATGTAGATAAAAGTTTGAATTTGTGGTAGAATTGTCATGTAACGCTAGTGTCAGTAGTACTAACCTGTTCCGGAAAAGTGGTATTCAAGAGATCTGTATCTTTCTCTGCATAGAGTAGGATAGTTTTGAGCGCGCGCCGCAACGCCTCCTCGCTGAAGGTGGCCGCCGTGCCCACCAGCGCGGACAGAGACATGGTCACCTGCATCTTCACTCGGCTGAAGTTCTACACAACAGTTATAACACTGAAATAAGAGACTTACCAATTAGATTATTTACTAGAAAATTAAGATTATGGCTAGTTGATAAAACCTTCTATAGCGTTAATGACTTTTTGAATAGGTAATGACATTTTGTAATAATTTTTTAATTCGATATTAAATGCTTTTAATTTTATTTTAGTAGGTAGTGATTAACTTGACATAAATAATAGGTAATATGATATAAATTTGCATGCCGATGTGTTTGGTGAAATATGTGAAACCGATTAGATACTGTAAGAACTTGTAACCATATTTGTAGCAAATAAACCATTTCATTTCATTTCATTTCATTTCAACATTACATTTACATTTATTGCGTGTACGTTACAAAACATAAAGGCTTATTAGACTGTGCAATCTCAAGTCAGTCTTACTGACAGTGATGTGACGTGACGAGTTGAATCATTTCGAACTCGAATTATCCTATCCTATCCTACTAATATTATAAATGCGAAAGTTTAGATGTTTGGATGTTTAGATGTTTGGATGTTTGTGTTTCAATCACGTCAAAACCACTGAACCAACTTAGATGAAACTTGGCATATATATAGTTCGTAACCTGGATTGACATATAGGCTACTTTTTATCCCGAATAATTAACAGGATCTACCGGATAAAATGAACGAAAAGGATTAGCAGCGCCAATTGGCAAGAGGATTTCATTGTCATGTCATGTCATGTCACGTCAGTTTGACAGGGCGTAGTACTACCTCTTTGGTCTAACAACTAGCGTTTGACATTCCAGTAGGTACGAGTTCGGTGTAATGAGGTGTAATGTCAAGTTTCTCAAAGAAGTATCCGCTCGGTACACGCACAGATAATATAATGTACACGGAAACTGTAGACGCGTACGAAGTCGCGGGTAACTGCTAGTTTTAGATAAACTGAACCTTGATTGGAGCCGCCAATTGGGTTGACTCAACTAGGTCCGTACGCAACGTAAGTGGTTAGAGAAATTGGTGCTAGATTTTCACTTGTATGACTTTATATGCATGCAAGTCCTCGATGCGAGTCAATTCAAATAACTTGAGTTCGAAATAACTCAACTCATCACGTTACATCACTATCAGTAAGTCTGACTTGAGATTGCACAGTCTAATAAGCCCAATAGATCTTAGTGGGTAGGTACACGCGGCCACAGGTCAGGTTATACACCCAATACAACCATAACTACGCTACATACAATGCAGAATCGTCGCAATAGGCTAGGGCGCGCGCCGCGCTCGCAGCCCTCCTACACAAACACACTGCCGTCCCTCTCGCACGATTCGCAACGTTCAACTTCTAATAGTTCAGTATAAGTGGATGTGTCTTTGACTGTACATGTATCCCATAGAAGTGCTGCAATTTTGCAATTAACCCCTAATTTCAACATTTTCTTTTATACAATGGACTTTGCATTGGTGTCTTCAGAATTGCTTGGATTCATCATTCTCTTTCGTGGTAAGGTCTAACACGTGACAGGCTAACGGCCCACCTGATGGGAAGTTACCGTCGCCTTAACATCCGCAACACCCGAGGCATTGTCAATGCGTTGCCTGCTCTAGTCTCTTAAAGCTGTAATAGAATTGAAGCGTGCCCGCGCCGAAGTGGCGGGCAGCTTGTGAATGAGGGTAGGTTGTAATAGATACATTTCCTATCTGGAAGTGTTGTCGCATGAGCGCGTAGAGCGCGGCGGCGGCGTGCGCGCGCGTGCGGTGCGACAGCGCGCCGCAGTGCCGCAGCAGCACGCGGCACACGGCCGACTCCTCGCCGCAGCACGCGCAGCCCAGCTGTAACAAAACAATTCACTCACATTTATTTTCGTCTTAAAATAAATATGTAAGTTGTCGGAGACCAAAAGCATAGCATCGCCTAGCTCGCCGCCGCAACGGCTGGACAACAAGCATTCGCGGAGCGCGAGCGGCGGCGAGGGACGAAGAGGAACCGCGCGGACCCCCGCGCCGGACATTCACCAAAATTGCCTCTACGATTAAGCACGCGTCCTATCTATTGTTTTAAAATTACAAAACTAGCTTATACAGTCCACTCCTTTATTTATCTACTGAGATATCCAACAAAGTAAATATAAATATTTATAACTAGCAGTTACCCGCGACTTCGTACGCGAGTACCGTTTCCGTGTACATTATATTATCTGTGCGTGTACCGAGCGGATACTTCTTTGAGAAACTTGACATTACACCTCATTACACCGAACCCGTACTCGAATGTCAAACGCTAGTCGTTAGACCAAAGAGGTAGTACTACGTCCTGTCAAACTGACGATACAAAGAAGTATCCGCTCGGTACACGCACAGGTAATAATAATATACAGATAATATAATGTACACGGAAACTGTAGACGCGTACGAAGTCGCGGGTAACTGCTAGTACAATATAAATATGTGTTACCTTGGTGATGAGAGCCCGTAACGTAGCGAACATGTGTTGCAGCACGGCGACGCTCTGGTTGCGTTGCAGCGCGTGCAGCAGCACTTGCAGCGCGCCGCTGCACACACTCGCGCCGCACTCCAAGTTACTGCACGACTGAAACATCTTCTTACGTAGTACCTCCAACGTTAGAGGCATCCATTACATTATAATCGGAGACATTAGTAACTGACAACTATTGTCATTTCATTTTGTCAAGTCAGAATCACGCCATCTATTGGTGAGTAATTGAAACTTGTAAAAGCCGGAAAGATATCAAAATCATAAAAAGTTTTGTTGTTTATGTCCATCTTTTTCTTTAAGTCATCAGCTAGAGTCCAAAATCAGTGTGCACTTCATTCAGCCGTTAGGGATGACGGGGGTTTAGAGCCCCCCCCCCGGCCCCCCTGCAGTACAGTACCTGTACAATAGTGTCGAGTGCGTGCAGTAGTGTGAGTGCCACCTCGGCCGCCAGTGCCGCGGACAAGGCGGCGGCGGGGCGGGGCGCGCCCCCCTCTCCCCCGCGGCCCCCCACCCCGCCCCCCGCGGGGCCCCGCACCCACTCCTTACGCCATCGCTCACGACGTGCCCCATTACCCACTCCGCCGCTGCCGCCACCTGACCAATTACAAAATATGAGTGTGAGAGGAGTAAATTCAGAGTTGACGAATTATAGGAGTGAGTGGGAGAAGGAGACATGTTGTGCCGACCCCACTTAATGCCGGAAATGATGATGAATGATATAGAATAGAGCTTTCGACTGCCACTGGCATCCTGACCCAGCAAGATGGCGGCGCAGCAGACGAAAGAAGATGGTGCGACGAACTTTCACCGTTTTTTGTCAGCTTGGAAAATATCGCCCAAGATCGGAATATGTGGACAGTATGGGGGAAGCCTTTACTCAGTGGGACATAGAGAGCTTTTTTACTCAGTAAAATAAAATTCTTATCAGGCTGAATTTCACTGCCCTTCATTTTGAAAGCCAAGACCTGTATTTGAGCATGCTCCATCTATCGAATTCCAGCGATCTTGAAGTGGGTAGGGGAATTTCAACCACAAAAACATTTGTAAGAATCACAAAAAGTTTATACCTATTAGATATATATTCATTAAAATATAAAATAAGTTTTAAAAAGACCGTATGGGGCACAGTTAACTGCATACCTTTGCGTCGCAGAATGAAGTCGGATCTAGCGGAGCCCTGGCCTAATATGACATCTTCCAGTTTCGATTTGATATCTGTTGTTTTTCGTACGTTTTGGTGTGCGCACTTCATTACCTCCTTTTGACCCTAAAAATGCAACAAAATGCTTTTTTGTTGGGTGTTTGAGAGAAATTAAAAAAAAACAATCTAGTCTTTGAAGTCAGTTTTGCAGTCTTTGCTTCAAAGGGGATACTATTTTTTTCGTAAAATATAGAAAACTAACTTCCGCCTTCGACTTCGTCCGCGTTCCATTTTATTCTGTTGATTTTCCGGGATAAAAAGTACCCTATGTGTTAAACAAACATCCATACGTACAAACTTTCGAGTGTGTAATATTAGTAGGATAGGATGCTTTTATTCCTGGAAAAAGAGTAGTTAAGTAGCTAACCTTATACTCTTGACAATTAAAACAGAGTTCAATAAGAGCCAGTAATGTGAACAGTCTTGGCGGAGGCAGCTCGGAGACGCAGGCATTCAGCGCGCCTCGGTCCACCCATTTTAGCAGCCACACCAAACACATCAAGAGATTACGGCTTGTCTCACTGTTGAATGGCGGACGTCCATTCTAAAAACATAAATAATTGGATTGGATATTTCATACAACGCCTCAAAGCCTCAAAGGTTTGCTGGAAGAAAACTCATGTGTGTTTTTTGTGGCCAATAAATAACTGTCTATGTCTATGTCTATGTTAGGGTTAAGCTCGCCTTTGTACATGTCATCTATTTCTGTCTTTTGTTTATTGTGTTGTGTGCAATAAAGAATTAAGAACGCCCAAACTAAGAAAAGCTTGTATTATGGGAACTAGATTGCTGATAAAATAGGTACAGTCGGCTATACATCAACCTATCAACGGTTCGAACTTTGAACTATTATAATTTGAATGTTGCGAATCATGCGAGAGGGACGATATGTTTTTATGTGAAACTCGCTGCTTGCGCGCCACGCGCCTACACCTATTGCGATCGCTTGCAACATTCAAATTATAATAGTTCAAAGTTCAAACAGTGGATAGGTTGATGTGTAGCCGACTGTATCTACTTAAATAGTTTTTGTAATTAAAAATGTGCTCAAAAGAACCATGATTATTGTTTTGTCGAAACTGAAATTCTGAAGAAGCTGTTATCAAAAAAATGAGTTACCTGTTTAAAATCTCCTTCCGGCGAGGAAGCTGTGTAGAAGCTACCAATATGTCCCAGCTCACTGTCCATAGCTAGTATTTCTACAAGAAACAAATTCTTAATCAGGGAACCATTTTATTGTTGGCATCCTCTTGACACTTTTATTAGTTGGTTCGTACGTACGAGTTAACTCTGGTGACGGGAGTTATTAGGCCGCCTTATATTGATCGACTATAATAGTCACATATATACAACGTGTAACATATTGTCCCTATAAGCCGAAAAGGGGCTCATTCAGACCAAACACATAAATAGATTGGCATGTTCAAAAGTTGAATACCACATATTTGAAATTTCTATTTTTTTTAATTATTTTTTTTTATCTTAGGAATTTGCGACAACCCTATGTGTTTATTTACTTTGCGTATGTATCCAGCCTGTTAGTATACATGATCACGCACATTCCTATCACGTCGCACCCACACATAGACACTTTAACACGTGTGCAATGCTATTTTTCAGGAAACTTTGAGACGCTTTTCATGAATTCAAAACTTCGAAATATTTAAAGTCGTAGAACAAATGTTGTTCGTTATGACGTGTAGAATATCCCCTTTCGGACTTATAGGGACATTATGTTACACCCTGTATAAAGTATAGGCAGTGGTTACAGTTGCATTAAAAAAAAAGTATAAGAACTAGCAGATAAAGCTATGTAAGAGTGAATAGGTGTCTTCTAGACTGTCCTGCTCCATCGTCGGCCACATCGTCACTTACCATCAGGTGAGATTGTGGCCAAAGGACATTCTAAATAAATAATAATAAATAAATATTCATGGACACACAACGCCCTCTAGTCCCAAACTAAGCAAAGCTTGTAATATGGGAACTAGATGGCTGATAGAATACTTAAATACTTTTTTTTTTGTAAATACATACTTATAATACATAGTAACACCCAGACATAGAACAAACATCTATGTTTTCCACGCACAAATGTTTGTTCTCAGTGGGGATCGAACCCACGACCCACAGCACGGAAGGCAGAGCCATTACCGACTGAGCTGTGACGCCTGTCACATTCTATATTATATTAAAAAAAAAAATTATAACCGAATACCTTTATTAGTATTAAAGCCACGATACAAGTGCGGCATAGCGTCCAGCACGATGCCTAATAACGGTAGATAGAGCGCGGCCACTCGCGCCTTGTGCTCGGGCTCCGCGAGCCGCGGGTCCGCGTCGTGCGCCGTCAGCAGAGACAGCACTGCGTTCACGGCCGCGCACTGCACTACTGGACTTCTGCACATAACGAATAACAATCTTTTTGTGTACTGCAACACACAGAGCACAAACCATACGAGAACATATAGGTAGGTAGTCTTGTTTTTCCTTATTTTAAGTTTGTTTTAGTTTAGTTTTAGTTATTAGTCACATAGTACCTATCTACTTTCATTTTATTGTAAATTTTGTGTGTGTTTGTGTGTGTTCAGTAACAAATAAATAAGTTTATCTATCTATCTATCTATCTATCAATCTCAACTATTATCCAACTAGTAGTTACCCGCGACTTCGTAAGCGTCTACAGTTTCCGTGTACATTATTATCTGTGCGTGTACCGAGCGGATACGTTAAGAAACTTGACATTACATCGAACTCGTACCTACTGGAATGTCAAACGCTAGTCGTTAGACCAAAGAGGTAGTACTACGCCCTGTCAAACTGACGTGACATGACATGACACTGAAATCCTCTTGCCGATTGGCGCTGCTAATCCTTTTCGTTCATTTTATCCTGTAGACCCTGTTAATTATTCGAGATAAACCCACACCACACCATCTTTTTGCACGCCCAGGAAGACTGGCAGACAATGCTCTTAGCATTAAGTCCTCCTAGCACTACCTATTTGTATGAAATTTTAAAATAAATAAATAAATAAAAAGTAGCCTATGTGTCAATCCAGGTTACGAACTATATATATGCCAAGTTTCATCCAAGTTGGTTTAGTAGTTTAGACGTGATTGAAACACAAACATCTAAACATCCAAACATCTAAACTTTCGCATTTATAATATTAGTAGGATAGGAAGTAGGATAGGGATGTAACCTTACTTACATTTACACCTTACAAGCACACCCTCTCTCACCCTCACATACAATTTGTATTTTTTGTTATTTCTTTTAGCCTATGTTTTAATAAATAAATAAATATTCAGGGACATTTCACACAACACCCTCTAGTCCCAAACTAAGCAATGCTTGTAATATGGGAACTAGATGGCTGATAGAATACTTATATACTTTTTTTTGTAAATACATACTTATAATACATGCAGTTTTTTAGTTATTGATTAGTTTTTTCTTTCTGGTACGCCTACTATTTTGTTGTTTTTATTTTTTTGTATTGGAGGAAGGCGTTGGTTTTTGCGACACAGTTTTACACTTCGGCGGACATCATCGTTTCTCCGACAATCTGTAATACTACACCTTGTTCCTTGAATAAACATTATTTTTTATTATTTTTTTATTTGATTAACACTGAATAACGCTAATATAAGTCAGATAAAATACTATCCGTCCTTGTCAACAACTTGTTACCATGCCTCGCGGTAAAACCCTCGGGCTACTGTCCGAGACACTACTCCGAGAGTGTACTAAATTCTGTGAGACTACTTTCTCAAAGCAGGGACTATTTTCTCTCAGTATCAGTTATTACTGTTTTCCTTAAAGTAGAGAGTATTTTCCTGGACATATTTTTCTGAGACAGAGACTATTTTCACGTGGTAGCGACTATTTTCCCCATAGCAGGGACTATTTACCCCACAGCAAAGACTATTTTCCCGCATACTGCGGATTATTTTCCCCATAGCAGGGACTATGTTTCCCACAGCTGGGACTAATTACCCCACAGAAGGGACTATTTACCCCACAGCAGGGACTATTTTCCCCATAGCAGGGACTATTTTCCCGCATACCACGGATTGTTTTCCCCATTACAGGGACTATTTTTTCCCAAGCCACGCATTCTCCAGGTGAATACTTACTGCATCTCCAGTGCGTTAGTAAGCTCAGCTAACAACAAGCCCGCGAGGTAATGCCGGGACCGGAACTCGTGTCCCAACTGGTGGTGATGGGTGGACGAGTGGGACGCCAGCGAGTGGGACGAGGGGGCTGGCGACACGGCGCCTTGGATCACACCCCAGTTGGGCAGGTTTAGGGGAATGTAGTGCTCGTGGGAACATACTATGCGGAGGAAGGCCAGCTGGGAACAAAATCTTAAATTATGTACCTACCTGTACCTATCTGTACATACCTATCTGTTAAAGATAGGTATGATAGGAGATAGGTACGATTAAAGATGTATCAATCTTAATATAATCAAGTTACAGTTTCAGAAACACGAATTTTAAGTTGACATTTTTTTAAAATGTATTTAAAGCAATTTTGAAAAAACAGTACCTTATAGTGGACAAGCGGCACGGCGTCCGGCAAGGAGGCGATCTTGGCACTCATCTGCTTGTAGTAGTTGCGGATGTAGTTAAACACTAGTCCGCGGTCCATCACGCTGAACAGGTCGAACAGGAAGAATGCCAAGCTGTTGTTGAGGCTCTGGGTTAGGCGGCCATCTTTTCCGTATCTGGAAATATCAAAATGTACAGATCAAGCGGAAATAAGCAGAAAATAAATCAAGCAGATAAAAAAATCAACATTCCGTGTTTTCCCAAACTACACACTAAAAGTATAATGTAGTTTTAACCACTGAAGAGTTTCACTATCCACCTCCTGGCTCCATCATCTGAGAAGTAATCACGAACTAATCTGACAGTCGCCGCGTTACGTAAACCTAACGTATTCGAATCATATTGCGCGTCAACGCCAGCTCGACTGCCGAACGTTGTACAGTCACCACGCAGTGTATCTCGGATACGCTACATACTCAGTGAGGTAATATTGTTATAGGCTCGTTCCATCATTTAGTTTTAGTTACCTTTTAGTTTTTAATTTAGATTGTTTGTTCTTAGGATAAGATTTTTATTTAGTTTTTAATAAGATCTGTTACGCCTAATGTCATACGATTAAATAAATAAATCATTAAGTTATTAAAAAAGTTTTTTTTTTTGTTAAAAATGCTATTTTCTTATTAGTATTTGTATATAGTTATTGTTTTGAACTCAATTCTATCGTATTTAAAAAAGTATTGTGGTAAAACTTGCACGATACCTGGAAATGATCTCTGAGGTGACATTGTTGACTAGCGTGGTGACGTCATCAGTGAACTGTTCGGGGAAGCGCGCCTTGCGCGGCGCCTCCTGCGCACCGCTCCAGTACAAGTACTCTATCATCGACTTCATCATCAGCTCGAACAGCGCCCTGACACATTACAAACAACGTACTATGAGTATACTACTGTGTCACAGTTGACAGTCACAGCGCAGCGCATGTTAGCTCTGCCTTCCGTGCTGTGGGTCGTGGGTTCGATCCCCACTGAGAACAAACATTTTTGTATGACAAACATAGATGTTTGTTCTATTTCTGGGTGTTACTATGTATTTAAGTATGTATTTACAAAAAAAAAAGTATATAAGTATTCTATCAGCCATCTAGTTTCCATATTACAAGCTTTTCAGTTTGGGACTAGAGAGCGTTGTGTGTAAAATCCATGAATATTTATTTATTTATTTACTATGGGTATACTTAGAGTTTGTTTTTCACAAACCACAATAATAATAATAAAGAGCATTAGTGTAAGCTGTGAGGTAATGCTACTGCTGTCGATTGTATTAAAAAAATATAAAGTGAGAGAAGCCAGTAACCACAGAGAAAGACATACTAACCATGAGTTGTGCATAGCGAGGTCTCGAGTTTGTCCGCTGGCCACCACCCATTGCAAAGCCACTTCTTCGTGCAAAATCTTGCAGGAGCCATCTGTCATCACTGGAAAATCACCAATAAATTTTACTATTCGTTTATTATGAAAAAAAAAATTTTTTTAGCTGCTTTTCGATATTCATCCAAAAATAATTTGAAAACCTGAAAGTCTCGAGACCTATTCCCAGCAGTGGGGCGAAATATGTTAAAACAAATCTATATATATAAAAATAAATCGCCAAAATGTATGAACGCTCATAACTTCCGAACAATTGCACCGAATTGGATAATTATTTTTTTGTAAAAAAATCAAGTAGAATTTTTTTATATCACATAATATAGCCGTACGAAGTTTGGCGGGTCAGCTAGTAAATAAAAATACATAACCTCATTGTATCTACATGTCTACGTATGTTATAGTTTATAGAGGTGTGCAACAATACTTCTAGCACAGAATACGTAATGTACTACCGTAGTACGCGCGTTACATTGCGCGGCTGCGACTGCGCGTTACCTGTAGGCGGTAGAGGTAAGCCGACGTCTCTGTCAGTGAGCGAGGGTCGTGGAATAGTCGCCTGGTACTGGATGTAGGTGGTGATGAGACCACTCCGCCCGTGGCTGTCGCAAGTCGCGCCTTCGTTCATATTCTGAAACGGATGCATCATTTTTAAACCCCGACAACGCAAAACCAACGGGGTTTTATAAGTATGACGTGTCTGTGTGTGTGTGTGTGTGTGTGTCTGAGGCATCGTAGCTCACGAACGAACGAACCTATTTGATTTTGTTTTTTTTTGTTTGAAAGGTGAATTAGTCGGGAGTGTTCTTAGCTATGTTTGACGAAAATCGGTCCAAGATGGCCGCCGCCACAAAATGGCGGATTACATTTTTTTTCACAACTCCCTCAATATTTAGTATCAAATGAAAGGGCGTCACTAGTAGAATACTATACAATATGATAAATTTCAAATCAAATATGGCCGCCACCACAAAATGGCAAATTACATAAGAGGCGAGGGAATAAGCAGATGGCTTCCGGATGTTAAGCAGTTATCTCTGCCTATAACAATGCATAGCATGTGAGGCATTGCATTGCGTCCATCACTCTGAGACATATGAATGTTAAGTCTTATGTGCCTGTAATTGCACCGACATTCATGCTTTTCAAACCGGAACACAGTATTGCGAGCATCACATCTTTGCGGCAAGAATAAAGCAACTTACAGTGATATCAGTGAAGACATGTGCCAGACAGGTGAAGGCATCCTGCGCTATGTTCAGGGTCTGTCCGGCCAGCTTCGGGGGAGCCACCAGGAGGTACAGCAGCTTGTCTACTATGACGGGCAGGTAGCGAGCTAGGGTCTCCACGTTGGCAGTCGGCAGTTCCGTTATACTGAAACAAAAAGGAAAATATTTTTAGGATCTTTGCGGAAATATCTGCTACTAGCAGTTACCCGCGACTTCGTATGCGTCTACAGTTTCCGTGTATATTATATTATCTGTGTATTATTATTATCTGTGCGTGTACCGAGCGGATACTTTGAGAAACTCGACATTACATCTCATTACACCAAACTCGTACTGGAATGTCAAAGGCTAGTTGTTAGACCAAAGAGGTAGTACTACGCCCTGTCAAACTGACGTGACATGACATGACAATGAAATCCTCTTGCCAATTGGCGCTGCTAATCCTTTTCGTTCATTTTATCCTGTAGATCCTGTTAATTATTCGGGATAAAAAGTAGCCTATGTGTCAATCCAGGTTACGAGCTATATATATATGCCAAGTTTCATCCAAGTTGGTTCAGTAGTTTAGACGTGATTTAAACACAAACATCCAAACATCTAAACTTTCGCATTTATAATATTAGTAGGATTAGTTCTAGACCAAAATACCTAATAATGATGTTGAATGGACCACCAACCTAGTATCAGATTTTTTCAAAATGGAGTGGTAGCCAGAGGCACGTCCAAACTTCGCATTTAGTGCAGTACGCACAACGAATCTTTACCTCTCTAAATTTAAGTGCAACAACGCTTGCGCATGTTGTGCGGAAAAAATAGCTTACGCGTCCAATTCGACCCAAGAATGGGTTCTGCGCAGATACTTCAGAGAGACAAAGATCCGTTGTGACTACTATACATGTGAGGCAAAATTGCCGAAGTTGGAATTCGAATGAGACCAGTTTAAATCGCCATCGCCACTAAGGGCGGCTTGCACCAGAATCGCTAAACGCGTTTAACTCTTAAATAGTATTTAGCGAGTTGTCAAGTCATACAAATACGTCAGATTTAAATCGATTTAGCTGTTAAATACGTTTAGTGATTCTGGTGCAAGACGCCCTTAGACTTTAAAAATTAAAATCTATGTTACACGCCAAGGTTACTGCTTAACATCAAATAGGCCGGCTGCTTGTTCCATCACTTTTTTTCATAAAAATAGATTTGAAATAATGTTACCTAGCTCTTAGTTCAGCCTCCATGTTAGAGAGCCCTATTCTTGTGGGAATATTGCCTTCTTGCACTGCCTCGCAAGCCAACGCGAACCGCTCGATGTATCCATCCTAGAACAAAGCTTTATTACCATTGTATTTAAAAAAAAAAAAAACTCATCAACAAATCAAAATCAACTTTATCGTAGATAATATAAAGTCCAGCCATGTTAGAACAAAACGTAGTGAAACATAGTTATTATAGGCCATGGTAACCACTTAACATCAGGTCGGTCATCGGCCTGTTCCATCATTTAGTTGTACAACAAGTAATTAAATTAAAAATATAAAAAGCCCCCGACTTTGATACCCATATTAAGGGAGTTGTGAAAAAACATGTACCTAATCCGCCATTTTGCGGCGGCCATCTTGGACCGATTTTCATCAAACATAGCTAAGAACACTCCAGACTAATTCTCAAACAAAAAAAAACTAAATCAAAATCGGTTCATCCGTTCAGGAGCTACGTTGCCTCAGACAGACACAGACACACACAGACACGTCAACCTTATAACACCCCGTCGTTTTTGCGTCGGGGGTTAAAAACACAATTCGAGGCAAACGTCAATTTTAACTTTGCTGTGGGCAAAGTTGTTAGAAAAGTACCAGAAGAGCAGAACTGACCAATAGGTGGAGTAAAATATATAAGTTCTATCAAAAGAACAAGCTGTTGATGCTATTTTCAGCTGTATTACAATAGGTGTAAGTTAGAGAATATGTTACCAGTGGATGAACCGTAGTAAAAGCGTCGAGAGTGAGACTGAAGATGGGTTTGTGGTTGTCTATCCACCTGGTGCCGGGCAGCAGCACGTCGGGGAATATGTACGAGTAGTTCGGGGGAGGCTCCTCCTGCATCACCGGCAGGTTCAACTCTCCACACGTTAGTTTGCCGTTGCGGCATAGAGGGAGCCACTGGAAACCAAAATCAGATATAGTACATATACACACCACATACACACACGCAACAGAACAACACACCACTACATACATTTATTATTAGTTACTAAAACTGCATTTTTTTATTCTTAACCAGCTTCATGAAAAGGAGGGGTTCTCAATACATTTGTTTGGAATCCCGTGACTATCGTCGACTTTTGCTAATGTTATTGTACTTAGAATGTACTATCGGCAAAATTTCCGCCTTACCACTTTTGAAACTGTTTCGCTTGCAAGCAGTTAGCTACCTGACCTCGCCTTTTTCTTTTGTCTTCTTATTTTGACCAACCAGAGACCTAAACATCTATTTATTTTTATGACGGCCCATTGTTTTCATAACTTTTACACCCGAAATAATTTGTTTCTATTGGTATTCAAAAATTAACGTCTAGTCGTTTTACAGGAAATGCACCCTTAAGGTGGTAAGGTAGAACTTTTGCTGATGGTACATCCATTTTTGGCTACCTGTTTTAAATTTAAGTTTTCGCCATTATTTTTAAGAGCTGTGGATTTTGTTACTCAATAAAATAAATAAATAGTAGTCACAACGGATCTTTGTCCCTCTGAAGTATCTGCGCAGTTTTTGGGTCGAATTGGAGGTAAGCTAATTTTTCTGCACCTGTACAGTCGTTTGTTGCAACTAACTTCAGAAAGTTAAAGATCCGTTGTGCGTACTATATGTCCCTGTGATATTGCTTTGTTGTATTGTGACAATCATCATCATACTGTTATAAACGCGAAAGTTGGATGTATGAACGTTTGTCACGGAAAAACTAGTCTGATTTGGATGAAACTTGGAATACATATAGTTTCGTACCCTGGATTAACACATAAGCTTTTTTTTATCCCGGAAAATCAACAAGATCAAACAGGACGCGGGCAGAAGCTAGTACTAATATGCTTTTATTTTATAAATACATAATAATAATAATACATAGTAACACCCAGACATTTATGTAGAACAAACATCTATGTTTACTACTATGAATGATGACGAGAGACATTGATGATTATATTGATGACAGGGCTAATGGATTTACATAACACGTAGGCAACCCTATCTTCCCTAATAGCGGAGATTATTATGACGTAGTAATAAAGTCCTTATTTCTTCGTCATAAGGTTGTTATTCCAACTGCTTCATGTGATGACGCAGTTACCCGTGCTTGCTAAACTGATAGGGCTGCCAATTGTTTAAAAGAAGTTGAGAGACTTACAGAGTAGCCGACCACAGTTTCAACATTTTTCTCCTGGTCGGGAGCGACAGGCTTCCTCTGACAGGAGACGTGCACGAACGTGAACAGCAAGTGATGCTGGTCGCCCAGATCTGCCGGCAGCTTCAACTTTATCTCATCGTAGAGGGATGGGTTTCTGTTCAAAACAAATACATTTTAGCAGTGGGAAATGAGATGGTACGATGCAGTGCCCAGTTCAAAGAATAACAAAGGAATGTGATTTCAATGTGAATATTTCAATTTAAAAGTTTCCCTTTTATTTTTTTTATATACACGTGTGTACCTATTCTCTGAATAAATGAAATTATTATTATTTAGCTTGCACCAGAATCGCTAAACGCGTTTAACTTTTGAATAGTATTTAGCGAGTTGTCAAGTCATATATAAATACGTCAGATTTAAATCCATTTAGCTATTAAACACGTTCAGTGATTCTGGTACAAGCCGCCCTAGGAGTTTATTATCTAAAAACGCTGATTTGATTGCCATATAAATGACACTAGTGTCGATTCTGTTGTTGCATTTTTCTAAACTAACCTAATTTGACAGCGCTAAAATTATAGCTGTCTTTGTAATTTATGAGAGAGGGACAGTAACATTTTTAGTGCAGTCAAATTAGGTTAGTTTAGCATAATGCAACAGTAGAATAGACACGAATGACAGAGTTGTTTGAATTTTATGAAACATCTATAAAATGACAGAAGATAAAGGCCTTAATTTATTTTCTATATGTTCTGTGGTGTTCTACTTTTCACTGGCAGATATTTAGTAAACCCAAACCAAAGATCTCTCCTGTAGAAGCCACAGTACTTACTTGTTATGATAAAGACAGGTGGTGTACGCTTCAGTCGCAAACTCAGGACAAGACGAGCGACCGAAAATCGCAGGCAAAGCTGTTCCTTCCTTCTCGCCAGACATTAGTTGAACTTTCACCTACAATCACAAGAAAAGTTTAAACTGTATCGCAGTTTATAAATAACCCTTCAAAATCCGCGACAAGCCCCGATAACTTTTTTTTATATACAGCGTGTAGCTGCAATGGCGACATTAAATTAACCAGCGTATCCGGTTTCGCGTTTTCAGAATATAGACATATTTTTTATTTCATTAAACATAAGATTCATCGAAATAAATCAATTTTCTTAAATAACGCCTCGGAGCAACCTGTACGTAAGAGCAGAGGTCATCTGTCGGGTTCACGGGTCATAACCGCGTATGAAGAGCAAGAAAGTATTGTTAGAATAAGACACCCGTAATTGCGACGTTGTGCATGAAAGGGATAGCTAACTATTGAAGAGCGCCGCCCGCGCCGCCCGCTCGACCGACTCGTCCTGCCTAGCCAGTAGCCAGTGATACGCGGGCCGGTGTCCTTGACACACTTTATTTTAATAATTTTGCTAATTATCTACCTATTCTAAATGTTTCGCGAAAAAGACGCTTGGTTTTGTTAGTTTAGCTTTTCTATTCTAAGTACCCAATCAGGGGGGTGATTCTAGACCGATAGATATTGTTGATAGATATAGAGATTTTATATCTATAGGCAATTATATCATATCACTTGAAATCTCTACAAATATCTCTACTCCACGCTAAAATACGTATTCTAGCCGGCAATAGACTTTTGCTTTAGTAGATATATCACAAAGGAGGTTTATTCAATTAGTTCATTTACACTAACACCGGTTTCCACAGACTATCTAGATTTTGTTTCCACCGAAATGCGTTCAGTTATTATATACATTTAGTATTTAACCGAATAACTTTGTTTGGTCGTAATAAAAGTTATATTTTCTAGTAAATGTTTTAATAGTAAATCTCATTGTTGTTTTAAAATAGGTATTTTTGTACAAATACTCATTTAATAGTAATTTCGTCTCACATTTTTCACAAGAAATGGAATGTTATCTTGACCTTCTGCCTGCACAAGGGGGGCAAAAAAAAAAAAAGAAGAAGCGGCAATCAGAGAAATTTTTCCAAACAAAACAAACATTTTCATTTCAATTTCCTTTTGATTTTTATTGTTTACTATTAAAATACTTAGATAATTACCAAAAAATCGTTGCAGCTCGAAAAACTCCGTTCATATAAACTATTTGAAGGCACATTACGAGAGAAAAAAGTTTAGTGCAAATGTGATTTTCGTGCATTGTTGGATGAGTCCTCCTGTGGATGCATCACATAGGGGAAAATTCCCCATGCTTGGTATTAGAAAACGTGGCAAGAATCATCCATGAAGAGCAATACATAAGAAACAACGGTTTTGGAGACAGTGATTTGATAGTGTTTGATAAACATACCTACTTACATTTTGGACTAGGTACCTATATTATGAAAATAAAGAAATATTATGCCTACTTATGTCGTTTTAATTAATTTAAAAGTGAGTAGGTAGGCTACCTAGCTTGTAGTTTTATTCCCGCATCCACTGATCATTTAGGCAGGCTTAAATTTGTAGCAAAGGTAGGTAGTCAGAGTAACATTGAAGCACACAAGTTTTCTAGGGGCTGCGCAGGCTTGTGGGGGTGACCTAGGTAGTAGGTAAAATTTCAGCGGGCGCTTCGCCTAGGCTCTAGGATACAAACAAGAGTCAATTTCAGCCTCCACAAGTTGATTTCGCCAGATATTCTATGATAAGTTCGTCCGTTTGGATTTTTACCGAAAGTAGATTTCTATTTGACACTAGGTAGATACTGAAATGTCTAGTAGAGATCTCAATATCTACTGCTGCCGACCAGTCGATACATGTCTATCGGTTAACGGTCGATATATATCTACAGTGATATGTCCAGAATACGATATCTATTGCAAATTTTTATATCTATTGAAATTTGACACTTTGAGGGATATTTATCTATCGTGATAAAATATCTATCGGTCTAGAATCACCCCCCAGGTCTACGTAGGTGCAGCGATAAAGACGCTTTGATTTATTATTTGTTTATCTGTCTACCTTTGCGACTACGGAGCGGCTAAATGAAATGTTTGGTGCTCAGTGGATACTGGATAGGACGACACGACACGGAGCTCAATGTCACCTGACCTCACGCCCCTCGATTTTTTTATGGGGCTTTGTGAAAGACGACGTTTATGCAAAAATAAAATAAAATGTATTATCAAAAGTGAGGGCGAATATTCAGCGCCGCCGGTTACATCTTTGTGTCCGACGTGGTGGCGGCGGCTACATTGAGAACTTGAAGATTTAATGAGTGTAAGGCGCTAGGTGCATAAGGTCACAATGAAATTAATAGTAAAGTGAACAAGGTGAAGTGAAATTATTTGATTTCTTTGAATTCCTTGGTGTCGCTTGATTTCCCCGCCCCGCGCCCCGCCGCCGCCACCGAGCCGGGCAGGCAGGCGCGGGCGCGGGCGCGGCACTCATAGGATGATTAATTTTTGTTGCGTATTTTACTATTAAGTTTGTTTGAAAAAATCGAAATTTCTATTTTGGACTTTAATTATTTTTTTATTTTTTTTATGAATACTTACAAGTAGCTCTACCCGTGTGTTCATTTAATGTCGCCATTGTAGCTACACGCTGTATATTCATGGACATTTCACACAACGCCCTCTAGTCCCAAACTAAGCAAAGCTTGTAATATGGGAACTAGATGCTGATAGAATGCTTATATACTTTTTTTTTGTAAATACATAATTATAATACATAGTAACACCGAGACACAGAACCAACCTCTACGTTCGTCACACACTAATATTTGTTTTTGGTGGGGTTCGAACCCACGACCCACAGCACGGAAGACAGACCTATTACCGACTGAGCTGTGACGCCTGACACAATTGTTGCCATAGGATAAGTTGATGTTTTATGTGTATAGGTATTGTGTACATGTTTGTACTAGTCCTGAAAATGTTTGGAAGTATGTGTGGTTATAATTAATCTTATTAATTAATTATTATTGCAAAATTTATTATATATATAAAACATCAAAATTATTGCAGGGCGTCTAGTCGCAGCGACGCGTGACCCGAGGGCTGGTGATTATCTGGGCCAGCGAATCAGTATTGCTATTCAGCGCGGCAATGCAGCCAGTGTCTTGGGCACGCTTCCGATTGCTACTGATTTGGATCAGTTGAGCTATCTATAAATCGTTTGCAACGGTGTGTAGATAGCTCAACTGCTTCATGTGTATTTTGTACATATTATAAATATTGTAAATACTTTATTAGTCATAATTTTCTTTATTAATTATGAATGAGTTACCGTAATATTCCTTGCGGAGCCGGCGCGTGACGTGTACGCAGTCAGGTTGATTTCCTTCACACAGAGATACAAGAGGTTTCTGTATTGATGGTAAGGCGTAGGAGCCCCGACGGGAGGAAATGGGAGAATCTCCTTGCATGGACGGACGTTGTCATCTGAAATAGATAGAAAACTCTTTATTATCTACAACAATATCCTTGACAAAAAATACACAAAGTTCATTATCTTCTTTTGCAATGTTAGATCAAAAGTTGAGAATAATATTACAGTTCTAAGTAACAGTCATGTGTAGTCTATGGTTAGGTATTGTGTTCTAATCTGGGGTAGTTCTATTGGCCTGTAATTACAATTAGTTACAGTCTGTAATGGTTATGTGTAGTGTATGCTTAGGTATGGTGTTCTTCTCTGGGGTAATTGACATATACAAATAATATCCTTATAGCAGAATTACAGTCGTTATAGCCTATAGTGGGTATGTTTAGTCCATCCTCAAGTATTGTATTTTAGTCTGGGGTAATTTACTTTTTTTATACACCTAAATGATGGAACAACTGATGTTAAGCGGTTACCTCTGCTTATATCAATTTATTGCCTCACTGAGCACGTCCACTGAGGACGCGCCTTGTGACTTGAAGTGCAATTTGTTTTAGAACCATTTATAGAAGCAAAATCTACTCAAAAATACTCGTGATAAAAATTGTATTCTAAAGCATATTGGGTTTGTTGGATTCCTTGGGAATCAGATGAATATAACAAATTCAGAGGTACCGTGTACTCTGCCAACCTTCCACTAACCTCCATACGGGTTCAACTTGGCCAGTTCCGGAGTAAGTCCATTCTTGATTTCTTCGGGACATGGAGAGACCTCAATCTTCAAAGTCCCAGGTATGCACTTAAGTTTCTTTGGGGCAGAGCTGGGGCGCTTGATTTCATTTAGGAACTTGTACAAGTCTTCGTCCCGGAGTTTGTCAGTTTCCTGGAACAAGGTTCTGTATACTCAAAATTTTGTTTTTTTTTTTACTTGCTTTAAAAAGTCTGTATTTTTAAGATAGTGGTAGATATTTACTTGAAAAGGCTACAGTGACTCATCGTCATCATCAACCTATATTAGTCTACTGCTGGACGTAGGACTCTCCCAAAACTCACCACAGAGCCGGTCTTTGTTTCTCATCCAGTGTCTGCCAGCTACATTTAGAATATAATATTATGTTAATATGCATTTTTTAAAACTGTAAAATTAATTTAAAAAGATGCAGTCTCCACTCAACAGTAAGTGCGGCTTGCACCAGAATCACTAAACGTGTTTAACAGCTAAATCGATTTAAATCTGACGTAATTGTATGACTTGACAACTCGCTAAATACTATTTAAGAGTTAAACGCGTTTAGGGATTCTGGTGCAATCCGCCCTAAGAGTACAGTAGACAGCGACTGACTTGCTTGAAAAGGCTAGTGACAGTAATGACAATGGGCTTGAAGTTGTGCAACGCGTTGAGCAACTCGTCTGGCTGGTGGTGCCTGCGCTCGACGGAGCCGCGCCGCGTCAGCGAGCCCCCGACCTCGCCCGCGCGCCGCCGCAGCTGCTCCAAGCTGCTGCTCGATGCTTTACGATCTGATTCATTACATACAATCCTACTAATATTATAAGCGCGAAAGTTTGTATGTATAAATAAATAAATATTCAGGGACATTTCACACAACACCCTCTAGTCCCAAACTAAGCAATGCTTGTAATATGGGAACCAGATGGCTGATAGAATACTTATATACTTTTTTTTGTAAATACATACTTATAATACATAGTACTTAACACCAAGACATAGAACAAACATCTATGTTTTCCACGCACAAATGTTTGTTCTTGGTGGGGATCGAACCCACGACCCACAGCACGGAAGGCAGAGCTATTACCGACTGAGCTGTGACGCCTGTCAAGGTGTTGGATATTAGCTACTTACCCAGACTGTTAGTATTAGAAGCGTTGAGCGGAGCGGCTGGCTCGGCGGGCGGCGCGTCGCGTTCAAGACTAGCGGAGCCGCTCAGCAAGTGCACAAGCGACACGCCGCTCCACGCCAGCGGCATGCGGAAGCGGCCGAGGCGCGCGCACGCCGCCGCCGCACTCACGCGCACCTTTTCACGATTCTGAATAAGATAAGATAAGATAAATTTTTATTTGTCCCCAATTACTTAGGTATACATGAAACAGTTTCGCTTGCAAGCAGTTAGCTACCTGACCCCGCCTTTTTCTTTTGTCTTCTTATTTTGACCAACCAGAAACCTAAAAATCTATTTATTTTTATGGCGGCCCATTGTTTTCATAACTTTTACACCCGAAATAATTTGCTTCTATTGGCATTCAAAAATTAGCAGCTAGTCGGCTTACAGAAAATGCTCCCTTAAGGTGGTAAGGTAGAACTTTTGTTGATAGTACAGTAGGTAATATAAATACAGACAGTACAGATAGGAACAATAGGGTAAAACAATACAATGGTTAAACTTCCAGTATTTGGATGGGTGACCGCTAGTGGTTACATCTGAGCGCTTCCGTCCTTCAGAGAGTACGTTACACTAAGTCAGCCGTCGTTAAGTCACGACAGAGGCCTTAAGGCGACCTAGAGACTACGTCCCCGTGGCCATTAACTCATACGAATGAACGAACTTGCAATATTTGTATGTAAAAAATTACGATAAAGTAGGCATCCTTTATTTTTAACCGCCGACGCAAAAACGACGGGGTGTTATAAGTTTGACGTGTCAGTGTGTGTGTGTGTGTGTATCTAAAGCAACGTAGCTCGTGAACGGATGAACCGATTGTGATTTTGTTTGAAAGGTGAATTAGTCGGGAGTGTTCTTAGCTATGTTTGACAAAAATCGGTCCAAGATTCGGGGGTTTTTAAATGTTTAATTTAATTTCTTGTTAAACTCGAGATTTAATTTTTGCTACTTGTGTAGTCTCAAAGAAGTTCAGAATGAGATTAAGATCCAAGTACTGTAACTGAGGAGACGAGGTTGCAATACCAACCTTATCATCCTTGATATAAGGTTCAACACACTCATTAACATCCCCCTGAAGAACTTTTTCAATCTTCACCACTAAAAACACATCGGGCGATGGGTTTGTGATATCGAAAACTGCACTTCGACTCATCGTAGATAAATCTGCGTGCGGTATATGTACTGACAACATTTGCTTAGTGCTTTCAGAGTTGAGATTGAAGTAAAAGTTTTCTGATAACTTTTTCTTTTCTTTTGCGTCGTAAAGTGCCATCGAAGCGAAGAGAGGCTCCACATCTAGTTCCAATCTGTAATTGAATAAGGATATTGCGTTATTTCTCAATACATAACGTACCTTGCTCACAAATAAATGTGACAATCCTAAATGTATCCAGCGCATCCGAGATACACTGCGCGGTGACGCTACAACGTGCGGCAGTCGAGCTGGCGTTGACGCGCAATATGATTCGAATACGTTAGGTTTACGTAACGCGGCGACTGTCAGAGTTGTTGGTTTCTCATAGACAAACAAGAGAACAAACAAGATACAAGAGGCTATTGCGTACAATGGACGGCATTATCGCTAAAAGCGACCTCTTCCATACAATAAGTATTTAATAACCTCGTACATCTAACCCTTACAACATAAATTTGCTTATTTTTCTCCACTTTACTCATATATTTTTTTCATTGGAGGCAAAATGTGAGGCAATGCATCGTTATCGTTACACTTTATTTACTATTTGTCAAATAGCTTTAGTGTGCAACATCATGCAGATTTGATCAAAAGCATTTTACTACAATCCAAAATTGGACACTCAACAGAACTCTTAAAGTTTTTAACCTGGCTACATAGCAACGTGAACTTACTTAAGTTGATGGCAAGTGACCATGATCCGATGTCCCATGACTTCTCCTGGCATTTCCGCGGCGAGACGCCTTTCTACCGCCTCTTCATCATCCAAGTATGGAGTGTACAGCCCGAGGAGATCAGCCTGACGGTTCTCCAACCTGGAGACAGTTCAATAACTATGTATCAGAGCCCGGCGGTTCACTAAAATGATAATTAATTCAATTTAGATAATCTGCATTTTTAAAATTTTCAGATTGAATAATTTTTGCTGAAGTGACACACAAGATAAACTAAATGACAAGGATTTAACTAAAGTCAGATTCACACACAATAGTGTAATGTTTGTTTTTTAAAAAATTATAAAATTATTGTGATTGGGATGAGATAAAAATATCATCTGTTTTGGCTATAATTAGTTGAATTTATTTATCAGTTTTTTACGGAATTTAGAGTCTTTTAAAACGATGATTTATCAGATAAAAATACTTTTCTGTAAAAAAATGACCCACCGTCTAGCCTCATTGACAGCGTCCACCTGTTCCTGTGGCTTCCTCTCAAACAAATCCGGGATGAGAGGATCTGATGAAGAACTGCGTAGGTCCAAACTGGCCCATGACCCTCGCGCCGTCAGCGTCTCGTTGCACGATGATGATGATGAGATGGATGCAACTGACTGGCGACCGCTGGAGGGTTGGGATTCAATCTGAAAGTATCACTGGGATAAGTGAAGCTTTTATTGCCAATATCGACAGAAACATATAGTTGACATGCCAGCACGCATGCAGCACAAACTGAAGCACAACCTTTGATTATCGAGACTACAACAATATCAGTCAACCGAATGGTATAAAGGTCTTTGTGTTCTGTGGATATACGAACTAGAACTGCCCAAAGCCCGTCTTTCGTACTTCATCTAGCTACGGGAATTATGGCTGATACAAGGTCATCACGACATCTTAAATCATCATCTTTGGTTATTGGCTATTGTTATATCTCATGTTAAGTTTACATAATATTCGTTATTAAGTATAATGTTTTAAATTTCTTACACAGTTTGTTACATAGCTATGGATCGTTATTTTGTTGTATATAATTTAAATTTTATTTCATAATTCTTCAATTGTTTATTTTTTATAAATGTAAATATTTTTAACGCTCAACTTAGTTTTAAAATAGAATAACGCCTTGGAGCATTCTGTAATGTTATTTTATTAGTTAATAAAGAATTTGAATTTGAATAAAATCTCTTCATTCAACTTCTTGGTTTATGGCCTTTGGGACAGATTGTCACAATTCTGCAAGTGTCTGTTTTTAATTTAATTCAAAACTACAATACCTGCAGTGCTGAAGACAGCTCTTCGGTAGAGATCGCGCAGGGTTCATCGACCTCGTACTGGTGCCTCGGTGCTGCGTGTAATTTCTCGAGCCGCTCGACGAGCCGCTCGCGTCCGTGCGACGAACCGGAATACGCACGGAACTTGTGCTCTACTACTGTGTAGTCAGAGGTGTAACAGCGCAGACAATCGCGGACGAACATCGGCGCTTTTGCTCTGCAATACAAGTATCGATTATGGGCGATATCAGTTCTTAATTTAAACACTTTATTAGAGTGAGTCTATGGAGTGATTCGCTCAAATCGCAAGCGTAATTACGTTTTTATAGGTAAGTAAGTAGATTACCACTAAATTTGCAGTACAGTTTCCAATGAGGAAGATGAGTTAGGCATTTTTTCCTGTTTTTATAGCTTAAATCAAAAGTCTAGAAGATTGTAAGGACAACTGTGAAAGAATTTTGGCGATAGCTCAAAAACTGAATTTTCTACGATTTTTTAAAGTTTGGATTTTCAAAATCTGTTTTTAGCCCGGCGATTTCGCGTGTGACGTCAGCCAGGTCCGATCGCTCACCAGCGCGTTTTAAGCGTTTTCTGCCTTTACGTTTCTATTTATATTTCTGATAAATAGGGAGAAAAGTACCAATATTTTTATGTAATATTGTGCCTTTAAGTCCTAAGGACACTTTTAACGCTTCAGATAAACTTTTTAACCACCGACTGAAGAAGAAAGGTGTTCTAAGTTTGAGGCTTTTTTGTGTCTATGTGTCTGTACCTTTCAAGGCTCGTAGCTCCAAAAAATCACTCGTAATTTTTTTATAACTATTCTTGAAATGGAAAGCAGATAAATCTGGCATAGTTCTAAGCCAAGTTTGGTAGAAATCGGTGCAGCGGTTTCCGAGTTATGAGGATGTTTATCAGCCCTCGACACGCATTTTGAAGGGTTCTCAGGCATATATTGATTGTAGTTTGAAACATTTGGTTCTTATACCAGTATAACGTGAGCTACTATTTCTTAGTGTTTCATTGATTTTGTATATCAGGTAAGACTGGTAATGAGCAAGATTGTGTTATCGACGTGATTAGCAATGTTTTTAACCCCCGACGCAAAAACGATGGGGTGGTAAAGTTTGACGTGTGTGTGTGTGTCAGTGCGTGTGCGTGTGTCTGTGCGTGTATGTGTGTGTGTGTCTGTCGAATGCGCGCGTTGGTGCGCGTGCGGATGCGGATGGTAGTAGTCTAAGTCACATTGTCTACTAAGGACGTGCCTAGTGAGACATTGTACTGTCAAGTACAATGTCTCACTAGGCACGTCCTTAGTAGACAATGTGACTCGCTAAGAAGAAGAAGAATGTGACTTACACTAGGACGTGCCTAGTGAGACATTGTACTGTCAAGTACAATGTCTCACTAGGCACGTCCTCAGAAACTAAGGACGTGCCTAGTGAAGCATTGTCTACTGAGGACGTGCCTAGTGAGGCATTGTCTACTAAGGACGTGCCTAGTGAGGAATTGTCTACTAAGGACGTGCACGTGCGGATGCGGATGGTAGTGGTCTAAGTCACATGACAATGACAATGTGACTCGCTAAGAAGAAGAAGAATGTGACTTACACTAGGACGTGCCTAGTGAGACATTGTACTGTACAAGTACAATGCCTCACTAGGCACGTCCTTAGTAGACAATGCCTACACATACATATAGTGCAATGCCTCACTAGGCACGTCCTTAGTTACGAAGGACGTGCTTAGTGAGGCATTAGCAATGCATTGCTTAAGGACGTGCCTAGTGAGGCATTGTACCTACTGTACAATGTCCTTCGTAACTAAGGACGTGCCTAGTGAGGCATTGCACTATATGTATGTGTAGGCATTGTCTACTAAGGACGTGCCTAGTGAGACATTGTACTTGACAGTACAATGTCTCACTAGGCACGTTCTAGTGTAAGTCACATTCTTCTTCTTCTTCTTAGCGAGTCACATTGTCTACTAAGGACGTGCCTAGTGAGGCATTGTACTTGACAGTACAATGTCTCACTAGGCACGTCCTTAGTAGACAATGTGACTTAGACTACTACCATCCGCATCCGCACGCGACCCAACGCGCGCATTCGACAGACACACACACACATACACGCACAGACACACGCACACGCACTGACACACACACACACGTCAAACTTTACCACCCCATCGTTTTTGCGTCGGGGGTTAAAAACATTGCTAATCACGTCGATAACACAATCTTGCTCATTACCAGTCTTACCTGATATACAAAATCAATGAAACACTAAGAAATAGTAGCTCACGTTATACTGGTATAAGAACCAAATGTTTCAAACTACAATCAATATATGCCTGAGAACCCTTCAAAATGCGTGTCGAGGGCTGATAAACATCCTCATAACTCGGAAACCGCTGCACCGATTTCTACCAAACTTGGCTTAGAACTATGCCAGATTTATCTGCTTTCCATTTCAAGAATAGTTATAAAAAAATTACGAGTGATTTTTTGGAGCTACGAGCCTTGAAAGGTACAGACACATAGACACAAAAAAGCCTCAAACTTAGAACACCTTTCTTCTTCAGTCGGTGGTTAAAAAGTTTATCTGAAGCGTTAAACGTGTCCTTAGGACTTAAAGGCACAATATTACATAAAAATATTGGTACTTTTCTCCCAATTTTTCAGAAATGTAAATAGAAACGTAAAGGCAGAAAACGCTTAGAAAGCGCGGGTGAGCGGTCGGACCGGCTGACGTCACACGCGAAATCGCCGGGCTCAAAACACATTTTGAAAATCCAAACTTTAAAAAATCGTAGAAAATTCAGTTTTTGAGCTATCGCCAAAATTCTTTCACTGTTGTGTTTTGGACGTAAAAATCTATCGATCTACATTAAAAAAAAAATACGCTCATCTTCCTCATTGGTGACCTCCACGGTGTTAAAAATTCGTAGAGCAATACAAGGTATACCTATTTAAATAAATAATAAAATTATTGTATAATCTAAGGGAAACTCACAGATCTTCATCGGGTAGAACATGTGTAAGTGTCCTGATGCGTCGCGGGACACAGCACAGCTCCATATCGGCTGAGGGGTACGAGAGGGGATCCCTCTCGCCCATCAGCCGATCTGCCACCTCCTCATAGTCAGGAGGCTCTATCATGTCGCAGAGAGATAGCTGGAAACATTTAGAATAATTGACTGTTTTACTAATTATATTATTATGTTTTATTAATAATTTTTTATATTTATTTAATTATGTGGCCACTGCCTATAACATGCAGAATACTACAGCTACAAGTATACTAATATAATAACTATCTATGTTCTGTTAGTTTCCACTTGCTAAGATACTAAGGAATAGGAATCAGGCTTGGACGAATGAATCAGGTCGTGTACAAGGACCGTTGATCCATAAATGAAATATTTACACCTTACCAGGAAAGGATGATAGCTCATTCAACACATGCACAGATGGGTACTAGGTATGATTCATAAACAACCAGTTCTCTACTATGGAATACTTAGGTATTTTTTTACAAAACTCACAGAAGACGAGCAGCCAGATAGAGTCCCGACCTTTGACTGGTTAGAATACCCTTTACGAACCTCACCAGCATTCCTATAAATAGGGAAAATCAATCCTGAAGTATTATTATCTCGTGTCCCATCATGCATCATGAAGCAGAACCTCCACACAAGGACAGAGAAAGCATTTACCCGGAAGATTGCTGGTATTTACGGCCGAGAGTCATCTATTATAAGGTTACAGGGTTAGTGTTTGAAATAAGAGGCTATTATTGATTTATTTCTCACAGGATTCCGTTGAAAACAAATCGAAAACACCCTTGTTTACAAAACTAAAACTGACATTTTGTTTGTTTGATGAATTTTGATTTTGTTTGATTGGTTGATTGAACTTTGATTTGACGTTACGAGGTTGGTGTTGCTAGTGTCGAAAAACAATAAAACTCAAAAATTACTGAAACCGGAAGACACTAGCTCCTGTGTTGGTACTGAGCCCGGGACATAGAAATAGAAAAAGAAAGTCATGCATAAAACTGGGACTGTGTGTAAAGAGGTTTTTATTTTTTGTAACAAACTTATTTAGATTTTTGCTTTTATATTTTCATATGTAAAATAAATGATCAAAAATGGAGTAGGTAGATAGATAAATGAGTCATACATAGGTACTTGATCTTTCGAAAAACTATGTAGGTAGGTCCATAGTTTTTCGTAAGATCAAGTCTAGTTGTTCTAATTCGAGAATTTCGGTCTGGGACTCGAACACACGACCTTCCTTTTCTAAATTGGTAGGTAGGTACCTACTTATGTAAGTAGTTGATTTCTAAGTACCTACCTAGGTATTTGATATCTTAAATCATGAATTAACCTTCATAAAATAGCTTACAAGTTCACGTTCATGTTTTTCCACTGGTTCAAACAAAGCATATGCAAGTACTATCTACTAATTCCCATAACAATGCCCTAACGAGCATGTGATCCAACAGCACGTGTGCTAAACTTTACATTCTAAAATCACGGAAAAAAACTGCGTAGTGTAATCCTTCTGCTCACGTTTTCAAATTAAATTGGATCAGGCGGTCGCGTGGCGCGGGCTTCGCTAACACGAGACTGCGAACAAAAAATTCAGAGCCGGGCTTTCCTCGCAAAGAAGGCGAAATAATAACTTAGGTAAGTAGTAATTTTTAAGCTAGGCAGTTCGAGGTACTTATTAAAAAAAAAACCTTTTAAAAAAACTAAAATGTCGACTCTGAGGCTCCATATTATACCCTCTTCATCATGGTCATCATCCGCCCGGAGCATTTCGGCATCAAATCTGCGGTTTAGAACGTTTTTGAGTTTTCTACGTCATTTTGACGTCATCCCTATTAGGGCGGCTTGCACCAGAATCGCTAAACGCGTTTAACTATTAAATAGTATTTAGCGAGTTGTCAAGTCATATAAATACGTCAGATTTAAATATATTTAGCTGTTAAACACGTTTAGCGAGTCTGGTGCAAGACGCCCTTAGAGTAAAATCTCTGCCGAAGTGAGCTAAGGCCCCAGACGAACCAAACGGTTGCATCGATTTCTACCTAGCATATATATATATAATATAAAAGTTCATTTATTGAGACAACTTGGTCCATATTGTTAGTAGGTAACAGAAACTTACTTATAACTAATAATGATTTTGTCCTCTGGGTGAGTTTCCACACCAAAGGACAATTATATTTTTCGGCAATCACTTTTAGGATGCTGTTAGCATAGTTGAGAAACATTTCAGTACCACCTAGGTACTTACTAAGTATCAGCTTTAAGGCGGTGTCTTTTCTTACAAAAAAAGAAATCGCACTGAAATCGGACAATTAGATTCGGCGGTAGGTACCTACGTGGTCCCAGATAGACACACTAGGCCTCAAACTTATGAAGTAGCTATGTGTCTCTTTTAACCCTCTATAAGTTTTAGGCCTTTGTGTGTCTTTTTAGAGAAGTAGGTATGTACTGGAGGTAACTTTTAATTCCCCTATAAAAACAAGGCTTTTCATCTCAACACGCCACTAAGTTGTGAAATAGGGCACACGGCAAAAAACGTGATAAAAATGACCTTTAATCTCTTTGAAATGAAAAACTTCAAGATAAAAATTAAATACTCAAGTTTGAGAAAATGTTAAGGTCCCGTCTGACTGAAAGCAAGTTTGATGTGCGGGGTGGAGGTGGAAGGGTAGGTCTATGTCCTGTAGTGTCTACGTGTCTAAGTACTATCGTGTATTCATTAATCGATGGTACTATTCAACTACTAAGTACTATTTAAGTACTATTGTGTCTAATCGTTTGCAACGGTGTGTAGATAGCTCAACTGCTTCATGTGTATTTTGTACATATTATAAATATTGTAAATAAATACTGTATTAGTATCTAGTACTATTGGAATAATAGAAATAGATTTTTATACTTCTCCATAAACGAGGTAGAAAAAATTTAGCAGAAGAGAATGAAGAAACCTGCTTTTTAATAGCCTTTTCTTCCCGTTTTTTTAGATATAAATTAGTTTAGCTTTTATATTTAAGTAGGTACTTTACTTACTTCTTATAACATTGGCACTACTTTATATATCATTGTTATGAAAAAACATATTCTAGTTTAATTATTTATCTCCACATCGACCTTACGTTTAGGTACTTTTAAAATTCTAATTAGCGATAGACATTTCAGTGGGTACGCCCTCTTAAGTTGTCTACTTCATACTACCTAGGTATTCTGTGGTTCTTCTATCAAAAAGTTTCAAACTTCACAGAAAAGAAATCATTTCGTTTGTAAGTGGCTATTTCGGACTGAAAAAATAAAAGAATGGTTTTGTAAGTCTTCGGTGAAATTAATTTGGTTAGGTAAGTATGCTGAAACTACGGTAAGTACCTAGGTAAGTAGAAATCTACCTAACTTAAAATAAGAAAAAATAAAACAAAGTCTCTATTATATTGCAAAGTTTTTGAAAAAAAAACTCTTGTTCGGAAGCCGGTTGTCAAGTCATTCGCACTCACCGGGCTTGGGTTTGAGATTGACTATTTATAATATGGAGTCCAATTGTACTAATACTAGAACTAATTTTCGTTGACTTTATGTCATGACTAGTAGATAACATTATAGGTCAAATCTTTATAAGTAAGATAGACCAAAGGTAGACCTACGACTTATTCTGTACCTATCCTAAGGTTTACTTGCAAAAAATATAGTAAAATCACTTAAAATACAAAATACATGTGGTACTAACGAGGTAAGTATTGATTTCATAAAGCCTGCACCTCGATACTTCGACCTATCGGTTTTTGAACAATTATTTCGCCCCAAGCGTCTGGTAGATCCCTAGGGAGCATCGAGGCTCAAATGTCAGAGGCCCCGCACTAACAAACGAAGTAGGTATACCTTACCTATCTACTTATTTAAAAGTCAAGTTATTTTCAACATGAACAAACAAATCGAGTTAAAACTCGGTCTGATAATAAAGTTTTTATTATAAACATTAGTTGAACTAACTGAATTAAATCTACGTTGTTTGAGCCCCGCCCTAGCGTGCAGGGCGGGCGGGAGACCACCTTCAGTGCTAAACGCGCTGCTCTGAACAACGCACGTCTGTTATACGAATGAATAAAAACTCTTTGACAATAAAATAAAAAGTGTGTTCAGCCAGTATCGTGTGAGACTTTATTTACAAAAGAGAATTTATGTCTGAAACCTTAGTATCACAGCATAGTATTATATCTATTACCAGTGGTATCACAAAGTTTTCTGCTCCGTGTTTTTATCTAGTGTTAGGTAGTGTTTTAGCACTACCCACAGACTAATAGGATCTAACTTTTAAACGTACAGATAATAGTTTATGTATCATACTAAATTCTGAATTCCAAAGTTTTGAGTGGGATCGATAAACTAAGATTGATTAAGATTTTTTAGTGACTAAATATTAAAAAAGTGCAACAGGAGCCAGAGTCGAAGACCATTGATATGATTTTATACGACGTAAGTTTAAAGCTATCACACATATCTGAGTCCGTTATGAATTTTATTTATTTCTGTATTCATGCGTATCTGCAAGGCGTTAGTTACCGCTTACCATCAAAAGTTGTAGTTAGCCAATAGTATAATTTGCTATAGGTATTGCAATAATCTAACTTATTCGTATTTTTATGCTCTGTCGGAGTTTTCTTTATGTTAAGTATCTAAACTATAAATATCGCAACAATAAACTAGGAGATTCCACAGAGAAATAAATAAAATAAATAAATAAATATTCATGGACTTAAATGTTACGAATGAACCAATAGAACTCCAGACAACTTCGTTCAATTTCATTAAGTTAGTAATTAAAGTGCAACTGGAATTTACGGCTCCATCACGCGTACAGTCTGCAGCAAAAGTTTGTTAAAAATATTTAAGAAGATAATTACAATAAAGGTAGGTAAGTAGAAGTACCCATTTCGACTTTCGAAGTGAACCGAATAGCCAATCTAAGGTAGTTACCTACTTAGTAAAATTAACAGCAGAATATCCATTTTCAACCATAGAGAATGTTTTTTGACGTTTTCTATTCTTCTTCTTTATTTTATATATCTCAAAATCCATCGAAATTAAACAATAACACTCACAATAACACCAAGAAAACAATTAAAATAAAAGTGCTACGTTGCTTCCAAAAATGCCAGAACTCGTAGAATGTCTTGGCTACTCAGAATATTGAACCTCCTAGGCTGAGAGGAACTAAACGAAAACCTCACTACGGGAATCCACAATTCTTGCTTCTCATTTACCTGTTCGTTGAGTCACAACTTTGCAATGATTTATACAGCGTCAAGGGCCACTTTTTACCCACACCACGACGGTTCTTATTTTGCACAGACTCTAGTAGAATAAATTTTCACATTTCAATAACTTGACATTTCAGTTGTGCAAACGCCTGAGTGCCCATGGCAAGTACATCCTGTGACCTCCCCTCCGCCTTCTGTGGTGTTTGGGTCTAAGGAATGGAAAAAGAGCGATTTTGACCTAAGCTTTTTTTTTGTACTACTAAATGATGGAACAAGCTGATGGCCCACCTGATGTTAAGCGATTACCTCTAACAATGCATTGCTTCACTGAGCATGTCCACTGAGGACGTGCCTTGTGCACTGCGTCTGTCACTCTGAGACATAAGTTTTTTTTCCTTCCTTGTTTTAGTAGAAACGGATAGTATTTTATCTGAGGCAAAGCTTTATTCGGAGTTGAACGAACTGCTAAGTAGAGCTTTTTTGTATTATCATCGGACTCTTGCAAAATCCTAAGGGTTTTTTGACAGGCGTCACAGCTCAGTCGGTAATAGCTCTGCCTTCCGTGCTGTGGGTCGTGGGTTCGATCCCCACTAAGAACAAAGATTTGTGTGTGGCAAACATAGATGTTTGTTCTATGTCTGGGTGTTACTATGTATTATATATATATATATATATATATATATATTTTTATATTCATGGACATTTCACACGACGCTCTCTAGTCCCAAACTAAGCAAATATAAGTATGTAATTACAAAAAAAATAGTATATAAGTATTCTATCAGCGTCTAGTTCCCATATTACAAGCTTTGCTTAGTTTGGGACTAGAGGGCGTCGTGTGAAATATCCATGAATATTTATTTATTTATTTTATGAAATAGGGAACAAAAACTATGTATTATTTATATATATATATATATATATATATATATATATATATATATTTTTATATTCATGGACATTTCACACGACGCTCTCTAGTCCCAAACTAAGCAAATATAAGTATGTAATTACAAAAAAAATAGTATATAAGTATTCTATCAGCGTCTAGTTCCCATATTACAAGCTTTGCTTAGTTTGGGACTAGAGGGCGTCGTGTGAAATATCCATGAATATTTATTTATTTATTTTATGAAATAGGGAACAAAAATGAGACATTGAAAAATAAGTGTAGGGGCGGAAAACAGACGGCCCATCTGATTTTGAGCGGTTATCTCTGTAATGTGCACACATCTTATTTATTTCTCTCTTTAGCAAATAGGGTATAAAGAAGTGATGTCTACAAACTAAACTAAAAGTAACTTAATCTAGCTTAGCAGACTAAATTGTTTTCCTGAGACCTGGTGCCTACTAAGGTATTACAAAAAACCTGTGTCGCGGGTCACCAGGCCCACCTCAAATGTATAATAAGGTAACATGAGTGGGATCGTGTTTCCAGCTGTCTGCAGGGGTATGCCAATCAAAGTTGAACTGCAAAGTTTTAAATCATGGTCAGTTCATACTAACTCATAGTTATTCTGTGACTAAATAGTGACATTATGACGTCATTTGATGTGTTTTCGCGCATATTTTGCTGTCAAGTGTCTAAAAAGAATGATCACGTGGTACAAAATTGTACCACGTGACCTGAAGAAATTACACTGGGCAGTGAAATATAACTTGACGGCAAAAGATTGGCATACGGAGGCTGTATGTATCTTTGCATTTTCACAGAATTCTCCCCACACGGGATAACTTCAAGAACTTTTTACTTACCACGAGTCGGTATCATACACGCGTGTCGCATAATTTGACTCCTATTTAACGTCCTCCGTCAATCATCGTTTATCACTTGCACTGAGAAGCTGCGAAGGCCGTACACATTCTATGAAAAAGAGACCTAACGGCATAGGCACAAGGTTGAAAGTATAATGTTACAGGGAGATGAAGGTATGGGGCTGGCTATGAGGTTACGGCGCGCGCAGCATCTGAAGTCTAGTGATGTGATATTTAATGATGAATATCGATAGTTTGCGTTATTTGCTGTTTGTGATTTTTGCAACTTTGTCATCATTGCAAGAATCTTTAAAACTATACTATTCATAGTTATTCTTATTACGTTATACTTGTACTATGTACCTAGTCATCACTGTTAAATAAGAAGAAAACGGGATATTTAGTAGGTATTTACTAAATAATAAAAAATACACATGGGAGCCAATCGACTCGAAGAAGAAGAATAAGAAGAAGAAGAAGAAGGACCAGAAAAAAGGTTAGGTAGTTATTTAAAATTATTGGTATTGGGTAAGGTTCACGAAAACAGTACCTACTTTTCCTATTCAGTATCTAAAATACCACTGACCAAATAATTTGAAACAGTAGAGCTACAAACGTAAAACACCCACTCTTTCATCGACAACCAACCACCCCTGCAGTGATCCCCGCCACCGCGCCAAGGATGGACGTATCCGTATTGCAGCCCCGCGGCTGAAAACCCCTGAAAATACACCAAATTGTGACACAAAACAAACTATAACATGTAACTATAAAAACTTACAGTGGAACACAGCATTTCAGCCATGGGCGTGGATAGTCAACCACCACAGAGACCAACTGTAAGTTACTGAAATGAAAACTGAAATATTATGACGTTAAATGTTCTCTAAGGGACATCTTTTTGTAGATTTGAACCATTACAAACGCAAATAAATGACTTATTAACAAAAGCAATACAGTGCAACTTCAATTGCATGTTTAATTACTACTGCAGATATAGTATATAGTTAGAGACAGTTAAATCTAGAATGAATGCTCAATCTATTGATCTTTATGGGAATTGCAGGCAAATGTGACAAGATGAAGACCATTATTGTATTAGATAGGTACCTATTATAAATAAACCTGGGTATATTATATTTATTAGCTTTATATTAGCAGTAATGAACTTGCAACCGGTCACGTACGTATGAAATACAAACTAATGCACTTATGCATGTCTCAAATGTACCTAATGTGTACGTGCATTTACTATTTACTCCTTCAAAATCTAAAGTACAGAGCCAGAGTAGGTACATATTGAAATTTTACAAAATGTTTAGTTTAGCAGCCGTCCAAGCCAAGTTGACATAATAAAATCTCTAGAGAGTAGATAACTCATTATTAAGTACGAGAATGACATAGAGTACTTAAACAATAAATCACATGATTATTAGAACGTCAACGTAGAACTAAGGTAGAAGCTGCAGTGATACCTACTATAAAATTTTAGCTATAAGTAAGGCTAGGTTTGGACCGGTATAACGTCCAAACTTTATTAACAAAACGCTCCTGCACACATTTCTATGGCATTGATAATTCCACTGTTAGTTATAACTTTTAAAATCTAGTGTAGGTTGTCATGTCGGGCAGTTGGAAAACCGTCGATATTTCAAGACGAGTAATTGTGCCTTGATCCGGATTCCAGGGGAAGGTCGGCAAACATCCTGACAGGATGTCGATTATCCCCAATATATGTTTTCATAGCAATTCGCTAGTTTTGTAAATATAACCACGATAGCGATACAATTTGTATAATGTAGTGTCGTAGCAATAGGTACGTATAGTTAGGATCAAGAGTGAATGATAATAAACTTTAAAAAAAGGTATTTAAAGTCTAAAAAAATATGATGTAAATCATTACTTAGCGATAATTTTCATCTGCCATTTCTTTTCCGCGTTTTCACATTTCTAAAACTAAAAAAAAAACCTTCGAAACGGGTAGTTATGTTCCAAATTAGATTCCCCACCAGTTGTCCATTCCACGAGCTAAATGCTTTGTCCGTCGCAAAAACTGTTGTGTGACCAATCGTTTTGGTTACAACCTTCGTTGTCTGAACCAAAAAGTTTGCGAAAGAAACAAAATTATTGTTTGTATTTACAAACTTTGGTTCTCTCCGCCGCGATATAGTATTAACTGTGTCAATGTGACTGCGGGGTCTACATCCAAATAATGTCCCATTTGCTCGTTTGCCCCTTGTGCCCTACCCCCTGCACAAGGGAAGACTTCATGGATGCCACAGACGATGGGGCAAAGGTGGCGAAGTTCTACTCGAACTTCCTCTAGTCACTAGAATCTTGTCTTCATACCATTGACACGCAAAAAGAAGAAGATTTACTGTGCTGTAAAGTGATATGCCACTTTTCGCATCGTTTTATAAAAATCAAGTGGAGTTCTAGAATAAATAATAAATAAATAAATATTCATGGACTTTACACACAACGCCCTCTAGTCCCAAACTAAGCAAAGCTTGTAATATGGGAACTAGATGTTGATAGAATACTTATACTTTTTTTTTGTAAATACATACTTAGAATACATAGTAACACCCAGAAATAGAACATCTATGTTTTCCACGCACAAATGTTTGGTGGGGATCGAACCCACGACCCACGGAAGGCAGAGCTTTTACCGACTGAGCTGTGACGCCTGTCAGAAGAAGAAAATGGAAAACAATAGACAGCTGCTTCACCTTGATATTGATCAAGGTGAAGGTCGAGTAGACTTGCAGAAGCCCTAGAGCTATCGACTGCGGACGTACTTATGACTTATAAATCGAGGGCTCTATAAAAACCGACTGCACGTGCGTGACTCGCGTGACCACGCGTGACCACGCGTGACTCGTGTGACCACGCGTGACTCGCGTGGTCACGCGTGGTCACGCGTGGTACATCCAGCATCATTAGTAGTTGAATGAGGATTTGGAAAAAAATATTATTAGCACAAATATTTAATTTTTGGTCCAATATGTAAAAAAACGTAGCAAATAAACTAAAACAAAACGAAATAAACTAAAACTAAAATAAGCGTAGCACAATTGCTATTATTAAGTATATAGGACTAGCTTCCACCCGTGACTTGCAGTTCCAACGTGATTGAAACACATGCATTCAAATAGTTAAATTTTGACATTCTATAATATTAGTAAGATAGGATAGGATAGGATATAGGATAGGATTCTAAATTACTTTTTGACTAAAACCGCGTCTATTATTGTTATTTCTTACCGACTTAAAAAAAGGAGGAGATTCTCAATTAGTCACTAGAACATTCCCAATGAACTGTCATCATCATCATCATCTGATGATGAAGCTGTTAGTCGAATTGAAGTCGGGTTTCTAGTTTTGTAAACTTATAAATTATGTAAAGATTCAGTACACTCACTAAAGGCGTCTTGCACCAGAATCACTAATCGTATTTAACAGCCAAATCGATTTAAATCTGACGTATTTGTATGACTTGACAACTCGCTAAATACTAGAGTTAAACGCGTTTAGCGATTCTGGTGCAAGCCGCCCTAAATCCTATCCAATCCTACTAATATTATAAATGCGAAAGTTTAGATGTTTGTGTTTCAATCACGTCTAAACTACTGAACCAACTTGGATGAATCTTGGCATATATATAGTTTGTAGCCTGGATTGACACATAGGCTACTTTTTATCTCGAATAATTAACAGGATCTACAGGATAAAATGAACGAATAGGATTAGCAGCGCCAATTAGCAAGAGGATTTCGTTGTCATGTCATGTCACGTCAGTTTGACAGGGCGTAGTACAACCTCTTTGGTCTAACGACTAGCATTTGACATTCCAGTACGAGTTCGGTGTAATGAGGTGTAATGTCAAGTTTCTCAAAGAAGTATCCGCTCGGTACGCACAGATAAGACAAAAGAAGACAAAAAAAAATCCAGAGTCTCGAACACCGCCGCAAAGTTGCATGCCTATCGATCTTTTATAGGATACATTTCGGGGAATGTGCTCAGGAACTGCATGACCTGATACCACCATCCCCTTTCCACCACAGGACAAGTAGACGCACGGCACAATACCATCCATACTTGGTACACATTCCACCCATTCGCACCAAACGTTTTGGATCTACATTCATAATGCGAACTGCCAAGGAATGGAACGCGTTGCCGTCTTCTGTCTTTCCTGAAAAATATAATCTGGGTCTTTTCAAGGCAAGAGTGAATAGGTGTCTTCTAGACTGTCCTGCTCCATCGTCGGCCACATCGTCACTTACCATCAGGTGAGATTGTGGCCAAAGGACATTCTATATTATATAAAAAAAAAAAAAAAAGATAATATAATGTACACGGAAACTGTAGACGCGTACGAAGTCGCGGGTAACTGCTTGTTAAATATATAGGTATATAGTTTGTTTTATTAAATGTAGGTGTACCTACTAAATTCTACCACGGCTCTTTAAAATTCCTTCTACGCCGTAGCTCATTAGGCTACGCTCGTAGCGCGTTGCTACGAGCGTAGTAGGTGGCGTAGCGTGACGTAATAAACTCTCGTAGCAGATCTACGCGATCTCTGAATTTCACCCTTGATATTTTTATGAATTGTCTACTAGTTAAACGACTACTTTATATTCATTTACACGTTTGTACTGATTTAGGAAGCTCGCAATGTTACCTGCAAGTATTCTAAGACTAGTAAACTTCTGAGTGAGTTTTCAGCTCACTCAACTCTAATTGTTAGTGCATGCCTTCATTTTACACAAGTTTCTACCTCACACGTTTTGTATACTTAATATACAGCTGTAAATAAAAATTTACTTGTAAAGTAAAATCTCAATCTTTTAAAAATAGTCGTGCAATTCATCTCAATTTTTTTAGTTATGTTATTTATCTATATAAAAAAGAATTTTTGAAATCGGTTCATTAAGGACGTAGTTCTGATGTAAAAAAACATAAAAAAAAATACAGCCGAATTGAGAACATCCTCCTTTTTTGATGTCGGTTAAAAATGTCATGGACCATGTTATACCCATGCCCTGATAAACGGGACTCTGTATTTCCTGGAGTTTTTTTTTCAGATCAAGATCCTCTCAGCCTACTTTTTTTTTCACCATAGTTTTAGTGTTGAATTTGTTGAATATTCTTGATACTTTTCATGATGTCAAACAAAATAAGGATGCCGTGATGGTAGATCATTCTCTATCATGTTCTTTTAAATAGAGGAAAGGATACAAATTGATGTCGTTTTAATTTAACCGGGAGCTGCATGCGACACGGCACACGCGAGCCTTTTCAATTGGAACAAACCGCACAAAGGCTGCGGTCCCACTAGGCAAATATTTTGCAGCTGAATCTAAGCTAGCACGCACTCGTCGTCACGTGACTCGCGGCGGCGGCGGTCGAAATCAGAACTAGAATTTTTTTATTGTATAACTACTTATTGTACAAAAGAGATCTTAAATTTATTATTAAGTAAGTAGTACAAGTTTTTACAGATCCGACTAGATCAATAGGCTGTAGTCCCACTAGGCAAATAGTTTTGCAGCTGATAAGTAGTCGATTAGTTGAATCATAGCGCTTGTCGTCGACTCTGCTGCGATCGGCTAGAGTCAACCGTGAATTATTTGCCTAATGGGACAGCTTTATAATAATAATGCAAACGAAATAATTTATTCACATTGATCGGTATCTAGGCGAGATATTATTTACCCCGAACTTTGGAAAGTTTTGCTACGATTTTAGCACGCAAATTTGTTACTAAATACGTAAAAGTTTTTTGTCGTCGGCAGTAAGTAAATGAAGATTAATTAAGTAGGCAAGTACTATTGGAATAATTACATTTTTGACCGATTAAATTAGATTCTGAACACAGCAATGTTAACAAAACGCTGGATGGTGGAAAGTTTCAACCGAAGGATAATATACCTAAAAATAACGTCCCTTTTGACCTTTTCCAACTTCAAAGGAAGGGTAAGTTAAACATAAATGCTATCCAACACAACAGGCTTCGAAATCAAAAGGAATTACTCATTTTCATATTTTCTTGGTTTCAACCCATGTTATGCTTTTTATTTACTTTACCTTCGGTTAGTTCCGCTTGTCCAATTATTAGTAACACCTCTCACAACTGCAAATGTTCATAATCAGTATGAAAATGTATGTCCACCTACTTATACTGTTTGGATTTCGAACTATTAGAAGATGCGAATCGTGCGAGAGGGACGACAGTGTGTTTGTGTAGGACGGGCTGCGAGCGCGGCGCGCGCTTACACCTATTGCGCTCCCTTTCCAACGATTCTCTGCATTGTATGTAGCGTAGTTACGGTTGTATTGGGTGTATAACCTGACCTGTGGCTGCGTGTACCCACCTATTTCGTTGTTTACCGCAACCCAGGTGGTAAGACGGAGGTCGCACGCCTTGCTATTAACCCATTTCCTTGGGCGTGTATATTTTATAACCCTAAATAAACGCAAGAGGGTTTCACTAAAATTCCGTTTCATTTTCTTCGACGCCTTTTTCCTTTCCAAGTTATTCAGGCGATTGTTTCACAACGACATCATTTTGTCACGAGGTCTAATTATGTTGCACGGGAAGTAAAATTGTACAAATCTTCCTTTTACCATTTACTTTACATTTAACTTCTAAATGGTCCTTATATTGGTAGGTACTTAGGAAGGCTAATAACCATCTCATTTTATTGATCAAAACAATAACTATATACAAATACTAATAAGAAAATAGCATTTTTAACAAAAAAAAATTATTAAAATGAACTCTGAATTCTAAATGCTAGAGATAGAAAACAGAGTTCAAATCACCTCGTGCAGGCAGGGTGCCCAAAAGGCTGGCAACGTTACCTCTTTGTATGGCAATATTAATTCTCTGTCCAAGGTAAGCGCCAGCCCTTTGGTCATTTGTCACGTCCACCAACCTTTTGGATAACTCTTTGAATAGAACATTTAACTTGGTTTTTATATGATCGACTGTTATTGGGGTTCAATAAGCTTGATCGTCCAAGATCGTTTACGAATAAGGATTTTATGTTACTTGTTCGGCTATTGAACCGATAAAACTCAATGTAGAACCATTCGTTGTAGAGCTGTGTTTAGGCATAGACAAATAAAAAAATAGACCAGCAGACGTTTAGAAAATATCGTAACCCGAAAATGGATTACCTTCAAAGGCGTGAGATGTCGCTGGGTGTATCGAATCGGTAATAAATCAAAACGGTGTTTATTTTCTTGAACCTCTGGCGCGCTGACACTATAAGCAGTACGGAAATAAACGTCAGATGGCGCTATTTCAAAATTTTGCAAAGCGTATACCAAAATTCGGTTACAACGCGCGCGACGTTGACAGCTTGTGCTATGCAATGTCGAACGAGCGAGATAGAGTCTGGATGCAGAGCGGCAACAGTGCTCTGGTCGTATCAAGCTAGTAAAATAATAGATGTTTCGATTTTAAACCTAACGCCTTACCGCCAAGTGCGGTAATAAAAAAATACAAAGATATTATATGAAATCTTAAATGTTTTTAGCTTGATAAAATAAAACATAAAAGGTAGGTAGACTTTTAATTATATATTATTAAAATATCACACCCAATAGGTACTTGTTTAGTTATGTACTGAAACATTACCATACATTACGAACCATTTAGGTACGAACAAATAAGTTTTCTGCGGGTGTTGCCTAGGTCTTTTGTTCCTAGGCTATCCTGTTCTAGTTTTACTACCTACCTACTTATAAATAATGGAATAGGTATGTCTGAAGAAGGTAGGTAGGTACCTATAGGTATATTTATCAATATAAATATTCTAAAGTAGGTATATGATTGACTAGCAGTTACCCGCGACTTCGTGCGCGTGTACAGTTTCCGTGTACCTACTGGAATGTCAAACGCTAGTTGTTAGACCAAAGAGGTAGTACTACGTCCTGTCAAACTGACGTGACATGACATGACAATGAAATCCTCTTGCCAATTGGCGCTGCTAATCCTTTTCGTTCCCACGCATAATGGGCCAACTGTGAGTCTAAATGCGGAAAAGGGAGTCCCTTCAATTTCAATTTTTCCTTTTCGTTCATTTTATCCTTTAGATCCTGTTAATTATTCGGGATAAAAAGTAGCCTATATGTCAATCCAGGTTACGAACTACATATATGCCAAGTTTCATCCAAGTTGGTTCAGTGGTTTTGACGTGATTGAAACATAAACATCCAAACATCTAAACTTTCGCATTAATAATATTAGTAGGATTCTAAAAATTTCAAGGACGTAGTTGCGTTGCGACTTATCATTAAACTTGGTGGTAAAACGGCTTGTCTACTCATTAGCAGTGCCTTGATCACGAATAAATTTGACAATCGTGAACGTATCGTAACGCTAGCGTATCCGAGATACACTGCGCGGTGACGCTACAACGTTCGGCAGTCGGGCTGATGTTGACGCGCAATATCACTCGAATACGTTAGGTTTACGTAACGCGGCGACTGTCAGATTTGTTCGTGATTACCCCTCAGTACCTATTGCCGAGTATAGCACATTTCTGCTCGAAAGTCCAGGTCGTCATGCCAGCGCTTCCTCGGGCGGCCGCGACGTCTTCTACCCCCTGGGGGTATCCAGCCTGTGACTCCTTGAGCCCACCTTTCCGCTACTTTACGACCTACATCGGCGATTCCAGTTTTGGAGCGAAGTATTCTGTTCCGAATTCGATCTATTCTTTTCACACCTAAAATACTTCGCTCCATCACTCTTTGGCAAAGTAGTCAGCGACCACGTCTGAGCACCGTAGGAGTGATAAAAAAAATATATAAGAAGGTTCAGACTATCGAAAGAAACCACACAAATACTTTTGCATCAAATCTATAATCAGTTAAAATTCGATACCAACGAGTTAAAAAATTGAACAGAATTATAGTCCATAACGGGAAGCACTATTTTCATCACAACCACAACACAACCAATCAACTACAAAACAAGAAAATGAAATAATTGTACATGTAAATAAAATCGTCAAAGAGAATACAACACAACACTTCTGTAGTTTGTGCACAACACGCAGGCCAATGACACTTTGTATCAAAAAATGACAGTACCGTTCCGTTTTAGCTTACTTGATGCGTGGAAAAGATGAATTTTCTTAGAAAAGAAATGCGTCAATCGTTTTGTACGTTTAACGAAACGTAGGGGAACTGTTTTCTGTGGTTATACCGACCATAGAGTACTGATATATACACACTAATCGAGTTTAGTTAAATTATCGTCAAAACAGTTTGGTGCAAGATGCCACTAAACGTAATTTTGCTAAACACTTTTAACGATTTAAACGTGTTTAGTTAAACGTGTTTAGGCTGAATTTAAACGACATTTCGTGCAAGCCGCCCTAGGTGTTTTATTTAGAAGGTTCATTTGTTCGTAGTCCAAATATTATGCACAGACTAAAGTGCTGTGCTAAAGCCACCCTAGAATTTGGGGAACGAGTGAGCGGTATGGACTAACAATTCAAATTATAATTTTGACACTATAGTAAACAGACACTGACAGAATTGTGACCTGTCGCAAAAGCCGTAAATCAAGAAGGTGAAAACTTATTTTATATAGACGCCACCTATTAGTAAAGTTATGTCATTAATTTGTATACTATCTTTCAATTTGATGACCACCTAGGTGATCACGCCTAGGTGGCGTGGCGAAAAATATGTTAGATAATCAGTATGAAATAAAATCGTGGTAACTAAATAAATGAACACCATTACAGATTCTAAAATAAGGACATAATTTTTGATGAATTTCGAAAATAAATTAATGGCGTTTCTTTGGTTCTAACGGCTACTTGAAGCTTAAGTCGTCGTCGACTGTAGCGTCATCCCCAAATACGCATGGGAACTAGCCGGTTTTGCGAGTCACGCTCTAATATATAGGGTGTAGCAATCTTCGTGTATTCATTAATCGATGGTTTAGGTAAAGCTTATTGCGATGTTGAGAGTCACTGATATCAAGTAATTTTTTTCCCTTACAATAGCAACCATTGGCCATTGCACATTTTGACACTTCCGCGACTAATCTTCACACCTTCCTTTGGACTTTTGGCAGCCCACGTACCCATTTTACACCTAAGAGTTTTACTTTTGCCTGGTGCGGTCAAAAAGTGACATAAAAATGTACAGCATCCGTATCTGGCTGCATCAGACACACTTTATTTAGCTGTGATAGCGTTTATTTAGTCATCTCAACCTGGCGTGCACATCCTACAAAAATTCATTACTTATTTTAATAAATCGTAGGCTGGAATGAGTTTTACCTTGCCTGCACGTTTTAGCACAGCACTCTTAGCTAGGTATACCTATCTAAGTATATCTAACTAAAGATTTTTCTATCTAGGGCAACCCCCACCTTGGTCGCTTTTAAAAGGCGAGTGCGGCTTTTATTGGTTTTCTATTTTCCTCTTAAATATTGGGAGACCCTTAGCATATATATTTCGATCCAATAAACGAACCCAGAATCCAAATGCAAAACCTATTAAAAATGATAATCATTTTAGCTGGAGACTTTGGCCCAGCCCCCGTATGCCAATCTTTTGCTGTCAAGTTATATTTCACTGCCCAGTGTTATTTCTTCAGGTCACGTGGTACAATTTTATACCACGTGATCATTCTTTTTAGACACTTGACAGCAAAATATGCGCGAAAACAAATTAAATGACATCATAATGTCACTATTTAGTCACAGAATAACTATGAGTTAGTATGAACTGACCATGATTTAAAACTTTGCAGTTCAACTTTGCAGCTCAACTTTGATTGGCATACCCCTGCTGTATTTTGCATTGCCCCTCTTGCCAAATTGACGTTCACATCGCGTTCACGTGACTATTTCTATACTTTTTTAACTTTTTCTATTCGCTAGACTTTTCTAGACCTATCTAGACACTAGCTAGAAAGCAGAGCGCACACATTAAAATAGCAACAAGGTAGGATGAGTTTCTCATCGCAGTTTTGTTTCAGCTGCAACTGGAAGCAGGAGCCGGCGACGGTCCTGGACCCCCAGGGAACAACAACTCCGAGGGGGCGGTGGCGAGCCCCCCGCGCGATGACAACCACAACCCTCCGCAAACCCCCGTTACGCCGCGCGCCAGGCCACTCACTCCTGCTGGTGTGTTTTCAGATCTATACCTACCAGAGAATAATCACGAAAATATCTGACAGTCGCCGCGTTACGTAAACCTTACATATTCGAATCATATTGCGCGTCAACACCAGCTCGACTGCCGAACGTTGTAACGTCACTGCGCAGTGTAAATAGTCGCATTGATTCGTGCTGCTGTCTTGCCCTATGCAGCTTTGTGTTTCCATTGCAAAAGTAGCAAGAAATTGTGTAAAAAAAGCTCAAAATCTACGTACCTCAGGATGTTGAGTTGGATGTTGATCACCCATCATTCTATAAGTTGTTTAAGAAAAATATATCCCTAAAAGATGAATACGGCCTCTTCTCGGGCCACATACCTATTGTGACGATAGTCTGACCATATTCTACAGCCTCATAATTCTCTCTCGCTGATAACTCGTGCTAAAGTTTGGATAGGTATTTCATTAGGTACTCGTAATGTGCCGTGTTCTTGGACGAATACACGGGACACGTAACTCGGACGATCTCGCCCTTACCCCCGGTCGCCACGTACCAGCCTTTTTGCCTAACAAGCAAAATTGTTGCGTCAGTGTTGACACGACCACTACGTTGATTCTCAAGACAAGATAATGCAAAAAAATGACAAAATGCGCCGTATTATTTTGTAAAAACTATAGTGATCGCGTAACTAATATTTCTTTTCACCTGTGAGTACAATTTTATGCCGATAATGTGGCTAATTTTTCATAAAACTAATAAAATTGAATATAATTTTTGCTTATATGATGCCATATTAACGAGTACTCAATTTTTTCTGCAATGTAACTATATTTATGACTTACTGAAATGAGTCGGGTTTTACCGTTCTTTTTTCATTCGTTCAGTGTTCGTTCATTACAATTCTTTCAAATAGGGTTTGAAACTATCGATGAAAAATATCGATGTAAATGAACGAACGAATTTATTCTCACTCTTAGGTTTCCAACTAATCCATTAAAAAAAAGAGAATGGGTGAAAGCAGTACGCAGAGAACAGGCATGGATTCCAATAAAACATAGCAGTATAATGTAGTATACATTTTGAACCAGAGTGCTACAACAAAAATTTTATAAAAAGGAAAAGACTCTGGAAAGATGCTGTTCCTACATTACACTTGCCTGAATTTGTAAGTAGAGCTTGAAATGCCGTTATGCAATTTTCATATTCATCATCATCAACAGATTGTCAGGACAAGGTTTGTATGTATAAAAGAAAGTTATAAAAAGTTAAATCGAAACTTTTTTTAAATCTCACAATATGGCGGTATGAAGTTAGCCGGGTCAGCTAGTTACTTATTGACCGAGCGAGCGAAGCGTCTCAGTTGCGAGATTGGCCAAAAATGCTTTTGTCCGGCTGTCTGTCTGTCTATCAGTAATCGCCTACAGTTCTCATTTATCAACCGATTTGGACCAAAATCGGCACACAAGTTTCTTGATTTATTAAATTTTTTTTTGTCGACCGCGCTTTTTGATTCGGGGGGAAATATGGGAGAAAAAGGGGAAAGTTTGCTGTAGCGTTGTTTATCGTCGGATTTCAATCAAATTTGAGAAGTACACGAAAGACTTAATCCTACATAAGATGGTGTAAAAACATTTCCAAAAAAGGGAGTGGAAGGGGTAAAAAAGGGGAAATTAATTTTTAATTTTTTTGCGTGTATTCAAATATCAGATGATGATGATGATGACAGTTCCTTGGGAATGTTCTAGTCACTATAAACACCACTTAAAAGTCACAGGAAAGCAAAATACGCAATTTCGTGCACGTGGTTGGTGTTGATTCTTTAGAAGAACAACTGGTGGGTTTTTAGTTTTCTCCAATTAAATGCGGTTTGAATGTACAAATACTGCGTTTATTGACAAATTTAGAAAAATGTAAAAATTAAGGTGTGCACAGCACAAAGGGTCCGATTTATATTAATGTTGGTATTGATATTAATACGATTTGCTAAGTTTATCACAACCATTGTTAAAAATAGTGTCTTTAAATTGCTTCATCATTAAAAAATTAACTAGGCAAGGCGCAAGTAAATCTTACGCATGTAGTGTTACGAGTTAAGAAACCAAATCATTGTAAAGTAAAATTATAAAAATCCTTTCGTTGCCAGCTCCCAAAGTCTCAAATTACCGCAATACCAAACTTGAACATTCAGATTTGACAAACCTGAGCACATACTCCAGGGTCTGATGATAGGTAGCACTGATGAAGAGGATCTCTGAAGCTATTTTTAATTGTTGTAAAAGTGGCTTATGGTTACAATGACATGTCTATGTAAAATTATCAAGTAAAATGTTTAATGCCTAAGTTTATTTCCTTGTGATTTTCCATTATTATTATATCATCAACCCAGGCATCATCTTACCTTACTATAATTTCAAATTTAATAAAGTAGGTACCTACCTAATTCAACTCCTTCGTTTCCCGTCATTCATTCATTTTTATCGATACTATTTCATCGAATGCGTCAATCACTAGTGTCAATTTACAATAATTGTTAGACAGTGACAACGCTATATGCAGAACTAATGCAGCAATAGATTACTCCTCCCGAGCCCCGCAAAAAGTGGTCGACGGTGTTTTCATACTTTTTTCGAGCATGACGTGTCCCGTGTATTCGTCCAAGGCCGTGTTCCATCAATAACCTCTCGACCCCCGTCAAAGCTTCTCCATCAAACAATCAATTTGGCGAAAGCCGCAGCCGAGCGTGGTGCCAAATCTGGGTTGGACCATATAGAAAATACGTAGGTACCTACTGTTATTATACAGAGGCTCCAGTTTAGCTCAAGTATTCACTATCTTAAAATACTTCATAATGTGCAAATAAATGCATGTCTAGCTATGTCTTAAAAATATGCCATCCACGTGCACGAAATTGCGTATTTTGCTTTTTTAGTAGCATTCACGGTCACTAGAACATTCCCAATGAACTGCCATTATCATCATCTGATGATGAAGTTAGTAGCCGAATTGAAGTCGGTTTTCCTAGTTTTTGAAACTTATAAGTTATTTGGTATGAAAACTTTGTGTTAGGACGTCCAACGATTATGCATAAATACATTTTCCATAGATATAATAATATCAATATAGAGTTGCGTTTCGCACTAAAGGTAGCACTTTGCTCGGTGGATTCACCGCCATGTTTCATTTATTCAACTCCGCACTTTGTAAAAGGTTTCCGTTTTCGATAACACGAGGCTCAGCCAGTATTTATCCGCTGGCCCCAGGGTTTTAGAATTTGGTCTGTGGTTGTAAATGCGCTTGACGGCAAGTTTCAGCCAGTTTGGCGTCCATAGATTTTCCTTTCAAAATATCGGCGGCTGCGAAGAAAGAAAGAAAGAAAAAACATTTTATTGCCTTAGGTGCTAACAAACTAATTAAAATTACGATTTTCCCTAACCAATTTAACTCTAATTTAATGCGACCGGCTGATTCCGCGCCTACGTTGTGCGTTAGCAACCTACATTAATTTGACTCTAAACAGCAAGGTAATCTAAAAGAAAGACACTTGTTTTTACAGAAAAATAGCATTCTGCCCCCGTATTCTCCAATCTTTTGCTGTCAAGTTATATTTCACTGCCCAGTGTAATTTCTTCAGATCACGTGGTACAAAATTGTACCATTCTTCATTGATCATTCTTTTTAGACACTTGACAGCAAAATATGCTCGAAAACAAATTAAATGACATCATAATGTCACTATTTAGTCACAGAATAACTATGAGTTAGTATGAACTGACCATGATTTAAAACTTTGCAGTTCAACTTTGCAGTTCAACTTTGCAGTTCAACTGAGATTGGAATACCCCTGCAGCCAAACTTGTCCATCGAACTATCTACCTTCCTAACTTGGTTCACTTGTTCACCAGCCAGCTAACAACAGCTAACACAATTTACAACTTGTGAAGTCTCGTGGAGAGACAACTCTACACTTGTCGGTGAATTAGTAGAGCCGGTGCAGTGAAGTGGCTTGATTAATGGAGTTTGTGTGTGCGCATGTAGCTACTTGCTAATTACTTTGGTAGTGATGTGATGCATCTTTGAATTCTGTTACTTAGGTCTCTGTCCATACCGTAAGAGTTGATTAAGTCCCTACTGAAATTGACTGTTTTCTGTTTTCGCAGCCAATATTTTATTTGCATGCATGTGTACGTCGATTACCTAGATTAGGACTCGTATTCTGTTGAGTAGAGATTTCATAAACTGTCAAATATTTTTACTTGAAAGAAGAAAGAAACAAAAAAGTTTATTTTGTGTCACATACAAAACTCTTACAATATATGATGGATGACGTGAGCACAACAACGGTCGCCACTCAGCATGTGCTATAGTAACTTGTGACTACTATAACGCTGGTTTTCCGTGACGCCAGAATCTGGCGTCACGGAAGACCAGCAGCGGCAGCAAACGGCAGCGGCCCTTGAGTCAGTGTGCTTGAGCAGTAAATGCGAGGATATGGACCTTACAGTCACACAGGTAGTCTAGATGACCAAAGGTTGGGTTCGACCAACGGTGAATTAAAATACTATCCGTCTCAACCTTAAACTTGTCAAAAACAAGGACGGAAATATTTTACTCTAAAGAATAGCTCTATTCGACGCTGGTTGAATCCAACCAGGTTTGTTTCCATGTACCAACGCAATTTTCTAATCTATCGTATCCCTTTTTCTCGCGACGAATGTGTAATATTGACTGGCATAATTCCACTGGGGCTTCGCATTGCAGTCAGAGGTTTCATTTAGTCGTACTCCGCGGTTTACGGTCAAGGCTAGGGCAATGGGTTAGCTGAGGTAATCAGGTGGTCACCAAAATTTCAAATAAGCGTTCACCGTCAAATGATGGCAGTTTGAAAATATCTTTCGAGTTCAGCGCAGTGGACACGATCGAGCTCTATCTTCTATCTCTGCGATGTGCCATATAGCGGTCACTGCATTCTGTAAATGCTAATCCAATGGTCAGAAGTCTACTTTACATTACATAGGTAGTTAACATTGGACAATTTCTCGGTTTCATTCTAAGCCTTTTAGCTTAAAAGTCGTGGTCACTGGATTTGTGATGTTATACGATTCCAAGTACCAAGGCGCCTAGTTTCTCTCTGAACGCTGATGCTTTTTCATTAAAAGTTAGAGGGAACGTAAACACTAATTGCAAACCTTGTCCTCTCATTAAAATTTGCATAATTCCCCGCTTAGGTTTTCACCCTCTTCACTAACTAATTGGAGAATCTTGATAGTACAAGCCCACTTTACTGAAGTAGGCTTCAAAAATCTCAACTTTCTAAATATTTAATTAAGATCACCCAACGTTTTAAAGACAGTTTTTTTTTTTTTCTTTTATTTTTTTTTGTCTCCAGAGTTTTTGACGCACCTCCCAATCGTTCTAGCACTTTGATAAGTGAACACGTCGCGTGCCACCAAAGTCCACTCAAATAATTGCTCACGTGAAATAATAAGTTGAAAACTAAAGTAAATACAAGGTCGTTTCCTGCAAACGGGCTACCCATAAGTACCACGACGACAGAAACTATTGACCAATTATAATTTTCAAACATTTTACTGAAATAGCGAGTGCTCCCTGGAACCAGCTTCACATTGTGGCGGTGAGCTCGGGTACATACGGGCTCGCCACCGCCACAACTTTGGGTAAAGGAAAATCTTCTTGACACACTTAATTTTGCATCTCTAGATAGTGTCTTTGCGACGTATCCACTTCTCTTTGATATGCGTGCAGTATGTATATCTATGTAAGTGACTCAATGACATGTATAGGGCTCCAAGCAGCTAGCTAGATTTTATTTTACTGTTTGATAACCGATATTGTTGTAGGCAACGGATTTTTTTATCGAATTTATGTGCGCAATGCCAGTGCTCTCAAACGGTGAAGGAAAACCTTGTGAGAAAACCCAGCTCAAAGCCAGCCCCGCACATATTGACCTTCTTTCCTACGGATGAGGCCGACTAGGCTGAGAGGATGGTATAGGAGCTGGGCAAGCCTACTCCATCTACAAAAACTCCCAGGCACTGCAGCGTCCTGTTCATCATTGCATGGGTAAAAAATGGCTCCTGACGCAGTTTAAATCATGTAGAAAGGTGACAGTAAAAACTTCGCAATCGCCCGTTAGGTATTTAGCGCCAGATTTATGTAAATGAAAGCGCTCTGGGGAAATTCTATCGAGTTTTTAGAGTGTTTAAACCTTATCTGGCACTTTTATTACTTTGTTTAAGTACTTAAGTAAACAAACTGGATAGTTTTAATCCGCGAAAAAGGGTTGATGAAAATACAGTGTTTTATGACGCCATTCTTTCCAGCAATGAGGTAAATACTTCTTTGCAAAGCCCTAATTGGACGTCCCGGTTATAGAACTTCGTATCAAAAAGTAGCTAAGTACCTAGCTACAATAATGCCGCACCTTGCATGGTATTATAATTATGATATGTGATGATAAGTGTAACAAATGGAAAATAGACATTAACGACGGCTCAAAAATAGTTATTTTGCTTACCAACCATTGCTACCCAAATTGTTCAAAGAAATATTGCCATGCAATGAACCATCGAGCCAGCCACGAATGTGCGCATATCTCTTCAACATACCTATTCGCACCCAATGCTGAGGCTTCTTGCAATGCACGCCATAAGTTTTTTCGGTATGATCGAGCTTTCTTCTGCTCTTCTTTACTACATTGCCGATCGTCGGTCCTAGCCCCTGTCTGCCCAATATTCTGTCAGACAGCAAGACCTAAGCAGGTAGTTTTTTGTGTATAATTTCTACCCATCTCCCGTCTGATTTGTAGCATAAATGTGACCTCTTCTCAAATGTCACTTTTTCAATCCATCAGCTCGCTAGCAACGCTCGATGCGGCTGACATTTATCTCGAGCTGAGATGTAGGTCAACAGGGCTGCCACACTTAATTGCGAGGGCCCCGGAGTGCGGCCCTGTAGCATAACTATCCAGCGTTCATAATTGAAGACACCTATTCTGTTTTTTCTTTGCCTCAAAAAATTCCCTGCTGGCAGTCACAGGGGACGCTGGACTTCTTGTCCAAAAATCCCCTACCCAGGGGGAAGATTTCTGGAATAAGCCCTTTCCATGGTTCTGTAAATAGAGGATGCTAGGTAGCAGTATTATATGGCTCTTGGTGAAAGAGTTCGTTTGCGGAAATACTAAGTAGGTAGAGTAACACAGAAGCTATATTTCTGCTGACACCGATACTCGCATTGCAGTGTCCCGGTTTGCGGGTACACTGGAGATTTTAATACCTTTATGTTTCGAACTCACATAGCAAGCCATCAGTAGACGTGGTTATTTTTGGGAAACCAAAAACCTCTGTCATCGGTGTTTTCCGATCGATACCACCTCTGATTGTTTTATAATTTAGCAAAAGGTTTGAGTCCACAAAGCATACAATGCGAACCTATTGTACGATTTCAGGTATTGGGTCCATGTCGACGCTCGCCAGGTGATTTGGCAACAATTTCTAGTTTATTTTTAGAACCGGACTTTGTCCGACTTTTCAGCTTTTTACTGTAAAATCAAAAGCCAAATAATAATTATGAACCGACCGAACGGGCATGGTTTTAAACACTTCAACAACATTAATCAAGCCAGCAATCTAGCGTATAATTAATGTCTACTTGACTGAAGGGGTGTACCTACTTATAAGTACATTACCAGTTTGTAAGTCTAGAGGTCTAGAGAAAATTTGATTTTCGTTGTCGCGGAATTTTGTTTGCAGTGAACGCCTGAGATAATAATGGAGTCAATGGACCGCGGTTCGAACGCGGTGACTCTTTAAATTTTATAAGGCGTATACAGAGCGCAAGTAATTTTATTTAGAATTTTTACGAGAAATCAACGTTAGAGCTGATTTTTTTTGGCTAACCATGTTCACAGTCAATAAACAAGCACACGGTAACCCAAAATTTTAAGATTTCTGCTCTACATCTAAGCACAAACTTGTTACTTACTAATTTCTATGAACGGTTCACATTCTTCAGAACTTTTTTGAGAATGTCAGGTACAATGGCATTATTATTTTGCAGAAGCCTTGAAGCTGTACGGAGACAGGCTCTCAGAATGGGAGAGGAATGAGATCCGGAAGTACCCGGAGGTGTGGTTCCTCGGCCTGGAGTCAGACAAGATCCAGGCGAGAGCCAACCTGCCCAATAACTGCAGCTTTGATGACGAGAACGGGAGTTATAATAAGGTGACTACCTCCACCCTTAAAAAGCAGCTAAAACGTGATGTGGTTGGACACTAGAACTAGTCTCGAAACTTTTTGATGAGACTCTCATGATGTGAAGATCTTTCCGTACCTCCGTGGTATGTCCGTGGTACATGACTAGTAAGTAAGTGATATCCTGAAGGAACTGAGAGCGTAGAGATTTAAGGCATTCAACAACATGATAGAATACTCCCTAGCTGGCGACACTCAAATCTATTAATCTCATCTAATTAATCATGAAAGGAAGGAAACAGGAAGATATTTACACTTGCCTTGACTTACAAGAGTTAAATCAGGACTACGGCCAATTAGCACTAATTGAGTTACGTTAGAAAAACGACGATATTAGCTTCATTACAATTTATATATTGAAACCTCGGTCTGCCAACTTTCCTGTTGCAATACCGCTGTACAGGGTTCATATGTGATACCTACCTACAATGTCATAACTATTACCATGTGAAAGCAATAAATGTAGGTATTGAGTATTGAGCAAATGTTTCTATCTATTGGGCGTCTCCAAACAAAATTACTCATATTGACGACGTGTTAGTAGCACGAATAAAAATAGTGGTGCCGGCTTAGCTCATCGATGAAACCTCTTTTCCATAATGACCAATAAGTCTCTTGCAATTTCTTTTCGTAGTCATACAAGTGAAAATCCCAGAGCATTTTATAGAGCCGCTATAAAATTAAAGGAGATTGTGAATAAGTATCTTATCAGTGGTAGTATGAAAACAGTCATCCTCTCGCTGGTCTGCCATTAAACCAACACTTTGTCTACAGCAAATCCATGACCACATAGCATACCGGTACGAGATCCTTGAAGTAATCGGCAAAGGGTCCTTTGGACAAGTCATTAGAGCACTCGACCACCGCATCGGCTCGCAGGTCGCAATCAAGATCATCAGGAACAAGAAGAGGTTCCATCATCAGGCATTAGTGGAAGTCAGGGTACTGGACCACCTGAGACTGAAGGATAAAGACCAGGCCCACAACGTTATTCATATGTTGGACTACTTCTACTTTAGGAACCATTTGTGCATCAGTTTTGAGCTGATGAGGTAAGTGACTTTGTGACTTTTGAAGGCCGTTCATTGGGTACTTAATCATGGAACAGTTACGGAGTCCGATCAGCACTTCTATATTTCGAACCAAATAGAAACGATTTGATGAAAAATGCTTGGACGAGTTCATGGGGTCATTATTCAGGTTTTTCTGGTTTCAGTATAAATCTCTACGAGCTAATAAAGAAAAACAACTACCAAGGCTTCAGCTTGAGCTTAATCCGAAGGTTTGCAAGCTCACTCCTGCGCTGTCTAAGGCTACTGGAGGCGGAGAACATCATCCATTGTGATTTGAAGCCGGTACGTGCAATTTACAAGATATTCTAAGCTAGAAGAATATATAAGTGTACCTAGTTAAGTCATCATGAGTATAGCTGGTTAAAGGAATGTGAGGTAAAAGCTTTTCCAGAGAAACCGGTTCCTAAACTTTTTACGGGACATCGCATCGCCTCCCTCAACATACGCCTAAGGCATCAGAATTTGGAACTAGCCAACGCTTCGACTACGAAATTGAGAGTTGACTGACGTCGTAATATGCCCCACCCAACAATGAAATACACCCTTTTCCAGGAGAACATCCTGCTGAAAGCCCGAGGCAGCTCCTCCATCAAGGTGATCGACTTCGGCAGCAGTTGTTACACGCATGCACGGGTCTACACGTACATCCAGTCAAGGTTCTACCGGAGCCCTGAGGTCATTTTAGGGCTGCAGTATGGAACACCGATTGATATGTGGAGCATGGGTACGTTGCAAACAATTATGCTTTAGTGATTACGGTATGCGCTAGTGTGGTACTTTTACAAAAATGTGGTACATATTTTAAGTCCCATCACATCTGCATTCTATCGGAGCCTTGAGGTTATCTTAGGGCTGCAGTATATGACACCGGTTGTTAAGTGGAGCATGAGTACGGTGGACGAAAATTTTGTCATTTGTAGATACAAAACAATGCGTACAAAGATAAAAGCATTTCCCGCCAGGTTCTTCTTTTCAAGGCAGCTTCCTCGATGTCCTTATATGACATGACATCGATCTTCGCTTTCACTTGGCTCATATAGCTAATGCGCGGTCTTCCTCTTCCTCTCTTTCTCACCTTCCCTTCAATGATGTTTCCGATTAAGCTTTCATGTCGTATAAGTTGTCCAATCATCTTTACTTACAATGTAATGACAATAAAATTATTGAGTACCTACCTATTGCGTATTGAGTATAATGTACCTAGTAAGCTAGCCACTGTTTACCAGTAGTGGATATGAGAATTTAAGCTTAGGTTTCTAAAAAGCGGTGTCTGCCATATCATAGAAGCCGTAACCCCATTGAAATGCATACAAACTATTTATTTTTGAACTCTGAGAATCACAAGATTCACAAGGTATATTGATTGGTTGCTAGCATAGACCAAATTATTAATTGATGGTTGCTAGGTACCAAGAGATTTAAACTTTTATGAGAATCCTACGGCCTATGGGTACCGCTAGTTTCGAATCCTAGAACTAACCCGCGACAGATGCCAATGAGGCGAGAATGAGCGATTACGTATCCAATAACGTCTACCAACCCACCATCTTGCATAATACAGTTTGTAGAAAGCTCAGAGAAAGGAACGTTCGCACAGCAAATATCAAAACTTGAAAGAATCTTGTTTTTACGCAATGATGGATCAACCTGTTGGGTAGGAGCTGTGGTGGGCTCCGGACTGTGATTGATGACTCAATGTCTGGATGTGGGGAGTTGCTGCCTATAAATAGAACCAACTATTTTAGGGGTTATTGTTACTTGTTTTGTATTTATTTGTTAATATATACCCTAGCTACGTAGCTATGTTTTAGTATATATTTAAGTTTAGATAGATAACCTAGGTCATATGGATGGATACAAATAGATAGAAATATCAAAGATAAATAAAGTATTCTAATAACTAGAACGGTTTTACATTAGTTATTATTAAATCAAAAAAATATTATATTCTTTTCAATTTCGTAAATTTTATTTCATATTCAAAATGTATAAATATGGAAAAGCTCAATAAATGATGAAACCAATTTGCAATAATTTATTTTCTAACGGATAATCACTATTTGTTGCATCACTATAGGCTATATTCAATATGTTAATATTTTTGTAAATGATATATGAATGATACGTTTTTTTTCTAATGTTAAATTAACATAATTTTAAAGTCAATGCAAAGATTGAACATCTTTGACTGCAGGATGCATCCTTGCGGAACTCCACACGGGCTACCCCCTGTTCCCCGGGGAGAACGAAGCGGAACAGCTCGCGTGCATCATGGAACTCCTCGGACCACCTCCTCCAGACCTACTGCTCCACGCCACCAGAAAAAGACTGTTCTTTGGTTAGTATTACCAATAGGTACTAAAAGAAAGGAACTTTGTCGAAAGCTTCAAATAAATCTATCATTTGTATTTTAAAAATACTTTTGTTTTGAATAACTTCGTCGTTTTGTGAAATTCTGAATCTTTTGTTATAACGAGTCTCCAAGCAGTCTGGTCTATTATTCCTAAAATAAATAATGATATTAGGTAATACATTATTAACCCGTCGCGCGATAAACTAGCTTGAAACCCGACCTGCACTGCGTGCCAAGAATCTTGACGAGAATTTTTTTTCTAGGCTAGGTTAGCGGAAAAAAGGATTTTACGTGATGACGCTATAATTATATGATTTATATCATACATCGTTGTCTTCAGTATGAAATTCCCCAGCAGCTATATCCTTTAGATAGGTTCAAAAACTTACTTATATTGTAGAAATGATGCGATTTGTATTTGACTCCATGATTTTTATCCAAAATCGTGACACATTTTGTCATAATACACTAGTTTACACTATACACTGATCCAAACTACCACCATAACTTTTTAGAATACATGTTTACGCATTGATTTCATAAATTATTTCAAATATTGACAAAAAGATTTCGAACGCTATTGTGTGAAGACGACTCAAATGTTACAAAATGGTAAGATCTTTTGTAAAATTGCATATTTTGCAACAACAGGTAGAACTTAGTATTGTTATTGATGGTTTTCTTTCAGATTCAAAAGGCTCACCTCGCACTGTGACGAATTCGAAGGGACGAAAGCGAAGACCTGCATCCAGAACCCTTGCCACGGCAGTGAGAACCGATGACCCTGCCTTCTTACACTTCCTGCATAGATGTCTAGAGTGAGTATCCTGATACTCCTGAAATACAAGTCTTATTGACCTCCAGATAGTGCACACAATTCCCAACCTTCATCAAAGACTTGAGCCATGTTTTCGCCTTATCACAAAAAATCCAATTTTTTTATAAATATTCATGGACATTTCACACGACGCCCTCTAGTCCCAAACTAAGCAAAGCTTGTAATATGGGAACTAGATTGCTGATAAGATACAAAAATATTTTTTTTTGTAAATACATACACATAATATATAGTCACACCCAGCCATGGAACAAACATCTATGTTTGCCATCACACAAATGTTTTTTCTCAGTGGGGATCGAACCCACGACCCACACGGAAGGCAGAGCTATTCCGATTACCGGCTCAGCTGTGACGCCTGTCGAATTACATAATTATAATTGTGCCCACATTGTGACAGACCCAGTTTTCCCGGTTTTAGGTAGGTCAAAAAACTAACTATGTACTCTGTTTATGATTAAGTATTAGGTAAGTTTAAAAAATAGAGTAAATTAAGCTAAATATAAAAAATTGTTTAGGTAAACCTTCCAACAAAGGTTTTGGTAACCGCGTTTCATAGCGTATCGAATCTAATAAAATTGATTCGTGAAACACAATATAGGGCTACGAACCTTCTCAGGTCACTCAAGCATACTTCAAGCATCTCAACAATGAAGATAAATGGGTTATTTAGATTAGGACAGAGATTCTCAATACGCAGACACAAAATATATCATACAAATGAATCTGGTTCTTATGGAGAAATGACTTCTTAATTCTTTATTGCACACAACACAGGACATAAACAAAAGACAGAAATAGATGGCATGTACAAAGGCGAGCTTAACCCTATCAAGAGTTTTCTTCCAGCAAACCTTTGGGGCTAGAGAGACGTGACTATAGAGGCAGGTCCGTGTACATAAAAGGTTATAATATAACGGAAATTAGACGAATATAACGGACTTCTTAGGAAGGAAGTGAAGATCGACCAAACTAAACGAAGATAAGGTACCTAATAGTACCTATACCTAAGGATTCCTAAAAGGTATTCTATAAACTTACATAAGTTACTCGTACATAAGTAACTAAATGTGGAAGACTTATGTTATGTGGGGTGCTTGTAATGATGCATTGTCTCTGAGCACATCCACTGAAGATGTGCCCTGTGCGATGCCAGCATCACTGCTTGGTGGCAGAAATAGGTGCGGCCGTAGTACTTCACCGGACGAGCTCTTTCACAAGAAACTCTACCGCTACTGTGGAACCTTTGCGAGTAGTAACAATGTTATGTATCTGTTAAGTAGCTAAATACGTATCACTGTTTCTTCTTCTTCTTCTAACTTAAGAGCTGTGCTCTTGTCGGCGTAATGTATGCATTTCCCGCCAGGTTCTTCTTTTCAGGGCAGCTTCCTTGACGTCCTTATACGACATGACATCTATCTTCGCCTTCACTTGGCTCATGTAGCTAATACGCGGTCTTCCTCTTCCTCTCTTTCCATCTACCTTCCCTTCAATGATATTTCCGATTAAGCTGTCATGTCGTATCACTGTTTATAAATGACAAAATAAAGTTTAAGTTCAAAGTTTAAACACACCCGACTGAAAAACGCTCTAACGAGTATGAAACAAGAAAATATAACCCTCCGTTTTGCTCCGTATTTAGTCGGGTAAAAATTATAACTCTATCCAAACAAATAATTAACATTTACACATTCTACACATCACATTTGTACCTCTTGGGGTCGAGACTCTGGGTCCGTGGGGTACCGAGGCCCTCTGGGTCTTCAAAATTATTGCAGGGCGTCTAGTCGCAGCGACGCGTGACCCGAGGGCTGGTGATCATCTGGGCCAGCGAATCAGCATTGCTATTCAGCGCGGCAATGCAGCCAGTGTCTTGGGCACGCTTCCGATTGGTACTGATTTGGATCAGTTGAGCTATCTATAGATCGTTTGCAACGGTGTGTAGATAGCTCATCTGCTTCAGGTGTATTTTGTACATGTTATAAATATTGTAAATACTAAATTAGTCATAATTTTCTTTGTGAATAAATTTCCAATAAGTAACAGATTTGACTTCATAGAACATGTTTATAAATTAAAGACCTTGCCAGCCTTGCCCCTTCAAACTTTCTACACATATTAATTTTGGGATAAGATTTGTTAGTTTGAGAAACTGTGTTTTAGTTACGCACGATGGGAAAGTCACGATGGGCCATAAAACAGGTGTGACGTAACCGTGTGAACTTCTATTACGATCACAAGCCATCCATATTCTATGGACGATTGTATCGAGTTGTATAGAAGCTGGTTAGAGGTTGAATCAGACGCAAATTGCCAAGTGAATCGATTCGTATCATTTGTTAATTGAATTGATTGGGCAGCATGTGCTTACGGTTAATTCGATATGGGTTCTTGAATAGGTACAAATGTTTTCGTTGTGGATGTTAAGTAAAAGTTTGAAATAAAACTGATCGAATATCTTGATCAATTTGTGTATTGTAGTAGGTATATCTATATCACTGATTCTAATAATAATATGCTCAAATGGCAGGCTCATTTCTTGGTCTTGAAGTAACTCACCAAACAATAAGTCTATTGAGATCTAGGTATAGGTGCCTACTTACACATAAATGCAGCTTTGCAGAAGGTTATCAGCAAACTCTAATTTTATCACCCGACCAACACCTAGGTTACATCCTTTTTAACAAACACTTTCTATTCTATATGATACCTACCTACGTTATATAAAATAGAAATCATACGGATTCACAGGCAAAGCAGGAAATGAATGATAAAACCTGAATCTTCTGTATATTGAATAGTATTGAATAACAATATTATTCTATCGTTACATAACATTATCATGTGGACAAATTTTGCATAATTCAGAATTGATTAGCATAACTGTCGAAGGTAATAGTATTATCTATCTTGTTGCTAAATGAAATAAGACATGACATGTATCAATTCTACTACTACTGGTCAACTCTAGTAGCATTTGAAGCCGCTCTAAGGCCACTGTTCCCTCCAAAGCACAGAAGCTTTCAGATAAAAATACTATAGCAGCCACAGAGGTTAATAAAGTAAATAAACAGGTGAATCTTATCTTGTAATTTATACAGCGTCAGGGGTCACTTTTTATCCATATCCCGATGAACGGGACGCTGCAGGGCCTGGGACATGATTTAGATGGAGTAGGCTGGCCCAGCATCTTTACCATCCATCCATGGATGGTCCATCCGAGAGGATGGACGTATTCTATGGATAATAGATGCATAAATGGATATTCTATAGATATGTAATAGGCTTCTCAGCCTAGTCGGCCTTATCCACAAGAAGAGAGATTAAGTCCTCCTAGCACTACCTATTTGTGTGGAATTTTAAAATAAATAAATAATAAAAGACAACGTGAGGGCGCGGGTTGTTTTGATTTACTAAGTCGTTAGGTTAGGTATGTTTTTGAAGGAGTTAAACTTACCATCATCACTATCAGCCAGTAGAAGTGCACTGCACATAGACCTCCTACATAGATTTCCATAAAAAAGTATATTGGGTTTTTTACCATTGACTTCCAGGGATCTTGTAATGTTGAATGTTCAAGTAGTATTAGCTAATTCCAGTAATTCGTAGTTAATTGTCAACAACTTTCCATGTTAGTTCTCACTGTTTTGCAACACCGCGGAATAGGAACGAAGATGCATTGTTGATACCCCGAGCGTTTTTAGAGAGAATTTAAGATTGGATAGATTGATGGTGTCGTGAGAACACTGTTGGGTGTTGTGGGGACTTTTCGGATGTCGAAGTTGGTGTGTTTAGAGTTGTAGACTGTGGCCAATCGATTTTGCTCGTTTGAATAACAAAATATTTGCGCGAAACCAGTTGAATAAACTGCAAAAATAAACACATTTCATTTCATTATACGGAATACAAATTTCCAAATCTTTCTCCATATTTGGTCCGTCACTGTGGAGAATCATGACTTCTCAAATCTTGTTGATAGCGGCTCTCCGTATAGAGCGGTCGGTGGCTTGATAGAGCGCCTGATTGCACCATATTTGCTTAGTTAAATTTATCTCATTTAGTTCTTTATCTTTTAATTTATCTTTTTTCTAAGACATAGTTGGATTTATTTACTGAACAGAGAGTAGAGATTCTTCCATTATTACAATGAGTACCTACCTACAGTGCGCACAACAGAGCTTCATCCCACTGAAGTTAGGTGCAACAAACGATTCCGCATTACAGATGCAGAAAAATGTGCTTACCTCCAATTCGACATAAAAATGGGTTCTGCGCAGATAATTCAGAGGGACAAAGATCCATTGAGATTACTATTCTTACGTAGCTAAGTGCATACTACCTTGCTACTTACATCTCTAGAAAACATTGAAACACAGACGCGAAAGGCAATTAGATTTATGGTAGATACCTATTCAACTAGAGTCGTGTGTCATTACGCAAGCGTAGCCTGCGGCTCTGCGGCGAAGTACTGTGTCAATTGCTGGCGAAGCCATCTAGGGAATGTTCCGACTTCACACAGACCATTATGAGTTACTAGAATTTTCTTTATTCGTCGTAATTTAGGCTTTATAAAAGGCCTTTCCAACAAGTGTTATTATAGCGGTCATCTTGCCAGTAGGTATAATTTTGACAGCATTGCCTTATTAGCTCCACCATAATTATGAGCACTTATAGAACTTAGAAGGCATTTATCATTATGAAACTGACGAGTATTCTCATTTTATAATACACTTATATCTTTTTCGTCACTCAAAATCTTGAGCTAGATCTTCCAAAAAGTCATTTGGTCCATATTGAATCTTAAAATGACCTTGCGCGCTTCTTCAGATCAGAAATGTAGAGAGGAAACACTTGCGGTTTAAGATATGAATTTTCTTGAGTGAGAATTTTTTGACTGAGAATACCAGGGTTGGTAATAAATAAACGAGTATCATAGGTAATTACGGCACGTACAAAACTGACACGACTCACACACATTTGACATTTTGACCTTTAGATTGTGAGAGAAAGCGCTTTAGGGCTGCTAGGTAGAAACTGATACATGAGTTGTTGGGGTAACCCTAGCATCATAACTTTGTAAGTACAGTACACACGGATCTTTAAACATCTGAAGTTAGGTGCAATAAGCGATTGCGCATGTAATGTTGTGCGGAAAAATTGGCTTACCTCCAATCCGACCCAAAAATGGGTTCTGTGCAGATACTTCAGAGAGACAAAGATCCGTTGTGACTACTATAGCAGTTGTGTATATAGAGTTCGAAGCTGTCATGAAGCTGGGAACTCTACGACCTCTTGACAGGCGTCACAGCTCAGTCGGTCGTAGCTCTGCCTTCCGTGCTGTGGGTCGTGGGTTCGATCCCCACCAAGAACAAACATTTGTGTGTGGCAAAACATAGATGTTTGTTCTATGTCTGGGTGTCACTATGTATTATAAGTATGTATTTACAAAAAAAAAGAGTATATAAGTATTCTATCAGCATCTAGTTCCCATAATACAAGCTTTGCTTAGATTGGGACTAGAGGACGTCGTGTGAAATGTCCATGAATATTTATTTATTTATTTATCTTGAATACCTTGGTCATAAATACAATTGACTCTACTATATTCTAAAATAGTTCGGCTCAACCGATTGACTCTTTCTCCTATGTTTTATTTCAAGTAAGGCAGTAAGCTCATTGCAAAGCTGGTAGCTTTCGCAAAATTGCCACAGATGTGGGTTAAGGGTGAAAGTAAAGGTCCATGACCAGCGCCCGAAGTCAGCACTCAAGTGTGTATTATAATTCATTCATTCACTTTCATTCATGTTCATTGTATGCTAACAATTACCATGACTGCCAATCATATAGCGCCCGATCATAAATACCGTGCCTACTTTATTCGACCTTTTCCATAATTTAATAGTATAAAAAATGTTCGTTGAAGATCTGGTTAAGTCACAATTTTTTTTATTGCGAGTCTCATGGTCTTTACTAGCGCAGGGCCGCCGTGGCAAATAGCATAATCAAAGAGAGGTTTATGCCTATCAGTAGGTCGGGCTGTGGATGGTGATGATTTGCTTCAAATTTGACAGGCGTCACAGCTCAGTCGGTAATGGCCCTGCCTTCCGTGCTGTGGGTCGTGGGTTCGATCCCCACTGAGAACAAACATTTGTGCGTGGGAAGCATAGATGTTTGTTCTATGTCTGGGTGTTACTATGTATTATAAGTATGTATTTACAAAAAAAAAGTACCTATATAAGTATTCTATCAGCCATCTAGTTCCCATATAGCTTTGCTTAGTTTGGGACTAGAGGACGTTGTGTGTAAAGTCCATGAAATTTTTTTTTTTTAAATATCCGAGGGATCCCAGGATACTTACTAGTGGACTAATTTCATCAAGTTTGAATGATGCAAGTGTAACCAGATGAAGTGGTGTGGTCGCGCACCGCTGCCTTACGTAACTAGCGCACTACCGTCTCAATTAGCCAGAGATGTGGATTGATGAGCACAGAGGAGTAATTTTACATTGAAAGTTATGACCACGTTATTGCCTACTCGGTAGCATGATCGGCAAAAGAAACAGGAGAAAGCCGCTTATAGTAGTCACAACGGATCTTTGTACCTCTTAAGTATCTGCGCAGAACCCATTTTTGGGTAATTGGAGGTAAGCTAATTTTTCCACACAACAGCGCACTGGCGCAATCTTTTGTTGCATCTAACTTCAGAGGGACTAAAAACCACTGTACGTCAAAATAATCCTGCAGGGGTATGCCAATCAAAGTTGAACTGCAAAGTTTTAAATCATGGTCAGTTCATACTAACTCATAGTTATTCTGTGACTAAATAGTGACATTATGACGTCATTTGATGTGTTTTCGCGCATATTTTGCTGTCAAGTGTCTAAAAAGAATGATCACGTGGTACTGTACCACGTGACCTGAAGAAATTACACTGGGCAGTGAAATATAGCTTGACAGCAAAAGATTGGCATACGGAGGCAGATATAATATGTTTTTTGTGGATCATGCGAGTTTTCATGGTAAAAATCTAAATTAGTCTCTACCTTAGACTAGACTCTGCCAGACAGCAAATTGAATGTTAGCACTTTAGGAAAGAAGGTTTCACTATTGCATGGTCTCTAGAGCAGTGCGTACAGTCGAAGACACGTCCACCTATACTGTTTGGACTTTGAACTATTAGAAGTTGAACGTTGCGATTCGTGCGAGAATGTGTTTGTGTAGGACAGGCTGCGAGCGCAGCGCGCGCCTACCTCTGCATTGTATTGTATAGTTGCATTGGGTATATAACCTGACATGTGGCCGTGTGTACCTATACAGCATCAATTTGTCAGTAATCAGTATAGAATGTAGGACGTAATGATTAGGAGAATACAATTTGTCAGTAATCAGTATAGAATGTAGGACGTAATGATTAGGAGAATACAATTTGTCAGTAATCAGTATAGAATGTAGGACGTAATGATTAGGAGAATACAATTTGTCAGTAATCAGTATAGAATGTAGGACGTAATGATTAGGAGAATACAATTTGTCAGTAATCAGTATAGAATGTAGGACGTAATGATTAGGAGAATACAATTTGTCAGTAATCAGTATAGAATGTAGGACGTAATGATTAGGAGAATACAATTTGTCAGTAATCAGTATAGAATGTAGGACGTAATGATTAGGAGAATACAATTTGTCAGTAATCAGTATAGAATGTAGGACGTAATGATTAGGAGAATACAATTTGTCAGTAATCAGTATAGAATGTAGGACGTAATGATTAGGAGAATACAATTTGTCAGTAATCAGTATAGAATGTAGGACGTAATGATTAGGAGAATACAATTTGTCAGTAATCAGTATAGAATGTAGGACGTAATGATTAGGAGAATACAATTTGTCAGTAATCAGTATAGAATGTAGGACGTAATGATTAGGAGAATACAATTTGTCAGTAATCAGTATAGAATGTAGGACGTAATGATTAGGAGAATACAATTTGTCAGTAATCAGTATAGAATGTAGGACGTAATGATTAGGAGAATACAATTTTCACAGTACAGCTGACCCATCTATTCCTATTCCTATTCATCTTGGGTCACTGGTTGATCGTGTTCCATTGCGTCAACACAGTAACCTTTCACTGCAGATTCCGATGTCGTACGCATCGTTGATCTCGACTACTTACAAATGAATTATTTTTCGGACGAGGCGCGTCTTTAGTTTTGTGTTGCGTGTTGTCATAGTCTGCTCTATTTGCGGTGAAGATCGGAGTTGATCGAACCGCGAAATAAAGTAATTATTTTTGAAATTTTACAATAAAGATTATTTTGATTCTTATTCTGAAAAACTCTGTGGTTTGCGAGCAACTAGCTCGCTCATCATAGAAGTTCAAGCTTATTCCAGCAGCGGTATTTGTGAATTCTACTTTAATTGTTTGTTATTATTTACGTTGCAACAAAGTTGTGAATGTGGATCAATTAGTCTTATTATATCTAGCAGACTCTAGTTAGGTGCTGGGCTCTAGACAGCACATTTATTATTTATCAACCAATCAACCAATTGATTGAGGTAATTCAATAGCGCGTAAGGAGCTAAAGTGACAGTGATCGCCTTGTTCCACTTAAGGTGCAATACCTCAGGAATGACCACATACCTACCAGCTAAGAAGGGCCAGATATGGCCATTTATTGATCACAATACCCGAAAAGGGATATGAAATAATTGCCAGTTATTCTTTACTAGCTTCCGCCTGCGATTTCGCCCGCGTCCCATTTGATCATGTTAATTTTCCGGGATAAAAAGTAGCCTATGTGGTAATCCAAACGAACTATATGTATTCCAAGTTTCATCCAAATCGGACCAGTAGTTTGCGTGAAAGAGGAACGATCATACATCCATACATTATTACAAACTTTCGCGTTTAAAATATTAGTATGACATGATAAAGTATCCTAACTTTAAACCTGGTTAAGCCGTTTTCTGCCTAGATTTTTGGGCACAAAACGTACTAAGTACTCACCTAACTAATTCTAAGTTTCATGTAGTGGGGGATTCTAAATTAGAAGAGTTAAATGGGTAATTTAAGAATAACTCTGAAATATTTTAGATTTCTTGAGTAATAAATTAATAATTATACTTAATCGTAGCCCTTAGCCCTAATTAGAGTCACTAAATATGCCTAGAGATTCTAGAGCTTGGGAAAAATGCTAGATAATTCTATATTTCTGTGATTTACTGAATTTGTAACAAGATTTAAATTATGCATTGCAAACGGATGTTGTGTTTGAATCTAAACAATCTATACTTACCTTCTAGAAATTTGTAAGCTCTATAACTAAATTGAAACCAAACTATCGCTAAACTAAAACTCGTATAAGCTCAAATGAAGGATAAAACTACTTAGTATGCTTAGGGCATCGATTATATGCAAGCTTAAAGTGAGGTCGGAGAACTCATAAAAACTAGATTGAAGCAGGTGTTCGTATACTTATCTCATAATATCACACAAGAAATATAATATTTGAACAAATTGTACAAATTGTTTGACGACATAATATGTCCCCGTGTTTTGGTCAGTCATTAGACCAACTATAAATGTAAAGATCTACAATCTTTGAAGCTATTGTAAAAGACAACAAAGAGAGAGTCTGTCTGTCTGTACCTGTAGCCTCGTAGCTCGAATTCAATGCGGTTTGATGATGACCAGCGTTGATGAAACGGAGTTTTTCAGGGTCAAATTAATTTGTGGTTATTTGAGTTCAGGCAAACCTCTATGCACAAAAAGTTATAACTGAACTCTCTGTTCTTTTCCAGATGGGATCCAAAACGGCGGATCACACCCACCGAAGCCTCCCGCCACGAGTTCGTTACCGGCTGCCCTCTTGGAAGCACTCCCCTTGGCACTACCCCGTCAGGCGTGCTCGCACTACCCCGCCTGGCGCCACCCCGACCAGCGCGAGCGCTACTCCACTCGCAGTCAGCAGGCGATGTCGCAGCCATGCTGGGACGGGCGTGACCAAAGGATATTTGAGACAGGGCTACGAGGGCGCGCTCTGGACTACCCTAGACCAACATTACTTCTTTCTAGACCAACTCTGCTGCTTTAGCACCATTATTAAACGCCATATTCATTTTGTCACTCCGTTTCGCTTTATTCGTCGGAAGACCTGACAATGTTAATTATGGCAATAAATTATAGATACTGAAATATACGCTAGAGCCCCCTTTTAAATGACCCTCTCAGTGCTGGAGCTATTTGCAAGAACTGTAGATGGGGTTGTATCACTACCCAATCCGCACTTCTATTGACACACTGTCCTGTGTTACAACCTACCTTTTTCAATGATCTGGGACACTACCCGTGCTCATCTGGGTAGTGTCACTACTCCATCCTCTCTTTTAATGTTGGTTAAGTCATGTCTGGAAAAGTCTAGTCTCTTAATTGGACTTACAAAATGACTGTTGTAAAAATGTTTTGTGGTAGCAACCCACTTTTATCAGATATTTTGTTGGTAGCAAAGGTATGGAAAGAAAGATGAAAGAGTTTCTGATAGGCACTAAGCTAAATATAAAAGCTCAATGTAATATGCTTGTCTTATGATGTACCTGAGGCTCAAAAAATATCAAACTTGATTTGAAATTAATTAAAAATTACGACTATTAATGTAGGTCAACTTGCAGCTGATAAAAATATACATGTCATGGAAGGATTTCCATTTCATTACGTACGATGGTAACTGACATTTCTATCACAACCTTGTAAGCTACGTTCAAACCGACGCGACGATGATGCGATGAAAAGATGACTATTCGACTATTCCTTGTGTGCTTAGGACTATTCCCACTATTGACGTTTCTTCTTCTATAGCATAGAATGTCAACGGCTAAAACAGCTGAATAATATTATTTAGCTTAATCTTTGTTAGAATCAAATAACAGATGAGGGTGTTTATTACTATGGCCGGATTTTAACCACTGTGAATTGATATTCCCAGTTGGTACCATCGCGTCGTTTTAAACGCGGCTTTGCTATGTTTCGACAGGGTTTACTTTCAAATATAAATGGATTGCTAAACGGACCATACCATCTAGCAAACCATTTTAAACTACTAAAACAATTAATAGCACACTGATGAAATTATTACCCACCAATCAAAAAAATAGAATACGAATGGATCCATTAGTTTTGAAACAATTTTATTTTTAATAATTTATTTATTTTTTAACCGAAGATGGTGAATTTTTTTTTTATATTTCAAAATCCTTAAAAGAAACGGAATATACGATGAGCAAAGAGAAAGAGAGAGATACTAGTTGATTATTGTAGGAAGTTGTCGCGGCACAGCATATAGCTATAGTAACTATCATATCATCTGTACCTAAGCTAAATGCTTCTTATGAGGTGCCAAAAACTGCTGTAGTAAAGCTTATAACTCTCCTTTTCCTCCGCATAGTCGGATAAAAGTAAAGATAGTCACCTCCGCGTGTAGTGACCATGTCTTTTCAAGACTCAAGATATTTCCAAGAAAAGCTGACCCTACTTAACATGTAGGTACCTGTACTACGTCTAGAAATAGATATACAGTAATCACAACGGATCTTTGTCCCTCTGAATTACCTGCGCAGAACCTATTTTTGGGTCGAATTGGAGGTAAGCTAATTTTTCTGCGCAACAGTACATGCGCAGTCGTTGTTGCATCTAACTTCAGAGGAATAGGTATAGGTTGTGGGTTTTGTAAAGGGTTGTTTACTTATTAATCAAATAAAAAGAAGATTTACGAACTTTTCATGCTTCAAAAAGTATCGCTTGCTCTCTTGATTAAGTCAAAAATATGAGGTGACTAATATATGCCTAGTACAATAATGGTATACGATACGATTCCATATCTTGGCTATATTAAACATTTTTATTATAATAAAGGCACAAGATGAAGAATCTATTAAAGCGGCAAATTCTCTGAAAGCTTAGAAACAAGAGTTTCAGCTTTGTAACTTTTATGAATAAAAAATTCCAAGGCCTATTTCATCCTACGCTGACGTCGGTCGCTGACCGTTTTGATCGAACCTACAAATAAACATTCCGTTCTATGAGGATGCGATGCGATTCTGAAGTCTTCTTCTTCTCTTATACCTATGGCACCTGTCCGTCATTTCGACAAACAATTTTGCCAGTCTCAAGTGAATTATTTGAAATTAGTTTAGTCAAGTTGAGTCATTCGTCAAGTCGGCTGTTGTTTGTTTTGAAGGCTAAATGGTGAATTTTCTCTTCAAAACTTGGAAACGAATTCCATCAAATAGGTAATAAAAAACACATAATACACATTTATTCCAATGACTTACACTTACGTTACGATCTAAGTATTATTGGTTCAAAATCCACCAAAACTGAGGAACAATACTCACACCATCATACCCTCTTTTTCTCTTTTTTTCTCCTTTTTTTTCTCTCTTTTTTTTTCTTTTTTTCCCAAGCAATGCGACCAGTGCGCGCCACCGACGACGTCTGCGATCGACGTCAACTTAGAACGAATTGTGAACGTTGTGTTAGCAGTTAGCATAGAGCGAAGTTGACGCAAAATATTTGACTTGTGCCAATTTTACAAGACAGATCAAAAATTATAACTTCACTTGAAGTTAAAGCTAAGTCTACACTATCTGAACATGTTCATGTTTCAAGTGTAGACGCAGCTTAATATCGAAAGCTTTAAAAAAGCCTTCTGGTAGAACTCAAATATTTAACCCTATTTAGGTCTAATAGTTGTGTAGTGAATGAGATGTCGTTTTTTTTACTATCTAGAAAAATGTACTAGAATTAATTAATGTTGTGAGTTGCTAACTAAATGTTACTTTTAAGATCATTACTTGACTCATTTGTATTATTTAAAATTATTTTGGATGAAGTTTGACTGAAGAATTATTAGTTTTGTTTATTCTTGTGCTAGGTAGCATTTCTTATTAAAATAAACCAAGCTGATTGGTATGTTATAGTTATCCATAAATGTTTATGTATTTTAAACTAGTCTACTAAAATTTATGGATTATTAGTACTTACATCGAATGTGAAATTTTTGTGACAACTAGTCAGTAGTATTTACTTCTATGTATTTAGCTTTAAGTAATCTTCATAATCAATCAAATAGTTATTGTAGCTATCTAGTCTTTGTTACGTAAAAAAATGGTCTAATGGAAAAAGGTGTAAAATATATTACTAAGTATCTACTCTTGTAGTTTCGTAGAAAACTTTGTATTTATAGAAACTAAATTAATATTCTGAATTTACAGAATCTTAAAATTATTTATTTAAATTATTATAACATACGCTAGTTTATCGAGATGATATAAATTATATCATTATGATACTGTTAGATCTCTTGACATATTTTTCATTTTGTACCTTTTGAAATAAGTGGGTAGGTATGCCTAAAATATTTTTTTTTTTGTGAAGAATATTGTTACGCAGTTTAGACAATGCGTGTTTTGAAAGAGAATTAGATTTAGAATGTGGTTGTTACGCCTATGTATTGTAACTTTATGTATTACTTAATGTATTATGAATTTAACATTTGTTCTATTCATCGTCATTATTAAAGTTCTTCCGAATGCGTGAACTGTTTTAACTGTTTAACCTTTCAGGGCTTGTGCAAAAAAATACCGATAGTCAATTACGGGTTAAAATTATCTCATAAGTATAAAAAAAATTATTATCGAAGCGAATGGGATGGTTCTAAATGAAATGAGACGAAGTACGCCTTTATAACTAAAAAAAACACGAGTTTGATCATGAATAATTTGGAAATTCAAGGAATTTTTTCAAATTTATCAACAACAAAAATTTTTTTGGTCCGTTTCATTCTCTATTGCAATCTTGATAAAACTAAAATGCTAAGTTATTTACGATGAAACTTATCACCATGGGAACAGCGCTGGCATCGTGACTTCCTCGCAGCACAATAGCGAGATACAATCGTGTTATTCGATATTGTGGACATTTTCACAAGGTTTTGTCACTGCTAATTTTTTAATAATTTTATTACCTAGTGACTGTAAAGTAGACAGAAACAATTAAGAATTTGTCAGGTAATTTTGTAGGGCCAACGCTGCGCTGAAAGCTTGGACTTGGAAAGCGAGTTTGCATCAACTCTTTCTCCATATATTAGCCAACTGGACTTTTATTCATTTTATGCACTATTGTCTATATCTGTTTTGTGCTATTGTTCTAAACTAAAGACGTACCTACTTATTACTCAAGCAAACAAAATTGGTTACTTAGTATTACCAACTTTACCCAAAGTGATGTTACATTTTGTAAGCACATCATAGATCATCACGATCTAACTAGCTATTGGTACTAGCTCTAAGACATATTACTCAATGCCTAAATAACCATTTGCACCTGTTAGGTAGGTGACTGACTGACTCAACCGTCTGCGCAGTCTAGAGCTCGCATGCTTTGCAAAAAACAAACTAATAATAATGCAAATTTCAACTCTCTAGTTTCTATGGTGCAGCTCTGGTGGAGGTGACAGACAGACAGATGGATGCTGTAGTGAGACCATAAGTGTTCCGTTTTTCCAAAACTGCATTGGTATGCCAATCAAAGTTGAACTGCAAAGTTTTAAATCATGGTCAGTTAATACTAACTCATAGTTAATCTGTGACTAAATAGTGACATTATGATGTCATTTAATTTGTTTTCGCGCATATTTTGCTGTCAAGTGTCTAAAAAGAATGATCACGTGTAATTTCTTCAGGTCACGTGGTACAAAATTGTACCACGTGACCTGAAGAAATTACACTGGGCAGTGAAATATAACTTGACAGCAAAAGATTGGCATACAGGGGCTGGACCGGAACATTAAAAACTCCAATTCAAGAACAGATCTGTGTAGAGATTGTCACAGAAAACTGTCTAAAAATCAATGTTTGTCTTAGCTCAGACTTGAGCTTTGTTCCAGTTTAGAGCAAAGCCGCGGGTGTTTTACAAGTCTACAGATTTGGCCAACACTTACATATCAAAATGGTAACATCTGTCGAACAGTATTACTATTATTAACCAATTTATTGTACTATTCAAACGGTCGGCAAGTCATTACGATTAATAAAGTGGTTTAGCAATATGTTTTTGGCTCGTGATCATTGTTATTGCAACTGAAATATTGCTTGGCATTTGATCTCTGGCTTATTGTCCAATAAAAATACGGAGTTCTTTTATGAGACGTTGGTTTCCATCAGTCTGACATTTAGAAGCTTCATGTGCACCGGCATCAGGCACCCATATCATTCTAATCGAAACATAGGAATTGCGTGAGAGAAATTAATAGATGAGGTGGCTTTTCCTAGCAAAGTCTTTGACAGAGCTGTCATTATTATCATGTCATCATATAATATATCATCATGTCGGCTGACATGATTATAATGATGAGAGATCTGTGCGTACTACTTGTACTTGTAGGGCGGACTGTTTTCCGCAACTAGGCCGCAAGCGGGCCCTTTTTGCGTTATGTCCAACAATGGTCTTACCCCATAGATTTCCAGAAAGAACGCTTTCAGAATACTTTCGAATTTCAAATGGAAGGAGGTACAGTACGCACAATGGATCTTTATCCCTCTGCAGTTAGGTGCATTAACGATTGCGCATGTAGCTACTGTTGTGTAGAAATATTCGCTTACCTCGAATTCGACCAAAAAAGCGGTTCTGCGCAGATATTTCAGAGGGATTACAAAATACCTATACAAAGATCTCCTGTGATGTGACTAACTATAGGTAGATAAGAAATTTGTGGAATTTTTTGGTAGGTACTTACCTATTTCCAAATGGTCAATGTTACTAAAGTACCTAGTGGCCACAAACTAATTTTCGCAATAAGTTGAGTGATGATAGCTTTGGCCTTGACTTTTGACTCCAAAGTGAGTAAATATTAGACACGATACCTACTAATTATTGCAAAGCGTTTAAAATTGTATATTTTGAAAGGTAGGTAGGTATTTCAATAGTTTAGTCGTAAGTAGAACTTTAGGCTGCCATGTTAGAGTAGAGCAGGTATACGAGGCATCACAGAGGTCGCATCGAGTGACAACCTTTAAAGTAGGTACCTACATTTTTTTTACACTGCTGGGCAAAGGTGTATGCATTTTTGCGACGTGTTTGAGACGGCTTGGTAAGGCCGCCATGGACCGGGATAATTTGAAGGGTTTGGTGAGGTGTACCTACGTTTAAAAATTAAAATTATACAGTAACTAAGTAAGTTTGCTGTACAGCTTGTTAGGCCCCAAAGATAAAATAGTCTAAATAGTCAAAGCCTTATGATTTAACCGCAACATTTGTCTATTACCATATTACTTAACTGTAGGCTCATACAAAATAGCAGCCAAATTCATCGACCACAATCCTGCCCATTAGATAACCCATGTCAAGTATAACATCCCATAATATCTTGCATAATAACTAAAACCCAACGGAATCAAAAAGCTAGTGTATACAGGGCGGTGTTGGTGTGAAAGGGTCATGTTAATCAGCCGCATAATACTTTCACCTCGCAAGGTCAGTAGAAAGCGAAGAACTGCCGGTCACAGTGACGACAACTTCGCAACAAAATGCCTAATGAAGATGTACGTGGGAGAATTTACATGTTGAGTACCATGCGATATTTTAAAGAATTTGGGACGCAGCGTAAGACGACCTTCCATCAGATGGACAAGTGTCATATGAAGGTCACAGAAAGCCAGTGAGTCTACACTCACTGGTTGTTTTGTGTGGTGTCGCGGATATATAAATCTATGGCAGAGGTGTAATGTCCAGCTGATTACTTCAGGCTGTGATATGGCTACCGCTGATCTAATATTGACACATAATAACTCATTAGTTACATATCAGTACGTAACACATAATGCACGATTGCGTAAGACCACATAATACGATGAAGTCTGCAATTAAACCCCCATACGGTTGTAAGACGTGGCACAGATTCCGTGGTTTTCTTATAAAGTGGCTACAGTCACAAGCGGGGGGGATAAGGGGGCTCAGACCCACCAAAAGCTCCTTGTCTACCTAAAACTGGGCCAGAATTTATCAGTGAAACCTCTAACACGGTTCAAGCTTCTTCCGAACAGAAACCTTCGGCTACTGGCCAGTTATTGACAGTATCAGAGAAGTGAACGCCTTCGAGACCACAGAAAAATCATCCTATCATTACCATCCTATTTTATTAAGAATAGGTGAAGCCTTTTTTGTAGAGTAAGGTAGAGCGCGCTCGAATTGGGACGAAAATATCCAGCAAGGAATACCTACTTATGTTTATAAAATAAAATGATTACTTACTAATTTACCTACTCTATCCAGTTTGAATATTTAACAAATGATGAGAGTAAGGTATTAAAAAAGATATCCGGTGTAGGTTAAAAGTTTTAAATAAAAGTTTGTCTTTCTTTCTAGGAATATGATGTCTATCAGATGACGGTCTCCGGTTCCTAGATAAGTAAGGTAATCATCACAGGTGTAGGTTCATTTCCTGATTGTGGCCAGTACTGTGCCAGTACTAAGTAGACTAATGAGGGGAATTAAATTGTTCTAGGTTTGTAAGACCTGTGCGTGGGAATTAAAATTAGATGAGACAAGACCAATGCAATCTAGACATGTAATCTAACATGTTTTGAGACCTGTAGGAATCATATTTGTTTTCATATTACTTGGTTGCGTTTTCTCGGTTGGACCGACCACGGCAATTTCATCAAAAATTACAGATTTTTTTTAGATGGATATGGGTCTGTAAAGTACCATCGAAAAGCACTTAACTAAGTAAGAAAAACACGAGTCGCACAATGATTTTCAAACGTATAAATAACCATTGATGTCACCAGAACAATATACAATAAATTGTATAATTTATTTGAAACCCAAAACACCAACCAATAAGTTAAAAAACTTGGCACTTACCAAACGAGCGACATGACATGGATATGACCCGGTTTTAGATTCCGAAAGAATATCAGAGGGGTAATCACGAACAAATCTGGTAATCGCAGCGTTACGTAAACCTAACGTGTTCTAATCATATGGCGCTTCAACGACAGCTCGACTGCCGAACGTTGTAGCGTCACCGCGCAGTGTATCTCGGATACGCTAGCGTTACGATACGTTTACGATTGTCACATTTATTCGTGATCAAGGCACAGGTTCCGTCTTTCATTACATCCGTAAAACAGTCATCCGTTGCGTCACGGCAACAATGCCTCTCCGGCATGTCATGACTCATGACGTAATACATTTAGGTCATGACGACGAGGATGTGACAACTTTATTTTTCACCTAATACAACACGTAAACCTAAGTAGGTAAGTATTTAGACACAAATATCATGGACATTTCACACGACGCCCTCTAGTCCCAAACTAAGGGCGGCTTGCACCAGAATCACTAAACGTGTTTAACGGCTAAATAAATTTAAATCTGACGTATTTATATGACTTGACAACTCGCTAAATACTATTTAATAGTTAAACGCGTTTAGCGATTCTGGTGCAAGCCGCCCTTAGTCCCAAAACTTGTAAACGTGTAACATTGCTGATAAAATAGTTATACCTATACTTTTTTTGTAAATATTTTAGAACAAAGCTGTTTTTGGTGAGCAGTTAAATTCTGGTTCCGGTTTGTCAAACAAAACAAATGTTATCTTTGATTTGTGATGTGTAAATTAATTAAGTAACCCTACATATGAAATTACAAAATCCATTCCATCGTAAGTATGTAAAACGTTTGCACTAGGTACACCAATTAGACATTGTAAGACATGCACCATTATTCTTTTCACTAGACATGGCTCAATCCCGGTTCTGCCCATTGTCTTCATGGTACGTTACCACAACTTGCAAAACTGTAGAGATATCTCGCTTGATTAATGATTTTACCATAAGATTTCAAACAAATGAAGTCGAAGACTTGCAAAAGGAACAGTGATGCAAGGGTTTCCTGTCGATGTGAATTTTGCGTGGAAAGAAACGTAAATGCTTTAAAGACCCGTTTAACAATACCCGCCATTTTATCAAGAGTAGATAATTTAATCGTCGTAACATTCTTTGCATTGAATAATCCATTTTCACATCTCTTCAGAGCACTTGGTAGCATGTCTTTGAGGATGTCAAATGGAAGTAGAAATGGATTCAAACAGTGTATTTGGCACTTGCACAAACTCTGGAGTAACCATTCTATTACGTGACAGGTTACAAACCTTTCGCCGCTGCTAATAGAAGCTGCTGAAGTAATAAATACTTACCTAAGACTAATATTAAATTGTAACCGCAAAATATTTCGGTAAATCACGATTTCTTCAATCTTGCACAGGTGCAATAAAACGAAGTATACTTTTAGAATACCAATTATTATAATGCATTACAGAAGTTTATCATCACTCAAATGTTATTTTAACTACAAACTTTGGCCATGACATAAATATAGGTCAATCAAAGTTTATTGACTGCACTTAACTTTCTTTTCCGACCGACCTTACACTCAAAATTCTTCATTTGCAATAACTATATCAAGTATCTAAAAAATGTTCTCATCATGTCCTTTCGAAACGAGTAGGGGAGTAGTAGTAGGGGTGGTAAAACGGAACGCATCTCGCTGCGCGCGCTATTGCTGTTAAGTTGGCCGCTGCGTGTGTTCCTTTCCACGCGAGAAAAAAAAATATCTGTCACTTTGACATTTCGGGGTTCCGCGCGGTTTTCGGATTCGAATATTTTGGATTTTGCGAATTATTTTGTTGTAATAGTGATATTGGTGTTTAGTGTTTTATGGTGGTGGATGCACTGCCGTGTTAGAGAGTGTTGTGGGATGGTACTCTGCCGCTCTAGTAGTTGAGAGTGCAGCATGAGGGGCGTGTGGCTGTGTTTGTTGTTGGCGCAAGTCGTCAGCGCCATCACTGGACCTAGAGTAAGTTTACTCATAATTTATGCTGAGTGTATTCTTACACATCGGATACATGAACGCAGTCTGAGTGATGAATTCTAATGTATTTTTTAAAAGACAGTTTAAAAATAAAGAAATTCGATTTGTACAGTCGGCTACACATCGACTTATCCACTGCTTGAAATTTGAACTACATATTATAATTTGAATGTTGCGAATCTGGGATCGAAATTGGCGTAGGCGCGTGGCGCGCAAGCAGCGAGTCTCACATAATAACATATCGTCCCTCTCGCATGATTCGCAACATTCAAATTATAACAGTTCAAAGTTCGAACCGTTGCGCGTTGATAGGTTGATGTGTAGCCGTCTGTACCTTCATCAGTTAAGTAGGTTCAAAGCAAAATTGTGGTAAAGTGCGTGTTTAAGACACATAAGGAAACGGAAGCAGGCATGCACTTTTTATTTTGCACATTGTCTAACTGCAATAACTGCAGATAGACATCGATGCCGCCTACTAACACATTTACAACATTATTGTGTTGGTAGGTGTGAAAGCGTTACTTTTTAACCACCGACGCTAAAACGACGGGGTATTATAAGTTTGACGTGTCTGTTTTGAGGCAACGTAGCTCCTGAACGAATGAACCGATTTTGATTTTGTTTTTTTGTTTGAAAGATGAATTAGTCGGGAGTGTTCTTAGCTAAGTTTGATGAAAATCGGTCCAAGATCCGGGGGTTTTTTTTAATTTTAAATTTAATTACTTGTAGCAAACAAATATTTCATTTGCCTGGGGCAAATTGACTCATCTCTAATATGTATTTAACCTACTTGGCAAACTATAAACGGCAATATTTAGTCATAATAAGTAAACTACTTACCTACAAAAACTATATTCTGCCAACTAAAATCAGGAATAAGTAAATCTGTTATTCATATTTCATTATTCATTTATTCATAACTGACATGTGGTTACATACAATTGTTATTGTAATTAATATTCACACAAAATAAATAAACTAAATTTCTTCATAGCAGATAGCCATGGTTTTTATAGGGATACAAGTACCATTTTTGAAATTAAAATCCTTGAACAAGTATAAAACAATGCGGATTTAACAATTTACCACATCTTTTGTGAACATTCAATGGCCACTCTAACATGAAATGACATTCGTGTCAAAAACATAAGATTTTTTTCCCACGAAAACGACTAAAATAAAGTTATAAACATTACTATTTATTTGATGTGCGTAAATAATTTGTCGTGTGCGATAAGTTTTTTTTCGACTTTCGACCTCAAAAACGTAATGCTGGTTGTTGTAATACAGAAATGGTAATTTACAACTTATAACGTGAAATTCATGTCATGTGGTTGGATTGTGTGAAAGATGACATGAATGTGAGAGGAGTAGATTCAGAGTTGACGAATAATAAAAGTCAGTGGAAGAAGAAGACATGTTGTGCCGACACCACTTAGCGTGGGATAAGGGGAGGAAAATGATGAACGTGAAATCCATGTCTCGATACAAAAGACTTCGACGCGCTGCTCATTGCTACGAAGCGTAGCAGTGTTACGCGCCCTATTTTCTCACATCATCACCCCATAATCAGTATCTCCCAAGACGCGCCACTGAGCTCTGTCTTCGACTGTTCCCATCCCGTGTCTGACAAATAGCAACACTACATAGTTATTCTGTGACTACGGTCTAAACTGGTGGCGGTCTGAACGGTGGAACTGGCACCTAGAATCACCTAGTTAAATAAGACGCTTCTAAATGATCCTTGTGATTTTATTAACCCCCGACGCAAAAACGACGTGGTGTTATAAGTTTGACGTGTCTGTGTGTGTGTGTGTGTGTGTGTGTGTCTGCCTGAGGCAACGTAGCTCCGGAACGGATGAACCGATTTTGATTTTGTTTTTTTGTTTGAAAGATGAATTAGTCTGGAGTGTTTTAGCTATGTTTGATGAAAATCGGTCCAAGATTCGGGGGTTTTTTAAATTATTAATTTAATTACTTGTTGAATAAAGAAGTTATGACTTTGACTGTTTTTTTTTAATCAAATATTGTACAAACGACTGTCTTACTATACCTATCCACTCGTGTCTTCTCTGGCAGTGTCCCATCATTCCTTCTAGAAGACATCAAGGTCTCAATCACAGAACAAAATCTCAGTTAGGAGTTATTTGAAAAAAGTAAACATTCGTACATTGCGTGTGCGACGGGTTTGTCATAATAAATAGGCGAAATCATTGGGTTATTGTGGCGTGCAGAGCTTACAACTGTCGTTAATTATGATAAATAACTTAATTAGCTTCACTAATTATGATAAATAATTAAATTAAAGGTATTTTCATTTAGTATAGTGTCCGGCACATAGTACATAGTACGCATGTATAAAATATTGTTGTGAATACATAAATAATATTAGGCGAAGCTGTGACTGTGACATAAGTTTCAGTCTATTAACTATGTGAAAAATTTATATTTTGCACAATTTTTACAAACGCATGTTTTTTTGATAAGTACTAGGTACTCTTTTAATGTCAAGTACGATATAATTAATCTGAATACGATAAGTAATTTTATTTAAAGTACCGCTTTGAACACATTCATCGCTTCAATTAATGCAATTTGTAAATTCACTGTGCATACTTAAATCTACTCATCAGCTATACTTAGTATAGGCATATTACTATCGAAACTACGGCTTATTACGTGTTTGTTCGCCACGCACTATACCGTTACGTTCAGTTAATTTTACGTAAAGATAAATTATAAAAGTGATGTCTATCTTACTCGTAACTTGCAGTCAACTGACTTACTGACAGACAGCGATTGTAACTTGTAATGTTGTAGGTAGGTACTTAATAAATAAATATACTTATAAATCGTTTGCAACGGTGTGTAGATAGCTCAACTGCTTCATGTGTATTTTGTACATATTATAAATATTGTAAATACTGTACTAGTCATAATTTTCTTTGTGAATACATTTATATTATGTTTTCTCAAAAAAAAAAGGTACTTAATTGCAATTAAAAGGAAGTAACTTATCTTTTAGCTGTTTGCAACAAAATAGAACTAATTGATATAGAAAAAAAATTTGAACCACATTAAAGGAAACAACATTTATAACAGAGAGCAAGGTAGAACCGACGGTCTTATGACGGATGACGATTTTTTCAAGACAACCGTTCGTGTAGACTACAATATTATAATTGAGTTAGCTTAACTGTAAAAGAAAATCTATTGTTTGGAACCTGACAGTCTAGAAGATTCGTTCGTGAAATAGCCACTGGTTAAATAATATTTTTGTGATCTTATAACAGTAATAATTACTTTCGATAGGCCGGAGCCACACTGTAACAGTGTAGACTAACCTTGTATAGAACATAGTACAAACTCTCGACATTCAAGTAACGCGCTAATTGTGCATGTAGCGGTACGTGGTAGCGAGATGCGCCGGACGCGGTGAAAGTCGCAGAAACACGCGAGAAATCCTTTGTTGGCTTGTTATGAAACGCGTGCTCAACAGGATTCTATCGTGGCTTTTCTGATGTCATTTGTTCTTATGTAACTAACCCATTTTCATTGCCAATATGAGTCTGATTTATAAGCAGCTGGCCCTTTTAGTAAAGCAGTGCTTCCATATTCCAAGCTCCACAGTGGTCTGGATGCGTTTCCTTCCCTTTTTAACCCCCGACGCAAAAACGACGGGGTGTTAAAAGTTTGACATGTCTGTGCGTGTGTGTGTGTTGTGTGTCTGCTGAGGCATCGTAGCTGTCGAACGAATGAACCAACTTTGGTTTTGTTTTTATTGTTTGAAATTGAAAGGTGAATGAGTCAGGAGTGTTCTTAGATACGTTTGATGAAAATCAGTTCAAAATGGCGGATTACATTTTTTTCACAACTCAATATGGGTATCAAACACGGGGTTTTTTTTAACTTTAGTATAATTATTGACAGCATCTAATCGACCAAGTGGGTCGGACTCGACTCTATTATCACGCATAGCATGACCTCCTGGGTTTTTTCTCGAGAAGTATGTTGCGCTATCAAATATCAATTGTCCAAACATCTAATCGTTTTACAGTTGTTATTCAAAGACTTATATCGATGATGTTAGAATGAACAAATAAGCAAGCACGCGACATCTCGTTTCACAATCGGTTGACCAAAACATTCACGCTTGTGCAAACCTACTAGAATAGTTGGGTGGAATCGATTCATCACAGCTACGGTATTATCTGGCTACTAGGTCAAAGACGTTTTGAAGAAGTGTTTATGATACCGAGTTGGTAGGCTAAAACAACTGGTAAGCTTACCAGTTTTTTTACAGGAACGTGCCATTTTAAAATTTGGACAACACATTAGATGGACATGGACACTTCACACGACCGACGCCTTCTAGTCCCAAACTAAGCAAAGCTCCTAGCCCTAATTTTCTTTGTGAATAAAGATGTTTATTCAGCAAAGCTTGTAATATTTTATTTTATTTTTACATGGAAAACAAACAGCTTATAAAATAGGAGTAACAGACAGCGGAAGTATAGAACGAAGAACTAAAATAGTTTTCACTAATAGTATGGGATATGGGAACTAGATGCATACTTATAATAAACTAGCAGCTACCCGCGACTTCGTCCACGAAAAATAAAAGCTAAAAATAAATATGTTTCGATACATATGTATCGATGAGTTTATGTCCGGTGGTGCCTGTCACCACTCTGAGTATTATCATCACACTAGTAATTCGCGGGCAAGTCCCTTCGAATTCGAAAAAGGCCTGTGCTACACGAACCTATTAGTTTTTTTGTTATTGGAAATCACTATTTACGCAAGTTTCCCTTGCTCTGTACTCAACCTATTGTATTTTTTAAATTAATTATATTTATCAAATTCATGTGGAACAATTAGTCCAAGGTATTGTCAAGCTGCATTAATGCACCCAAGTTTTGTCTGAATAAATTATCATCGGTTGGTACACTGTTGTAAATGCAATTGAATTATTTTAGCTTGCTAGATTATTAGCTAACCTCATTATTTAAGCCTGGTAGAGCAATCGAAACGAATGTTCAATAGCCTACCTAATGTACCTACTTGAAATTCACCATTCACTATCCAGTCGCTTTTATTATGTTTAACACTTCGCTAGTATTTCTTGCTTAGTTCGCACCACTAGGTTGGTTGGGTTGGTACAGTACGACCCAAATGATTGGAATTAAGGAGACAATCAAGTTACTGTTGTGTTTTGGACGTAAAAATCTATCGATCTACATTAAAAAAAAATACGCTCATCTTCCTCATTACGTTGTTGTTATTATAGCTTTGGTTCATTGTTCTCTACTATTAATAAGTACCTATTTTACTACCCTATGTTAATTTTAGGCTACCGTGATGTTGCCCACTAGGCTCTAACAGAATACCAGTGTTGCACTGTTACCCTTCGGTCACAGTGCACGTATGCTGAGTCAGGGACCTAATTAACCCATGATTATTGTTTAAGTTTACTGTAGTTTAAGGTACCTATAAGTCTGGGATAATAATTTCATTTTCTTTTTTTCTTTCTTACTTTTATAAAAATTGGGACTGGAATTATACATTGGTCAAGTACAGTTGTTACTAGCTAGGTACAGTAGTGATCCTACAAAATAATCAAGCTTACTCGCTATTATCAGTTGGTTTACACCCCTTATGTACTCACTGTACTTGTCTACTTTGCTAAGCACTTAACTATTGTAAATCGGCCTTTACAGCGGTACCGAAATATTTATTGACAAAGGTTGTCTGGAAGTGATCGCTTTTAGCGATAAGGCCGCCCATTGTACCTACTCTCTATTTTTATGTTTATCTCTTTCTGTAATTTATTTTTTTCTGTGTGTGCAATAAAGTTTTTATCTATCTATCTATCTATTGTTAAGCTAACCCGAACTTTACTTCATAGCCTAGTATCTCATAAAATAAAAGAAGTGATCATATGATGAAAGATGTTTCAGGAATTGTTGCTTATTATTACTGAGCTTAGTAAACCGCACAAATTAAATTACACGGTGGAAAGACTAACGCAAAAACTAAAACGGGACATAAAAAGTTATCCAATCGATTACGCAAAGAACAAAGGAATACACTGGTAACTTGATGTAAAAATTTTTTCAATATCCTGGTTTCGGATTGAGTTTGCTTCACTGGGTTGTCAGTGATAATACTTTTCGAGTTGTTCTAGTTTGAGGCTATATCGATCACACCCACACGATTGACATTAGGCCTCAACACAACCTTTCTTTAAATTCTATTGTATTTTAAACTAAGCAGCTGCTTTTTGCGACAGCTCGCGCATCCGGAGTCATCTCAAAGAATATAATGAGTCATCTTGAAACGACCTACTGAATCAACTCATTTCATCATCAACCTATACTCGTCCACTGCTGGATGTAGGTCTCTCCCAAGACGCATCATTGAGCTCGGTCTTCGGCTCTTCTCATCCAGTGTCTGCGCTACATTTCGCAGATCGTCGCCCCATCTCGCCGGAGGGCGTCCTACACTACGCTTGCCTAAACGTGGTCTCCACTCGAGTATTCGTTTGCTCCAACAATTGTCGGTTCTACGGCAAACATAGCCGGCCCACTGCCACTTCAGCCTGCTAATCCTAATCCAACTCATTTAACTTACTCAAATTATAAATGTAGATAGAACTCGTTATTGATTTACTTATAAACACAGGTTTTACAAACTTAAAAATAAAATACAACAAAACTTAGGTAATACAATGGGCGGCCTTATCACTAATAGCGATCTGTACCAGGCAACCCTTGGATGTACAACATGATAATTTACATGTATTTTGGCAAGAGTCTCCTTAGACAAGTATTAGATTTTAAATAACTGTTATTATCATACACAACACGGCTGGTATGTTTTGAAAACGATAAAAACATTTGTATTGTATAAGATTGGAGCCTGTATCGATTGATGGCTGACCAACCTCCAAGTTGTGGTTAAACACACATATATTTTTGGGTAAAAAAAAGCTTCACAGTGTCTTTCAGTTGTCGGGTTCTGTCTCACACCCTGTATACCCCAACGACAGCCAAAGTCATAAGCGAGTCTCAACGACGACGTCCAATTTAGCCGCTCGCCAGCATCGTACCATCAATAAAACATAAGTACGAAAGTAAACTTTCTTCGTTTTATGGAAACTATTTGCCTACCTAATTGTGATTCCACGTGTGTGCGGCTTTGTACTTAACTGAGAGTAGTAGGTAATGAGTAAACTAAAAGGTACCTATGGTTAAGGAAAATTGAATAAGTAGAAGTTAGACAGGAATTGCCGGCGTCTGCGTTTCCGATCACTTACAATTTAGATGTTTTCAAGAGGAGAGTAAATAGATATCATCTAAACAAATGTGCTACATCGTCGATCGTATCATCAGGAGAGGTAACACAATAAATAAACAATACCTACATATTGTATTGTCTCACGAATCAAGACTAGACTTAAAATCTACAAACATTATTTAATAGTATCAAAATTATAGTCGAAGAGAATAAAGAGGCAAATCCATATGCAGGAAGCACGCTCTAAGAATCTGCTGACCCACATCCTGCAATCCTGCATATCCAAAAAGCTACCACCAGTTCCACTTCCTATGACCCTCTACAGCTTCCTTATTACTCCAAGGATTACTCATCACATCGTATAGTAGGAAACTCGAGGAATGCACTGTGTCGTGTTTACCAGTTTTAGTTTGTATGCAGACATCTTCTGGGAAAGTTGAAATGATGTAATGTCTGGGTGGGCGTGTGTGGTTTGAATTAAACTTGATTGATGAGGTTGTAAATTGGTTCACAATTATGCGTAGGATAGGTACGTGAAGTATAAAGAGAGATAGAGAGTAAAGCACTTGGAACTATCTTGCAAATAAATCAGAAATGATCTACCAAGAGATATATGTTTATGAAGCTTATAGATATTAAGAAATTAAAAAATCAAATGAATAAAATTATGCTCTAAACCCCTGATTGCCTAATCGCGTGTTTAAGCTCATAGTAAAACAATGATAAAAGACAACCAACGTAGTAAAAATACGAATATCTACTAAACTAACTTCGTTTACATTCAAACATAAGAAATTCGTAATGACTTTGAAATTCTCCCTCATTATTAACTGTAAAGTTAATTAGGCGCATACTTACAAGGGCAAGAGCAATCATAGTCAAATTTCAAAAGCATTGAACCACAATGCATTCGATGCAATCATGAACGCATCCATCACTCCGTCATGTTCAAAGTCATTGCCCAAACGACCTCAAACGACCTTTAGACCGACGAAACCGAAAGCCGACCCAGTGAAAGCTGATGACTTAACTCATGAAGATGTTATCGAAGTGAAATTCTTGTCTTTGACAGGTCTTATGGAGCAGTGGCGTAATAACCCGATGCTTGGCGGAATTCACACTTATCACTAATCTGTTAGTGTTCTACAATCTGTAGTTTTTTTACCTCGAGAATTAAGGCCGTGTTATGCATAACTAATTAATTTAAGGATGTGTCTGCAAGGGATGTTCGGTTAGATTGCGCCACAATTGAAGGTTCATTTTACACTTGTTTTTTGAAATTGGTTAAATTAAACAGTAAGGGAGAACGCAAACCAAAGACAAAACGTCTTGTCGAACAGTTAGTGATGTGAAACTTCTCAGTAAAACTTTTTTAGTTACGATATGCTTCTTTTTATTTGCTGTTTTCGTTACTTGCTTATTTAATGAGAATCATCCTAAGTACTTAATAATATTATTAAGTACACTACATAATTACTTTATATTCTTATTTATTAAAAAAGCACAGTTCATTCTCTAGGTATATGCGTATAAAGCAATGTTTAATAGGTAGGTACTAAACAATGCTATAATAGATAGGTAAACATAATTTTATGCATGCATGTTTGCTTTTGAAGGCCGCTCGGCCAATTTAATTAATTAATTAAATTGTTTTAACGGCTGGTTTGCGAACCTATTAATAAAAAAACGTAAGAAAAGACTGTGAAGAAAGGCCCTTAGGGCCAACGCACATCTATCGACAAAACTGTTTTGTCGCGTACTTAGTGACGTGAAAATAAATTTTCTGTTATAACGAAAACAGCATATGATGAATGCTTCCTCGTCATATGCTGTTTTCGTTGTAACGAAACTCACATCAATTGACACGACAGACTTTTCTTAAGTATGTTTACCTATCTATTATAGCATTGTTTAATACCTACCTATTAAACATTGCTTTATACGCACATACCTAGATAATGAACTGTGCTTTTTAATAAATAAGAATATAGAGTAATTATGTAGTGTACTTAATAATATTATTAAGTACTTAGGATGATTCTCATTAAATAAGCAAGTAACGAAAACAGCAAATAAAAAGAAGCATGTTGTAACTAAAAAAGTTTTACTGACAGTTTCACATCACTAACTGTTCGACAAGACGTTTTGTTTTCGGTTTGCGTTCGCCCTTAGTGAGATAAATATGATATTGTTGTATGATTCCGTTCGAAAATCTCTAATCCAGTGTGACGTCCGTTGCGCGTCTCTCGGGATTCGGTCCGTGACGCGCTGCAGAAAGCGCATTCCTGCTCGTGTCTTCAGAAGATGCATCGTTGATACGATTGTTTTGCATTCGGTTACGAGATGTTATAGAATACTGGGGCTTTATTCAGTTCGACAGAGATTTTACTCTAATAGAGACGTCATATCTCGGCCGAAAACTCATTGCACCCACTGATGAAACGAGTTTTTGACGTCATTTTGACATCACCCCTATTAGAGTAAAATCTCTGCCGAACTGAGAATAAGGCCCCTGATGTTTGTCTCTGGATCAATTTGCACTCCTAAAGCAAACCAGATGAACGCTAGAAGCGGACTTGGAAAGTTAGACGAATATAATGAGTTATGAAATCCTTACGTGTAAAGCAAGCAAAAAAAGATATTGCATTATTAAAACCTTGCAATAATAGGTGAAAATGCCACTTTCGCCGAGAAAAACTAATAAATCTTTTTCAAAGTACCTAATACGGTTGCCTGGAAGAAATCGCTTTCAGCGATAAGGCCGCCCATTGTACTTATAAGTTAAGTATTAAGTTTTTGTATGTCACCAGAATTCTTTGTGTACAATAAAGTATTATCTATCTATCTAATACTCATTATCGTTAATTAAGTACCTACTCTGTCAAATGTTTTAGAACATTGTATAGTAGTCACACACAACGGATCTTTGTTGTGATTTTTGGATCGATTGGAGGTAAGCGAATTTTTCCGCACAAGAATTCCGTTGTGCGTACTTGCTCTACAATTTTATAAAACATCTGAAACCACTTACTTCCTTCACATTTTTTTATTTGTTGATACCCCTGTTACCTAGAGATTAATATTATGAAATAGCAATGCAACTGCACTGAATACCTAATTGATTGTGGTTGTCGTTACGCCATGGCAAGTAGGTAATGGTGTGGTTTACCGTAAGCATTTCTGCTCATCCGACTAAGTTGATAAATTGAGCAATGAGACCACTTGAACGTTTCAGACTACGCATAATCATTACGTGTATTTTGTTTGACCCACTAAGAGTTATAAGCTGAAGTTCCTGGTTTTCTTTTAGATGTTTTATATCTAAATGTAGTTTTCTCTTCTTTCCAGATAGAAAATGACTTTGACAGAAGACGAGAGACACCATTGGGACACCCTGGTTTCAACGAGCACCAAACGAGATTCGGATTAAGTTCGCCGCTGCAGAGCTTCCAACCGCAACCTACACTCGTCAGCAGTCCGTCTCCCACTCCCCTTCAATTCCAGCAGCAAGTGTATCCCCAGCAACATCAACTGCAACAGCCTTATGTTCCTCAATTCAATAGCCTTCTACCCACGCAAAATGTCCCTACTCAAAATAACTTGCCTCTCCCGAACAATGGCTTCCAGTACACACAGTCAGCCAATGTCAACCCAACTGTCCTACAAAACACTTTCACCCCACCCCAAACATTGAGGCAGATCCCGCAAACGCAGAATATTCTGCCCCAACCGATTCCGACATTACCAACCTTCCAAAACATCCAAGTGCCACAAAACCACCAACCTGTGTTCCAAAATCCTATGCCTACTGTCAACATCGGGCACCAAAGACCTACGACAGCTGCCTTCCTTCCAACAGTGGCCACTCAAAACCAACAGCAAATCTTCAGTCCTTCCAATGCCATAACTATCCAGCCAGCTCCAAACCTAGCTCCACAAACCTACAACCCCCAGAACCAACAGGCTCAAATCAATCACAATGCTCAATTTAACCACAATGCTCAAACCAACCATAATGCTCAGATTAACCATAACAGTCAACTCAACCAGAATGGTCAAATACCGTTCCAGTCTAATCTGGGTCAAGCCCCCGTACTATCAAACAATCAAAACGCTCAAATCCAGGACTATTTCGAACAGTCGAAAGAAAATATTGAGAAGATCAAGGAACTTCAAGAAAGAGCTCGTATCATTCAGAAGCATCAAGAATTCGTACAAAAACAGCAGCAGAAGCAGCAGGAAAAGGTAGAGAAATTACATGAAGAGTTTATTTCTAAGCAAGCGACTAAGTCGGTTCCTATTTACACGACTACGGAAAGCTATGATAACTATTATCAAAGGACTCAGGAGAAACGCAGGCCGATCCAGCCCCATGAGACGGATTTATTCAGGAAAGCCGTAGAGCTGTATGAAAAGGAGCATCCCACTACAACGACCACGACGACGACTACGACTACTACGACGCCAGAACCGCCGTCGACTCCAAGATACAAGTCCAGAGGAAGGCCTAAAACCAGACAACCGCCTCAAGATAGGAATAAGCAGAAACTGTACAACGAAATCAAATCTCTGCTTGAAGAGAGTGACAACCGTGGCTTTGATGACAATCTACGCGCCAAAAGCGCAGAACTACTACAGAAACCTGATATTCTTAAACAACTGAAGGTAGCCTTAGCTGAAAACCCAGAAGATTTCAATGAAAAGAACTTCTCATCACGGGAGATTTCATTAAACGGACAAAAATTTGAAGTGATCAGAACGACCAACCCTAATTTAATTCCGAAAGGAGCGATAACTGCTGAAAGTTCAAACCTGGCTCAAATTATGGCTCAAATACAAGCACAGGATCAACTGAAAAGCAGCGGTATTTCCTTCTCCGATTTAACCAAAGGCGTGCTACCTCCTGGTGCGAATTTTGAGCTCGTCAAGCAGACAGAAAACGGCAAACTAGAGGAAGTAAAAACACCGAATGAAATCGGCAACAAAAAGAAGGTCACGTTTGTCTTCCTCGAGGAACAAGACGATGGTTCTTTCAAAGTGAAAGGTGTAAAAGCTAACGGACAGCAGACTGAAGAAGGTCCTGAAGTTGAGAATATCTTGAACAAGATAAAGAACGGAGAGATTAAGCTGCCAGGACCTACGAAGATATCCAATGGCGTATTAAGCTCAACTGCTAATCCTGTAACTGAAACCAACGACTACGTAATGGCATCATCTCAAGTTCCACCGAGTAGTTACTCGAGCTATGTTACATCAGCCAGTCATGGCACAAGTGGACACACAAACCCCTTATTCTCTTACCAGTCTACAGCGAGCCCTACCCAAAAAACAATCAGGACAACTCAATCTCAAACGCAGAGCTACACACCACAATATAATTCAGTATCAAGCACCGAGAGAAACATTTTCAAAACAAGCACTCCTCCACCTTTCGAGTTTTCTACGAACAGGAATATTATTAGACAAGAATTAAGAAGTACTCAGTTTCCCAGTTCAACTCAGTTCCCCAGTTCATCTTTTGTGACTTCATCAACCCCATCTTACAGGCAGCCAGAATCAACATACCGACAGCAAGATGCGAAGGACTTGGTCGTGATTGGGTCCAGTACGGTTCCTAGCATAGAATTATCTCATCAGAACTTCGCTGATAGGCAATCGAATCCCGGTCTAGTGGACATCTTAAAGGAGAACGGGTTGTTTGCGACGGCTAAATACTTGAAGCAGTCTGGTTTGGACACGATCTTGAACGAGACTGGCCCGTACACTATCTTCGCACCGACCGACAAGGCGTTCAGGACGTTGCTGGTTCAATTGGGAGGCCCCGACAGAGCTGAAGAGAAGTTCCGTGACAATCCAAGACTTTTGAGTGGTGTAAGTATTCATTATCTTTCATATTTATCATTATTATTTTTGTTTAGCCACTCGGCTTGCTTCCCTTTTCACAATTAAAGGAATTATCTTATTGTCCATAGCTTCTTCTTCATCACGTGATTCCCGGCGCATTCGACATCGGTTCCCTTCAAGACGAGATGACGGGCGTTTCTCTTGCTGGCACTCAGCTGAGGGTCAATCAGTATGACATGCATGATGTAGAGTGGAACGAGGTCCGAGTTACAACCATCAATGGAGCCAGAGTGCTGGAGGATAAGAAAGATATCCATATTCCACAGGTGAGTGAGGGCTGGTTTGTGTGTGCTGACAGGATGAGACAAAAGAAAATGCTAAGTGATAGAGGGAGCTAGCTATATATTCGGTCAAATCATTTATATAGTGAATGTTGCACGTAGAAAGAAGAACGACAACTCATAGGATTACTAGTCTATTATTATTCCACCAGCCAGTTGTAAGAAACACATGAATATTATGTAAGTTCTCATCTCCTGCAAATGTTTGAGACCATATCCACGAGTACCTTTTGAACAATAACTGACAAAGCACAGGATCAACAATCTTCGGCAATATTTACCTACAAAACCTTTCAGATTCGCCTTTTAAAACCCAAACTATTCATTCCAGGGCATAGCACACGCAGTAGACCGAGTAATGTTCCCGTTACCAGTCGGAGACTTGGTTCAAACCCTGCAGGCAGACCGCGACAGGAGATTCACCACCTTCCTGAAGGCTATCCACACTAGTGGCTTCGAAACCACCCTTGCTGGTTAGTAATGCAGTTGCACTTGATAATCTACACCTACTCGAAACTAGCGAATTTGTCACAAAAGACAACTAAACACATCACGATGCTTGTCGATAATTCAATGAAAATTGAACCTTTTATGAATATGAATATCACTGACATTATAATTAAACGCTTTTATGCTTCGAAGTCAATTGTAAACAGTCATTTAAACTATGGTGGATGGACTCCCTTAGGTAGTAACCTCCATCATTAAACGGCTCCTTATACGATTGCGATTAAAATTTGCGTAACCGCGTTTCCATAAAAAGTCCCTTGAGAACGTTTACACACCGAAATTCTGTGACAAACAACACAAGATGCAAGTCATTTTTGCAACGTACGTAACTCTTTGATTGTTATTTAAAATCAATACACCACCAATACACAATCTTTAAACTAAGTCTTCTAAATTCCAGAGAGCAAAACGTACACAGTATTCGCGCCGACAGACGCCGCGTTCGCCCGCCTATCTCCCGTAGAACTGTCCAAGTACAGTGACAAGGCGGCTGCGAGAGCATTAGTCGCTAAGCATGTGCTCCCGGGGACTTTGTACAGCGCCGGCATGAGGTACTACCAGCTCAAGAACTCGATGGAAGACGCCAAGCCTTTGACGCTGCAGAAGAGCTCAGGTAAACCTCATATAAGTCAGGGAATAAGCAAATGGTCTAAAAGTGGTTTTATAATAAGTCTTGATCAATTTTTGAATGACTTCTGAGTTAGCAACTTTGGCAAGACATGGTTGCGTGTGTCAGTAGTAGTAGAGCTTGTGAAAGAGCTCGTCCAGGGAAGTACTAGCACCGTACCTATTTCGTGCGCCAAGCAGTGATGCACGCATTGCTGTTCCGGTTTGAAGGGTATGGGTGCCGGTGCAATCACAGGCATCATCTTTACGAGTGATGAATGCAGTTTGATGCCTCATAGGGCACGTCCTCCATGGACGTCCTAGTTTAATAGACAGAGGTTACCACTTACGTCACTTGCAATCATCAAAAAATGCACTCCTTGAGTCTCTTAAGTATTTCACAACGCAATCTAATCTCCATATTACAAACTTTGCTTGGTTTAGGACTCTCCAATGTGAAATGTCCATGAATATTAATTTATTTATTTAAAACCTTTATTTTCCAGGACGTATAAAGGTGAACAATGCACAAGTGGTGACCCACAACATCCCCGCGACGAATGGAGTTATCCACGCCGTCGACACTCTTCTATAACTTCACGAATTGCTTCAATGAAGCACTAGACCTACTGCTTAACTGATACGAATCTTATATCAACTTTTTAATGCTATAAGGGTTTTTGGGACAAAGTAACAAAGCAGTGCCTCACAGGACACGCCTTCAGAGGGGCGAGTACGAGTTTACAGTGTGCAATACGTCTGACATCCAGCACACCGGTGTGCGCTGCTTGACGAGACCAAGCTTCTCAAAAAATCCGCTCAGTTTTTCCATAACAATCAGCGCACACCGGTGTGCTGGACGTCAGACGCATTGCACACTGTAAACTTGTACTCGCCCCTCAGTAGACGTGCTCAGTGAGGCAATGCATCGTTCTGGTACTGAGTACTAGATGAAAGTAAAAAACTTTAATATTTCTCAGAGGAAACAGATTGAACAAAATATGAAACGCCTATTAAATAGCATTTAAAAGATTTATTTTAAAATATCCTTAGAATCAGTTTCGCAGTAGGTCGTCAACGATTGTTTTTCTAATGTTCTAACACAGACGCACTTTATGACAACATTTTAGAAGAGTTGTCGTACTGTGCATCTAAAAGTACTGTGTCATTTCATTTCTTACATCGAAAGATTTTGCTATGAAATTATTGATTTAAGACTGTAAATATAAATTAAGTTAAAATAATTATTTATATTCTCGTTTTGTAAATAAACATATAACTCTTTAATTATGTTTCATTAGAATTTATGTATATGAAATTAATTCACAGATGATATTGAAGGTTTTTCGTAAAATAATTATACTTAATGTATTAAAACAAAGACTCCTTGTGAAATTATCCTAGCAAACTACAGCTAACTACAATATCTAATGAAGTGATAATAGAAATGAAAAAAATAAATATTACTAACCTTTTTAATCTCACAAAAATATCACACAACCACACAATTAAGTACTATTCAAATTTAAGTCTTGTAAGTAATCACCCAAATAAGTACTTAGTGAAGTCTTACAACTAGCCAATTTTTAAGTAGGCATGTCTTTGATCAACCAAGTTCATTTTTAAGTAATTAAGTAGTAAAGTTTTCAATCAACCAATTTTAAGTAATCAACCAACCTTAAGTCACTTAAAGCTGAGCTGCGCTAGCATCATTTTTAATTTGGCAATTTCATCATCTTTGGCTGCGAGTTCTTCCTTCAACGTTCTAATCACCTCATCTTTATTTTCCGATAGCATTTTCAGTTCTTCTAACAGCTGACTAGTGTCGAGCCTCTTACTTGGTCTGCGTTGAACAAGTTTGCCTATGATGTGAGCTATTTTGGGGTAGTTAGCGGTAAGGTGTGCCGGGATCTGACCTTTGCGAAGGTCGTTTATGGTTTTTACGCGTTCCATGTCGGTGCTGAAGGGCTGTACCATTTCGAGAAGAATTATTCCAAGGCTGTACATGTCGCTCTGTGGAAGAGAAAGGCTGTCAATAGTGATGCTATTACAAGTAGCTAAATATTTAGTTGACGAAGGGAGAGGACTTGCAGTGGAACAATAGCGGAAAAAATATGTTTAGGCCGGGTTTTGCCAACTCTGGTTCATGATGTTTTCCATCACCATTTGAGAGCAATGCGATCTTTTTTTCTTATAACATGCATGCTTATTTAAAGATCATCATCATTGCAAGAATACTAAATGTTTCCTGATTTTGTTTTCTTCCACTGTTTGAGAGTACTGGCAACGCACTTTTCAAATAATTAAAGTCTCACCTTAGGATTACATTGGCCGTCCAACTGCTCAGGCGCCGCATACAAAGTCGTGCCAAGAGCCAATCCACTATGAGACTGCTGTAACGGACAGGCCAGTCCAAAATCCCCCAGCTCCACCGTCAACCCATCTTCACGATGCTCCACAAACACGTTACTCGGCTTTATATCATGGTGGATAATCCCTCGAGAATGAATGTAATGTAACCCTTTAACCAGTTGAGTGAACATATCGATAAGTAAATCGATATGAGTGAACGAAACTGCGTGGCTAAGATCAGGAGATTCAAGGCAGGAGTCATTCGAATCGCAGTGCTGGAGAGACAAATCTTCGGAACCCTTTCTCGGGATCGATAGCTGATTGTTTCTTGCGTCCAACCACTGTTTTAAAGTCTGCTGGCAGAATGACATCTGGATGTACAAGGTAGCCCATTTTAGGTTAACGCGCGAACAGTTCTCGTAGTCTCGATCAGTCATCAACTTGCACAGAGCATCGTTGTTGCGAGACGACTCAGATTCACTGTCAGATTCAAATAAGTCGTCCTCAGATGTCCTTGTCAAGTCATCGAAACTGTTGGAGTTCTCAAAGGAAATGATGAAGTCCGATAAGCTGTTCTGTTTCGTCAGATCTCTAGAGTTGTGGGTTTTGAAGGATGTGATGATGTTTGGCTGCGCTGATGACGTCAGATTCGATTTAAGAGAGAAGTCCTCGCTGTCCATGTCCATTGGGATGCGTTTCTTTTTAATTCTGGATTCTATCATCGGTTCCAACCACGCTGCTTTATAGTTGACTATGTTTGGATGGTTCAGACTCGCGATGGTTTTGACTTCGGATAAATGACACATGATGGAGTCAACATCACAGGATTTGATGTAAACCTTTTTAACCGCGTATTCTACTCCGTCCAGTCTATGCTTAGCTTTGAAAACGCTTCCAAATCCACCGCCAGCTATAAAGAACAGTTCTTCAAACTCTCTATGGTAGCGGGACCACTCCAGTCCTGATTGTTTGAGTATAGGCCAAGACGCAGGTAGAGTTATGGGTATTTCCGAGCCGCTGGCGACTGTAACCAGTTGGTACAACGCCCGTTGGTACTGGCTTCTCATGACTTCGAATTCTCCCATAGCGTAGGAGTCATCTATTAGCTTCATGCTGTGTAGTTTCTCGCATATGGTGTTGTAGAGTTGGTTTGCGCGGTTGCTGTCTTTTTCTAGAAGGGTGCATAGTTGTTTGACGAGGGACTGGACAAGGAGACTGATGGGCGTGGTGGCTGTGGCCGAGTTCACTATGTCAATCTGTTTGATGCTCTCTTGTAACATTGATTCGTGTTCGATGTCGTGGATTACTCCTGAAAGGGACGATAAATATCATTTATTATTATACCCTGATGAAAGTACTAATAGCCTATACATAGGAATATTTTAGTAAATGGCCGATTATTAATATTATTAAAATTTATCTCCACCTACCTACTAAGCCCTAGGTTATGTACTAGTACTACTTATCTAATCTTTATGTTTGATTTTCTCGCCACTAGTACATTATCAAAATAATTTGATATCTTTTGAATAATAATAACAATCTGCAGAAGCCTATGAGTACCTAATGAAAAATAAGGTTGACTTTATAGGCCTGAAACATCTTTATAGACTACTAATAAAACATTTTTTACAAACACAATTTTATAATGGTGACTAAATGATCTTTTATGTAAAAAATCTTTGTGGTGACTACTTAAAACTATGTGGTTTGGAACATTCTAGTTAGGTATTTGATCTTTTTGTGGTTTGGCAGTAGTACAATATTGATATGAAATACTTTGTCATACAATTACCACAGAAGTTAAAACAGGAAAATAATTTTTATTTATAAACTCACAAGTTCACAAATAAAAATATTTATCCTGTTTCATGCCCTTTTAAATAATTTTTATAAATCTCTAATCTTCTTCGTCCCACTGTGGGTGGACTGTGGATAAAGGCCTCTACCAAACATACTTTTAATTTTATCTTATATTACTTTCATTAACATTGGTATTAGTGTGGGATGTGATGTAAATCCCTTGGTCTAAATAGAACTTTGATAAAATTCCAAGTTTATTCAAAAGCCCTCGTTTTTGTCAGCAGTTATGCATGCCATTTTCCCTAATATCATCAACCCCATCTCATTTTAGTAATTATTATAAGCAACTGTAATGATTTCATCATCTTTTAAAACACAGGCAGGCATAGACAATAGAAATAGTTTCTATGAAGGTTTCTATCGATAGCAATAGCACTTAAAGCCTTATTACACTACTGCATGCAATTACACTACTATATGCATGCAAGTCCTCGATGTGAGTCAATTCAAATAACTTGAGTTCGAAATAACTCAACTCATCACATCACATCACTATCAGTAAGCCTGACTTGAGATAGCATAGTGTAATAAGGCCTAGAGTACCTAGCAAGTGATTGCACTGTAAAAGTAATGATGAAAGGAAATAATTTGAAGATGCCTGGTACCAGTCATGGTCAAGTAGTTTGATCAATATGGTATGTACTTATAATATAGATAGGTACAACCTAATCCATAACAACCTATTGAAGTAGAATAGGTAGGTTTTTAATTATTTTTGTTATTAATGAAGGTAAACCATAGGTCTAGTTAAATCTTCGATCAACTATTATGTTAAATAGACTCTTACCCAAGTCAAAAGATTTGATAGTGGCTAATGCCTTCCACTTCTCCGAGTTATGTTTATCCATCGTTCGTCCTTGTTATGATGTTACGAACTGATCAGCCAAAACTATTCCTGTGTCCAAGACTTTTGTTCAATTAAATCTGTGAAACTCATAAAAAACAAGTTCATGGCGCGGGAGATTCATGAAAAATCGAAGAGGTTCATGTTGAAATAAACACATCTAAAATGAAATACTAGAAAACAGACGAAAATAACGAAAATTCGCAACAAATCGTACACCACACGTCACGCACACTTGGATGATTTTGTTTGACTGACATTGACAACTTTGACAAGACAAATGGCAGTAGAAAATAACATGTCATGTCATGATATCACATAGGTAATCTGTCAGTCACTCTTTTGTTTGATTAAGACTTGTCAAAGGTTAAGATTTGTCAAAGTCAGTTGAGATTTTGCATCCTATTAGTCTGTCTGTGGTTGAGATAACAAAAACAGCTGATTGTAACATTTGTAACTGCATGTAACTCATGTAACTGTAAGTGCGTGCGTGCTATATTCTCTCTTTTTGCAAATTTTTGACTAAAGAAAAGCCTTTAAAAATGAATCTATTACCTAGAAGCCACAAGGAGTTCAGCGAAAAAGATTACTGGAATAAGTTTTTCAAAAAACGTGGAAATAAGGCTTTCGAGTGGTAGGTTATATTTTGTTCTAAAATAACGTATTATTTTATCGAAAACGATCATTCGCAGTAAGTTTTTATACATTCCAGGTACGGCGAGTATTTAGAACTATGTTCCCAGCTCCACAAATACATAAAACAGAAGGATTCTATCCTAATTCCTGGTTGCGGCAACTCTAGCCTGAGCGCTGATCTATACGATGTCGGCTTCCAAAACATCACCAATATAGACGTATCAGAAGTTGCTATCAGGCAAATGACCAACGTAAACTCACACAGGACAAGTATGAAATTCCTCTGCATGGATGCATTGAACACAACATTTGACAACGATTCATTCAATGTAGTCCTAGACAAAGGTACACTCGACGCCTTAATGCCGGACGATACAGAAGAAACTATTGCACAGATAGATAAATATTTTGCAGAAATAAAAAGAGTTCTCAAGCTTGGAGGTCGTTTTGTCTGTATATCATTGTTACAAAGTCATATCCTAACTAAACTAATCAGTACGTTCTGTAATAAGTCCTGGATGTTCCGAGTGGTGAGATGTCACGAGGCTGAGGAGAAGAACTCTGAGAATGGAGACGGAATGACCTTGCCGGTGTTTGTTGTAGTGGCTACTAAGTTCAAGGAACTACCGCAGTTGGTAAGTAGATAATAACTTAAGGTTTTTTTGAAAACTTTCCAATATAAAAAACTTTCTAAACATCTAGTTCCCATATCACAAGCTTTGCTTAGTTTGGGACTAGAGGGCGTTGTGTGAAATGTCCCTGAATATTTATATATAATATTTTTTATTTCTTTTTATTTCAAATATGTACTAGACTTATACAACTACCCAAAAAACAAATATTGGGAAAGACCCGGGCTTCTGCCAGGTAGTCCAACGTTACAAGCTTGGCTTAGTTTGGGACTAGAGGGCGTCGTGTGAAATGTCCATGAATATTTATTTATTTTATAATTATGAGCCTTAAAGTATTTATTGACTAAACATATAAACAACAGTTTTGAGATAGATTGGCATTTTCTCTATTTCAGATTGTGGAGGTATGCTTAGCTGGAGACAAAATGCAACGATTGCAGACCGCAGAGGAACTAACCGAGCATGTGAAGTCAGCTCAGGATGCTGCATTCGTAACCAATGGTCTGGCTCGGACTAATCTTGATGAGGATGAGGTATGACGTCATAGCCTGCCCTTGCATCCTAAGCACAAATATGCTATATTTTATGTATCCTTGATTGTTAATAGAATTCAAAGTCAAGAGAAAGTCTTAAAAGACGCTTGAGGTAAAACCTCTTAAAAAGGTGCTTTCAAAGAATTGTGACTTTTTAAAGATTTCTAACCCTTAGTTTTTAGAGATTTTTGCCCTAAACTCTGCCGTTTGCCTGAAAAATTAAGGGCGAAAAAGTGCTTTCAAAAGCACATAATTTTTTACCGTTAGAAGACCTACAATTAAATTAGTAGTTACTAATTTAATTTTTATAAAATACTATCTGACCCGGCGAACATACCGCCAAAAACTTTCTGTTCGATTTTTTTCTTTTATACCTTGACTTGTTTTTTTACCTTGTCCTGACAATAACGAACACAAAAAAAGAATCGGTGGAATGAAGCAGAAAACAGGGACGAGTGGGGGACACTTTTGCCCAGCAGTGGTAGGTACACACGGCCACAGGTCACCCAATACAACCATAACTACGCTACATACAATGCAGAGAATCGTTGGGGCGGGAGCGCAATAGGCTAGGGCGCGCGCCGCGCTCGCAGCCCTCCTATACAAACACACTGTCGTCCCTCTCGCACGATTCGCAACGTTCAACTTCTAATAGTTCAAAGTCCAAACAGTATAAGTTGACGTGTTTTCGACTGTACAAGATAGTTAGTATAACCCTTTATACGCTACCTAGTTACTAAATACCATGGTGATCTGTGACCCTGAACCAAATAGACTCTCCATAAAGTGCAAATTGCATCCTATCAACTATAAAACAAGTAACCAACGTTTCTTACCAGTAGCCAAGCATCAGATTTCACTTGAAAGCCATGTCAATGCTCTCACTATCAAGCACAATTTGCAACATCTTGATGTTCCCAGCGATAGTATTAAGCATCAATAGTGCTAATTCCGTCATCGATGGGCAGGTATCGCTGGATCTGATGCAGCCGGGAGTAGCGACGCCGCGGTACACTCTGTACGTGATCGACCAGGTGGGACACGCCATCAATAAGTACGCTGTCTTCATCGTTCCACAAGGCAGGTAGGTCTTACAGTCTCAAGTAACTAATGCTCGTAGTGCAACGCCACCCAAGACACGGCCTTAGTGGACGTGCGGATTTCATTAGACATTCAAGCTCTTAAAAGGCCGTTTTTTTCTACGACTTTTTATAATTCAGTTTATATTTATATCCATGAAAGAAAATTCAGCTGTGTAACTTTACTGTTGAGTAAATAATACCACATCTTGAAAACTGGAGGTGTGTCAATCTCATTACTATTATAAATGTCAAAGTTTAGATGTTTGGATGTTTGTGTTTCAATCACGCTGTAACTACTGGTCCGATTTGGATGAACAGACTAAAGGCAAAGATCAACCAGCTTTCTTACAAAAAAAACCGCATCCAAATCGGAGCTCTACTTTTGTCAAACTTCGTCAAACTTATAACATCACTTCCGTTTTTCGGTCTCGTGTTAAAAATATCCTTTCATTATTTCAATGTAGCACTGACAACTGAATATTTGGTAATCACAATCGCACGTTCCTTGTTACGCTCTGTGATGACCTACTATAAAAAACTACATCCAATAAAAAATTGTAGCAATAATCCCGTGTTCGACAGCTCTTAAAATACCTACGCCTACAAAATATATTATAGAGTAAACAATCAGATGCATCAAATAAGTCGGCGTGTAGGCGTGAGTTCTATAATTATCGCAGCGCGCGTTCCACAAAACTGAACGCAAACAAGTGGATATATTTATCAGTGTTTATCAACATGTTTTTGTGCAGATTGATGTCTGGATGTTTAATACTGCGAATAGGTGATCCTATATACCTAGGATGCTATATGCCCTTGCCAGGTTTTGGCACTTATGTAATTTTGTATGAGATCACCATAATATCATTGATTATTATATCCTTTTTATAACGGGCATGAATATTGACAAACAGCCATAAACTCTAGTCGCAGATAAAGCTTAGAAATCTGTCTATATGTGAATTAATTCGTCTCGGGAAGGATAACTACTGTTAGATATACATACACTTATATACTTATTTTTTGTAAATACATAGTTATTATACATAGTTACACCCAGACATAGAACAAACACCTATGTTTGTCACAAACAAATGTTTGTTCTTGGTGGGGATCGAACCCACAACCCACAGCACGGAAGGCAGAGCTATTACCGACTGAGCTGTGACGCCTGTCAAGTGAAACTATGCATTTATTATTGCACCCTCAGTTATCGGTTGTTATCTTTTTACACTCTGTAGAATTATCTCCGGGGGCGGTTGGATCGCTGCCCGCTGGACGACGGAGAAACAGAAAATACAAACTATCTACCCAACCCAACTGTCGACAATTGCAAAACTTGCAAAAGTTCAAACATCAAAGTAGGTGCGTGAGTGACGGCGGGCGGTCGTAAAAGCCGTGGACGTAAATTGAAATAAAATTATATTTGAAACCTGGAGAATTATTGAATGTGGGTTTACTACTACTGTGGAATTAAATAATAACGGTGCTATTAATCCAGGTAGGATAAAAAAACTGGCTAGGTAGATTTGGATAAAATTACGCGATCTAATTAACATGAAAGTTTTTTTATAAGCATTCTTATTTAAGTAATTGATACGCTTACTAAAATACAAAAAAGCTGTTAGCTAGTTATATCGGTGCAATGACAGGCACATGCGACTTGACTCCTTTATGTCTCAGAGTGATGGGCGCAGTGCAATGCATCACAGGGCACGTCTGCGTGGACGTGCTCAGTGAGACAATGCATTGTTATAGGCAGTGGTGGTAATCACTAACAGCCATGATTTATTTGTATAATAAAAAACATTGATGTCTTAATAAGTTAGTAGCTAATACGTCCTATTATACCCATGTTTTTGTGTCCTACTAATATTGACATCAAAGCCAAATGTTTGTATGTTAATCACGTTGCAACTGATGGTCCGATTTGGTTGAAACTTAGAATTTATATAGTTCGTAGCCTGGATTTGTGAATCCACACTACTTTCTATCTCGAAAAGTTAACAGGACGAACGAGACGCGGGCGAAGTCGCCGGCGGAAGCTTATACAGAGCAGAGTACATCTATTTTGGTTGTTGGGTTGGTGCAACAATGTACACAACTAAGCAGTCTTAAAGTTATTTTAGACTTTTAACAGCTATTTTTGGTTTTATTACCTTTTTTCCTCAAATCCGGTGGGCCATCTGCCAGTAGGTAGGTGTACCTATGAAACCGTGTGTTATTTCATGACGAATGACAGAACTTTACAAGTAATTTAAATTATTAACGATGACTTGCATACAGCAGAACATACAAGAGGGTTTTTTTAATATCTTCTGTTTAGTTACATACGTGAACCCAATCAAAATAGATGGCATTTCATTGTCAATTAGCTCACAATAGTGCTAATATTTTACTAAAATATCGTACGCTGCTTTATATTTTTCGACTCCGAAACTATCTACACATTATTTCTGTCATACTCCGCATCACTCATAATGCATAATTACCTGCCATTAGGCGTTGATGTGCACTGTGTAATCACCACTTAGGATATAATTACTATCTTTAAATAGCACTCTAAAATGGGGCAACAAAATTTCGCAACGCAAACAACAAGAGAAAACAAACATTTATTTTAAAATCCTGATTCAAGGGGATTGCCTATAGATATTTCGTTTTCGTGATGTTTACAATATTTACTTTGATGCGCAAATTCTCGAATAAACAAGGTTAGGCAACGTTCAAAACTATCAATATATAAAATTCACAAAAAAATTACAACTAATACAATATTTATAAAATACTATGAAAGTTGGTATAAATAAATGGTGGAAAGGGAGCGCAATAGGCTAGGGCGCGCGCCGCTCTCGCAGCCGTTCTACACAAGCACACTGTCGTCCCTCTCGCACGATTCGTACGTTCAACTTCTAATAGTTCAAAGTCCAAACAGTATAGGTGGACGTGTCTTCGACTGTACATCATTTCTCGACAAAATATACAGATGGTAGAGGTAACCGCTTAAAATTAGATGGGCTGTATGCTTGTTCCATCACTTTTACGCTTAAAAATGTGTACTTAGGTGGTGGTACTTATTTGAAAAATCTTTATCCCATAACTGCAGGGAATCTGAGTGGTTATTCGGAACCGCAGCTGGCAGAAAACAGCTCCAAGAGTCAGCTCGTTTCGGTAGACTAGTGGTGGTGATCCTACATCGTGGTCATAGCTTCGAGTCACTGGACGCGGTCAAGGAAGAACTCGCTCATTCTGCTAAGATGCTGATACCTAATGGCTTTGCTGGACAGGTGAGGTGTTGCCATTCTCATACCCAACGGATAAAATAAAAAATCCCTCTGAAGTATCTGCGCAGAATCTATTTTTGGGTAATTGGTCGAGGTAAGCGAAATTTTCCGCGCAATCGTTTGTTGCACCTTCAGAGGGATAAATATCCGTTGTGCGTACTGTACGTACTCATTGCTTTTTTAATCGGAGGACAGGACAAAAAAGATGTCTTTTCCATCGGACTTTTTAAATTTTTGAAAGTTTGAAAGGGGGACATAACATACTTTTTGTCCCATCAGTCCTCGGGGACAGATTATGAATTGATAGAGACATACAAAACAAGAAAAAAATGAACTATTTTTTTTTTCTAGATCCCGTTTCTATCTCTAGCGAGTGACGTGGGGCGTCGTACCGAAGTGCACACGGGTCGGTCGGCGCGGTCGGGCGCGTTCGTCGTCGAGGACGTGGCCGTGGAGGACGCCACGCATCGCCGCCTCGTCTTCTTAGACAACCAACTGCTGGTGCAGTCTGAGGCTAGACTTAGAGAGGGTGAGATAAAGTGCTACTTTTGAAATGGTCCTTTACACAGGTGTCATTTAGTGACTGCAGATTTGAAGGGTTAGTCTGGGACTACATGGCAGCTGCAACTTCGGATCCGGTATATTTTTTTATTTTATTTAAAACTAGCAGTTACCCGCGACTTCGTACGCGTCTACAGTTTCCGTGTACATTATATTATCTGTGCGTGTACCGAGCGGATACTTTTTTGAGAAACTTGACATTACACCTCATTACACCGAACTCGTACCTACTGGAATGTCAAACGCTAGTTGTTAAACCAAAGAGGTAGTACTACGCCCTGTCAAACTGACGTGACATGACATGACAATGAAATCCTCTTGCCAATTGGCGCTGCTAATCCTTTTCGTTCATTTTATCCTGTAGATCCTGTTAATTATTCGAGATAAAAAGTAGCCTATGTGTCAATCCAGGTTGCGAACTATATATATGCCAAGTTTCATCCAAGTTGGTTCAGTGGTTTTGACGTGATTGAAACACAAACATCCAAACATCTAAACATCCAAACATCTAAACTTTTGCATTTATAATATCAGTAGGAAGTAGGATAGTAGGATAGGATAGGATAGGACACCTTAGTAACAAATAAATTAGTCAAGGCCTACTTCCAATGGTAGGTATAGGTACATACAAACAATTACGGATTTGTATTTTAAAATATATTAAATTACATAATTAACCATTAACTGTTTATTTACAGTAAAAAGAAAAAACAAAACGCGTTGGACGGTAGACTTCGGCTACATATCAACCTACCAGTCGTTCATGTGCGTCTGTCTCGCTCTAGCGCGTGACGTGACGAGGGGCGGTGACGTCACGGCTGCTGTACTGGGGCTAGGGGGTGGAGGACTATGCATGTTTCTCAGGAAGTGCTGGGGAGATGTTAAGGTGAGAATTACAGGAATCTTTACTAGGCTGAGAAGATGGTATGGGTGCTGCAAGCCTACTCCATCTAAATAAATATATCTGTATAGATAGATGTTAGTATGGATATTATAAAACAAATGAAAATGAAACATAAAACTGCAAACAATTCTGTAAAGTGAAATAATGTCCCAGGCAGGCAGGCAGGCAGGCAGGTTTGTTGCCCGTTCTTCTAGGCTCTGGTCGCGTGGAACTGGCACCTAGAATCACCTAGTTATATAAGACGATTCTAAATGATCCGCGTGATTTTATTGAATAAAGAAATTTTGACTTTGGCACTGCCGCGTGCCGTTCATCGGGGCATGGGTAGAACGTGGCTCCTGACGCTGTACAAATTATCTAGGTTAGATGCAAAAGTCTGCTTATTATTACAATACCAAACCAAACTACTCGTACTAATAAACATTATCTCTTTTTAATATTGGTATTTGAGTGGTAGAGATTCTTGTGTGCGAGCTCGTCTGGGAAAGTACTAGCACCGTTACTATTTCGTGGTTGGCACAGTGATGCTCGCATTGCTGTTCCGGTTTGAAGGGTATGGGTGCTGATGCTAAAACGCACATCTTTACTACTTGGGAGTGCTGGTCGTCTTCGGTGGACGTGCTCGGTGAGGTAATGAATTTTCATAGGCAGAGGTAACCGCTCGCCTAACCTTTTGTTTTATAAAAAAAACAATACAATCTAGGTTAATTTTTTGTGTGTTATTTTGTTTAATTAATACTTACTTATTTTTCACCACTGTACCTACCTGCTGGGTTTGTACCTATGTACCTTTCCTACCCTTGCCTACCTACTGTATGTATGTTTTGCTGGAAATAAAGATATTTTCATTTCATCAGTATCGTTTGTACTAATTTATAACATCAGATAACGGCGGTTGACATCGATCCGGTTATGCTTGAAGTGGCCAGAGATCACTTCGAGCTGAAGACTGATGACAATCTACATGTGCTGATCAAAGATGGAGTGGACTTCTTGAAGGACGAGGCTGCTAAAGGTACTACAAACCCACTGGTATTGATATGGATATTGATGGGACTCCCTTTTCCGCATTTAGGCTCAAAGTTGGCCCATTATGCGTGGGGGGTGTTCTGGCTAGGAGTGTAGCCAGCCTAACTCCTCCCAAAAGCACCGAAGCTTCCTGGGGGCTTCGCAGGCTTGGAGGAGTGACCTGGGGTGGTTTAGGATTTCTGTTCGTTGTGTGGTTACGCCCTCACATTCCAGGATTACATGGGCAGCTGATTCTTCTTCGGTAAGACAGCCTCTGCAGAGTGGACTGTCAGTGGCTCCGATGTTGTAGAGGTGTTTATTCAAACCGACTGGTAGAAACTAGTGTAAAACTATGGCAAGGGGGCTCGCATAGCTTTGTTGGTATGAAGGGTTTGGATGCCGGTGCAAAATAGAACCGTATAAAAAGTTAAAAAAAAAAGTTTTGTTTTAAGAGTTACAAGTTTAAATAAATAAATGAATATTCGTGGACTTTACACACGATGCCCTCTAGTCCCAAACTAAGCAAAGCTTATAATATGGGAACTAGATGGCTGATAGAATACTTATATACTTTTTTTTTTTTGTAAATTCGTTCTTATAATACATAGTAACACCCAGACATAGAACAAACATCTATGTTTTCCACGCACAAATGTTTCAATGAGACTTGTTTTCTATTATTGATTAGTTCACTTTTTTTTTAATACATTAAAGGCAAACTTTTGACCGAAATCTTACCTAATGTTAAGTTACGATGCGGTCGACGATGTAGCACATTTGTGTAGAAGAAACCTATTCACTCTCCTCTTGAAAACATCCAAATTGTAAGTGTTCGGAAACGAGTGGAACCTTTACCGGCGTCTGGGTAAAGGTTCCATTCATTGGCGGTCCTCAAATGTTGAGGCAAAGGGCTCAGTGCGGACAGGCGGCATGTATAACTTAATTACTATGTTTTTGATTCCAGGCACCAAATTCGATACGTTGTTCTACGATATTGACAGCAAGGACCGCACACTGGGCCTGTCGTGCCCTCCCAAACACTTCCTTGAAGATGACGTACTTCAGAACGTCACCACTCTCCTTGGAGACAATGGTTAGTTCATAATTCTTTCGTATGAGAGAGTGAGATTGCTCTACGATTCTGTTGCTTCATATTCCTAATCTAATTTGAAAGTACCTACTAAAATTGTTGCCATCCCTTTCTTGTAAACTGAAAAGATGAAGACAGTTATAGTTTTAGTGCTGTCAAATTAAGTTAGTTTCGAAAAATTAAACACTAGAATCGGGACATTTCTCGTTTTTAGAAACAACGGCGAAGAGAAAACATCGTGATGAAACCCGCGGCTTAGTCAGCTTTGCAAGTATATACCGTGTCTTTCCTGTGGTAAAAACAGACTAGACTGAGAGGATGGTATAGGTTCTGGTCAAGTTTACTCCATCTAAACATGTCCCACGCACTACATAGGTCTTCCATTATCGGCTTTGTAAAAACTTTTAAAGATTCGTCTAAAAATGTCACGGCTCACGCACAATGTAGGATATGATACCGGTACTTACAGTGTCAAAGTCAAAGTCAAAATTTCTTTATTCAATAAAATCACATGGATCATTTAGAATCGTCTTATATAACTAGGTGATTCTAGTTGCCAGTTCCACGCGACCAGAGCCTAGAAGAACGGGCAACAAACTACGGCCTGGTTCCTAGCGTTTTTTTGTATGATCCCTTTTACAGAGAAATATACATAGAACACAAGAATAGCACTGACATTGCAAGTCGAGTAGTTAGCTGTCGATGGGTGGAGCGACATCGGGCCATGCAGTTTTGTCATTAATATAGTTATCTAAGGTATAATATGCTTTCTTCACGAGATTATTCTTAATGTAGGTTTTGAACTTCCGCACTGAAAGTTTTGTGGCATTTTCAGGAAGCTTATTATAAAAACGTACAGTATTTCCCATGAATGACTTATGATGTATATCCCTCTGAAGTTAGGTGCAACTAACGATTGTGCATGTCAAGTGCGACAAAATTCGCTTACCTACCTCTAATTCCACCCAAAAGTGGGTTCTGCGCAGATACTTCAGAGGAACAAAGATCCGTTGTGACTATATATTTTTTTCTAATTTTCCAGGCCACTTCATCCTCAACTTAGTCTGCAGAGACCCAGCACTCCAGTCCTCCATCATGAGCTCATTGAAACAACACTTCAAGCACCTCGTCTCCATCAAATTGTACGAAGAAGTGAACGATATTATCTTCGCTACAAACAGTGAGAATGCATACAATAAAGATGACTTGGAGAGTGCTGCTAAAGCATTGAACGCGTCGGCTCGACAGAGGAATCTAGTGAATATCAAATGTGTCGATTTGAAGGACTTTTTGCAATCTGTGACTGTTCTGTCGTGATTGGAAAACTGAAGATATGTAAGGGTTGTAAATAGGTACTACTATTACCTATGTTTTATTTCAAAACGAAACTAAAATTGTCTTATGAAAAGATGTCTACCTTGCTTTTTGATCGTAATCGAATCGAATCGAAATCGAATTTGAGAGATATTTTGTATGTGAACTCGATAAGCGCCTCTAGCGGAAGATTTGCAAACGATTATTTTCCATACAAAAACTGAGAGTTTCTCGATTTTCACTTTACGAAAATCAACTAATTAAAAGATTATGAAATCTGATTTCTATGTATAGTACTTACCTAGTACAGACTGACTACATAACTAAAGCCTACATGTAAGTGGTAGCCAGAGGCACATCCTACATTCTTTGTAGTCGGTATTCCAACCGATTGAAGACCACCGCTTCTAATAATTCGTGCAAATAACTAAAATTCTTGTTAACGTGATAGATATTTCGTTCAGGAAAATCACAAGGGTCATTTAGAAATTAGAATCGTCTAAAAGCCCCAATACATGTTGGCCGAGCGAACGCCAACGCGAACCAACGCGAACCAACGCGAGCGTAAGCAAGCGTAAGCGTAAGCGAGTGCTACCATCGACATGTTTGGCAAGCCTACGCAAACTATTGCAAGCGGCCAACGTAGAGCGGGCCAACATGTGGACACGGTTGGCCGAGCGCAGGCAAGCGCCTTTGATTTGTGCATAAAAACCGACACGGCTCCAAGTGAGGCGAGTGGCGGCGAGCGACCGCAAGCGATGACAAGTCACTGCAAATGTACTCTCCACACGTTGGCGCTTGTAAGCACTCGGCCAACTAAGGCGAGCGACACCGAGCCATGGCAAGGCAAGGCAAACATGCCGTCCACACGTTGGCGTTGGCCTTCACTCGTCGACGTTGGGCCAACATGTTTAGGCGGCATTATATAACTAGGCGACTAAGTGCCAGTTCCACACGACCAGAAGAACGGGCAAGAAACTACGGCCTGGTTCCTAGCGTTTTTATAATCATATTCTTTGCAAATATGCAAAGAATATTATTATTATATTATTATATTTAGCCCTCTGTGTCCCACTGCTGAGCAAAGGCCTCCCCCCATTCTCTCCAAACACTCCGATCCTGGGCTATACTTTGCCAATCTGATAAATAACGGTCAAGCTCGTCGCGCCACCTTCTCTTTGGTCTGCCGCGTCGCCTTCTTGCTGGGTCAGGATGCCACTCAGTGGCAATCCTTGCCCACAGCTCACCTGGCATACGGCAGACATGACCAGCCCAATCCCACTTCAGCTCAGCGGCTTTCAAAGCTACGTCTGCGATTTGAGTCTGCGAGCGCAGTTCGGTGTTGCGGATTCTATCCATTAACTTGACACCTAGGATACTGCGCTCCATCGCACGTTGGCAAACCTTGATTTTATAGATAAAGGCAAAGAATATGATTAATAATAAACTTTTATAACATTTAATGTTTTAGTGCGTAATAGCCAGATGAAGGCTAAATTTCAGGCGGTTCTTTGTTATGAAAAGCGTAAATCAGAATTATAGTGGTCATTAGTAGCGATAATCCAAGGTCGCTATTACAAAACAACTTCATGTTCAACGGTTGGTTTCGCTTCAATTTCTAATAGTTATTCTCTATTTAGGTATGCTGCTGTTATATTTTGTAAAATGCATTAAAATGCATACAGGGTGTTATCAGATCGCCTTCGAAAACTTCTGGAATTAGTACGTAGTTTCATTACACCCGGTATAAGTACTCACTACATATTATTTAGAATAAAATCGATTTGCAAAATAATAATAATAAATTAGGTAAGTATGTAGTTAACTATTTGTAAATAGCAATACATTATTTAAACAAAACATTTAAATGTAAATATTATAGAAGTAAGGGCGGCTTGCACCAGAATCGCTAAACGCGTAAAAATAAAATAAATAATAAATAAACTCTTAAATAGTATTCAGCGAGTTGTAAAGTCATACAAATACGTCAGATTTAAATCGATTTAGCTGTTAAATACGTTTAGTGATTCTGGTGCAAGACGCCCTAAGTAATTTGATTTAGAGTTAAAAAAAGTTTCATGTTGAATGTTTATTGATATTCAATAATATTGAATTTAGATAGCCATTGGAGAATACCTACTAAAATGTGATTTAGTCTAAATAAGTTTTGATACTATGTAAATATTTGTAAATAATAACAAAAATAAAATGAATGCATTTAATGTGGCGTTTTTTTTACCGACACTTCACACAAAAATCGTAACCATCACTTGTATTGTCCTCACCAAATAACACATGCACACAAACAAACAAGCAATCACTGCATATGGCTTAAACTACATACTATCGCACCCTTCAGCACTGCGACTGTCACAACCTACATCAAACACATTGGATTAAGGAAAATGAAATTAGATATCACAAAGTATGAAAGAACATGAATGAAGTGATGAAAAATGAGAGAAGGCAAGTGAGAAATAACGCGTTTTCTTTGGACGAATTATTGAAACAGTTTTCTTGTACAAGGTCGTTGAGAACGCCTAGAGTATACTAAGATCGAAGATGTTGATAAATGGATAGGATACTAATAATAATTTGATATAATATGCAAACGATCACACTATTCAAATAATACTAAATATGGGCACGATGCTGAAGATTGCGTAGTATGTAGCTTGACGCATAAACTACGTAGTACCACTTTTTTCAGCACTGCGCGACTGTAATTTTATACAAACGGCATATTTATTTTTACGCTCGATTATTTGATTTAGAATAAGAGTCTTCAAGGGCGCAGTACTAAAGGCTGTGATGATATGTAGTTCAACCTTAAATCAAAATAACAGGCTAATAATAATTAGGCTCCTAATTTATCACAATTGGCACCTATGAGGATACAACATACACAATTTCACATTTATACAAATCTATTAAATAATTTAAAAAGTAAATAATTAATATTCGCAATGAAATAAATTACAATAGCTTAATAATTTAAGCGAATTCAAACATTCTTAATCAGTACTGTCCATACTTAATTTAAGCTGATTTCGGCGATCTAGGGCATTTATGTTTACCTACAGTAAGGGTCATAATGAAGTCACGAGTAAACGTATGTTTGCGACTCTGGTTGCCTATCGCATAATGCTGTCTCGTTTGTGCTCCTTATAAGTAAACCAGCGAAAGCGGGACGCAGCATCGCAAGTCTACCACAGAGCCACGAAGTATTATCTCAACTGTAAGTAAATGCTACAATGCCTAACAATTTGGGCTGGATACACCGACACATTAACAAGAACGAATGGTCTAGACTACAGCTAATGTGCTAGTGGAAGTCTGTTTCCATACTAAGACAACACAGTCCTCAAAAGACTTTCTTCAACAAATTCTTCAGACTTTTCTTCTTTTTAGCACCTTCGTTACCGTTCTGTGATATCTGCGATATTTCTGTAGATTCGGACCAGAGACTGCCCGTAGGCGATTCAGAGTCCGTCTTCACTTTCCCGTTGTAAATCGGTTCTAGAGTCCTGACTACTGGACTGGGCGTGCTCCGGCTGCTCTGTCTGCTGAGGGTCCTCAGAAAGGCTGGAGAGGAGAGCCGTCGCGTCTTCATCGTCTTGGATTTGAGATTGTTGAAAAACGACCCGTTAGTTTTGATTTCTTTCTTGGGTGGCGTCACCTGTTCTTCGGTGAATTGCTTTGGTTCTGTGACTGGGGCGAAGAATTCTTCTTCGTCTAGAGGGATGATGCTGTCTTGGAGCTGTCCGATGCTGTCCTGCCGGGCCCATGCCCTCGGTTCCTGCTCGATCGCTCTGTGGATGATGGAAGTCTTTCTCCGTCGGTTCTTTCTGGCGACTTGCCACTCTCCATCGTTATCTTCTCTGGTGTCTTCGATCTGTCTAGCTATTTGTAACGCCTCCTCGCTGGGGCGTCGCTTTTTAGCTGCTGGAGTGGCGTGCCCGCTTACGCCTTCCACCGACTTTCTCCTAACCCTGTCTTGCTTCTTCTTTTTTTTAGGGATCTGTACAATCACCGGTTCTATTTTCCGCCGCTTGTTCAGGTAGTAAAGCGCCGCTGCTGCTATGATGGCTTGGAATACGATGAACTTGAAGAATGTCATAGTTCCGAACCAGCTGTCGCGATCTTCCATCAAGAGAGCGAGGGCTATAGCCAGGTGCCCCATTTGTTCTTGCATGGTGGTCATTTGCTCGATGTACTTCTGTTCCCTCTCGTTGCTTCGGCGTCGCTCTTCGCTCATCTGCTGGATTGTTTTCTCAAAAGTCTTCTGCATCTCTTCCACTTGTTTCTTGTAACGTCTGGAGAGCTCCTCCAAGTACTGCCCCGATAAAGACATGTTGCGTTCTAATGTCTGGAATAAAAACAAGATCAAAGTTAGGTTTTGAAATTTGAAAAAGATATTTTCAACATGACCCCATTGGATTTGGGATTCCCTACCATTTCTTAACAATGTTTTCCTCAATGGAGAAGGATGTATTCGTAGAAATGTCTGTGTTTTGTTTTACCAATGCTACTTGCAGTTGTCATAGTTTTATAAGGGTCTGGCACAAGCTGCACACACTAGTTAGTGCATGACCTAGATTAGTAAGACATGCCTAGGGTTCTAAAGATTCGAGTAGATGCAATGTTATGAAATACACACCTTCACTCTGTTAGAAAGGCGCAGGAACACAGATTCCTTCTGCAAGGTCGCCTGGCCTTGGTTTTGGTTGAGCGATACCGTCCCTGCTGCCGCCGGCGTCGGGTCTACCGCCATCTGATCAATATCCGATATAAAGTTATCGTTGTCAATGATCATCTGATCACTTATCTCCTCCTCCTTTGGTTTCTCTGCTGGAACTTCTGATTTCCCGTTCTTGGGATCTTTTGAATCCTTAGTTTCTTCAGTAGTAACTTCTGTCAGTTTGTCTACCTCAGGCGTTTCTGATATAAGGTCTACGTTTGGTTTTTCCTCTATGATGGCTTCGTCTTTTTTATCATCGGTTTCTTTATCTTCTTTACCTAAATCTACAGGAACTGGAGTACCGTTTTCCACCACTTCAGGAATCTTCTCTTCTTGAATAGTCTCATTTATTTTATCATCGGAGCCGTTCGTTTTGTCTAAGGGCAGTTTTATCTCTTGCTCCGAACTCGTCTCTCCATAGATCGGCAGAGAATTGTCCACCGTGACATTCGTGGTAACATTTAATTCGGTTTCAAAACTAGTGTTTAGAACTACTTTCTTCTCTTTAATAGCTAGTATATTACACAAGGCGGCTAAATATTTTTGCGAAAACAAAGCGTTTATATATGCTACGCGCTCCTCACTAAACTCTATTGTCTTTGTACTTTTGAAGTCTAGCCCGAACGGTTGGCAAATGCCCGTGCATTTTAATGTATCGCGAAGGAACACTTGGCGCACCAGACTGACTAACTTGTCAGAGCTACAGCTAATGAGTTCATACACTTCATTGTACAGGGTTTCACTGCAATTATCACAAACTATAATATGGCTGGGCGAGCAACACCGTCTATACACATTGTCCGTTGAAGTATCGTTGTGTTCGCTCGTCACGTTTCTTGGTACTTCTGACTTAACTAAGGCTTGCGCGGCCTTCTTCATGATGGACATGACGGCGTCGCGGGCAGAGCCGAACAGATTCTTCGATGGTTCGGTCTCCACCGCGGGGATATCCGGAACATCTATTACTTCATCGTCCTCATCTTCGTCAATATGAGTCGGGTGTTGAGAATTCTCCTTTTCGAGAACTTCAAATTCTGAAGTGCCATAGACTTTGAACAGGGAAATGGGGCAATAATGTTCAGAGCCGTGATGGGAAAGCATCTCTACTTTGATGAACTTTCCGAAGATCTGGGGGTAGAGGTCGAAGCTTTGCACGTCCCGCATGTCCTGGGCGGTGAACTGGCCGACGCTCGCCCAGTCTCTTGTCGGAAACCTATCGCTGAAATAAACAGCGATGTCTTTGGGGGTTGAGGAGAATAATTCAAAGTTCGCTAATTCTATTTTTTGGGCTTGCACAGCCTCGCAAAGTTCTACAACAAACCAGATGCGACTGTTGCAAGTGTTGAGCATGTACTCGTCTCGGTTGGGAGACAGGATCGAGCTCGCCGACCCCGCCTCGGGGTTCACGGCGACAACCTTAGCGCCGCATGCCGGCGACGCATAGTTTTTTGACCTCAATTTTGTGCTTTTACTACTAAAATTCGTATTACTATGACTAGGTTGACTCGAATGATTCAAAACTGTGTCTTGCTTCTCCGCTTCCGCGAGTTGCTTCTGCGCCCATTCCGAGAACGAGGGAATATCTTCCTGTGGCGTTTCTGGTTTGATTGGAATGTTTTGTGGTTCCTCGTTATGTTCTTCTTGAGATTCTGTGGTAGTTTCTATTTCTATTTGCGGGATTTGAAAGGCTTCCTCCGTTTGTCGGACTTCGTGCATCGGCCTCGCTCTGACAACTAGATGTGGTTCCGTGCTTACTTTGTCTGCATTGCTTTTGTCCTCTTCCAAAGCGTCGCTGTCTATGATAGAGAACGTCTTCGTATCATTGTGCTCCTCGGAATCGTTGGCGAATAGAAAATCGTCTGGATTCGTCAGCTCCAACTTGGCGTTGTCAGCTAGAGAGATGAGCACTGGAGGCTGCCCTGTGTCAGGTAACCTGTAACAAAAGAGAAATCTGCGTTAGTAATCAGTTTTGCAATATTAGGTAGCGGTAGCCAGAGACTATCGCACCTTACCGGCGTAGAAGATTTCTAAAGCACTTATTTCGAGTGGCTTAATATCGAACGCCAAAAAAAGATCGTTAGGTAGACAATTACGAGTATGTGCACGGAACAAGTGTTTCTCTCTTTTTTTGTTCCTGGATATCGGGTAATTTCAGTAGTTTAACGCATTATTATCGATTGTAAACTGTGAACAAGAGGAGACACCGTCGTTACGATAAACGTTTTAATTATAAGGTTATCGAACGCGTGCCAATTCTGTAAGCCCCGGCATTACACTGTAGATTATATTATAGTGTGGCAGTCAGTTTGTGTACACTACCAGCATTGTTTTACAAAGAAATACGAGTATTATAAACATGACATATAAACACCTTCACACAATTTACAAGACCACTGTTATTGCACGCAATCGCTTTGTAGTTTTCATCGAGTAGGTAGATAAAATAAAAGATCACTGAAGCAACGACACAGTGCTTTGGAGAAAAGCTCTTACACCGAGCAAAATAGAGTACATTTTGTGTTATGTGTCACAATAAATCTAATTGAAACAATCAATTCCATGGCACAGGGTAGCTGGGCGAACTCATGTTCATGACGGTCTAGCCCGCATGAAATAAGATCGATCGGAAATGTTGATATTGTGATAAATTAATGTCAATTTCTAGTGTTTACTCTGCTACAGGATGATGTGAAAGTTATCAACAACTTTAGAATCAGCAATTCACTGTACTTATTTCCAACCGATTGGTAGTAGGTATCTACTACAGTTGAGTACTTTTCATGTAGCACAAGTGCTAAAATTTTCTAGTGCCTTAATTCAATCTATAGCACCTTTTTCAATCTTCTCAAATTCTTCGGTTTCCCGGCAGCCGTGAAATTGGATCTTTAGAAATTTGCGAAAATGGTTTGGGGATAGTCAATGCATACTAATGAGAATTGATATTTAGAGAATTATTTAAGCGAAAAACCAATAACTTAGCACTATCTCTAAGCCCATAAAGGTAAATTATTATCCTTAATGTATTTGAGCAGTGTTATCGCAGTGTTCGCGGGGCGTTGTTTATTGTTCAAGTATTTAGTAGAAAAGCAAACGACCTCTGCGAAATTTGCATTTTGAACGGTAAAGTTTAAGAGTCCGGTTAGCTTCAGAAGCCGATCCGACAGCAGTCAACGTTTGCTGTCATAATTGGAACCTCTTCAGTACCAACGAATTAAAAAATTAAGAAATTATTAATAAATAAAACAAATCAAATAAAAAAGCTAATCCATTTGGCCTATTTCGATAATAACTTTAAAATTGATTTATCCATCAACGAAAAAAATCCTGATCTTTTCTTTGATTCACCTCGATTATTTTTGACACTTTTAGATTCGTCATTTATTCAGTGAAATCATTTCACAAATTATTTCAATTTAACCACATAGCCTTCGCGGAACGTTGCTTACGTGTAGAAAATCTTGGTGAGTCCTTGGTGGCCACCGTAGGAGAGCAGCTGGCAGACCAGCAGCCCAGCGAGCAGCGCCCTCGGCGGCGACATCCGACAGCCGAGCGCGCATTGGCGACGCGCCGCACCTATCCCGGCACGGGCTCTACACCACACGGCACGAGGGAGAGCCTCGGTGTCCTCGTCACCGGTCACGACACTTCGCAACAGTTACAACTCCGCCCAATTGCAAGATATCTAGGGCACAGCACTCGTACTGATGCTAACCTCAGCGTCGTGGTCAGCTCAAGAACACTTCACAGCGCTGCCACAAGTTAAGTTTTCGAAGACACGAAACGGTACAGAACCAGAACACTCTTCGCGATTCTGTCAAGATTATGTGTCTAGTAGCAAGTTTATAGATCTATCACGCACGATAGTGGTTTTCGCTTGGTTGCCCAAAATTACGTCATTTGTAAGCAATCGAAGATCTTTTTCTTGTGTGTTTGCGACAATATCACGACATGACGCTTTCCTTTTCTGTTGTTCAAGATTTTTACCGCCGCCGTAACTATGGCCAATCTGTGCCTTGTGCTTGGTGACAAGTCTTCGAGTAGGCTTGCTATGACAAAAATACACCACTCGAAATGTTTATCTCACTGTAGATTCACTTTCGATTATTAACCTGTTTTAGATGAACATTGATGGTAAATTGGTAGCAAGTAGCAATTGAATTGTCAAGACGCTGCGCTTTATTACGTGTGCATATTTGTATGAGGCCATTCAACTCCTGGCGACTTCGTGTTTTTCGGAATTAACTAGCTGGTGGAAAAACATCTTACAAAACAAACCAGTACAATGGCTTGCTAATCGTATTGCGTGTGTTTGCAAAAAATCGAATCTTAGATAGAACTAAAAGAAATTTGCTCGTTCAAGTTATTCTTAGGCTGGACATGCTCTCATATTTCTTCGGTAGAATCGGTACTAAAAATGAGTAAAAAGAGCTCTTCAAAGGCATACAATTAGAAGTAGTTTCTGCAGGAGATGTAACCAAAAAAATCTTTTTCAGAACAACCCCACATTGAATCTATAGATATCTCTACGTAAGAGTTAATTTCCTTTGTCAGGAAGACTGGTGCTATTTCCAATAACGATCCATTGTGGACAGGAGTAAATTGAATCCATTTAAATTAAAAACTAATAGGTTTTATTGGAAAATTGGAATAAGCGTTAGTAAACTCGATCGTAGAATTTAAACGAGTTTGTATTTGTAACGTTGTGTAAGTACCTAGTGATTGGAAAAAGTATTCGTGTTCTTATATCAACGCTCGACCAAAAAGGAACAGGTGTTATAAGTTTGACGGCGTTGTGTGTCTGTCCGTTTGTCTGTATTATGTCTGGTTACTTGTCTGTGACTTTATAGATCTGAAAGTAGGGCTCCGATTTAGGTGCGGTTTTTTTTATAATGACATAAAGTACATTATGATTATAGGTACCTATCAAGTTTTATATTGACTTTTGAGGTTTTAATTATTATACACTTCAAACAGAGAGTGTCTAAAGAGGTTTCCAAAACCTCGAGACCTATTTCAAAATATTTGGCCAGCTATTCGCAATGTTTTCTAAAACGAAAAATAAAGTTTTACAAGCACTTGTGGCACCCGCCAAAACGCCACTTACAAATTCAACGAGAAGATTCAATAGAGAAAGATAAACATCATTGAAGCACCATTGAACAAAACAAGCAATGTACGACGTAATCGCATATTGTTTGATGTTGGTTGGTACACCGCCAGGGATCAGACGTCAATAGAATAGAACGCAGCATTTAAAAGTGCACTAGCATTTGCCAGCGACTTCGCTTTACGTAACGTTAACTCAGTGGATAGGCTATTTTAAGTTTTCTCACTACAAGTACATAGTAACATACATAACATAGTAACACCCAGACAGAACACACATCTATATTTGCCACGCACAAATATAGTAGTATGGTATTATTGGTTAGGATCGAACCCATAACGAACAGCACGGAAGGCAGAGCTATTACCGACTGAGCTGTGACACCCAACTTTCGAGACTGAAAATAGTCAGAGTTTCCTTCGCCAGCTACTCAGCTAACCAAGTTGTCAGTATTGTAGACTACACGCCCCGCGTGGCAAGACAATGATAGTACATTACATAAACGATGGTTTTATTAGGCACCGGCAATGTTCTTGAGAGAACAGCTGTACAATAGGCATAATGCTGTCGTGTCGATGCATACAGAGCAGCGACCATTCTGGTAAATAGCTTGTAAAGCTTTCATTCGATAGCAGAATTGTGTGTGAAGCTGAATGAATGTGTCTGTTCATTGAGTTATAGTTTTGGTTTCAGTACTCTACATTCTACACAACAAAATACATCAACGAAGTAACACAACGTTGTTTCTAAGATAATAAAAAAAAACAATACAATATTAAAACCTGGCGGAGAATATAACGTTGACATAATAGATGTAACAATGTTAGTTCATCTATCATCATTGAATAACACCGATAAGTGCACTAACGAACTCTCGGCACGTGATGATAAGAATGACCTCCACAAAACACTAACTGGTATTACGGTAATAGACGTAGATAAACTAGGTACTACTATTAGTAATACTATGATATGTAACGAATAGTAATATCGCTTCGCGTCAGCAAAGTTTACAACGCGTGTAAATGTTATCGAGAGGCGAATAAACTAATAAACACATTCTATTAAAAACCGGAATTTAAATGCAATAACTCGCTAAATATGGTCGTAAAAAGAAAACTATATAGACGCATGATTGTAGTGATTGAAGCGATTGTAACTACCATGCATGGCATACTTTGGCGAATAATAGAAATATTGGTAGGTACATGACGTACGTAGTACGTAGGTATACGTAGCATGGTTCTGAACGTCTAAGGGGGGCAATGGAGGTATGTCCAAATATTAGATTTGACTCATGCTCCCATTTTCTTAATACATGTTTGTGAAAAAAATAACATTCTTTTAAATGAAAAGAGGAAACTTAAAGACACGATGAACACAAAAGTCAGGAAATGAAAGATAAAAAGTATTTTTGGCACAAAAACTTGGAAGAATCATCAAAATAAAGAACAGTTACCAAGTAAACATTGAAGACTTGTAAACTGAATGCTACTACGAGTAAATAATCAAATTAATAATTGTTGGGCGACCTTGCACGATGATGCTTTGTGCTCTACTTAATAGCAATGACGGACGTTCACTAATCGAGATCCAGCTATAACGTGGTATAACAAAGTAAGTACCTACGCATAAAAATGAACTAAGAGATTTGAATATTATGAATTCACTGAACTAGTTTTGTGAAAATAAACATTGTCAAGAACCGCAGTCATTTAGTTAAACTACCTACAGAAACAATCGAAATAATGTTCTAGGAATGAGTACATTGTATGATGAGATTCACTCAGTCAGCATTCGATAAGTGCTAATAACCGGATTGTTATCAGGAACAATATTCTATAATAGATACCTAACTAAAAGTAGACACGAATACGAATATACTTTTTTGAAACTATTATAATAGTATCACAATAAAAGAGTGCGAAAGAGGGTAGACCGACCCCTCATCATGGCGCATGCGTGCCGAAATATCGAGAACCAATCAAATTCATACATCGTGGTAAATATCCTGTGTTTAATGATAATTACGATTACAAGAATAAAACTGTTGTTGATGACGCTGAAGACAAAACTGATGATACTTTATAAAACCATAAACAATAATACTACGGCTATGTAAACAAGCATAAAAACGAAAGCTCAAACAGAAAGCCGGTGCTTTCAACTGAAGATATAAATACAGATAGACAGAAGCTATACCTACTCTTTTTGTTTACATAATAAGACTAGCGGTAAACACAATCCATTATATTTCTCGAACGTCAATCAAACTTTCGAATTCATCTGAATGCTCATTGAGAGACTCTTGCGCAGGAGATATACAAGCCAGATTGTTTACTAATGTCTTTAGTGTGTGTTCTAACGAAGTCATCGATGTTCTCAAGCTTTTAACATACAAAAAAGCTAATGAGAGAGACATTTTAATGTAAAGAATTTTAGCTTTTTATAATGTCAAATGTCTCCATGGCTCCAGAGAGCCATGGAGCGCAGCATCCTTGGTTTTAAGCGGATAGACCGAGTGCCGAACACCGTGTTGCGTTCCTTGACGCGAATTGCCGACGTTGGAGATAAGAGTGCTAGGCTCAAATGGGACTGGGCGGGGCACGTCAGCCGGATGTCTCCCGATAGGTGGGCGACCATCTGCACACCTTGGCTCCCTGACGGTCGGCGACTTCGAGGTCGGCCAAGAAAGCGTTGGCGGGACGATCTGGACGCCTTCGAAGGGAGATGGTGGGAGGAGGCTCAGGATAGGGAGTATTGGAAGTCTCTGGGGGAGACCTTTGCCCAGCAGTGGGACGAAACAGGTTAATTAAAAAAAAAAAAAAAAAAAAATTATGTCAAAGTTTTCATAACAAAATAGTTAATTATAAGTCCATTAATTTTAGATATCCAATCATATTTAAATAAGATATATGTGAAGTAATGAGAAACTAATGACACTATATAATTTATCTTCGCATTCAATACTTTTTCACATTTTGTGAATTCGTTATTCTTGACTGAGCAGACCACGACAGTACTTTAGCTGTGTGCTCATGCACATGTAGATATATCGTTGGTGCAACGGCCGTGGTAGGCGGGACTGGTTCGCGAACTCGGCCTAGTAAGGACACTGTAGCAATAGCATCAGCACTGATAAAATATGCGCAGCGTCTGTCTTTTCGGTATGCCTTCATGGCTAAACGGATAAAAGGATGAAAGGAAGGCGTGAAATTCGGTACAGATATTGGAATTCTAGAGACAAGACGTGGTGAGTTTTTTATCACGGTAAAATATTCTAGTTCACATGATGAAATCACAAAAAATGGTGGTGAATAATGAATAATAGGATTCGGTGGGATGTGTGTCGGCTTTGTGCAGTTGCTTACACTTTAAACTCTATTTAATAGTAAAACGATAGATAATCACTTCGATTTTATTGATAAAATAGTCACTATAATCAAAATAGATACTTATAGCTATAACGACATACAAGATTTATTACATCAGTAAATCAAAAGATAAATATAGTTAGTGCGAATTGTAGTTTAGCCTGCTTGATAACGAGATAGTTATCAAACGTTTATGAAGCACTTATTAACGCTTCAACATTCGAGAGACTAAAGAGAGAGAAGTCGTTAAAACGGATGTTAATAAGCCGTTATTGTCATTATAAATAGGTGTTTTATGTTTTGAATATAATGACCAGTGAGAACCATTAAGATCTGTCATATTGTAAAACTGAAATACTAGTGAAAATTAGAAATTTGGTCACCATTTTTACTATCATAGCTATACTAAGCTTGGCTAATTTAAATAAATGCTGTAGTGTGGTTAACATAATATATAATTTAACATAATTATACTGTTATTTGATATGTGGACCTACTTATGGTTTAATATGTGCTTAATTCAATATGTATATAGCGGGTGATATATAGTTAACAAAAAAAATACATAGGTATTACTAAATTCTGAAAAAATACAATTGCAGACCCAGAATACTTCTTTGATGAATAAATATTAATGTTTAGATGTAAAAGTTATTAAAATAGGTACATAAATTAAACAGGTACGCGTAAAGATTGCGTCGGATTGGAGAACTAGAATGTATGAGTAAATTGAATAATGGTTCAATCGACACAAGAAATTAGTAGAAAGTACGCTTTACATAGTAAGGGTTATACAGAATCTAACATTTAGCGGAGAAATTCAGAATTGTCAAACCGTTTATCAGCCCCACAGTGATTTACTAACATTATAAGTTATAATCATAATATAATTTAATCGAGCCTACAATTTATAGAGCTAAATGGAAACTTGCGCAAGTATCTAGTAATTAATAAGCTTTTAGCTGTAGAAATATCACTGTGATAATAGATAGAGAACTTTTGTTTTAGCGTTGTGAAATTTTAAGTGACATTAAGTTACTGGGCCTAGTTCCTATAATCAATACCTGACTCTTAAACCAAGGCATAGCTCAACCTAACCAGTCTTAAAAACATTTTGTAGAGTAGGTTTACCAACAAGGTATGTTCTTGTAATGTCAGTAATTGTTTATTTAATATAGAAAATATCAGCCAGAGCGATAGCCCTATTATATTTATTAAAACTAAGCTTCCGATGCTTACCAATTTTTAATGAGAAAATCAAAACGCATGCGAACGTGATGGTATTCCCCTAGTATCTACTTAGTTCTTGAAGTTGCGGTTAGTGGCTAGGTCTGTGTTATCAATAAGTAAGCTCAATTGCGCATCGGACGTGTTCCGTATATGTTTGTATACTTACCTACACATTTATATATAAGCCATTCATACGAAGACTCTATAGACGGTTTTAGAATCATCTAAAGTAACAAAATCAAAATAACAATTAAGATAAAATACACTAAGATTTGAATCGATTATAATAACATATCATCATGTTTTTTTTTCAATTTATCGATGACATTTAGATAAGTAAGCTAAAAATATCAAAATATCAAACTCGAATAATCTAATCTCTATGTTTATGTTGAAAACAAGACAAAAAAAGTTTCTAAGCACATCAGATGTAAACCAGATAGTCCCATCAGATATACGTACTTAAATCAGCCAAACAATTTGACTTAAAGGTTATGTTTGAAATTTTTAAATAGATCTAAGTAAGCATTTGATTATTTAGACTGTAACTTCCTGGTTATAAGCTTCTGCGACTTGTTACAATTCTGTTATAGAAGCTAATAAGGGAATAAGCACTGGAGGCAAAGTTCACACCTTCCTGCTATACCCTTGCACAATCTGATATCTATTCGTAAACCGAATAAGGGAATTTAGTTGGCCAATCCGACATCTAAAATTATTGGAAAACACAAGAGTTGTACCAAAGATTTTATCAGACCTAAAACTTGTATTGGATTTCTCAGATTGAAACAACTCCAAGACAAATGTAATGATACTTGCATTCAGTGTTGTAAAGCTTTACGACATTAATAAAGTTGATAAAGTTATCCAGCCGAATCATAAATCCGTTGAGGGTAGAGATTTATCATTGGACTATCATCATTGTGCAAATCAAATCCGGCAGCCGCTCGATCCATCAACATCAGTCAACTGTTCCTAGAATGAGGAGCTGCCGAGTAAGAGAAACTATGTGGTTTTAAATTGATTATCATAACGACCATGGGATGGGCACAAATACAGCAGAGTTGACGGTCTCGTGCCGTTGCCATACAACTTACAGACTGGAGAGTCTGGAGGTAACGATTTCCAATCTGTAATTAAAACTGGTTTTATTTGCTTTAACGTTTATGAAGATAGTGATAGATATTGAACGATGAATAGCGGTTCTGTAGATCTAGAGCTGTTTTAAAAAGCTAAACCATCTAGCAGTGTGAATTGATAAAACTGATTCAGGATAAAACATTCCTGTATCATTCAATAACAACTTTATGTTTATTGTCTTAGATTCTTCAATAACATTTCATTATTAGACATACAAACACGGCTTACCTACTACCTAAATTATGCCTGTACCTACCTACTTGTCTATTGTTTTATTTGCTAAGATTTTAGTGTATTGTTGTGCTGTTGTATTGTACAGTGTAGTCCGAAATAAAAGTATTTTCTTTTCTTTCAAATGGACGGTGTTTATGAGTAGGCCTACAATTCATTTCAGTCATCTTGTAGCTCAAATGGGCTTTCCATTGCATGCTTTCCACTAAGTCCTGCATTCGACAACGGCTGTGAATCAAGATCAGCGTCCCACGCGGTCAGAGTGGGCGCTATAATGAACACCCAGTTGCAATGCCTGTTGCGGTGCATGTTTGAATGTAAGCTCACTTGTTCTCTACTGAGTGGCGAAAAGCGAGGATCGAAAACCATGATTTTATATAAACAAAAATGGTTTTCAATTCACCCATTACAAAAATTTCTCCTCGTGAGTACATACGTCTACGATTTTCGAAACAAAACAAAACTCCGGCTACGGGCTTTGCATTTTGTAAAAATTGACACGAACTCGTAACACTCACGTGACAGAGCTCACAGAACTACTGAAGCAGTATTTCTGATATTGAACTTCTGATCTTTCCACTGATATTGAATTGAAAACCACCAGCTTAGCACATCCACAGTAGCATATCATTGAATAGATGTGACAGTGCCGCCCGCTACGTGTATTTACCGGCCATTGTTCGCATGGCGCAACTAAATACGGTGGCAATTGCGAAAACATTTTAATTAGAAATTAAACCTTCAAAAATCTGTAAGAAATACTGTTACAATCGAGGTTTACAAGTACTGTACACGGTCAGAAAATGTTAACTTTTAAAATTATTTGAGATGGATATTTTCTTTATAAAATATTAGTCTTCAAGTCAAAACAGTGTAAAAATGGCATTGATGACAAAAATCACTTTAAATGACCAAAAGATTTTGAAAGGTTAAATTCAATATGAGTCGAGAATAATGTAGTAATAGTAACCAGTCACAAACATAGGATAAGCCAAAGCTGTGCATATTTACCCACCTTTGTAGACATATCGCAATAAGAGAGAAATACAGCGGCTTGCAGTTTAATTAACAATTAATCAGCGAATGACAAATGTGCTTTGCAAAGCAATGAAATTTATAGAGACAAATTAGAATGCTCACTGCGTTGGCGTTAGAATGCAACAATTAATGCTCAAAGTATTCAGAGATATGAAGACAAGGAATGCATTTTGAAACTAATATTTGATCTGGATTTCTAATCAACAAATATAGGCTTAGCAATTCGGATAATAATGTGACAAGTTAGTATTCAAGCTTTCACATTTATAGCATAATCGGCTGATGATAATGCTGATAATGTGACAAACGATAAATCAAACTGAAGTATAAACAGTGTAGAACAGAATCCAAGCCAAGTACTGAGCGTAGTTTAGCATAAAAACTTGTATTGTGTTCATAAAAGTTCGATGAAACGGAATCATTACAATCGTTAAATGGATCACCTAGATCAGGACATCGAAACTATGCCAGACAAACATAACACTGAACTAGATGATGCATCTTCATTCCCCTGAAAAGTTTATGATTATGACTTTGCTGTAACCATATAAAAATAGATTTTGACGGTGTATTAATTGACCCAAAATTTAATAAACTGATCATTATAACAGAAGAGACAATACTAGAAATGAGAATGAATAACTAATGTAAGGATATCATTAAACCATCTTGAAATAATAATTTTAATTAAGCCAGAATTTGAAATAATTTGTTTTAAATGAAGCTAATGAAGACCCTCATGTTAAATATGAAAATGTTTAACAGATAACTGATATAATGAACACTGAGAGAATAAAAAAATCTATATGCATACAAATAAAATTTAAGGAATAATATTTACATTATCTCAAAGGTAAACATCACAAGGCCAATGGTGATTATGTGATATTTCTCAGGAACGAGATCAAATTGGAGTGACAATTCAGTATCACTGCGTGTTTCGACCAAGGGTCCCGTTAAGCCATAAAGCCCAATGCCTTTACAATATTAACCGCCTCTTGAATAAATAAACTAGCTGGACTCCAAATGGCAATTGTAGGTACAGTCCAAGGTTTTCTACTGACCTGAATAGTAGTTCAACAAGTCTCGATCATGTTCACTATTCAGTATGTAGAACACAAAATTTCACTTTAAATTTATAGTCAGAAGTTTGAATTTCGATTACCCTGGGCATGTTTGATGTTAATTGAGTAATTATGTGCCGACATCCTTGCCCATAATTAGGTGGAAATGCTTTTTTAAGGTCGGTATTTGTACTTCCTTCGAATATTAAATGAATCACATATTTATTGGAATAAGCAAGGCAGGTACAGTACAACGGATATTTATCCCTCTAAAGTCAGGTGCAACAATGATTGCGCATGTACTGTTGGGCGGAAAAATTAGCTTACCTCCAATTCGACCCAAAAATCAGTTCTGCGCAGATACTTCAGAGGGCCAAAGATCCATTGTGACTACTATTTAGTGGTCTACAACGGAATATCTAGAAGTAAAAAGTCTTGTACTTGTACCTGGAGCGTAGTCAATGTAGTCTTGTTTACTAGCGAACTAGATAGATAAGGTATACAACCGAAATGTCACATAGACTCCACATAATACAACCGACCTCAAACAGTACACGAGACATGAACCCACAAACACTTTAACCACGGATATGAATAAATGATTTCGGTACAATTGACTGTTGTACTAAATCCCCTAGCCAGATTCCACACCAGACGTTTAGAATACAAGACGGAATTTCGGTTTGGAAATTATGTCGACGAATAAACAGAGTTATGAAGAAAATACGAGTGACATTTTGTTGTGAAATAAGCTCCCATGTGTACCTATAAAAGTCTCACCAAAGCTACGGGAACGTAACAAAAAGAAAATTGGTTTATCGCTTCGTTTTGGTACTCAAATTAACGTACATTTCAATGTTCACGATATAAATATGACTAAAAGGACTAAACTCTACGTATATTTATGTAAGACTCACCTAAAGTATTAAAGTGGTAATTATAATTACTGATGAGACCACAAAAGTCAATCATTAATAATTCTAAGTGATAACGACGTTAACTACGTAAATACTGAGAACTGACTACTTTCTGTATTGAACTATATCAAATGGCTGACGTAGTTAGTTTTGATAAAACCGTATAATTATTATAAATTATTATTATACTCTCTGTTTAAATCCATATATATTTTAAAATCCTACTAATATTATAAATGCGAAAGTTTGGATGTTTGTGTTTCAATCACGTCGAAACTACTGAACCAACTTGGATGAAACTTGGCATACTTATATGTAGTTCGTAACCTGGATTGACATATAGGCTACTTTTTATCCCGAATAATTAACAGGATCTACAGGATAAAATGAAAAAACGGGATTAGCAGCGCCAATTATTAGCAAGAGGATGATGTCATGTCACGTCAACTTTGACAGGACGTAGTACTACCTCTTTGGTCTAACGACTAACGTTTGACATTCGAGTACGGGTTCGGTGTAATGTCAAGTTTCTCAAAGAAGTATCCGCTCGGTACACGCACAGGTAATAATGTACACGGAAACGGTACTCGCGTACAAAGTCGCGGGTAACTGCTAGTAATAATATATAGAACACCCATTACCGATGACGGTGCTACAAATCAATCAACTAATTTCCCCTTAACAGTACCTTTGTTCTTAATTATAAATCTCATTACTTTTAATGAATTTGTAGTGTTTAATGAACTTGTTAATTAAATAAACTGCAGTAAAACCAAGGCACGGCGTGACTTTATGATAAAAAAAAACAATTAAGGTAAAGTTGTAATAAGGTTTACGGTAAGCAAGGATAATAAAATTGTGATATATTTTTAGAAAATTATCGCAATAGCATAAAGGAAAAAGCTAATTACAAAGTAATTTAAAAACAATATAAAAATAGTTGGTTTATGTCAAGTAGCCATTTTAAATTAAAACACAGAAAAGATACCTCTACTTACACAAGTTATTTAAACCTTAATATTAAAAGCAATCTTTTTGATGATGCTAATTAGGATGGCCATGTAGATGTCTCTTGTCTGTGATTTGTTCCAAAGCAAGTCCAGATTAGGCGTAGACCGGACACTCGCATACGCGTACTATGTAAATCGTGCCGCGGTAGTACCACGACTTTTCATTTTCTACTCCAAAGTGAAAATACTGATTTACAACCCGTCGGATGCAATGTCAATTAGGGTATAATAAACTGTCATACTGTTTCGGAAGCAGCAGCCGCCAGTGCTGGATCACGATTGACAAATGCAGGGTACAATTATACGGCCAATTTGTCAGAAAGAGCTGGACTCGAGACATGTGATGGAGCTTTTTCTTTTTAATTGATGGATGTATTGCATTCGACTTTTGTAGTTAACTCGATACAATCACTCGATGGATAGATCGTGAGAGTTATTTGCGGAGATCGTGTTAGGTTTAGATTAGTAGCATAGCGAGATCATTTGTTTTTTATTCGCTTTAGCCTTTTTATATCGATTGCAATCTTTACTTTCCTCTGTAGCTATGAATCATGTTGTTTGAAAATTACAGGTTTCAAAAAATCTATAGAACTCCACACTTATCAAATCTTCTTTTGGTCGGCTAAAAATCTCGTCTAGCTAAAAGGCTGCTAAATCTGTTGTCATCTCTCTTCGTTATCGTGCAACTGACAATGACAGAGCATTTTTTAAGGTTCTCTTTTTATCAGAATCAAAGTTTAAATCAGAAAAAAAGAACTATTTAAATATGTTCAAGAATTGATTTCCTGTTTTGTTTAATACAGACAAATAATTGAATTACTTGCATAATAAAATAAATAAAAACACTCAACATACCATGGTTATCGGTTAAATTGATTATTATGTTTTAATTTTAGTTATTTAAACAATGTAGGTACGCTTGCAATGTTACAATCAGTAACGTTGATAAGAGAAAATAACATTTTCATTACTTTGTCAAAGTAAAAAACCATGCCTCAGATAGTATTAGAAAATTAATTATTTTAAATACTAACATAAATATAAATGGAAAACAGAAAGGATTTAAATAAACAATATTATCAATAAACAAGACAGAGATTTGAAAAAGCTATATTAATTTTAGAATTTCTGAAAAGAAAACTCTGTCGATGTTCTAAACATGGAATATACGAGTACGTCATCAAGATAATAATAAAAAAAATATGAATGTAGAGCATAAAGACAAATAATATTGATTAAAGGTTAAAATACTTGTCATAGATCAATCATGTCAGAATATCGTGCAATATTAGAGCGCATTCACAATATGCAAATATGAGTACATGCAAATACATGTACTGAGTAAAGTCGATATACAAGCATTTCAGGTTACCGTTTTTGAAGACATTTTTATTGTCGATAACGATCAAAATTAACACGTCTAGAATCTGTATGATAATCAAAAAAAAGAGTACATAAATCCTTCATGAAACCGTAAAACAAAGATCGATGTTTTGCAAACACACGCACATGATTTTCCCATGAAATACGGGAAAACTCACGAGTGATAAGCATGCCACAATCCAAAGCTACTGACACATAAAACACAACTAAATTATTTTGTAATATCAAAAACAGGCGATCAAGGAAATTTAAACTTTTCAAAATTCGCGATCGTAGCGCAACTCGTAATATATTCTACGTTCGACCACAAACCACGCACGTCTGTCTTGTGCGCAGTCACGCGCCATACTGAATTATTGAGTTGAAGCAAGGCAAGGCGCAAGTACGGGCTCTGCTGTTGAGAGCGAAATTACTTACCGAACTTCATTTAAAACTAAGCTTTGCTACTTTACAATTACAGCCGTCCTTTCTATGACAAGGTCGTATTTTTTCTATAAACCTTGCAAACAGGTTGGACACGAGAAATTAGCTGTCTGTCAGGAAATTAAAACGTAGATCTTTAGCATTTGACCGATAGGACCATACCGATGATTACTTCATTACGACGTCTCTGAGTTACGAGCTGAGCGTTGTCGGATCATTTATAAGGATTCCAAATCCACTCACGTTAATGGAACTGTATTTGCAGGAGAAATCTACACGTTTCACTTTAAAATAGGAAAATGTCAGTATGGCAGAAGACGGTAATGGTATCGCACAGGGTAATAGTAATTATCTTGGTTGGTATATAATTAAATTTTGCTAATCGGAAGCGAACTGACCTAATGGGGTTAATTTTGGAAGTTTGAAATTAGCCAGCTAATGGCGAAACCATGTACCGTGAAGTAACGGGTCAGTAGTCGCGACGACTGCGGTTATACTTAATGGTCATACGATACATGCAATGAATAATGCAATAGATAATCCTATTAATAACATAACCGTAGCAGATTGCTAAATTGCTACTATTAATACACACAAAAATGTGGTAGAGAGAAATAAAATTCACGTACAAACATTAAGAGGCGAAAGCAAATAGACCACAATCAATGTTTTATGACAGACTAAGATTTCTTGTATGTTTTTAAATGTTAGATATATCGTGACGATTCGTGACATTCTACATAAAAATATAAATTCGTGTTTAAATTTAAACATGATAAGCCATGATTTTTTTTAGTTACACAATACTGTAAGATCTGTAATGATTTAAACATAAATTTCATAACTTAAGAAACAAATTTCCAGAGTTTACGTGTATGTACAATAACATTTGATATGTTTTGAATTCTAAATGTTTAAACAATTGATTACAGAGCTAGATACTAGAACAATACTGTTAATGAACCTATTCAACAGACAAAGTTCAAATAACATAGCAACAATGACGCATGAGACACGTAAATATACGCAGATTATAAAGATAATGTGTAATTTACTTCAGACGAGTGAACATTTGAAGACAAACCTGTGGGAGTGACGCTAAGCAGTATATAGGTATAACAAATTGAGATATAACAACAACATGGCTTTAATAATTAGTTTTAAATTAGTAGGTAAAATCGATAAGTGTGCACTCTAAATTGGAATTAACAATTAAATTGCTTTCTGGAGTGTTTAGTGTTGTATTTGAGGAGTGGAGTAACTTTGTCCTTCGTGAGAATAATCCAAATTTTTTCAAATATTTTATTTCGCGTTCCATACTTTAACCTACAGTAAAATCGAGATAATCTATTTAATTAATTATTTAACTGTCTGATAGGAAATAATACATTTGCAACTATGTAAGCGACTTTCACAGGAAGCCAATAATACATTGTGTCTTATGAAATACACGAGGATCATCATGAGCACTAGATAGTAATTTCTCGGGTATGATAGTGATAAATCTACTGCTTCCCATTGTTACACAATCCGGGGTTACAGTTCAGACACTCCCAAGGAAACATATACCGTGACTCACGCGACTGATAATTCTGATGATTTAACTAAGGGCCATTCCCACCATCCACATGTGTCTGAATACCTAATTCAGATTCGTCCAGTAAAAAGTATATAGATAAAGAAGTTTCATATCAACAGTACAGTTAAGTTTCATGTTTATGATTCTATATATCGTATTCTCTATTTCAATTACTGAAAACCTTGTGCGCAAATTCTATTATGTTTATTTACACAAATCGGTATACCTCTAATTCCAAATGTGTCTATATTCTAAATGTGGTGTGATAATTCAAACTGATCAAAACTATTAAAAGCACAACCATTATTCAAAATGCAGAACTATGTGTGAGGAGAATAATCGAGTGTATGACATGTTTGTTTTAAAATGATATGAAAAGAGCAGAATACGATAGGCACAGACTTTCAGCTCATGTGAACAACACCTAAAAGCCATAAAAGGATACCAAATGTGAATTTAATTATGAACCGTGTTCGCCTTTCAATAAAGTCGTCGGATAACTTTATAAGGCATGTGGATAAAGTTAATTGCGCTGAAACAATGGTTCACGTAAGCGGCGCGGTCACCATCTGACCCGTGCTGTTTGCTATTACAATCTAGTAAACGAGCAGTTTGTATGATCGTTATTATACTTAGATATACAGGATTTACGTCACAATCGCGGAATGATAGGAAGAGCATCTGAAGATGTTTTCGACGCAAGTTTCATTGATAAGATTGTAATATACGATGCAGCAGACTTTGTGAAGTTTTTAAATCGTAAGGATTTATGAATAACCAGGAAATTGCACAGTATACTTTGATTATTGTTGGAAATAAAAAATAAAGGATGTGTCCCATTATTTGTGATGTGTAGGACGGAACATAAACAACTTTAGTAAATACCAAAACTAAAAAGATACCAGAATTCACCAGACACAGTGAATTTCTTTACAAAGGCTATTTAAAATGTAATGTAACCAGTAACATAGGTTATCGTAATATGCAATTTCCCAGCACAGGCACAACGTTGTCTTTAGGTAGTTTCAGTTATACGACATGGCTTCTTTCCGCGGGTCGCAGGCTAACTGGGTTAGAGGCAGTTTGCCGGCTGGCTGGGCATCCAAGTCCTCTTCAATGTTTCAAGCCTTTGAAGCCGAGTGCACGCTACGTTCCGTAAAGATGTTTTAGTTTTCAGGCTTTATGAACTTTTCAAACACCGTAGGCAGACTATTACAAAATAATGCACTCTATCTTTTCACATACTATGACGTCTGAAATGATAAAGAGTTCAGGGAAACCCTAATCTGATGAGTAATAAAACGACACAATGATAAGAACTGCAAAAGTGGGAAAAGGAAATTACCTACACTAATATGTATGTTGTTTAATTTGTGTGGGAATGGGGGAAATCAACCAACTAAAGAATTTTAAGATTCTGCGTGTATGTGTTAAAAAATTACGTAGGCATGAATAAATACTATTATACAGTGTGTTTGAACTAATTGGGAAATTTGGATTAGCAGTACCAAAGTATGTAGATGTAATAAAGGAAGTCGTTTTGTACAATTCGACATATATTTTATCTACATTGCACCGCGGTTATCTGGCATTTAAAGTTCAATTCGGTATTTAGTTCACGATATAATTAGAGGCGGTTTAAGATAAGCGTAATGTTATAAATAGGTACACAAGACAAGAATCGTTGTCGCGTGAAGTAACTGTCTGAATAACCATTGAAAGACCATTTGGTGCCTAACTATTCGTAAGATTCTAGAATATATGTAGGCTGTAGGGTCTAGACAAAAATACATATAATAATTTTAAGGCGTTAATCAGTCCATTGTAAAAATGGCTTCTATGAAATAAAATGTAAATTAAATTCATGGACATTTCACACAACGCCATATCTAGTCCCAAATTAAGCAAAGCGTGTACTCTGCGAACCAGGACGCATTTTTGAGTAAGTATTTGCAAGAATTCTCGTAATGTCTTATCGTTTCGTCTTGCTAGCTTCGAACACTACCCCGTTCATGTCACGAAAGTCTATTCAGAAGCATCAAGTCCGAGTTCTACACATAAATGTCCATTTAAATAAAACTAAAGTAGGAGTGGTGTAACATAATTTGTTTCTCCGTTTTCCCTACAGCAAAGTGAAAGGTACACCAAGTAGGTATTCGATCGAAGATCGGTGTGTAAGGGGTCGTTAATGTCTCCCAGACATTATGGAAGCCATGTTTGGAATTTAACTTCGGAATGTAGAGTGGCCTCGTGGCCACAAGTGCTAGGCGGTGTCTAATAGATGCTACATAGTTGCTGAAGATCTAAATACTTATCTAATTCTCACGAGCTTTGAATTATGTAGGTAAAGCTTTTGTATTTTAGCATACTCGTACCTCTATTACCTCTCACGTGTTTACACTTCCGTTATTATAGTTTTTTACGTAAATGCGCATCCAAATCTGGTAGCCGTTTTTAGGCTGGTCTCTTGATCGACTTCTTTTATTTTGTTCTTCTCTGATAGGTCAGTCATTTGGTGGATTTGTTTTATAAGTGAGTAAGGGTTTTTAAAAAAAGAAAGTTTCAGGACAAGTAGGATGACCTGAATACGCCTTGTTGAGGTTTTAAATGGCGATTATGTTACATGTGATTAGAATAGCATCATAGGCAAGTGCAGGGAAAATGTTATTTCGTTTGGCCAGGAAGTTTTTTTTCCCACAAGGCAGCCACAAGGCAAGGCCAGCACGACACGTGACGCTTAGATCTTATTAGCGGACTGCGTTGTAGGGTTGCACTGACTAGATTACTTGCAATCTGATTTAATTGAAAATAAGGGTTCCTATAACAATAAACCTACAGTTTAAAATATAAAGAATGGTAAAATTCAAAAACGAAAGAAAATATTCGGTGGTTATGACTAGACCACAGCCAAGCGAGCATCACTATTTGGACGTAGAAATAGTACTTCTATAGATGAGCTCTCACAAAGAGTATTGAAGAAGAACTCCATTCAGAAAAGTGTCCAACTTTACACAGTCAGAATTTGGCTTGAAACGAAATATCAAGGCATGGTGAGCCAAACTGGCTCTCATGTCATTCCCAATAAATCCCATGCAGCAAATTATGAGGATCACTCACTCTATAAATTTTTTGGGAGTGTTTCAGTGCATCATCATAAAATGGGCAGCCTGCCAATTAAAAATTTCTGTTTTTACAGCATGCCTGTGATAGGCGACAAGAATTTCATGAATGTAATTGTTTACATTTTCGAGGTTTTGTAACCGAAGTTGGAACATCTGCCAACTTTTTCTGCATCTATGCCAACTATAGATAAATGTAGGTACTACTGTATTAAACGTTTTATTCTGATGACTAAACTTAAATTACTGACAAATTCCAAGAGATTTAAGTCCCAATATACTTTAGAGTCAGTGCAGTTGACATTTTTGGGTCGGAAGTCTGCACCAAGAATAGAGTCTCAGAATAGATTGAAATATTACTTACTTCATGTCAATTAAAATTTTTTGCTGAATTTGGACTTGGAAATTCACAATTTATTTATTACTTGATTTCTTAATTTGATATTTTTACGTAATATTTGTTGTATTTTGTCCGTACACCGACATCAACCAATGCTTTGAAAGTATTCAAAAAAAATTTAGTTCGTTACAGTTCAGTCAGGATCTTTCATGATTCATTTAAGTCTTTGTGAGTCAGTCCCACCGATATACACGCGAGAGCAATGATTCCGGGTCACTTAAAGAATGTTAAAAATCTCGGAAACTAAAAATGATAGGTTAATGCAATAAATTGTATTTAATAGACAATGTAATACTCCTTAAATGAAGGTATTAAAACTTCTTAGTTATTGTAAAGTTATATCTTAAAAAAATCAAATTAGAAAAAGGGCCACTTTCGAAGATGGAACTACGAAATTACAGCATTTGGTTTTGCTTTTGTTTGTAATCTGTCATTTATGTGGGTATATAAACCATGTTGATAGTGCTCTATATTCATTATTCAAGCTGAAATTATGTCGCTTACGCCTGAAGAATGCACCAGAATACTTACAATGCTGGAAACCGGCCGGAGTCAGCGCGATACAGCCAGGACTGTCGGTGTGTCGCTGTCAACAGTACAAAGAGTTCTCCGACGTTACGAAGAAACTGGTTCTAACCTACGCAGACCAGGAACGGGCAGAACCAGGTGTACCACAGCACGAGAAGACCGATACTTGGTGAACACCATGCTTCGAAATCGCTTTCTCACAGGAACTGAACTCACAAATCAGTTTCGACGCCTCGGAGGAAGTAACCCAAGTGCATGGACAGTAAGACGTCGGCTTGCTGAATCTAACTTAAAACCCCTTAGACCTGCAAACGGCCCTAAACTGGAGCGTGGGCATCGTATTTCAAGACTAAGATATGCCCAGAGCCACGTAAATTGGAGTATTGAAGATTGGTCAAAAGTTATGTTCTCCGACGAATCAAAATTTATGCTCTACAAGCACGATGGAAGACACAGAGTGTATCGAAGACCAGGGGAAAGATTCAAGCAAGCATGCATCGAAGAAAAAGTAGCCTACGGTGGTGGGTCTGTACTTGTGTGGGCCGGAATTTCTTCTGAAAGTCGCACAGAGCTGGTGATCATAGAAAACGGCTCTTTAACTAGCGTAAGATATGTGGAAGAAATCCTCAATGATCATGTTGGTCCATTTATGGTCAATTTAGGTGAGGATGCTATATTTATGCATGACAATGCCCGACCTCATACAGGTAGGATTGTGAATGACTACCTTCAAGAGATGAACATTACTCGTATGGAGTGGCCAGCGCGCAGCCCGGATATCAACCCGATCGAGCATGCTTGGGACGAGCTAGGCAGATGCGTAAAACAACGAAACCCTCCCCCAATCACGCTTCGTGAGCTCAAAATTGCTCTCACAGAGGAATGGGAGAATATTCCCCAAAATCGTATAAGGAACTTGGTGTACAGCATGCCAAACCGCGTAAACGCAGTAATGGAAGCACGAGGAGGCAATACGAAGTATTAAAATTCAAGTCAAATCGTAATAAAGTTCAAAAATTTCATGTTTCCTATTTTTGTTTTAAGGAGAGATCAGCAGTTTTTTTCTTTATGTAATTTTGTGTTAATAAAATGTATGGTGACTCATATTTTTTTACTTTCATTTAAGGAGTATTACATTGTCTATTAAATACAATTTATTGCATTAACCTATCATTTTTAGTTTCCGAGATTTTTAACATTCTTTAAGTGACCCGGAATCATTGCTCTCGAGTGTATTTAGGAGCTGCTGTGCTGACGGCTGTATGCTCCTTGTCACTTTGTTTATAAGTACACATAATGAAATTGGATCTTTGTTCCTGATCACTGAAGATATAATTTACGTATTCGTCATCATCCGTAATACTTTCACATCATGATATTTTACAAGACATTTTAAATCAATATAAGGTCGAGTATATTATAAACAAGATAATCAGGTGATAAAAATAGCAATTTATATTGGCCATGGAATGTAAAGACGATTATAATGACTGATGGGGAAAATTTATGATTATTTGATAAAATAAAGCCTAATTATATCAAAAATGTAAAGGCAGGCACATAATATATTAAATGATCCTTGTGATTTTACTGAATAAATAATTATTAACTTCGACTTTATGCGGTATTCAAATAATGCGATGGTTGGTAGATATAAGTACTGAATAAATAAACAAACATTGTTTTGGCGCAGATCCGAGGCGCGTGCGCATATTTACTAACAGATGAAAGCATATCAATTATAATAATTTCATTACCGATATTGCAGGTAAAATTTGCAATATTTTGGCAGGTTGCCCCAGTCTTTAGCATAGATTGTGCCAAGATTATAAGAACATAAATTGTAAGGTAAATATCTAAAGATCAAATAAAATGTAGCCTGTAATTACAGAAAAGAGTTGAAGCCCGGTTCGATTAAAATGTTCTAGGCAAGAGAGAGAGGAGAGAGAGAGAGAGAGAGAGAGAGAGAGAGTAGAGAGAGAGAGAGAGAGAGAGAGAGAGAGAGAGAGTAGAGAGAGAGAGAGAGAGAGAGAGAGAGGGAGAGTGCGGAGACAAAGATAACCTCATCATTGACAACTCTAATGAAAATACTAGTGACTGCACAGAACCCCCAAACGTAAACATCGACAAACAAAGAAAGTTGTTTTCAACACACTGCTAAGAGTAATCAAATAATTCTTAGTAATGTAAAGAATGCCTATTATCGTACGACGGATACGATTATGACGCTAATATAGCGATTATTATGATTTTCTCCAATAGGCATTTTACGCGTATTCGCATCACATAAATCTGATTGCGTATTTTTAATTCGGTCAACACAATTATACATGAAGCTCGTTGCATAATACCAATAGTGAAGATATAAATATAAATATTCATGGACATTTAACACAACACCCTCAAGTCCCAAATAAGCAAAGCTTATAATATGGGAACTATATGCTGATAGAATACTTATATACTTCAGAGATATCAGAGTATGTCTAGTTATATTTGACTAGTTACAGTTATACATACTATACAGAAGAAACCATACAAGCACTGACCTAACCAAGCATGCACCGAAAGCACGTGTGAGAATCCCGCCATATTTGCATATCTTTATCAGTGTTCATGAACATCACAGTATTTTGATAAATCTGGACAAATAGTAGCGATAGTATTTGATGACTTGCTCTTTAAATTTGTGTCTCAAATATTGTAAATCTTGTTAAAGAATGCTATAGAAATAAACTTATAAAAGCACCACTGCTCGAATCATCTGCAAAATCAGTACGCTTTTCAACCGCACCTACCTCCATTCACACCTGTCGATGTTATTTTCGCTACAGGAATGCCGCAGGTCACATGACAGTGTATTTTCAATGACAGTCAGAGGTTCGGAAACCTCGGTCACCAGGCCGCAGATCAATAAGCATTGACGTCGGTGTGGAGGCTGCCGGAATTGGCCCAAAGCCAAAAATCGACCACAGGCCCAGTTAGGGCATTACTTTAGGTAACTTACAAGCTGTGGGAGTCTGAAGTTCAGTGCGAACAATGAAGATAATAATATTAATGAATATAAGACAGTTAAAAAGGCTAAAAGAATGAGACCTTGAAACAACGCGATAGGACAGGAAAGCCAGCAAAAATAGGACTTGCTTAAATTGATGAATAAATAAATTCTATAACACAAAAAAATAACAAGGAAATTAATAATGAAGACAACAATGATAAGATCAGAAAACATGCGATCAGACGATCGACAATGACAAAACAATTTCGAATAGCGTGATTCAGTCAACAAACCTATAGCGGCATTCTGTAACTTATCACAAAAATATGTATAGCTATGCTTATATCAATTAAATTGCGGAGGTATCGTAGATTATTTGCATTTTGTATAAATTCCGATTATCGTTTAAATTGAAATGCAACATCGATTATTATAATTACTCTAGAATCATCGCCCTCACTATTATACGCTACAAATAAATACCAATATTTCGTATTTGATATGTCGAGTATAGTAAATATTGTAATTGCTAGAGAAGTACTGAGCTAGGTAACAAAACGAAGGCTCCTATCGTTGGAGCTATTAAATGATTTATAGCAAGGTTTATCGGCCATAATGAGTAAGGTCAGTTCCTTCCTGTTTTATCAGGCATATAAAAACACTATAAACACTTTATGAAACTTTCTGCTAATTTTTAAATCGGTGTTCTTTACGGCCTATCGATGCCAATTGTTAGTAATTTTTTTAAGTAAAGTTTTTATAAAAATAAACTCTGATTAGTTCTGATTGGTTTCTAATGATATATGATTTAGATTTCCATATTATTCGATAGTTTTAAGTTACATTATAAATATAGCTGTTTGGCAAAAAGTTAGAAAAACATTTTAAAAATGAAAAAAAAAATCTATTTGTGATATGAATGATATGATAACATACTAAGTTCAGCAAACGCTAGTAAGTATATTACGTAACTGTGTTGAAGTTCAGGGTATATTGATTACAAGCCAGACGAATTCTAAAGATGTTATAAAACGTATCAAGATCTAACCAAAGATCCCAACGGATATTAACGATTACACTGTAATAATAGTTTCAATAGCTGTTACCTGACTGTTGCGTAATTTGATTCAGATTGACCGTATCAAGCCGTCTGTCTGGCATTGTTTTCTCGCGTCTGGGAAAGTTGCTAAGCCGATCAAACTGTCTCGCACCGTCGCTGTAAATGTTATTGTTGAACCGTAGTAAATTATGCTAATATTTTTGTATAATCGACGAACTGACTATGACAATGAAATATGTTTCGGTAAGTAACTGTGTTGGCGTTGCTCACATCCCACTATCCCACTAAACCCACTAATATTTAAATGTGAAAGGATATATGTTTGTATTTCAATCACGTCGAAACTACTGAACCAACTTGGAATATATAGTTCGTAACCTGGATTAACACATAGTCTACTTTTTATCCCGAATAATTAACAGGACCTACAGGATAAAATAAACGAACGGGATTAGCATCGCTACTTGACGAGAGGACGAGGTCATGTCAGTTTCACAGGGCCTAGTACGATTTTTGGTGTAGCCGCTTAACGTTTATTGTCTGACACGCGAGTACGGGTTCAGTATAATGTCAAGCTTCTCAAAGAATCCGGTCGGTACTCGAATAAGTTGCGGGTAACTGCTAGTCATATTACATTTTAAATATTTTTGCATTTACCTCAATAGACATTATGGCAACTGGAATGTCTGCAACTGTCTTTTCACTTTCAATATCAACAGTAAGCGCAGTGCTTTTATAAACGGACAGTTTCATCAAGTTTAATGTCCACTTGCTTCGAAGCTCTCGTTATATTACTACATAGATCATTCGACTCAATTTTACGAAGCAATTCTTGTTTTACTCCCACAAGTGACTTAATTACTTCATTTCACAGAGCAATCAAACTGTGTAATATCATTTTGAATTCTAGTTTCCCTATAAACTTTCAAATGATTGAGATGGATGTACCTTTCGCTAATTATTACAGCTTTGAACACTTGAAGAATACGTAACGCAAGTACTTTTTCATAATCTATTTTTATTTTTCTATGTTCTTACGAAACGATGCAATTGACCTGACTATGTAAAACAGATTGTTCTGTTTTCCATATATCTGGTTTAGTTTGTAAATGTAGACTTCGCACATCTCCTTAGTAAAATTATACCGTGCTAGCTTCTAATCGCACCTCCGCTCACTTCATGAAAATACAGAGAAGCTTTTAGGTATGTGTGAAACCAATCCAATTACTTATAATCTTGCAAACACGTTATCAAACACTCGTTTTGTGAAAATTACTTTGATATTATAGACATTTAATAACCCAGAGTAGAGTACTCGACATAATGAAATGACCCAAGCACATGAAAAACAAATATTAAGTAAAACATATATATAAACAAGTTGTCGATGCGTAGAAGTCCCGGAAAGAAAGACCCGGAGAGAAGAAGTGGTTATAGATACGTTAATTTGGATCACAATTGAAGTATACAAAAATGAACAAGTGAAAAGTGAAAGCCCAGTGAGGTGGTACTACGCATCCATACTTTAATGAAGATTGATGAATCGGAAGCGGTGATTGAAGATGTTTATAGCAACATAAATGCTTTATATTACAAGTTATGTTGTTGATTGCAACTAGAGACTTAAGGTACTGGAGCTGTCAACACTTAAAAAGTTTTATGGGAAATAGAAACTCATAAACAAGTACCTACTAAGCTCATTGAAAGATTGACCATTTAAGTAATATAACGTGAGAAAGTATTATAAGCTTGGTTTGTGGCATGGATTTATTAACATGGATTTATGGACAGCTGATGATGAATATAGAAGAATCATAGATGCAAGAGAAAATAAAAATGTTTTGTTTGCTATGTACAATGTTTTATCAATCTACAAGATTGTGTCATCTATTACCATCAATTTCAAAAGAAAAGCTCACGTTTTTTCAGCAAGTGTAAACGATCCAACGACAAACGAATACTTGGAGACCGCGTTTAGGCAAGCGGCAGGACGCCGTCTGAAAAGGTGGGCGACGATCTGCGAAATATAGCTGGCAAACACTGGATGAGAAGAGCCGAAGACCGTTAGCAGCGCGTCTTGGGAGAGACCTACTTCCAGCAATGAACTGATATAGGTTGATTATGAAACGATACAAATATAAATACGAGAATAAAGAAATGATCGAATAATCAGTAGTTCTAAAGAGAACGCCGCGATATATCAACAGTAGTACCTATTATTACGTACCGTTTACTTCCTAAATAAACTAATTACAAGCACTGTTCGTACAGCAGACAGCAATCATGTCTTACCCCAGGCGCGCTAAACCAATAACGAAACGCTCAAAGCGAGTTACATAATGCCGCCACATGTGGCTAAGGAGTGCCAATCTGATACCTAGATTGCGGTATCTGGGCTGGGTGGTCGTTTCTAAACTTGGGGTTGTATGGTCAAGTCTAGAGGTGGTATGCGACAGGTAGGTACAGGAGTAACATACCAATAGGTAAGTTACTGAGTTGAGTCTTAGAATTAACGACCTCGATACCCAACTACACATAACTATCCATGACACAACTGTCAATGAGGAGTCGACACAAACAGTGAGAGAGGATAAACAAAGTGAACTCTGCTTTACGTAATTCTTCAGTAAAGTTATACCATTCCCCAAAGATCATTGCCATTCCCTGAAACAGTCTGATTGTAGTGTTTACTAAAGCCACACTGAAACCGTATAGGATTTAGGCGGTGTTTGTCGATATTGAACTAATATGTTCTCTGAAATAACGGACAATATTTTTATGGTATGTCAAAAGATTTAGAACCACTGATCTAAAAAGGCCATTGTCTGACAAACACTGATTGCTTCTCATTTGGGAGATATCTGATGATTGAATAGAATGTGTTTTGTGTTATCTCTGTAGTTATTGAACCTTCCGGTGCTAATGAGAGTACAACAAAACAGGATCTATAAAACACAAACCAATTATCAGTAACACAGCTTCAGCATACAAACTATTATAGAAATTGTTAATTAAATAGATAGAGCTTATAACCACCACTTTATGGAGAGTCCAGACCAAATGATCGAAAGCTAGTTGTCGCACACCGAAGTCCATCTTTTTTCAAGGCTTTTATAGATCGAAACTATATAATTTTATATGTACCATCAGCAAAAGTTCTACCTTACCACCTTAAGGGTGCATTTCCTGTAAAACTACTAGCTGTTAATTTTTGAATACCAATAGAAGCAAATTATTTCGGGTATAAAAGTTATGAAAACAATGGACCGTCATAAAAATAAATAGATGTTTAGGTCTCTGGTTGGTCAAAATAAGAAGACAAAAGACAAAGGCGGAGTCAGGTAGCTAACTGCTTGCAAGCGAAACAGTTTCAAAAGTGGTAAGGCGGAAATTTTGTCGATAGTACATGGTATGTATGTTTAAGTTAAAAGATAAAGTCAATAAAATTTTATTGAAATCACGAGTCAACCAAAGTCAAGGTTGTAGTTCAAATGTTAAAGACAACATTGAAATTAAATGTTAAAGCCAATCCAATTTTACTCAATGAAATCACGAAAAATCCAAGTCAGCTACGTAATTCGCGGTTCGCTCGCTTTTCACTTATTTGTATTTTATAGCAACGATATAGGTTTATAGTTATAACACTTGCAAGAACGCCATTATACCAAGCACCTAATTAAAAGGGGGGATTCAATAGGCTTATGCTGTTGTTTATGACTTAGAATCAATATGCACTTTCTCAGACTTAATAATCAAGTGCCAAAATCACTTGCATGTGTGAATTGCGAGCAGCGAGAAAGCTAGAACTGAACCCGTCGTCTAATCTGACTTTTATTTTGTTGATTTGCGAAAGTGATTCGCAGTTTTTGTATGGAGAAAAATAGTTTTCGATTCACCCGCTAGGCGAAAACTATTTTATCGATACAATAATTGCCAATCACTTTTCGTAAATCAACAACATATAATTCCTACAGCTTTCGTTTAGGGAGACAAGTCTATGAGATGAGCAAAGCAAGCTGTGTGTGTGTGTGCGTATGTGTGTGTCTGTCTGAGGCAACGTAGCTCCTGAACGGATGAACCGATTTTGAATTTGTTTTTTTTTTGTTTGAAAGGTGAATTGGTCGGGAGTGTTCTTAGCTATGTTTGATGAAAATCGGTCCAAGATTCAGGGGTTTTTTAAATTTTTAATGTAATTACTTGTTAGAGGTGAATCACGAAGGTCTGGTAAATATAAAGCTGTGATATGTTGATTTCAAAGGACAATAGACGTCTAGTCCACTACTAACGAAACTTTTTGTTCATTGTTCTTTATCGATATGACTTTAACCACGGTTACTTCAGCTTTGAACTAAGTGATTTTGTTTGAATTATAAATGAATGCAATGCTCAATTGGTTACAATAGCTCTTGCCAAACCCACCCAGGTTTCACGCGAAGGAAAGTGACCCCACACGACGCGATTATGCTCTGCTGTACCTACTATGTATAAAATAAAATGCTTTATTGTTTCCAATGAGAATTAATACCTTTAAGAGGATTCTTTCAGTTGATTGACAACTTTAGTATGTGTGACCTTTAGATATTAGATACATTTTCTATTGTACTTTAAGCTTCGGAAGACATGTAAGTGTGAGCCAAGCCTATAGACGCTTCAGTTAAACATCATGTATTCCAGCTTTATTTATTTGAGCTTAGGTTGCCTGGAAGAGATCGCTGTCAGTGATAAGCACACCGCTGCCTGTTCCATTTATTGCTAAACAATAAAAAGTCAATGATCCTGTCCTCGCCTCTGTGGACTCAGTCGGTAACTAGAGCTGATGAAAAAATTAAGGTTCGCGATGAAAGACGATATCTAGGAGATAAAGGCGATAATACTTGAAAAGTCAAGCGGAAAATGCTAAGTGTTTACTAAGCATCGATATTAAGCCTACTTCCTAGTGCAAGGAGTCAATCTTAGACAATTACTTCAATTTCATGTCAAAGGCCTTTCTCTTGACCAGTAACAGCGCTTCGTAATGTCTGCATAGAGATTGAGGAAAGTGTTTACCATGTTCTAACAATAAAAATTAGAATTATATCTACATTGTTACTAATTTTTGTCTGTTGTTTGTGTATTGATTTTTAACTTTTATTAGCACTGATTTCTTTGTCAATCAATCAATGATAAGTGGTTGTTTGTTTCTCATTGCATGCTGTGACGCTCTATAAGTATGGGAGCACTATTATTATGACCCTCGACTAGTTTATTTGATACTAAAGTGTATACCCGTGTTGGGAGTCCTATTTAAATGAAATAGAACGTACTGCGTGCGATTGATTGGGACGATTGGGAAGCCCACGGCGATGCCAGGTCAGTTAGAGCAAGTGTTTGTTGGTAAATGAACGCAGACTGCCGATTCCCTAACAAAACAATAAAATGTACTTCGCTGTATATCATTTGAGAAACCAAATGACTTAGCTATAACGCCTAGCAATAAAGGGCTTATGAATAAGATAATTTATCTTCAAGCCACACTAGGCATTTCTAGCTACCTATCATAAACAACGTAAGGTATAACAACAGTTAGACAGAGAACAAATAAATTGTCCTTGTAAATATTGGGAGTATCAAACATGGACGTTTTATGACTAGAGAGACGTTTTACGCGATGTTTTTATACTATAGATGCGTTGTCTAGTTCGCGATCTGTAAATGGCAAGCGAAAAGTGAGTAAGGTAATTGCCAGACTTTTTTTAGTCACGCACCAAGATGCGTCGCGGCTGCGCGGCATTACAACAGCTCTTATTTTTTAGTTTTTAAAGTTAGCTTCCGCGACTTTGTCTGCGTCCCGTTTGATCCTGTTAATTTTCTGGGATTAAAAGTAGCCTATGTGTTAATCCAGGTTACGAACTTTTTATATTACGAAACGTTCCATAAATATTTTGCCCGGAATATAACTTCAGAGTCCAGCCCCTGCAAATATTAGGAGGTATCAAACCCATGATAGAAATACAACAATAAAATAAACGACACGATAAAATATACAATGCATATCAAATCCAAACACTCTGCTTTCTAAAGGCAGTGTCGGGTAAGCCACATTTCATGACGATTTATTTGTGTCTCATGAGATAGTCGCTATTGAGAAATGAGGTACAAGTCCGTTCGTGGTAGCACTGGTTCTTTCTTTGCCACATTTTATTAAGAAGGTATGATTTGGTAGTTATAAATAAACATTCATGGACATTTCACACAACGCCTAAACTAAGCAAAGCTTGTGATGTGGGAACTAGATTGCTGATAGAATACTTACGTACTTTGTTTTTGTAATTTGTTATGGTATCTACCTACTTACAATACGAGTACATAGTAACACCCAGACATACAGTACAGTTGTCAATAACTTTAAATTTTTCCCATTTATCGACGGATACCAAGAGTATCATCATTAACAACTAGATGGTAAAGATGAGGCCAAGAACGAATGAGTATTGTCCCTGATCCATCTAGAAGACACCTTCATTCAATTAATTTCATTTGAAAAGACCCAGATTGTGATGACTTCGAGAGAAAAAACAGATGACGACAAAGCGTTCCATTTCCTAAATAAAGATCGACATAAACAGGACAGAGAATTAGGACTTTATCCCCTCAGTTCTCCATTTTAAATCATAAGGAACGAAGGAATTGCATCCGCTAGAAAGTATTTGTTCTCAAACAATCATAAACTGTTATTTCAGAACAATACGCTATTCAGCTCAGCATAGCCGGATTAGGTAACCTATACATTCACGTAATTAAAAACTAGGTACTAACTGCTAACCTATATTAAGATTATAATCCAGGTGCGGGCATGATATACTGTAGCTATATTAATGTGATTGTTACAGTAAATAATAAAAAAACTATTAAAAACTACGTAGAGAAGCGACACTCATACCACACACGTCAATTTATAGTTTTCCGCAATGTAGCATGCCAGCATGCTTAGGCTTCTCCTAAAACTAACATGTCTGAATCGAAACTCAAGCAATTTAGGTAGAGATCTTCATTGACAACTGCCTGAAAATCTATAATCTAGTTTAGAGCATGGCATAAAGCTGAGACTGGACCTGTTTGACAGCACTTTGTTTTTTTATTGTATTTGTTTATGTCTGTTTTCTGTAATCTCTGTTAAATAAATAAATTCTTATTCTTATACGGCCCGTAGACCCGTAGTAATTACCCCATTACTGCCTCACATGCAGTCTTCTATAGTGTTTTGGATACAAAATCATTCACTCATTTTGTGGAGGAGGACATTGGCAGAAATACCGGACTGTCTCAATTAATAAAAGTTACAGTAAACTGCCGCCGACGAGACGATGACGGCGCGTCAGTGTGTCTACTTCATGCTCCAAAGGAGACACAAACTGATCAACTACGTTATTAAGTTTACAGTCCACCTACGGAGCGTCACTTCTGTCACGCCAAGCTATACCACGCTATATGTATGCTGCACTTTCAAAAGCATCGCTCGCAGCCAAGGTTGGATGTTAACTAGACGGCGCGGCTTGCCTGTGATATTTAGGTGCGTTTGTCACGAATTGCGTAGGCGACAAATAGAGAAAGCACCATTTCTCCGTGCGCTTTACATTCATAGGAAAATAGTTTAGTAATAGCATAGAAGCGCTAGGAGGATGGCTTAGGTGGGCAACTCTACTCAATCTATAAACATGTGCCATGCTCTTGATTTTAGTTAATGAGCGTTCGAAAAATGCATGGAGTATGCCATTATGCTATGGAGAAAAACTAACCTCAGACTTCTGTTTAGGTAGAGAGAGGCAAGTTATATTTGTTGAACTTAATGAAAAAGGAAATAAATAAATAAACATGTAAGTAAACTTTATAGTTGCACTAAAAAGGCTACGCCATCGATTTGTATTTTAATTTGAAAAACGCTTTTCTGAATTACTTATGTAGATAGGTATTTGTACTATCCATTTATTAGGATTCACTACATACATTAAACTTTTCGTTCTTAACTACTGATAAATAAATGAGTTTCAGTTCTATACTTCAGTATACTTATGTGACGATCACAGGTGAGGTATCAGTTGCGAAATAAGACACGTATTAGTATAATACATCACTCTCTTTACTGGATGTAATAAATCTTTAAGCACCCAGATGCGTTAATGGGCAGAAAACAATGTAGGTATCTATGGAAGTCGTGAATATACCTACCTACGAGATTTCTCTAAGCAAAAATTCTTTTAATTAACGTTTAATTACGTGCAGTGTGAAATGTACGCATATTCGCCAATCTATGTTTGAGAGACCTACGTTCAGCGGTGGATTGGTATAGGTTGATGATGATGATGAAGTTAGCGATAGCGTAATCGATCGACTAGTTTGTCGAATTAATATTCATACTTTATCGAACGTCGTCACTTGTTTACGCTTACGCTAACTCACGGGTGTAATATTTGTCTAGAGACTAAACTATTTATTTACTAAACAAATTGTTATGGGCTTCAAAGGAAAAAAATTCGCATTAGCGTTCCGTAAATGGAGGGACTGAGACTAGAATCATAGAGTGTAAGCAGCAATGCATTTTAAACTCACTGCTGACAGGCATAGTAATAATATTGATGAAGTTCACGTATCTATTATACGTTATCTAACTTTTATAGTGGCATAATTAATCATTGAGCTATATCTATGGAGTAGCCCCATTCTTCTATACAAACAATACGTTATACATATATCTATTAAATCGACACATAAACGTCAAATATATATTTGTTTCTTTTTAACTAAACAAATACTGAATGTGTTGAAAGAGATAGACAATATTTTGTCCTTTCGAATTTTTGAAAAAAAAATTCTGTGACGTCATGGTTTTATGTTCGCATACCCAGCGCCGCCATGTTTGGTTACGAGTTTTGTAGTAGATCTGCTGTCAATTACTGTTTTATTCCGGATGTTTTTGAAGATTTTGTGGAAAGTATGCGAAGAAACTAAATTTCAGTCTGTTATAAACTTTAAGTAAGAATAACAATCATGCTCAAGTGTTGTGTGAAACAGTGCGGTGCAAGGAAAACCAATAATCAGCCAACATTATCTTTTCATAGGTTAGTAACTATTTTTCTGTTTTTGTAAAATGATTGTTGTATTTCGAGCTCAATGTTTGGAACAATTGGTGTTAAATAAAGAATATGAAGGCTTTTGCTAGTCGTTTGTGACTCTCAAGACGTTATTTTCTTCGTCATACTTGGAGTTGTTTGTTTACTAGTTGAATAGTGATGTGACATACCTACTTTCAAGAACCAAATCGATTGTGTGGTTATGTACTGTAAAATTTTATTTTTAACTTACCTACTTCCTATGTGTAATGCTGCAACTTTTGTATTACAGGTTTCCTGCTAATGAAATTTTAAAAAGAAAATGGTTGGAAATAATCGAAACGTAAAATATTAACCCCCAACCTAATGCCGCATTGTTGGCCCAACGTCGATCGTCCACAATCTACATTAGAGTTGAGTTTGGACTCACAATCTACTGCCAACATGATGGCAAGCTTTTTGAGCTTTGTTTTTAATTAATACAAGATTATAAAGATAAAGCCTCCTGAAGTTTTTTTTTATTATTTTTAACTGAGAAAAGTTATAGTTTATATATATCTCCACTTACAACGTCCAGCACACTGGTGTGCGCTGATTGGTATGGAAACACTGAGCGGATTTTTTGAGAAGGTTGGTCTCGTCAAGCTTCCGCTCAGTGTTTCCATACCAATCAGCGCATACCAGTGTGCTGGACGTCAGACGTATTGCACACTGTAATCTCGTACTCGCCCCTCAGGTGAGCCGCTTCCCTGTGTCGATAGAACCACCCAGTTTTTATTTCTTATCTTTAGAGGTGAATAATATATCTTCAACTTCTTGATTTATGGCTTTTGCGACTTGTTCCCACAATTCTGCCAGTGTCGAGTTCCTTCCTAGTATTCATTTTCAACAATAATTTTCCTACATTCATTACATAATCCTAGTATATTAAAATTACCGGTAAAAAAACATTGAAAACCGAAAATACGCCCTTAAAAGAAAACACCTTAAGGTTACGCTAGGTCGTAAAATGAGTTCAATTACATAAAAGTTCTAGTAGTAGTTTTTTATCAGACGCTTTTAATCTAACCAATTTTAAATCACATCCGTGCTTTTAAAATGCCATTTGCTTACGTCAAGGGGATAATCGATATCATTTTCGATAATTCATAGCAATCGATTAAATCGGTATCGGCACATCACTTAAGAGGCAGCCATATTGTGTTTCAAAAATTACCACGCTTTTTTCGTAGGTAGAGCATATCCATTGGTTTTATGAATCAGAGTAATTAATCATTGACCATTTGTAATTAAAACGTCATCGCTTGACATGAAACATGACGTTTATAAATAAAACTCTCTCACGAGTGGGCGTGTATAACAAACCGCATATTTGAAGTCTACAATACATTGCATTTTGAGTTTCAAGTCATTCGATACGCATTATGGTTAAACATCTAGCAACCACGGAGCAACACAAGAGAGTTATGACTATTAATCTCCTAAAGTACCAAAACTATGAATTAAAGTATCAAGATCGTTTTATTATGTTGATTTTCCGGGATAAAAAGTAACCTACGTATGTTAATCCAGGCTACGAACTATATGGATTCCAAGTTTCATCCAAATCGGATCAGTAGTTACAGCGTGATTGAAACACAATCATCCAAATATCTAAACTTTGACATTTATAATACATATAAATGGGATTTTTCTTAAAATCCGTTGCGTATCATGCGTGCGTTGCGGCCGATGCCGCTGGCCAATAGGCTTTAGTACCCTCAAAAAAAAAAACACAATTATCTTTTGTTTGTTTAGTCAGGATTATCGACAACTCTCTCAAATCTCAATGTGCCACAGCGATATCCGATAACGCACTATTAAACTAAAATTGCAATTACACAGTAACCAGCCGCTAGATTTATAATCTAGATCTAGGGAATGGTGTGCGTTTTCACTCTCAGAACCGTGTTGTGTCGAGAAACTGGAAGTGGACAGCCGGGCCCTTTAGGGCAGTTCCACATTGATGCGGTCCAAACGAAACGTACACTCATTATTTCTATTCAGTGCACGTTCTGTAACCATTCAAAATTACGCGTTTTGGGAGAAAATATGTTTTTCTAAACTGGGTCCAAACTAAAACAGCTCAAATCATCCAGGTTTTTTTAAACAAGTATTTTTTATACAACTAAATGATGGAACAAGCCGATGGCCCATTGATGTTAAGTGGTAATCACCATGCTCCACAAGTTACGGAATTAGTGATTACAAAAGACAAATTGACAGAATTTGTCAGTCGTTCAGAGCTAACTATTTTTTTAATAAACCAAATTGCGTATATTTTTAAAATATCTTCTTCCACCGAATTTCGATTTATTTCTAAACATGACAACCCTGTTTTTCTCTGAATACTGATTCTGTTAGTGACAACCCTATTTGTAATTAATTACGATTGGTTATTAAACTTATTAGCTTGATTGGAGAAGCTGTCGGGGAAGCTATAAAGCGATCGTTTGTGGACACCAGCCTTTATTGCATATTTGAAGGCGCTGATATGGCCTGTAGCTAATTTGTATTTAATATTGGATTGATTTGATACAGTTCTCATTTAATTTTTGATACTTTTAACCAGTTCTAATGAGTTACTTCTAAGTTATTAGTTTCAGTTCTAGTTATTACTGCTTTATGTACTTAATCTGAAAACAAATTCAGTTTTTTTTTGTACCGTATTTTACTACCGTCAATCATATCTCTATTTCATTTTGCTTCTGAACTTGAACAGCTTCATATAATATTGCTTACGTACGTCAGCTGAATAAAGACTTCATAGATATACAGGATGTTCATCATACATTCAAGATTATAATGAGCCTCCTAAAGATGTACTTAGTAAATACAATGCAGACGGCGAACCTAGGCAATCATCAAGTCAGCCGCTTGTGATCTGTAAAAACAATTTACCTAGTTCCAGTTAGAAAAAGCTCCATTGCGCATCGATACGGCTAACTTCACGATTACCTAGATTATAGACCATAATTGTACTCATTGTTATTGCTATACGTCTCATAACTGACACAACGATTGTAAACTACACTCGAGAGCAATGATTCCGGGTCACTTAAAGAATGTTAAAAATCTCGGAAACTAAAAATGATAGGTTAATGCAATAAATTGTATTTAATAGACAATGTAATACTCCTTAAATGAAAGTAAAAAAATATGAGTCACCATACATTTTATTAACACAAAATTACATAAAGAAAAAAACTGCTGATCTCTCCTTAAAACAAAAATAGGAAACATGAAATTTTTGAACTTTATTACGATTTGACTTGAATTTTAATACTTCGTATTGCCTCCTCGTGCTTCCATTACTGCGTTTACGCGGTTTGGCATGCTGTACACCAAGTTCCTTATACGATTTTGGGGAATATTCTCCCATTCCTCTGTGAGAGCAATTTTGAGCTCACGAAGCGTGATTGGGGGAGGGTTTCGTTGTTTTACGCATCTGCCTAGCTCGTCCCAAGCATGCTCGATCGGGTTGATATCCGGGCTGCGCGCTGGCCACTCCATACGAGTAATGTTCATCTCTTGAAGGTAGTCATTCACAATCCTACCTGTATGAGGTCGGGCATTGTCATGCATAAATATAGCATCCTCACCTAAATTGACCATAAATGGACCAACATGATCATTGAGGATTTCTTCCACATATCTTACGCTAGTTAAAGAGCCGTTTTCTATGATCACCAGCTCTGTGCGACTTTCAGAAGAAATTCCGGCCCACACAAGTACAGACCCACCACCGTAGGCTACTTTTTCTTCGATGCATGCTTGCTTGAATCTTTCCCCTGGTCTTCGATACACTCTGTGTCTTCCATCGTGCTTGTAGAGCATAAATTTTGATTCGTCGGAGAACATAACTTTTGACCAATCTTCAATACTCCAATTTACGTGGCTCTGGGCATATCTTAGTCTTGAAATACGATGCCCACGCTCCAGTTTAGGGCCGTTTGCAGGTCTAAGGGGTTTTAAGTTAGATTCAGCAAGCCGACGTCTTACTGTCCATGCACTTGGGTTACTTCCTCCGAGGCGTCGAAACTGATTTGTGAGTTCAGTTCCTGTGAGAAAGCGATTTCGAAGCATGGTGTTCACCAAGTATCGGTCTTCTCGTGCTGTGGTACACCTGGTTCTGCCCGTTCCTGGTCTGCGTAGGTTAGAACCAGTTTCTTCGTAACGTCGGAGAACTCTTTGTACTGTTGACAGCGACACACCGACAGTCCTGGCTGTATCGCGCTGACTCCGGCCGGTTTCCAGCATTGTAAGTATTCTGGTGCATTCTTCAGGCGTAAGCGACATAATTTCAGCTTGAATAATGAATATAGAGCACTATCAACATGGTTTATATACCCACATAAATGACAGATTACAAACAAAAGCAAAACCAAATGCTGTAATTTCGTAGTTCCATCTTCGAAAGTGGCCCTTTTTCAAATTTGATTTTTTTAAGATATAACTTTACAATAACTAAGAAGTTTTAATACCTTCATTTAAGGAGTATTACATTGTCTATTAAATACAATTTATTGCATTAACCTATCATTTTTAGTTTCCGAGATTTTTAACATTCTTTAAGTGACCCGGAATCATTGCTCTCGCGTGTAGATACTTAATATCTGCTTGCCCTCATAGCCTAATATAGCAATCCATATTCATAACATATTATAAATCATTTTTATGTTCAAAGCTAAGCCAATCGCAACCAATCATACACTTATTTATCCCATATATATTTTACTTCCCGTCATTATCTAATAAAACCTCATTACATAAACTATAAAAAACCCATTAATGTATAAGTTTTCATTCCAAAAACTACTTAAAATCGATTATATAAGGTTTAAACTGTAATGGTCAGATAAAGGCGTGGTCGTGAGCTAATGATGGACAAAAAGTTGTGTTTGTATTGAATCACTTTCGTTCGCCAAGTATAAGTCGCGTCTCGGCTCAGTTGGACCGCGGGCTCCTAATCGTTTATCTAACGGGTTAGGTACTGTTTGTTCTCGATAGTAACTCGATATTGAAAGTGAATTAAAAATTTAAACGTCATTTCAACCGCCCCGCTACGCGTTCCAGTATACGGTACGGTACGCAATACGAATGCACGCAATGAATGATTCCACTTCCAATATCATAAGGTTTTTTTATTTTTTGTTTAGGAGTTCGTTATTAATGTGTTCTTCCATCATACAAAATGAAAGAAGTGAGTATGAGTACAAATTCGTTCTAACTACTAAAAGATGTACAATAATTTGAGAAACTGAAAAACAAAACCTCAATAAATGCGCAAAAATTACGACAGATCAATTGCACGAAAACACGTAAAGAGCTTTACCACTGTTTTTGGTGTAGAGCTTTTGCATAACAATGCAGAACGACTTCCCGATAATATCAATCTTTTGTGGACATTGTACTCAAACATAAAGCATTTATAATTGCATCTGCCTAAATGCTTTTTTTAGCTATTTCGAGCCCAGACTCATTAATAAACACCTCAGGTTATTTACTAACGCAATTAAGTGAAGACTATTGAAATCATACACATAAAACAAACCAAAGTACCTGACGTACGTGGTACTTGAAAACATACACACATCTGAATGTATAATCTCCATTCTTATAACCGTGAAAAACCGTAAACAATCCATGCGCATCAGTCATAGTCTCGAAGACGAATGACTTTCTCGAAGCGTAACTCGAACGAATCGCACACAAGTGAGTTGAAACAATGGTAGGGTTATTCAATAAGCAGGTTGAACGACCGATTGCAATAAGGCTGAAGCCTTCTCTTCACGACGAGCGACAATGTTAATGGATGGATACTTTCAAAACAGGCTATTATGGGCTAACTGATAGAATTTATTATGCAGGCTACAGATAATCTGATGATAATGTGACAGGACGTCAGACTTAGATCAGACTACGCCTAAAACATGCTCAGATCGATTGATTAGTGCTGAGAAGATTGAGAAATAAGCAGAGAAGAAAAAAAACTTTTCATCATACTTTATGAACTGAGTTCTACACAGATTAGTGGGAGCTGGCAAACGAGCACAAATCCTGGAAGAAAAAAGGGAAGACCTTCGCCCAGAAGTGGAACAGTAT